>OY763889.1:8220936-8891671 GCA_963667165.1 Barbarea vulgaris | reverse complement strand
AAATGGAGAAGGTGGCTGCCTAAGAAGGTGGAGAGGTGGGGGAGTCTACAAGGCTAGGGGAGTAGGCTGCTTTCTAGGGTGGGGGAAAAGAAATGGAGGCTGCAGAATGGTTGGTGGAAAAATCTGATTAAATCAGATTGAAACTTAATTACAGGTTGGGTCCCTGAACTCTCAAAAGTTCACAAACTGACCCCAAACTTCCAAAATGATCCTGCACACCCCTACGGGAAAAATGCGGCGTAATTTCCCAATTACTCCAAAATCTCCGAAAATATTTTCCAGAGAATCTACGCATAAATCCCGGTTTAATTTCCAAAAACTCCATTTTGGAACACGGGCATTACAGCTTTATTCAGTATCCTTGACTTGTGCCGATTCCCAAGCTAGAGCTTCAGCTTCCGCCAATCTTAAAATTTCTTGTGGGTTTCTATCGATATTTTTAAAGACCTTATCATTCCTAGATTTCCAGATATACCACATAATCCATGAAAAACTTTTATCCTTGAAATGTTCAGGAATTCTCCAAAATATTATATAATATAACATATATAATTATTAAAATATAATATATTTTTTCTGCATATATTGTGATTAATGTTTTTAAAAACGGACATATATTACTCAATTAAAGAAAAAAAAATGTGTGTGTGTGTTTTTTGTTTTAACAGCAATGTGTGTTCAACATCCCACATTGACTAATTTTTTGTGGCAATGGTTTAGAGTCGTATTATAAAAAGACCAAAATGATTTCAAATACGAATGAGCAGGAAACTTGACTTCTCAGACGTCAAAATTTTTAAAAATGTATTCGCTTTTATCTGGTTTTTAGTTAAAATAATTTAAACATCTCACATTGACTAAAATTTGTGGGCAATAGTTCAGTCCATTTTATGTAAAGAAAAAATCAAAATAATTTTAAATACGAATGAAAAGGAACCTTGACTTATGAGACGTCCAAATTTTAAAAAATTATTCGGTTTAATTTGATTCTTTAGTTGAAATAATTGAAAAAAATAATTATCTATCTACTAAACTATTAAAAAGACTCAATCTTAGAGGGTGTTTCCAAACACTATTCAAGTAATAATGCATATAATTAATAAAAATTTAACTTTTTCTACATATGTCGTGATTGGAATTTAAAAAATCTACTAAACTATTAAAAAGACCCAATCTTAGAGGGTGTTTCCAAACACTATAAAAGTTAAAAAAAAAAAAATTGTATCATTGTATCCAAACACAACTTTCCATCTTTTCCTATTTTCTCTTCATCATTTATTTCCTTATTTAATATTACAATATTAATAGTATGAATTATAATTCTCCTATCACCTTTGTTAGATCTTATTTTTAAATTATTTTAAATTATTATATAACATATATAATTATTAAAATATAATATATTTTTCTGCATATATTGTGATTAATGTTTTTAAAAATGAACATATATTACTCAATTAAAGAAGAAAAAAATGTGTGTTCTTTTTTTTTTTTTTAACAGCAATGTGTGTTCAACATCCCACATTGACTAATTTTTTGTGGCAATGGTTTAGAGTCGTATTATAAAAAGACCAAAATAATTTCAAATACGAATGAGCAGGAAACTTGACTTATCAGACGTCAAAATTTTTAAAAATGTATTCGGTTTTATCTAGTTTTTAGTTAAAATAATTTAAATATCTCACATTGACTAAAATTTACAGGTAATAGTTAAGTCCGTTTTATGTAAAAAAAAATCAAAATGATTTTAAATACGAATGAAAAGGAACCTTGACTTATGAGAAGTCCAAATTTCAAAAAATTATTCGATTTAATCTGATTCTTTAGTTGAAATAATTAAAAATATAATTATCTATCTACTAAATTATTAAAAAAAAAAACTCAATCTTAGAGGGTGTTTCCAAACACTATTCAAGTAATAATGCATATAATTAATAAAAATTTAATTTTTTCTACATATGTCGTTATTGGAATTTAAAAAAATTACTCAATCGATGAAGAAAAAAGATGTTTGTTCAATGTCCCGCATATGCTAAAGAATTTGAGTAATATTTCAGGATCGTATTATTAAGATGACCAAAATGATTTCAAATACGAATGAGTAAAAAACTTGATTTATCAGGCGTCTAAACTTAAAAAATATATATTCGGTTTATTTAATGTGTGCCTAATCTAACTTTTAACTATTACATAGGATAGGTTGGAAGAGTGAACCTCATGTGTATAATGGTTTAAAAATTTGTATTTTTTTCCATTTGATTTTAGCTTACAATTTTTTTTTTTCTTTACTGTTCATAAATATATTTATTTTTTATTGTTTATAAAAAAATAGCAAGTTAATATCCGTATATGCGGGTCAATTTTTATATTTTATAAACAGAAAAATTCTATAAAAAACCTCAAAAGTGACACATACTTCTACATTAAACCTCCAAAGTGAAAAATTTTCTAGTTTAAACCTTCGTTAATAGAGTTTTTGGGGTTAACTTTTCCGTTAATAGAGTTAATTTTTCCGTGATCGGAAATAGCGGTGCGAAACAAAATACCACTTTAATTTGAAGATTTAAAATGGAAAAAGTTTTAGTTTGACGGTTTAAAATGGAAATGTAATACCTTGAAGGTGCGATGTAGAAATGTGTGCTACTTTAGAAGTTTTTTTATGGGATTTTTTTATTTATAAATAATAAATAAACAAAAAAACTACAAGATTTTATTAAAACAATTGACCCACGATGTGTACAACTTTAGAGAGTTTTAATAAAAAAATTTCGTTTACAAATAATAAATAAACAAAAAATTAAATTTTTTTATTAAAACTATATCCGCGGTGTTCCGCGGGTATAAATCTAGTACATTCTTAAAATCACCAGTTTAACGTTTTCATTTTCAAAAATAAGAATAGTTACCACAAATAAGGAGATTACTAGCATAAATTAACACCCCTATCTCAATATCATTGCGTGTATATAAGAAGAGAGAATCGTCTTCGTATGACTTCACAAAACAAAAAAACGGTGCAATGAATCAGACAGCTTCTTAAACCAACATTGGGGGTGTTAGTTTAATCCAATATAAGGACTTTTAAGACAACAAACCTTCCCATGCTATGAATGATGAAATTGCAGAGGAAACTTCATATACAAAATTTTCATTGAATCACTTTGAAAAAGATATTATGGACACCAGTTTGGTACATCTTCCAGTATTTTGCGGTGACGAGACAAATAAGTATACAATTTTTCCCGAATTGAGATGGTTAAAACATCGATCGGAGTAAGATGTTGCATTGTCCACATTCACAACGCATCAGTTATCTCCGACGTGGTCATTATGCCCAAGATCGATGGCCCATCACAGTCGGTTTCAAAAAGTTTTGGGGGCTTTTATCTTGAAACATGTGAGGTGATATCACATCCTGATTTTTATATTCTGCCAGAGAAATTATTTGGAAAGAAGATAGTGACCTTTCACTACTGATCTTCAAAGAATGTCAATGAGAGATTCAAGATCAGGGTAGCAGAATGATTCAACTACGAAAAGTATCATTTTCCGATATAGTATATTTAGTATCAAACTATATCAATCATGGGTGTTAGCTATATAACCAAGGAAGATGCCATCTCCTAGAAATGGAGATGTTCGTATAGTTTGCGTCTTTGCGATGGAACAAATGGATTACAACCAGTGATTTTTTTAAAATGTATTGAAGTTTCATGAGAGAACAATAATCAAAACAAAAAGACTTAAAAAAAAAAAAAAAAAAAAAAAAAAAAAAAAAAAAAAGAAAGAAAAGAAAAGAATGAGTTATTAAATAACTCGGAAAAACTTGGAGGGCTGTTGAGAGATGAAGCCTCGTTTTTCCTGTTTCGTAATATGGTGAGTGATTTTCATCTTAAAGAGATTCCAAGTTTCGGGAATAAGTTTTCATGGGCAGCTGAGCGGAATAAGATTTGGACACAGTGCTATCTAGATAGAGCGCTAGGAAACTCAGAGTGGTTTCGCTTATTTCCATGGGTTCACGCGGAATTTCTCGAGAAAATTAGTTCAGATCATAGGCCACTTTCGTTCGTTTCACAAACGAAAACCAGTCGTACTCGCATCGTTTTATGTTTGATAGAAGATGGATTTCGAACCCTGAATCCATTGAAGTCATTCGAGGAGGCTGGAATAGTGGTGAGGTTTCAGACTCTAGTAGTATTCTAGACAGTATAAGGAGCTGCAGGAAAGCTCTATCAAGTTGGAAGCGCGCTACAACCTCGAATTCGTTAACTCAAATTAAGCGGCTAAAGGGTTTGATTGATACGGAGGGGGCTAAAATGTTTCTGAATCTAAGAGCCTTAAAGGTCTGGAAAGGGGAACTCGCTGATGCGTATCATGAGGAGGAAATTTATTGGAAGCAAAAAAGTCGTGAAAACTGGCTTAATGATGGGGATCGCAACACGATTTTCTTCCATGGAAGTGTTAAGAAAAGGAGAGCGCAAAAGAAGATTTTGTCTCTTTTCGATGATCAGGGCGTGGAGCAATTCTCGGAAGGTTCTAAAGGCAATATAGCGGTGGATTATTTTCAAAAATTATTCTTCACCTCTAACCCCAATAGTGGCGTGGAAGTGTTAGAAGGTTTAGCTCCGCGGGTGTCTGTTGCAGTTAATCAAGAACTAACAAAGGTTGTAAGTAAAGAGGAAATTAAGTGGGCTGTATTTAGTATCAAAGGTGGAAGTACTCCTGGGGCTGATGGTATGATGACACATTTTTTTCAATCTTATTGGGAGATTGTTGGTGACAAAGTGACTTCACAAGTTCAAGGTTTCTTTGAGACGGGTTCGTTATCATTGAATGGTTGTTGCGTAGTGTGTTGGATTTGCGGTTGCAGGATGTAGAATTATGGTCGGATTCCTCTATGGCTCTAACAGCGATTAAGGACCCATGGAAGTGGCCAAGATTTAGCTCACATGTTGACCGTATTATTCGTCTTTCAAGAAAATTTCGACATCTCAGATGGTGTTTTTCTTACTTCAAAGCAAACTCAGTGGCGCGAGATATTGCAAGGAGTGTTACACGGGATGGTCGTCTTCGATCATACCTCTCGATTGGTGGTCCAGCATGGTTGCATTCACGTATCTTGGAAGACAGTCGGCTCTGATTCATTTTCAGTTTTTTGAAAGTTTGATTTTATTTTGTTAATTATCGAATGTTGCCAGATTTAAAGGCTTTTTCGTTCTTTTAATATATCACTCGACGTTATAAAAAAAAAAGTTTAGGGTTTTTCTCAAATATATTATTCTATATTTTACTCAAAAGGAATATTAGTATATTCTATTTTTATTTTATTACTAATATCTTTATTTCTAAAATTTACAATTTAACCCCATATTTTTTTTTTTACAATTTTGAATCTTAAGTATATTATGTTTGTATTTTATTACTAATATATCATATTATACTCGTTTCCTTTAATGTTGAACTTTATGGAAAAAGAAGACTAGCTTCTCATTAAATAAAAAAAATTTAAGTCCTCACGTTATTACCACACTCACAATTTTCTAGTTTATGTCACATATTTGTTATAATATAATTTATTTTGTACGTAATTTTGTTTTTATTTAATTAAATGAATGATATTAGGAAATAAAATAAAAATATTTAAAATATAAAAGAATAAAGTATACATAAAAAAGTTTTAACTCTAAAATAAAATAAAAAAATAGAGTTACTCCAATAGACTAATCATAAACATTACTCTATTTTATAAGGGGATATATAGTAACATTAGAGAATATATTTTTTTTATAATAGAGTTTAGAATAAAATTTAGAGTAAAGTTGAAGATGATGGTGCTCTGAGTCTTTAGTTGCGAAAAGAAGCCATGTATTTTTTTCAATTAGTTGGGTTATATCTAAGTACTGTATTGGTTGAATTTGTATGTTCATTAATACATATCTACTTTCTTATTAAGTTACTAAAAGATGTTAAAAAAAAAAAGAAAAAACCATGCCCACGAACAATGACTGTACAGTATATTTATTTTTGTATATAATAAACAATTCATAATTAGCCCCAAAAAAAAAGTCAATAATAAACATTATTCTCAAAAAAAATCAGTGGATCGGAGATAGAACCATTAGGCAACAAGAATCATCGAACAATGGATTTGGCAGAACTGTGGGCGATCTTCGGACCAGGTTTCTCCGGCGCAGTTTTCGGAACCGGCTGGTGGTTTTGGGTCGACGCCGTCGTCTGTAGTTCAATCCAAGTTCCTTTCGTTCATTACCTTCCCGGTAAATATCCAAATTCTCCATGACTTCGTACAAAATTAGGGTTTCCAAAAATTGATACGATTTTGGTATTTTGGGGGTTTTCACAGGTATATTCGCATCTCTCGGAGCTTTGATGTTCAATTGCGTTAGAAAAGAAGACATTGATTACTCTCCTTATGACGAAGGCGAGTGGAGGTTAGTTTTCTCTTAGCTTGATTTTCAAATTTGTTTAGCTGAGATTTGTTGATGATAATATGTATAGTTTGATTGAATCAATGTTGAATTATGTATTTTGGATTGTTTGGTTACAGATTGAAGCTATGGCTATTCGTAGCGTATGTTGTAGCGTTTGTTTCTCTAGCTGCTTCTGTTGGTTTGTTGATTCAAGATTCGGTTGTGAAGACTGGTCCTTCGACTTGGACTGGTGTGGCTGGTGTGTTTCAATGTGTCTTTGTATTGATAAGGTAAAGCCAAATTTTACTCGTTCCATGTTTCTCGAATGCTTCACTGTTAGCTTCTGGTTGTGCGTTTCTTTTATGAGTCCCAGTCTCATATCCCCCTAAATCTAAAACTCAAATCTCAAAACTCCACCTGGGTTAAAATGACAAATTTACCCTTAATAAAAAATTATAAGAGTTAAATAGTTTTGAATCGGTAATGTTTCAACGAAATACATGGTAGCTCAGTGGTTTGGAGCTCGATTTGCGTCCTCGCGCGGAATGCGCGTCCAGGGTTCGATTGGGTACAACTGGGTACAACTGGGTGCGACGTGTACTCAGATTTTTAAAATATAGATTGGAAAGAAGGGTAATTTCGTCATCACACATAAAAAAGGGTATGTAGATTAAATAGGGACATAAGAGATTTGTCTTCAAGCAAAATGGGTTTCTGAGACAATCTCTCTTCTTTTATTGGGAAAATGTGAATAAGGAGATTGAAGTCGAATAGTTTTAGAGATATCACTCAAAGTTGTTCAAAAAGATCATGAGTTTAGTTAATTCTTAGACTCTTACTCCTGGTGATTGTCTTTTGATTGCTTCTCGTTGCATTTCTTTGATTGGGAAAATGTGAGTAAGGAGATTGAAGTCAATCTAATTTTAGAAAAATCACTCAAACTTGTGCAAAATGATCATGGATTTTAGTTATTCTTACGATCTCGGTCCTTGTGGTTGTCTCTTATTGCATTTGGACTAAAACTTGCCTTCATAATCACAATAGATGACCAGATAACTAAAGGCTTTCATTAAAATTGAGAAATTTTCCCTTAAGGACGCGTTTCTTTTATCTAAAATATTACTTTTGTTTTTCTCTCAGCTAGAACTAGCTTAAGACTGTATGGGTGTAACTAGCTTATGCGATATGTATTTTGCAATTAGACATTAAAGCATTCTTACCTTTTTGTTTACTTTTGCCGAAAGTCTGATGTATGTATATCTTGACGCTGACAAGGATTGTTTTGGCAGTGGGTTAATGTATTGGACATCGCACTCGGAGTAAGTAGACGAACAGGCTCATACTTCATCTCCAACGAAGATACATGCTGTGACAGCTTACAAGTTACAAGTGCCTCTCTTTACTTTTATTCTGTAAATTCTTGTATCTTTTATGGTCAGCTTTGGCGTTTGTGTGCTAGATTCCTCGGTTGCATTGGTGTGTGTTTGTGTTCAACTTTGTCGATCTAAGTGTGGGTTAAGTCATAGGTTCTTGTCAGAGGATGAAAAGAGAAAAATCTTGAACTTTTTGTGAATGTTATTGAAAAGCCACCGTTAGTACAAAGAATTGTAAGTTGGCCTTTAAATCCATCGAATCGAATTCTCCAAAGAGTACCCAAATAGGCACACACACTCTGTTAAATTTTTGCGTTCTGTCATCTAATTAGTGTTAGCACGATTTCAAGCCAGATTCTTTGGTTGGTTTTGTAGAAGAGTAAATTCATAATCATGTGATACCCAAAAAGAAGATTGAGTAAAGTCAGAGAGCTCAGTCAGATGTTGGGAATGCCTCACAGGAAAACAAAAAGTGCCCTATATCTTCAGTAGATGAGTTTCTGGTCTAAGACTTGGTTGTCTTTTTGTGATCTGGTTTAACTCAAGTATTTCTAAGCCATATATAGCAGTAGCACATAGAAGAGATTGAACAAATCAATGAAATAACATGTCGAGTTTGTCTACTCGAGGATGTTACTACATAAGATATATACACCGAGGATTCTTAAAGATTTCGAGGTCGAATCTTCTTCCACAAGGGAGTCCTGATGCATAATATCAAATTGTGTGATCGAACACGTCTGTTTTCTTTGTTACTTCTTTGTTTGTACATGTTTATGTCTTGTTCATCAAAGGAGAGCAATCTTAGCTTTTATATAGTAGATTTGCAGTATTTGCAAAAACCCATCAAAAACAAACAAACAAAAACCCTCCCTAACTATCTCCCATGAGGTAAACAAAAACCAGTACTTTTCACTTTCTTTTTTGTAAGGTTTGGATTCGTGAGTCTAACTTAAGCTACATCCACTCTTGCCTCTTGTATCATTGATAGTTTCAGCGGAAGTGACGGCCTCAGCTTCTTGTACTGTTTCAACAAAACAAAAAGAACATAAAACTTGATCTACTTTTTTTTTTTTTTTTTTTTTGTAAATACAAAATAGTATCATGATACTACATAAAACTTCTTCGTTGAACAGAAACGACAATGCTTAAGGGAGTGGGATCGATTATCTAACAGTGTTTTCGTTTCTATCAAAAGTCTTAATGATACATTGATGCTTGCATCCCATTATCAATCCTAACAAAACTCCTGGAGCGAGGCCTAATCCTGCTGCTATCCAACTCAACCATTCCTCCCCTTCCTCTCCTTTTGTCTCGAGCTGTTGGGATTTTTGTGATGTTGGCGCTTGGGTATAGACGGCTAGGATTTCGTGCCGATAACGTGTTGTGAACAAAAGAGATCGGGGAATTGTTCGCTTATTGTTGTTATTATTCATAAGTCATAAGACAATATATAGAGATACAATTCTAGGGTTATACCTTGTACATCAAGTATTGTAGAACATTCTAATGAAATGATAATGGACATCCACATAATATATACTTATTCATAACAGTTTAAACTTTCAAGTATATATCTTTCTTCATTTTGTAGGGTTAATTTTGAATAATTTGTTCATCAATTGAGCCAGCTTTTTTTTTTTTTTTTTTAAAAAAAAAAAAATTCTCTTTAGACATCTGATACACGGGAAGTCGGCTTTTACATACCCACATTATATCACTATGTTGAATTCATACCCTTCATTTTAAGATGGCGAAAACATATCCCCAGCTAATTAGTAATTTGAATTTCAAACTCTCAATTCAAATTTTATGTGAAATCAATCATACACGTTAAATATTGCTTACATGGCTTCCAAGTGTGATACGACGTGGATGCAACATCATCATACTAAACAATTTTTTTTTTAAGAATCTTTTCTTTTTTTTTTCAATTTTAAAAATTTTAAGTTTTGTTGTTTTTCTCTACTTTTTCGATGTAAACTTCATCGGAAAAATAAAAAAATCTCATAATTATATGATAAAAAATATCACTTCCTTTAGAAAAGTTGTTAAATCATGTGTATTGTTATCATGTATCGTCACCCTGTTAAAAACACCGTAAAATAATGACAATGTGGCAATTAGGAAAATATAAGAAAAATAAAATAGTAATTTGGTGGAGATAAATAAAATATATATATTTAAACCTCAATATTTAAACCTCAAACCTCAATAATTTTAAATTGTATATTTTAAATAAAACGATGTTACTGTGTGTATCATGACACTGGAAAACCTATGGAAAAATAGCAATTTCATATCAAAAGAAATGTCAAAAGCTCCAGTGTAATTCTTATTGGTCGTAGTCGTAGATATTTTATGATTTGTTTCCTAATCAAATTTCATTTGGTAAGACAAGTGCAAAACAAAACCCATGAAACATTTTCAGAGATATTTGTCAAACACGAAAACTAGTTTAAGACCATTCACGAGGTAAGGAGAAGGATCTAGACACAAGCAAAACATAAGGAATTTTTTTAGATAAAGCAATATTTGATGCGCATACAAGTAATTGGTACCAAAAAAAGAGAAAAAAAAGAAAAGAAAAACTAATTGGAGAAGGGACTGAGAGACTCTACGTTCAAACAAAGTATCTATCAGTTCACACATTTTTGTTTATACAACACTGAATACAAGAGTACATATAAAATTCTCACGATTTTATTTAAGCAAGAAGATTGTTATAAAGTTCAGGAACGAGTTGACCTCTTTTTTAAAAAAAATCTGTAATTCAGTATAATCTTACTTAAGTATATTATCTTTATTTGCTCATCAAACAATAGAGACCAAAGAAGATGGGAAGAAGAGAAACATGTGAGTGAAAGAGCTGAGCCATTTTTTCAGACCAAAGAAAGATCTACAAAGTCTGAAGAGGGCAAAGGACACTCATATGGCAACACTCAAAGCCTCATTAAGCTTATTTGCACTATTTGCAAAAACCCATCAATAACAAACAAACAAAAACCCTCCCTTGCCTTTTCACCTCTTCCATTGCCAAAAGTAGTAGAGCCAAGCTTTTTCTCAGGAACGAAAAGACCAAAAAGAAGAAACATATAATAATAAAAAAAAGAAAGAAGAAAATTAGAAACTATCTTCCATTGAGGTAAACAAAAAAAAAAACCAGTACTTTCACTTTCTTCAGTTTTTGTAAGGTTTGGGTTCATGAGTCTTAAGCTACATCCTCTCTTGCCTCTTGTATCATCGATAGTTTCTGCGGTAGTGACGGCCTCAGCTTCTTGTACTGTTTCAACCAAAAAAAAGAACATAACCATTGTCACTTAATTTTAAGTTATAATAAAGTTATAACGCAATGAAATAGACACATGAACAATGTTAGGTCTTTTTACCTGTTCAACAAAGGCTTCTATCTCCTCCTTGGTAAGAGCTTCATCTTCGCCATTGTTTTCATCCCAGCCGAGCGATCTAAGGAACTCAGCCTCTTTCTCATCTGGAGTGTCTGCTGCCTCGAATCCACTAGTATGAGAGGTTATCTGGATCCTTTCAGTTGTTGCCTGTGGACTTGAAGGGTTGCTAGCTATAAGATCCTTTGAGCTGTTGATTTTTCCCTCAACGGAAGAAGAGATGGTGGAAGAAGAGTTAACGGGATCGGTGGAGATGCTTGTTGATGTAGTTTTCTGCTTCAGAGCACTGTAAAATGCGCTCCTGCTCTGTGTTTGAGCAGCGGAAGGTTTCTTTTCAATGGTTTGGCCAGATATCATGGAGAAAGTATTAGCTCCCTTGAGCTCCTTTGGGCTGTTTGTACTTCTAACAGGAGCAGATTGTGTTGATTGAGCAATCGTGGCTCGACTGTTTGTATTAGCACTAGGACTTCCAGATTCTTTAACAGTAGCAACACCATTCTCCCTAGCAGGTTTGAGAACCAACAGCTTCTTCTCGGATTTGATTTGACCACTAGGATTAGCCTGCAAGTTTCCGAGCAGGGCAGAGGGCTGCTGTTGGGCATTCCTTGAGGGAACAAGAGAAGCTTCACCGGTTCGAACCACTTGCTTTATCTTGGACTTATCAGAAGAATTCAGACTCTGACAAATTAGATAATATAGACATTGATTGTAGCAGATGATTAAATGAGGTATAGTAAAATTAACTAAGGGATATACTTACCGAGCACTTTGGTGCTGAAGGCACAACCGGTATCAACTGCCTTGACTGCTTGATTGCCAAGTCCTCAAGCCTTTGTGTCTTCACAGATCCCTGAAAACATGTAGTTATAGTCTTAGACAAGCGGAAAGGTAAGTGTCCCATAAAGCTACACGACAATGACGCAAATCATACTTGGGGAGGGGTGTGCGTTCTTGCTGGAGCCTGCACCAATGCTTCAGCCATGTTAAGACCAGTTGGTCCAGTTAAAGTTCCCGTGCCAACAGAATTAGCTTTTGGAGACGTTAATGGCCCAGCACAAGCCTTCTCGATGACATTGGGAACCTCTGCCAGAGCCGACGTCCAACCTTCCCCACCAATCAAAGCTGAGGTACCAACTGGCAAGCTCTGAACAGCTGAACTTAAACCAGGAGATGAGACTCGTATAACATCATGCCCACTATGCTTCTCATCAGCCCCAAGAGAAGGAAAATCCTTATCAAACCCAATTCTCTGAAAGCTATTTCCAGGAAGTATACCATTTCCGTTAAAACTATTACTACTGCCACCATTTTTCAACCCCACTGTAAGTCCTCGAGACAAGTGGTCGCCCTGTTTCCTTGTCACCATTGAATGCGATCGTCTCAATGGATCCTGATCCCTACCAGTTAAGATATTTCTGAGAGGCATAGAAGTGTCAAGGTCCCATGGATCAACATAGTTTACCCTATCCTTGTCCCTGCTTCGATCCTTATCCCTTTGACTCCTATTAAAGTTGAAACTACTATATGCATGCTTTGCAGATCCATTACTAGGGCCCCTCCTTGAATTAGTAGAAGAAGATCGATCCAGAAAAGGAGAATGAATTGAATCAGCATCACTTTTGCTCCTAGAGTTCCTATTCCTGCTATTATGTAGTAAAGACGCAGAATCTAAACAAAAACAAGATACAAAAACCGTTAAAATCACGGTATTCCTGACTAACGAAGCTTTCTTATCAATGAGATGCTATAACTCTTAAAAAACATACCTGAATGAGAAGAGGATGATACAAGGAGGTGATGTGAACTCCCACCACCAGAACCATGCCCTGAACTTCTCAACCATTCCGGAGCTAAAGCAGGTTCACCTTTGTCCATTAGTAAAGCTGTACCTCATCAGATAAAAGAAAGAAACAAACTTTCTCTTACCCTCTTCACCACCCAAGCACAATAGAGAAAGCCCTTTTTACAAAATGCACCAATCTTCTAAACCTATCCTACAATCTACACACACAGAGGAATCCAAAATCCAAATCCCAATCTCAAGGCTGCTTATATCTTCCACAAATCCAAATGAGTTGTTTCAATTCTACACTTGCATCACTCACACATACACGGCTTAGAAGACTAATTAGAGCACACTCATCCTTGTGAACACACACCAAGGGAACAAACCCTAAACACCACCTCTATGAATCTTCAATGCCACAAAGCAAAATTCCAGTAAAAACAGTAACCCTAGCACCAAAATATATCTCTATCTGTAATCACCAGAGCCAATACTAATCAACCACAACGCTCTCAGGGTTTCAAGAAACCCAAACCCAGAAAGAGATTGTTCAGAAGTCAGAACCAAACGTTTAATAGATTCAATCGAAACAATGATTTGGCTTCAACACCTCACAACAACAAAGAAAAGACAAGTTTTTTCTCCACAGGAGAGCGATGGATTTAGGAAAGAAGTTGCAGAGGAAAGACAATTAGAAGAGAAGATTGAGAAAATTAGGGTTTTTGTCGATTAGGGCTAAGGCGAAGGAGAGTGGTGGTCTCGAAGAGAAGGGAGGCGAAAAATTTGTTAAATTTTTTTTGTGTTCTGTGTTTTTTGTTTTTAATTTGGGAGAGGAACGAAACGTATGAAGAAACAACAGCCTTTTTTTCCTCTTTTCTTCAAACAATTTTAATCAAAATTTATTAATTACTGAATTTGGTATTTATTTTTCTTTTTGGTTTGATCTATTTTGGACATTTTTGTTAAATTCTGGATTCTGGTAACGTGTGTATATAGATAGGCCCAACGCTTTCTCCTATATCGGCCCATAGACTTTTTTTCTTCTTTTCTTTTCTTTTCTTTGTATTGCTCGTTCACCAGTAATGTTAGAGCTGTCAATGATGCCCGATGCCCGCGGGCCTCGCCCGTTTAGGACCGTTACGGGGCGGGTTTGGACAGTCGGAAGGATGCCCAAAATATGGCGGGCATTGCGGGCTCTGTCCAGGCGGTTTGGCGGTTTCGGCGGGCATACCCGTTACGGTTTGGCGGGCTTGCGGGCGGTCCGCATAAATATGAGAGCTTTTGATTTTTTTACAGCTTTGTGTTTTAAAACAGACGAAGACCAAAACAGAAACATGTTCTAATTTCTAAACACAAACATGTTCTAAACTAGACCAAAACACAACACAATCAGGTTCTTAACACAAACAAATTCTAAACCCAAATAGATTCTAAACACAAACAGGTTTTAAACAGGAGGTGACACTGACCTGATCACATTTATTCTTGCCATAGCCTACAATACACTTTGGAGAAGCTTCTTAGTTTCAATATTTCACCATAAGCAGACCTGCAATTCATAATTGTCGTGTTTATTAACTTATTTTTGTTGCATTTGTTACAAACAGAAGTTAAAACATAAATTTAGGAACTTCTAAGAAACAAGCCATATAAACAGCAAAATCCAATCTTATAAACCATAAAAACTCCAAGAAAAATCAGAACATATTATTCAAATACCATATCAGCCAAGAAATTCCACCAGCAAAGAGAAGATTAAGAATCCAAGAAATTCCACCAGCAAAATCAGAATTAAGGCTACAAAGTTGGGACATCGACACAGTTTTGTCTTTGCCAGTATCCATGCAATAAGAAACCAAACAGAGCAAATAGCTTGAGTGGAAAGGTGACTAGTATCTTAACCAAGTGAAGGATGTTTCCACTTAGAGCACCAAACCGTAAAATCTCACCACCTGAAATGTTAACAATGTATCTTTGTATACATAGTAACGGTTAGAATAAAATATGAACAGGACATTAAACCAAACTCTGTAACAAGGCATGAAGAAAAGAAAACACCTTCTCTTCTTGATGTATTTGCAGTGTTTGTGTTAAGTAATTGGGATTGCGACCATTCTTCTTGAGCTAGTTCTACAGATTCTACAGTGGTACTGATTTTACCACAGTCTGATGTACTCGCCTGCACAAAAGAGAGCTTAGTCAACAATTAACCAACTGAAACTATAATGGTTTTGAGAAAAAATCAGGTTTCTAAAAGTACATGATCAGAGAGTGGAGGAACTAAACAAGTGTACATTGAAGATCTTCTTGAACCAGTGGAAGAGTAATAATGTCTTCATATTTTGGCTCTTCTTTTAAAGTTTCATTATACCTTTCCTGAAAAGAAATAAAGTTACAACATTGTAATAAACATATAAAAAAACAAAGCCTCTTGATTTTAATGTATCATTGAACTTACTTTAGACAGGATCATGCGAGTGGTAGAATCATAATCTCTTATATGAAGAGGAGCTTTGATAGTTTGCAGTACGGGATTAACTTACATGTGATGTACCAGCTGTAAAAAACACCGTTAAGATTAGCTCAACTTTAATCTTGTAAACCAAAAACAAACTAATCGATCAAGAGAACTCAATTTTTACCAATCGAAGATGAATATTAAATTATTAGCAATCTACAAGTTGATACAAACTAAATCAGAGAATCAATTGTAAATCCACAAATCAATCCCTAGCACAGTCCAAATGAGAATTCTATGTTCATCAAACAAGAAACAAATTGGAGAATTGATGAACCTGGGAGATAATCGAAGCTTGATTCACCGCAAAACCACCGCTAATCCACCGGAAAAAATATGCAAGTCGGCGATTTCATCTCTTCGCTATGCCCGCGGGCCGACCGGTGGAAGAGACGAAAAGATTTCATCTTTTGCGGGGCGGGTATGGACATGTGACTTGGTGACCGCGGTCCTCGGCGGGCTGACCCGCGGCGGTCGAAGAAAACGGCGGGAGGCAGCGGGCAGGTCCAGGCGGGTGCGGGTTCGCCCGTTTGACAGGTCTAAGTAATGTCAACATAACCTCTATAAATTAATACTCCATAAATTAATAAACATTATAAAATAATAAAGAAATAATTGTAGGAATGAGTCATTTTTAAAAGTAATTAGGAAAATAGGCCAAATACTATTTAAAATTGGATAAAAAGGCCAATTACTGTAGGTGTGAGAGGCAAGTGACTGTGTGATAGAGCAGCCCTAGATGACATGTTTACCCAGAAAAAAATTCTCTTTCTTCTTACCTTTTTTTCAACTACTTTTTCTTCCCCCTCCACCCAAATTCTTATACCTTGATTTTTTTTTATAAATTCTATATTAAAAATTTACCCTAGCTAAATATTAATCTTTAATTTTTTTTTGTGAATCTAGAAAGTTCAATTTTGTTATATTTTACGGATTTGTAAAGTTTTATTCTATTTTATCTTAATCATGTACACTATCATATATGGTACACCACTATATCATGTACACCATTATATAATGTACACCACTATATAATGTACACCACTATGTCTCATATACTACTATAACACATACACTGACATGTCATGTACACTACTATATTTTATAAAAAATAGTGTACAAGATACAACGATATAAAAAGTGGTATACAGGACTTGGTGGTGTATAAGATAGTTTACAAATGTTATGTAAACATGACGGTGTACAAGATGGTGTACGTGATATGACAGTGTACTAGATATTGTACATTACAATTCATTGGTGTACATTAAAATGGTGTACATTTCAATTTGAATTGGTGTATGTTAAAATGGTGTACATTTCAATTTGAACTGGTGTACATTAAAATAGTGTATGTTTTTATTTGAAACCAATCCAATTTCACTCATTTCATGTGTCTCAGAATTTAAATAGATCAAAAATGTTAGAAAATATGTGTGTTTCTATTTTGAATATACATGACAATGCACAATTTGTTACATATGTTTTATTTTTGAAATGGTGTAAGTTTCTATTTTGAAATGACGCATGTTTCTAATTTAAAATTGTGTACATTTTAATTTGAATTGGTGTACAATAAAATGGCTAAACACGATGATTATAACAATAATGTTTCTAAATATCGTTATAGCATTTGTAACTATTTACAAAAAAGAAAGTGAAGTTCAAAATTATTTATATTATAATGATTTTTGTACACTATTTTTTACATAACGTAACGTACACCAATGGTGGTGTACGAGATGTACATGACATCATGGTGTACATGATATAACGGTGTAGAGATATGGTGGTGTATTGGTGGTGTACGATATATGGTGGTGTACGAAATTGTGATACAATAATATAAAATTTTAGAAATCTGTAAAATATAATAAAATTGAACTTCCTATATTCAAAAAAAAAAAGTTAAAGATTAATATTTGGATGCATTAATTATTTAATGAAAACTTTATAAGAAAATCAAGTTATAAGATTTTGGGAAGAATAAGTTCTGAAGAAAGAGAAAATTTTACTTTTTTGTCACATATTAGACATAATTTTTTTTTCCCTCAAATATCTAATGGTGGCAGTTTCGTAATTCCAACTAAAACAGAAGGACACACCTGTAACATTCAATTCCGTGAATAGTGCCAATTGGCTTGATTTGCCAATATTGAATAGTGATTAGCCCATTTAGCCAATTACTTTAAAAAAACATCCATATCTGCAAATTAACTCAATAATAAAATTCTTCGGTTTCGAGTGAGGCAAATATAAAATTTAACAAAATTAGATAAAATAATAAAATACTAATTTTTTTAAAGTTTGTATGTAATATATGGTTCCATTAGTATTGTAAATTAATAACCACACATATATATATTAATTACGAGGTGAGAATACATTTGTCGCATCCTCAGCCAAAGTTAGTGTAAAATCACGCCACGTCAATTAAAAAAAAATACTACGTGTCAGCTTCTGGTTTGTTGTTGAAACACATGTGCAGGTGACGTGTATATATTTTAGATGGACCGGACCGAGTTTAATCTAAAACTCGCGTAATAGGCTGTTTATTGAAAGTTGGCCCGAAAGACTTTGTACCTATCTAAATAATGGTTCAATTGATTTGGGCTGCAACCTCTTTATAAATATTGTCCGGCCCAAAAATCAAATTTGTAAAATTTTTAATATCCAATGTATGGTAAATCAGATTTTTAACATATTGTATATGAAGATATATAGATAAGGTTAATAGATATATCCTGCTAACAGGAAAATTTCCGCTAATCTTACAGTTCATATCTTTGGAATTATATAATTGCTATATTCTTAAATATACATCACCGACTTAGTTTTATTATAAACTAGTTAAGGAGCCGCATATATGTGGGTTTATAGGAAATATTTTATAACCCCTAAAATAAAAACTAATAGCAAAAAATGAGAAAAAAATTCATCTCTATAAAATATAAAATAAAATTAGTTTTCAGTCTCCTATTTTTTGTATTTGGTTTCTAACTAAATGATGTAATATATGCATCTGTATATCTAAATTTTTCCTTCTCCTATGTATATTGAATTATTATTTTTATTATTTAACTACTCTTATTTCTAAGTTTTTAAACTAATTTTGATGAATTGGTTTCTTATTCATTTTAAAATTAGATTTTGAGTTTGTTTGGTGCGAAGTTTAAAGAGTACAAATTTGTATATTTTAAGGTAAAAACTTATAATCTTTTGATTTTTAATTTGACAGTGTGTTATTATTTATTTTTTAGTAAGATTTATTTTTTCTTAAATTTTTATTAGGAAAAAACATTGAAAGCTACACTAATAATTTTCTAACACATAGACTACATGTCCATTTATTTTAATATATTGGATAATACTCAATTTTTTTTTTCAAACAATTATAAGAGTGACAAAATTTTATCAAAGCCTAAATAAAATAAAAATTTATAAATAAAAGTTTGAAAAAAAAATATAAAATTTATTAATATACTAAGATTTAACATATATTAAAAAATAGAACGTAAAAAGTACATATTTTATTATTTATTTATCTTTATTAGTTTTTCTTTTAATTTAAAGAAAAAAAAAATAACACACTTTTTTACATGTGTCATAATCTAATCTCTCCACCAACATGTTTCGTGGTCTCATTAATTATAATTTAAAGTACATATTATCTAAAGAGTTCTCTTCAATAATTATTCCCTTCGCATAATTGATTTCTAAATATTTTGAGAAGAGAATGATGAATTAAATAGTAGTAAGCCATATAATAAGATAAGTATTAATTGTAATACAGTTTTAAAAGAATGATATATGAAAATTCTTGGAGCTTAAACAGTATGAAAATCTAAATTTGAAAAGCAAAGTTCAAAATTTGTTGAGATAATAAAATTTAACCTATATTGGAAAATAGAAAGTTATCAATTTAATTATTTAATTATTTTTTACTGGTTTTCCTTTTCTGTTAAAAAAAAAAATTTACATAATATTTACACCTGTCAAAATCCTATCGATCAATCGACACGTGTTACGCTCGTTAATTATAATTTTGACACGTGTCGAGCTCTCGTGAGTGCAACCCAGGTTTATATAATATGATACCCACATACAATACAAGCATTCATATCACACTGACTATGGTTTTTGTTTGTAAGCGCAGGTTACTCATTAGGAAGTCTCGTGCTGCTTCAACTGATAAGAGACTGCATCACTTCAGCCCTAAAACACACATCAGTCGACTTCCACATATTACCAATCACCTATTGTTTCTGGTTTTTCATGTTAGTTTTAAATGTATATATCGTTTTGAATTCTTCCTTTTACTCATTCAGACGTCTCGTCTGGCTTCAATGGAAAAGAGTATGCATCGCTCCGACCCTAAAACACACGTAAGTAGTTTACTATATGTTACCAGTGTCCTATTGATCATGTTTTTTTAATGTTAGTTTAATATTGATACTGTTTTTTATTCTTTCTTAAAATCTATTCCTAATGTGCTAATGTTAACAAATGTCTACTCGTGGAAATTATTGGTTTCGTCAAAGCGTGGTGACGAGGGCGTTGATATTTTAAAAGTGTGGAATGAGACTTGAGAGCTTCTGTGCAGAGATGTATTACCCGGTCCATCTATATGTTATGATGCTGGTATTTGTTTTTAACGTTTCTTTTTATTGACTTTTGACTTAACCGTTTGCTACATGTTATCAACATCATATTTCTTCTTTGTTTTGTAGATGATCCTATGTATACTAATGATATAAAGTCTGCTGGTTATAAATTACTTAAGAAAGAAATGCAATCCAATGGGCTTCGTTTTCCAAGTGATCATAGTAACTATGATAAATCGGCGACGAAACGTCATCAGCGTAAAATTCGATGATAATCTCTCGACGGATTTGGATGGTGATCCTCATGAATTATGCCAGCCAGATGTGATGTCTCTCTCGGATTTGTCATTATCTATAATGGACATGCCGAGTTTAGATTTATTTTATTGCTTAGAACTCTTATGTAAACTAGTTTTCCGTTAATTTAATTCGATGTTTCAATTTTTGAAGTTTTCTAAACGCATCAATATATCTCTTTATTGTACTCTTTCATAGATAGCAGTGATTTGAATTATTGTGTATGTTCTACAGTTTTAATATCATTGGTACGACTTGTATAACTGGGCCATTATTAAAATGTTGCTATTATAATATCTGTTATGTTATGAATAAGAAAGAGTGAGAGAGAATTGTGTGTCTTATTCCATCAATAATATAGGGTATATATAGGGATACAAGACTTGGAGAAGAAGTGTAACTTGGAGAGAAAGTACACTTGGGGAGCAAGCTAGAATATTCTAGAACATGGGCTATAATGGACATCCATCTAATGGGTTCATAACACTCCCCCTTGGATGCTATTATAGTAAAAATATTTCTAATGCGCATAAGATGCTGCCTCATTAAAACCTTACCAGGAAAACCCAGTGGGAAAAACCATGGTTAAGGGAAAAAGAGTGCAGCGCGCATTTACTCCCCCTGATGAGTATATCCGTCGAGATCCTTCAGACGACGGAGTCCGAGAAGATGAACTAACTTCTTAAGAGTTGCAGTCGGAAGTGCCTTGGTGAATAAGTCTGCAAAATTATCGCTTGAACGAATCTGAAGAACACTAATATCGCCTTTCTTCTGCAGTTCATGTGTGTAGAAGAATTTTGGTAGGATGTGCTTTGTTCTATCACCTTTAATGTATCCTTCCTTCAGTTGTACGATGCATGCAGCATTGTCTTCGTACATGATTGTTGGAGCTTCTTTGCCTTCAGATATACCACAATCTTCTCGTATATGTTGAATGATAGACCTTAACCATACACACTCGCGGCTGGCTTCGTGGATAGCTAGGATCTCGGCATGGTTGGAAGACATAGCCACAATAGTTTGCTTCATAGATCGTCAGGAGATAGGAGTACCACCACATATGAATACAT
The DNA here is from genome assembly GCA_963667165.1 of Barbarea vulgaris. Taxonomy (NCBI): domain Eukaryota; kingdom Viridiplantae; phylum Streptophyta; class Magnoliopsida; order Brassicales; family Brassicaceae; genus Barbarea; species Barbarea vulgaris. The sequence continues at coordinate 8,870,191 of OY763889.1, read as the reverse complement.
ATCCTGTCTGTGAACGAGCATTATGAGGATCAGACAAGTATCCTGCATCTGCAAAACCAATCAAGCCTTCTTTGAATTTGTTAGAAAAGAATAGACCCATGTCTTTCGTTCCTTTGAGGTAACGAAGTATATGTTTAATCCCATTCCAGTGCCTTAGAGTTGGACATGAGCTAAACCTTGCCAATAAATTTACTGCAAAAGATATGTCAGGTCTTGTATGGCTAGCAAGGTACATCAGTGCCCCTATTGCACTTAAATATGGTACTTCAGGACCAAGAATTTCTTCATTGTCCTTCTCAGGGACAAATAGGTCTTTATCCACATCAAGTGATCTTACAACCATTAGACTGCTCAACGGATGCGCTTGATCCATATTAAATCTCTTAAGCAGTTTTTCCGTGTATGTTGTTTGATGCACTATAATTCATTTTTCGAGATGAACTATCTGTAATCCCAAACAGAATTTTGTTTTTCCAAGATCTTTCATCTCAAATTCTTTCTTTAAGTATTCCACTGTTTGTGAAATCTCTCCAGAAGTCCCAATGATATTCAAATCATCTACATACACTGCAATAATAACAAATCCTTTCTCAAATCTCTTTATAAATATGCATGGACTTATAGGGTCATTCTTATAACCTTCCTTGACTAAGTAATCACTCAGGCGGTTATACCACATACGCCCTGATTGTTTTAGTCCATAAAGAGATTTATTCAACTTTATGCAGTAATGTTCTCGAGAACTATAATTTGCTGCTTCTGGCAGTTTAAATCCTTCTGGGACTTTCATATAAATGTCATTGTCCAGTGGCCCATATAAATACGCTGTTACTACATCCATTAAGCATAAATCAAGTCCTTCCTTTATTGCCAGACTAATCAATAATCTGAAAGTAGTTGCATCCACCACAGGGGAGTATGTCTCCTCATAATCAATTCCAGGTCTTTGTGAGAATCCTTGTGCAACTAAACGTGCTTTGTATCTCACAATTTCACCATTCTCATTCTTCTTTCGCACAAAAACCCACTTATGTCCCACTGGTTTGACACCTTTAGGTGTACGGAATACTGGTCCAAATACTTCTCTTTTCGAAAGAGACTTTAATTCTGCGTCTATTGCCCCATTCCATTTTGGTCAATCATTTCTTTGTGTACACTCTGCAATAGACCTTGGTTCATGATCCTCATTTTCATCCATAATATCAACTGCTACATTGAATGCAAAATTATCATCGACGTCGATTTGCTTTCGGTTCCATTTTATTCGAGACATGGTATAACTAATCGAGATCTCTTCATTATCATTTTCAGGTACCTGAATCTCCTTTTCTCTCATGTTTACGGTCTCTCCTAGAGGACGGTCAATATTCTTTGAATCCTCAGTTCCAGTATTGCCAATTTCTGCTCCTTTTCTTTTCCGAGGATTCTTATCTTTGGAACCAATTGGTCTACCACGCTTTAAGCGTGCCTTAGACTCACTAGCAGCTTGATTTGGTCCTTCTTGGACATCAATTCTAACCGGAGCATTTACAGCTGGTATATGTGACTTCGTCACTCTATTTGGGTTAGCAAAAGAGTATGGCAACTGATTTGCTAAGCTCTGTAAATGAATTATCTTTTGGACTTCTAATTCACATTATTTAGTCCGAGGATCAAGACAAGACAATGATAATTCATTCCAGCGGATTTCTCTTCCCAGCTGACTCTTTTCTCCCCCTAATGTTGGAAAGACTGATTCATTGAAATGACAGTCTGCAAACCGAGCCTTAAATAAATCCCCCGTGGATGGCTCTAGAAATTTGATTACTGACGGAGAATCATATCCAACATATATTCCCAATCTCCTTTGAGGTCCCATCTTAGATCGCTGTGGTGGAGCAGTTGGGACATATACAGCACATCCAAAAACTTTTAGATGGGAAATATTTGGTTCCTGACCCAGAATCAATTGTGATGGGGAGAATTTATGATTACTCGTTGGCCTGATGCGAATTAGTTCTGCCGCATGTAATATAGCATGTCCCCAAGCAGAAATCGGGAGTTTTGATTTCATAAGTAATGGTCTTGCAATCAACTGGAGACGTTTGATTAACGACTCAGCTAAACCATTTTGTGTATGAACATGTGCTACAAGATGTTCAACACTTACCCCGATGGACATACAATAATCGCTAAAGGCTTGAGACGTGAATTCACCAGCATTATCAAGACGAATTGTCTTTAAAGGAAAATCTGGAAAATGTGCTCTTAATCTTATCAATTGAGCAAGTAGCCTCGCAAATGCCAAGTTGCGGGTCGATAACAAGGATACATGTGACCATCTAGTAGATGCGTCAATTAGAACCATAAAATATCTAAAGGTTCCACACGGTGGATGAATCGGTCCACAAATATCTCCTCGTATCCTTTCCAGAAAATTTATCGATTTAGAATTTACTTTGGCTGGTGAAGGCCTTATGATTAGCTTGCCTTGTGAACAAGCAGCACATGTAAAATCATTAGGAAGAATTCTCTGGTTCTTCAATGAATGTCCACATGAATTCATTATTATCTTTCGCATCATTATCGAACCGGGATGGCCTAACCGGTCATGCCAAACATTGAGGTTCTCAGTAAACTTCTGGTTTACTATAGCATTTGCCTCAATTGTACTAATCTTAGTGTAGTACAATCCAGTGGAGAATGCGGGTAGTCTTTCCACAATAATTTTAGAGCTTTGGATAATACTTATTATCTAAAGGTATTCATTATTTCCATCGCTCATAGTCTCAATATGATATCCATTTCTGCGGATATCCTTAAAACTCAATAGATTTCTTTGAGACTTGTGGGAATATAAAGCATCAACAATTTCAAATTGTGTCCCCATAGGCAATAGCATATATGCTTTTCCTGAGCCTTCGATTATATTTGCACTACCCGAGACCGTAGTCACACTAGCCTCTTTCATTTTTAAATGGGAAAAATATCTCTTATTTTTCAGAATGGTGTGGCTAGTTGCACTGTCTGCGAGACATAAATCTTCACCATTCATAACTATCGACGGCAAAATAAGAGGGACGAGGTTGTGATGATTCTTCGTGCTTCTCAACCTTTTTCACAACTCAATAATCAATGATTTTGAGGACTAAATCTCAGAGTGAAACAAGGCTCAGATGGTAGGAGAATCGTGCTGATAACGTGTTATGAATAAGAAAGAGTGAGAGAGAATTGTGTGTCTTATTCCATCAATAATAGAGAGTATATATAGGGATACAAGACTTGGAGAGGAAGTGTAATTTGGAGAGGAAGTACACTTGGGGAGCAAGCTAGAATATTCTAGAACATGGGTCTATAATGGATATCCATCTAATAGGTTCATAACATGTTCTAAAATTACCATCTCTGAAAATCTTTTTTAGTTAATTCTATTATTTACTACATAATATAGCATTAAGAGCTAATTTCTTATTGTCTTATTATTTTACTAGATTGTTAACCCGTGCTGCGCCCGGGTTCGATATTTTATAATTTTGTATTTCCATATTTGATATTTTATAAATTTCTATTTTTTTAGTACTCATATTTTTAGTTTTTTTTTTTATCACATATATGGTATATGTGGATTAGTAATATAGTTAATAGTTATGTTATTTCTTTTTGTAGTTTTAAAAATCTAAGTGTATTGGTTATATTAGTTTTATGTTACATTAATATTATGTATTTTTTTTATGTATTTAATTTTCATTTTTTTATTTGTAAAGAAGTTATATTTTTTTTTAAAATGGTAAACAAAGATTTAATTTTGAATCTACTAATGTTTTTTTTTTATCTAAATAGATATATTGTGTGATAAATATATATTTAATATAAGTAAATATTGTTTAAATATAATTACATAAAGTGAAAAATCAAAAAACAAATTAACAATAGGTAGGAGAAACAAATAATTTCACCCAAATATATTCTATATATGTTTTATTGAGTTAATAATTTTTCAGAATTGTGCCAAACTGAAAATGTATAGACATATTTTCGTAATGGGCTTCCCTTCAAAATCTGATATTGTTACGTAATGGGCTTAGAAATATAAAATCGGATACCCAATATCAGATAATTTGTCACAGAAATAAGATCAGTTTATCTTTTATTTGTGCCTATGATCCTTTCAGACCGAAAACCTTCTTCTTGCCGACAATATTAGGGTTCATAAAAGAGAATTTTCTGATCTCGTTTTTTTGGCTCAAAAGATAACCAAATCTGGTATATTTCTTCATTACTGAGCAACAATTATTAGAAAATCATCGATCAGAAAGAAGAATCTACCCTTCTACAGTTTTATTTAAGCTAAGTGTTGATGAGAATCGTTTCCGTAGATCTACAATTTTCTTTTCAATCTTCAATTTCTTTCTCCGTTAAATATTGAGCTAATGGTTCTAATCTTTGGTTATCTTCTTCACTTAGGTGATTTATAAGCATTCAGAGGAAGAATATTCATGACCACCATATGCTTTAAGCTAAGCTAATACTTTAACCTTCTCCTTAGCTCATACTTATTCTACCAAATCGATTTGTCATATTTCCGCCATTTGATATCAACTCGTGTAGATCTAGAATCAACTATTTTTCTTGTTCTCATTCTTTTCCATGTTATCGAATCCGAATTATTTTCATAAATTGGTGATTAATATAAGATAAAGGGGATTTTAGAATTATATGTTTTGTAGATTTCTGATTTATTCATAGTTTTCTTGGTTTCGTTTTTAGGTTTAAAGCTAAACTGTTTTTAAGATTTGTTCTCCGGAAACATTGTTGCTTAGCTGGTTTAGTATCCTCCAAAGGGATTGTATCCCTTTATTAACATATTTTTTTTGTTTAAGCAATTGTATGATGAATCTTTAGTTATATCTTTATACTTGTTTTAAACATACAAAGTTTTCCATGTTTACAGGAGGATCATCAATCTCGTACTTTGCATAAGGGATAGAGAGAAGTGATTATAGAGCTAAAGGAAGGGAACATCATTAAACTAATCTATTTCCATCGAGGTATTTATATAAACATTGTCTATGGTTTTAATTTTTACAATTCTTTGATTTGTTTGTTTAAGTGTAGTTTTTAATAACTAAAACCTGAAAACATCAAAAATTTAGAAAGAGTAAAATCAATCTCAGTAACAATTAATACTGAGATTATTCCAAAACAAAACAATAACATAAGTTTAAACTTTAAAAAAAAAAAGACAAAGAAACAAATAGAATGGTTTACCTAATTTTGTTCGAAATTCATATCATATGATAAGAACATCTAACTTTCAATAGGATCCTCATCCGAATCAGACAATGATAGAGCACCAATATTGAATCCATTGACATAACCCATCAATTCTTCATGTTTACTTATATGAACATTATTCTTATCACCATCTGGACAATTAAGTCCATTAGAATGCATCTCTTGCTTTAGCTTTGAATAAAGTTCTATTTTTTTGGGTGATGTTGAATGAATTGTAGAGGGACGATGAATGGAGAGTATTTATAGTGTTGGTCAATTATTAGAAGTCTGTTTAGGTTAAATCTAGAAATGGTTTAAATAAATATTCGAATGTTATATTTTCGGAGATGAAATTCTCGAGATTTTAGGTTTGTTTAGGAAATAATTTTTGAAATATTTGAAATGATGGGATTGAATATTTCATTGGTAAAATTTTAGATATGAAATTGTCGAGATTTTTGGAATTGGAAAGAGTATTAGATGATTATGAATATTCTTTCGAAGGAGTAATAGATGATAGGAATATTTTGTAAAATTCGATATAACAAATTGGATATGTTTGGATAGATTTTGTTTTCATGTCAAGATGATACGAATATTTCTTTGAAGATAAGGGTATAAATATTTGATATTTTGGACAGATTTTGTTTGAAACGGAATTAATAATATTGGGCTTAACAATTAAATGGGCCTGTTTAGAATTTTGATCTTCATTTTTTTTTCTGCAGGTGAAACGGGTCGCAATAATTCAATCGGGTTGCAATTGAACCGTTTAAAAGATCTGTGTCCTTCTGAACGGGTTGGAAATGGGTCAGTGGCTCGGATCGGCTTCTAAACACGTGAATAATGTCTGAAATGTCCTTTTTTATGTTTTTTTTAAAACTGTAAGCCGATGGTATTTTCGTAATTATTTGGAAATGACTTAAACGGCTCGTAAAAATTTCTACCCCTCCCTCTCGATTAATAGTATAGATATATGAGATATGATTAATGTATATCTCGAAAGAATAATACCGGTGGTTATGTACTAAAAATAAATAGAAATATATATGCTTTAAATCATGTTATAAAACAAATAAGTAGAAAACAAATAAAAAATAAGTAAAAATGAGATTAGATATGCAAAATCATATTGGTTAAATCTTCACATATTTACTACATAATATAGCATAAAAAAGCTAATTTCTTATTGACTTATTATTTTATATGTGAGATATGATTCATGTATATCTCGAAAGTATCATATCAGTGGTTGTGTACTATAAATAAATAAAAATATATATGTTATAAATCATGTACTATTAAACAAATAAGTAAAAAGAAATTAAGTCGTGATCCATTTATTATTTCTATTTAACTTTAAAAAGAATTGTTTCGTTGTTTCCGATATTACAAAACTACTTATTTCTTTAATATATGCAAAATCATATTCGTGAAGTTGGTTGAATCTTCACATATTTAATTCGATTCTGCTCTTTTTCTCAAGAAAAAAGAACTTTTCATAATAGTAAAATGGGGCCTCATTTGCGATTCAAAATTAAGTATTTTGTTAAAAGTGTCAAATAAATTTAATTTATCAATTAGAATAAATAGAAAAAGTAAAAAAAAAAAATATAATAGGAAGATTTACTTTTGTCATTGATCCGGGAATCTACATGTATATCTCTTATATGTAACTCTAAATATAAAAACTTCCATTAATTTGGATTAAGTTTCTTCCTAAATTTGGTGAATCTAACAATGTTATCGTTTATGAGTTATGCATATCGTTGGGAATATATTGTTTATATATTCATTCGATATTATCACTGCCTTTGTATTGGTTACTAGATGAGGACCCGCACATACGTGCGGGGTTATAATTTTTAACTTATTTTTTTGTAATCAATATATTATTAAAAATTTGGACTCATCTTGATTTGATATTTTGTTGAATATTAGTATAGATATAATTTTCTTAACTAATCACTTACACAAAGTGAATATTTCCAAATGAATAATTAATTAAAAAGAACGATTATAAGACTAAAAATTTCCTGTGGATTTGGGAATAGACGGGTTTTTTCTGTTCTGAAATGAATATGCTTATTTTCCATATATGGTACTTAGAATCACAGATAATTATTTCTAAACTTTAACCAAATTTCATTTTTGGCATCTAAATTTTATAACGACCATAACTAAAATTAAAATAAAGTAATTATCAAATAAATTGATTTTAGGAATATAATTTCGCACGGACATGTGGATCCGAATATAGTAGATTTGAATCCGGTTTATGAATGTTATAAATATCATTGGTAAGTTAGACACATTTCGGTTATATATTTTTTTCAGTATTCGATTTGTTTTATTCCGGTTTATAAATGTTAAAAATAATAATACATCATAATTTATTACTTTATTTTAAGCAAAATGTTTATGTAATATAACATGTAAAAAATAATATAATTTATAATTTATTATGTAATATTAATTTAAATTATTTAAATCTGTAATTAATATTTTTATAAAATATAGTATAGATAGTAGTCTTTAAATTTATTATGGACTATAGATATTTACGAATTCAATTTAATGGCCCATTAAGGTCCATCCATATTTAAACCATTCAATAAATTGGGCCATTTAGTAAATTAGAGTTTACTGGGTCGAAAAAGATATATTTTTTTTTTTAAGTTGGGAAACATTATTGTCTTCTCAGATAATGCTGTCGAAAAAAACAAAAAAACAAATCAGATCCGACGAAAACTGATCCTTCTTCTCTTCTCATATCGAACAACTTTTTTCTTCGATTTGTTTTTTTTTTTCATCAAATCTTATCTCCAATTCACAAGTAAACACCAATTCATGTCGGATTATACATGGATCTGTTTCCTTCCGCACCATTTCATCAATTACCCGAAAGATTTAGGGTAAGCCATTTTACTCAGATTGATACTTTAATCTCTGTCAATTCATTCTTAATAGTCTGGAGTTGGGTGTATTAGGCCAGATGTGTTAGTAGCCATCAATTTTTAGCTTGCATGTACAAATTTTTCTTCTTTGATCTTATTTTCCTTATTTGCTATTCTATGACCCATTTTGTTTTTCAATTTTTTTTTTCCTACAGATCCAGCATATATTTTGGTTCGTTGTCGAAAACTTAAAAAAAAAAACGTTTTTTGAAACCGTCTCAGATCTGACTAAATTCATCCATAGATTTCCTTGATTTTTTCTTCGATTTGGGATATTTTTCTTCAAATGTTCTTCATTCCTTATTGAGATATTGCATTATATGTTTTGCAATTTTGAAATTCGTTATTAGTAGTCAAATAACATGCAATTTGTAGTTGATTATCTTTGTATCCGAGTAGATCTTATAGTTTAATTATATCGATCTGTTAATTCATTTACTTGTGTATTTTCATCAAGCAAGAATCTCATGTTGTGTTTTTTTTTCCCACAGATGGACATCGATTCTGGATCTTAGAAGCTTTAAGACGAAAAGATAAATTTTCTAAATTGAAATCCTTCTGTCTGTCAAGAAAATTCTATTGTAGTTTTGATATAATCGATTTGTTTGCTTGAGGTCAGATTAAATTTTCTGCACATAAGTAATTGGTCCGATCTTATATATATATAATAGATTTTTTGTTTTGCAGATTAGTATAAATCCCAATGGTCTGAAATCTAAGGTTCTGTAACGCCCGTGTTCCAAAAATGGAGTTTTTGGAAATTAAAACTGGGATTTATGCGTAGATTTTTCTGGGAAAATTAATTCCGGGAATTTCTGAGGTAATTTGGAAGTTACACGCATTTTTCCCGTAAGGGGGTGTTCGGAGCTAATTTAGGAGTTTGGGGTCAGTTTGTGAATTTTTCAGGAATTCAGGGACCCAAATCCTAAAATAGCGCCCGTGTTCCGGAAAAAGAGAAATTTCGGAATTGCATCCGGGATTTATGCGGAGAATCTCTGGAAAATATTTTCCGGAAGATTTTGGAGTGACTTAAAGGTTACGCCGCATTTTTCCCGTAGGGGTGTGCGGGATCAGTTGGGAAGTTTGGGTTCCCTTCGTGAACTTTTGAGAGTTCAGGGACCAAATCCTAATTAAGTTTTAATCAGATTTATTCAGATTTCACCAACCATTTCCACCTTCCAATTCCTCCATAGCTGCCTCCATTTTCCACCCTACAAAGCTAGACTTGTAGAGTTCCCCACCCTCCACCTTCTTTTGTGCAAAGCAGCCCACCATCTTCTCCATTAGCTGATCATTGCCGACTCTTGCACCTGCAGAGAGAAAAGAAAAGAGTTAAGGAGAAATGAGAGAGTAGGAGAAAAGGAGGAGGAAAAAGGTGTGAGCTTTGTGTGGTGTGGTGTGGTGATCAAGAGCCAAAAGAAGTGTGGGCTTGTGTTGGTGTGGGTGTGGAGACCAAGCAAGACTTGTGAGTCTTGTGGCTGTGTGTGAGGGCGTGGAGAGCAAGGGAGGAGGTGAGTCTTGGTGGCTGAGTGGGCGTGTGAGTCTCGAGAGGAGTAAGTTGGAGAGCTGTTTCGTGCGTGAGAAGGAAAAAGGAGTTTGACCTAGCAAATCGTTTGCAAAGGTAGTGAATTTTTGTGGAGTTGTAGTTAAGTCTTATATCTAGATGTACCAATTTGCGGAATTGGATTTGAGTTAGTATTCTAAAAGTTATTCACGTTTCCGTGAGGCGCTCTGTTTCAGACGCGAACCGGACCAACGTGGATTCAAAGGGTAATCGCGAGTTCGTCTATCGTCGGATCATCTTGAAACTTTGAAGTTAGCTTCAGGACATTTGGGGGTTGAGTTTCAACGGTGGGATTGAGCTTTCAACGGTTAGTTATTGATTTATTCATGTTTTGTTTCGAGGCGCGTAAGTGATGAAGGTGATCGTGTTGGTCGATCTGGTGTAGATGGATCGATCTGGCCAGGATCGATCGAGCTAGCCTTGTTTGGTCGATCTGGGAAGTTCACGCAAGTTGGGATCGATCGATCTAAGCCAAGATCGATCGATCTGGTGTTTCCCGTGTTCGTTTCTTGTGTTTAAAGTTCCGTTTTGGTTTTATTGTTAGGCACGCGGTTGGGGGATTGAGGTCTATTCAATCCGGGGAGTTTTGGTAATTTCTGTGCGTGGCTAAAGGTGAGTGCATGACCGTAAGCGTATCTAAGCGATTGAGTTATTTGATGTGTTTGCATGATTGTAGGCCGTATGATCTCTGGTGGATCTAGATCGAGTGTTTCTTGAGATGGTTGATTTGTTTGCGGTATTTTCGTGTTTAATGCATTGAATAATTTTAATCGTTTGTGTGTATAGCTTGTAGACGGGAGGATTGTCTCACTAAGTATTTGTTGAAATACTTATGCATCTCCTTTGTTGATGCAGGAAAAGAGTTTGTTTGATCGTGGAATCAAGGCGAGGAAGAGGGGATGATCTAGGAACTCGTTGTGTGTTTAAGAGTCTTCCGCTATAAAAAGAGTTTTGTGTTGTTTAGTATTTTTGGATAATTAATCTAGCGATCTCGAGTCCGGTTTCTCGTTATCGAGAACCGTTATAGACAACAGAAATTGTCTATGAAAGCCAAGGTGGCTATACAGACCAACTTCGACTCTCAACTCAAGTCGTCGTATTCTGGAAAGATCAATGGATTAATATCCTTTCGGTTATTTAAGTAAAATATTTATGTGTTATATTTTACTTATGGAGTTAATTATTTATAACGCATGAGTAATTGCATTTTAATTGATTGGGGAAATAATTAATATTTATGGGAATATTAATTATTGTTTTATTATTGTTGGAGTGAGTTAATATTATTCATGATTAGTTGAATAATATTCGTTTGGGGTGGTAATTAATATTTATGGGAATATTAATTATTGGTTTTATAAAAAAAAAAAAAAACCGAGGGCGGTCGTTTCAATTTGGTATCAGAGCAATTATGGCTCTAGGACGGGTTAGAAAAATTAAATTGGTTTTTGAATTTAATTTTTGGTGCTTTGAGAAGCTTGAGTATTTGCGTTGAATTGATTATGTGAGTTAGTCAATTGTTTGGGTATGGAGTTTTAGATCATCCTCTTCGAGCTTTTAAAGAGATTCCACGGTAAGTTGTTTTGTGTTTCTTAATTGTTTATTGTGTAAGTTAAAGACTTGGTGGAAATAGTCTTTTGGTGCCAAAGTTTTAATCACATTATTTTTATGTGGATTAAGTTGTGGTGTCCGGTTTGGGTTGGATTTAATCTTTGATCGGTTAATCTAAACCGTGGAAGTTCGAGTCTGTTGTTGAGCCAGTTTCTGTGGTGGAAAGGTTTGATCGAGGTTTCCACTGTTCGGCTGCGATGGCTAAAAGAGGCAGAGGTCGTGGTCGTGGTATCAGCGGGGGTAGAGGTCGCGGTCGGAGGAACGCGAGGACTCCGGTGGTTGAGGAGAGTGTGAAACCAAGTGTTACGGTTGGGCAAGTCGGGAACTCGTATATGGTTCGGTTTGGGACGGAGGGTGTTGCCGGTGTTGGTGCCGGTGTTGCTGGAGTTCCAGCGGGTGCTGCGGGTGTGGCAGCAGGTATAGCTCCGGCCCAAGAGGATCGTATTGCGAATTTCTTGGCCTTGCTGTTGGAGCGGTTACCGGAAAGGGTACCAGTGCAGGCTCCAGTTGTACCACCGGTAGTCGAGGTGCAACCAAGGGTTGTGGTTGCGGAAGAGTGCCCATCATACCTTAAGATGATGGAGCAGCTGCAGAGGATTGGCACGAGGTTCTTTCAGGGTGGTGCCAAACCTGAAGAGGCAGATGAGTGGAAAATGCGGATGGAGCGGAATTTCCGTTCGATCAGATGTCCAGAAGGATATCAGGTGGATCTCGCAGTCCACTATCTGGAGGGTGACGCACATCTCTGGTGGAGAGGTGTTGCGGCCCGGAGGGTCCAAGCAGAAATGTCTTGGGAGGATTTCGAAGTGGAGTTTAACTCCAAGTACTTTCCCCAAGAGGCATTGGACCGGATGGAGAGTCGTTTTCTAGGGTTGACTCAAGGGAACCGGTCGGTTCGGGAGTTTGAGGCGGAGTTTAACCGTCTCAGAGTGTATGGAGGTCATATCCTAGATGATGAGCAGGCCCAGGTGAGGCGTTTTCTGATAGGTCTTCGGGCCGAGTTGAGAAACCAGTGTCTAATTGGATCGTTTAACACGGTTGTAGAACTGGTAGAAAAGGCCGCATTGATTGAGGAGGGCCTAAGAGATGTGGTTGTGGCAGTCAGCCCAATTCTTCGGGCAAGAGAGCCTCCACATCAGTCGGGTCTTAGCAATGGCGGTAAGCCGGTGCTTGGACAAAAGCGGAAGTGGGAGGGTCCTTCCCAGGGTAACTAAGGTGGTCAAGGATGCTTCGGGTGGGGAAGCGAGGATCATAAGGTTGCGAGTTGCCCCCAGAAGGGTAGAGCGGTCGGGGATACTCGGGTGTGTTACCACTGTCATGAGCCAGGGCATATCAAGCCGAAATGTCCCAGGTTGCAGCAGGGAGTGGTAGCGACGGCACCGTCAGATGGGCGAGCTGCAGTGGCACCAAGGGTTTACGCCGTGGTGGAGTCGGGAGAACCGAGTTCCAAACCGATCACTGAAAAAGAATTTTAGACTTGGTTGAGTTTAATTCTTGTGGTTGTGTCGGGGTTGAGGAGGAGACTTGGGAACCAGAGGCGAGGATGAAAGCAAGGTTCAAGAAGTGGTTCGGGGAGCAATCAAAGACTTGGGCTTTCATCGATGGTTCCCAGTTTCAAGTTATTATTGTTGAACATTATGTATTCGTTTTGGTGTTGTAAACGATTAAATACATTATGTTTCGTCCATTAATAAGATGAGTAGCTCTTATTGTTGATGGCGAGTGTTGCCATGAGTTTTTAAGTGAACATGAGGTTCTGAAAAGAGTTTTTATGAGGATTTAAAACTTGTGTTATAATCGGGAAAGGATTATGTGGGTACCCGGAAGGACGGGTATGTTGTGAGATAACCTGAGTAGTGGTTATGGAAAAGATGATATTCCGGGTTGGAATGTGTTGTGATGCCGGTATTACCTTGTAAGGTCGTATGCGGAGCACGAGAGGTAATTTCAGTCGGGAGTGCTTATACACGTATGTTGGGTCATGTTGCTCAAGGGACGGTTGGTCATGTACAACTCTTAGGAGGATGGATAGTTCCTCTGTTATCCAGAACTCGAAAGGTATATAGCTCAGGGTGGCGTGGTATGAGATATCGAGAACCCGTAAGGTTATACTTCCCAGAGTTGAGAGGTATGAGCGTGATATCCGGAACTCGTAAGGTATATAGCCCAGAGTGGGGTGGTATGTGATTACCAAGGACTCGGAAGGTTATACTACCCAGAGTTGAGTGGTATGAGTGTGATACCTAGAACTCGTAAGGAATATAGCCCAGGGTGGAATGTTATGTGATACCGAGAACCCGTAAAGTTATACCTTCCAGAGTGGAGTGGTATGAGTGTGATGCCGAGAACTCGTAAGGTGTATAGCCCAGAGTGGAGTGGTACGTGCTTACCAAGAACTCGTAAGGTTATAGTGCCCAGAGTGGAGTGGCATGAGTTTGATACCGAGAGCTCATAAGGATTTAGTGGCCTGAGAGCGGAGTGGTATTGATACCTAGAACTCGTAGGACTTGGTGTCTTAGAGTGTAGAGGTATGAATTGAGTTGTGAGCAATGATCTATGACCAGAGTCTTAAGCTAGTGACTGAATGTTGACCTCAGAGGTCAATAGTGTTTGATCTCGGGATTGGTTGAGTTCATTGCGGATGGACTGTGGCGTAGATTCGAGGACGAATCTATGTTAGTGGGGGAGAATTGTAACACCCGTGTTCCAAAAATGGAGTTTTTGGAAATTAAAACTGGGATTTATGCGTAGATTTTTCTGGGAAAATTAATTCCGGAAATTTCTGGGGTAATTTGGAAGTTACACGCATTTTTCCCGTAAGGGGGTGTTCGGAGCTAATTTAGGAGTTTGGGGTCAGTTTGTGAATTTTTTGGGAATTCAGGGATCAAAATCCTAAAATAGCGCCCGTGTTCCGGAAAAAGAGAAATTTCGGAATTGCATCCGGGATTTATGCGGAGAATCTCTGGAAAATATTTTCCGGAAGATTTTGGAGTGACTTAAAGGTTACGCCGCATTTTTCCCGTAGGGGTGTGCGGGATCAATTGGGAAGTTTGGGTTCCCTTCGTGAACTTTTGAGAGTTCAGGGACCAAATCCTAATTAAGTTTTAATCTGATTTATTCAGATTTCACCAACCATTTCCACCTTCCAATTCCTCCATAGCTGCCTCCATTTTCCACCCTACAAAGCTAGACTTGTAGAGTTCCCCACCCTCCACCTTCTTTTGTGCAAAGCAGCCCACCATCTTCTCCATTAGCTGATCATTGCCGACTCTTGCACCTGCAGAGAGAAAAGAAAAGAGTTAAGGAGAAATGAGAGAGTAGGAGAAAAGGAGGAGGAAAAAGGTGTGAGCTTTGTGTGGTGTGGTGTGGTGAGCAAGAGCCAAAAGAAGTGTGGGCTTGTGTTGGTGTGGGTGTGGAGACCAAGCAAGACTTGTGAGTCTTGTGGCTGTGTGTGAGGGCGTGGAGAGCAAGGGAGGAGGTGAGTCTTGGTGGCTGAGTGGGCGTGTGAGTCTCGAGAGGAGTAAGTTGGAGAGCTGTTTCGTGGGTGAGAAGGAAAAAGGAGTTTGACCTAGCAAATCGTTCGCAAAGGTAGTGAATTTTTGTGGAGTTGTTGTTAAGTCTTATATCTAGATGTACCAATTTCCGGAATTGGATTTGAGTTAGTATTCTAAAAGTTATTCACGTTTTTGTGAGGCGCTCTGTTTCAGACGCGAACCGGACCAACGTGGATTCAAAGGGCAATCGCGAGTTCCTCTATCGTCGGATCATCTTGAAACTTTGAAGTTAGCTTCAGGACATTTGGGGGTTGAGTTTCAACGGTGGGATTGAGCTTTCAACGGTTAGTTATTGATTTATTCATGTTTTGTTTCGAGGCGCGTAAGTGATGAAGGTGATCGTGTTGGTCGATCTGGTGTAGATCGATCGATCTAATCCAGATCGATCGATCTGGCCAGGATCGATCGATCTAGCCTTGTTTGGTCGATCTGGGAAGTTCACGCAAGTTGGGATCGATCGATCTAAGCCAAGATCGATCGATCTGGTGTTTCCCGTGTTCGTTTCTTGTGTTTAAAGTTCCGTTTTGGTTTTATTGTTAGGCACGCGGTTGGGGGATTGAGGTCTATTCAATCCGGGGAGTTTTGGTAATTTCTGTGCGTGGCTAAAGGTGAGTGCATGACCGTAAGCTTATCTAAGCGATTGAGTTATTTGATGTGTTTGCATGATTGTAGGCCGTATGATCTCTGGTGGATCTAGATCGAGTGTTTCTTGAGATGGTTGATTTGTTTGCGGTATTTTCGTGTTTAATGCATTGAATAATTTTAATCGTTTGTGTGTATAGCTTGTAGACGGGAGGATTGCCTCACTAAGTATTTGTTGAAATAATGATGCATCTCCTTTGTTGATGCAGGAAAAGAGTTTGTTTGATCGTGGAATCAAGGCGAGGAAGAGGGGATGATCTAGGAACTCGTTGTGTGTTTAAGAGTCTTCCGCTATAAAAAGAGTTTTGTGTTGTTTAGTATTTTTGGATAATTAATCTAGCGATCTCGAGTCCGGTTTCTCGTTATCGACAACCGTTATAGACAACATAAATTGTCTATGAAAGCCAAGGTGGCTATACAGACCAACTTCGACTCTCAACTCAAGTCGTCGTATTCTGGAAAGATCAATGGATTAATATCCTTTCGGTTATTTAAGTAAAATATTTATGTGCTATATTTTACTTATGGAGTTAATTATTTATAACGCATGAGTAGTTGCATTTTAATTGATTGGGGAAATAATTAATATTTATGGGAATATTAATTATTGTTTTATTATTGTTGGAGTGAGTTAATATTATTCATGATTAGTTGAATAATATTTGTTTGGGGTGGTAATTAATATTTATGGGAATATTAATTAATTAAAAAAAAAAAAATTCAAGTACTCATGCATATTAATTAACTAACTCCAGCAATGAATAAATTTGCATAATCGCCATAAAATTAACCACACATAATTTAATAAACTCTCAATCATTAAATAGTATCTTAAAAATAATCTAGCATTTAACAATAAATTCACTAATTTATTCGAGTTGATTTTTCTCCAAAAGTACTAAACCAATAATTCTTTCATAATAGAAAACACTTAAACAACCAACGAGATTAGATCATCCCCTCTTCCTCGCCTTGATCCCACGATCACACTTTTTCTTTTTCTGCATCAAATAAAAGAGATGCATAAGTATTTCAATAAATACTTAGTGAGACAATCCTCCCATCTACAAGCTATACACACAAACGATTTAAAATATTTAACATAGTTAAACACGAAAATACCGAAATAAATCAACCATCTCATGAAACACTCGATCTAGATCCACCCGAGATCATACACGGCATATATCATGAAAACACATCAAATAATTAAACCGCTTAGATAAGCTTATAGTCATGCACTCACCTTAGCCACACACTGAATTTTTCTAAAGGTCACAACAACACAACCACAACGTCTCTTTCCCTCTCTTCAGCCAAACTTATCAACATAACAACATTCTACCTAATTGGAAAATAACAGAAACAATCAGCCTCAAAGATTGAGTCACGAATCAAAATCTAACCGTTCAATTACAATCTGCACCGTTGAAACTCAACCCCTAAATGTCCTGGAGCTAACCTCCAAGTTTCGTGATGATCCGACCACAGATGAACTCGCAATTGTTCTTTGAATCCACGTTGGTCCAGTTCGCGTCTGAAACAGAGCACCACACGGAAACGCGAATAACTTTTAGAATATTAACTAAAATCCAATTCCGCAAATTGGTACATCTAGATATAAGACTTAACTACCTTTGGAAACGATCTGCTAAGTCGAACCCCTTTTTCCTTCTCACTCACGGAACAACCACTAACACCCCCACTCTCCTCTTCTCTCCTCTCTTCTTCAATCACCCTCAACTCTCTCTTTTCCCTCCACGACAACAGTGCCCTCTCTCTCTCTCTCTCGCTCTCTCTCTCTCTGTCTCAAGCCAAACTCAGCTCTCTCTCTCTTGAAAATGAAGGTGTCGGCAAAGAGAAAGGAGTTGGTGACTCGTAGAAAAGAAAGTGGGAGGGGTTGGTGCTGTGTTTATTTATTCAGTTTATTTTATTTATGACCTGGTCCTTGAATTCCCAAAAGTTTAGATACTGTCCCCAAACTTTCAAGTCAATCCAAAACACCCATACGAGGAAAATATGATGTAACTTTTAAATTGCTCTATTTAACCCTGAGCCTAAACCATCACCAATGGATGTTAATAAGAAGAAACAATACTTTGATAGACAAGGATTTGGCCATTTACAAGCTGATAGTCCGAAAAATGGAGTTATGACCAGTCTAAATACAAAGGATAGTGAATAGAAGTGCTGAAGTGTACTCAACGAAGTTGGATCTCTAACAATTGCTTGGCGATATTCAAGAGCTGAAACAGGGAGGCATTGTAGGCTTTGTACAAGGATTGAGTGATGAATCTTCATAAATGGTTGAGTTTCAGCCTATTAGG
Source organism: Barbarea vulgaris (assembly GCA_963667165.1). Taxonomy (NCBI): domain Eukaryota; kingdom Viridiplantae; phylum Streptophyta; class Magnoliopsida; order Brassicales; family Brassicaceae; genus Barbarea; species Barbarea vulgaris. The sequence goes on along the minus strand of OY763889.1, from coordinate 8,852,283 downwards.
ACTCTTGATTACATGATAAAGCTTGCTAACAAGGTGGAGAAGAAAGCCAAGGTAAGAAACAAACATTATACCTTATCCCATAATTCTGATACTTATTTGAATATCGTAAGAGTTTCTTAGGGTGAAGTTGGGAGTTGTAGCAAGAAGACACATAATGAGACTAAACCATCACCAATTGATGTTAATACGAAGAAACAATGCTTTGATAGACAAGGATTTGGCCATTTACAAGCTGATAGTCCCAAAAATGGAGTTATGACTAGTCAAAATACAAAGGAGAGTGAATAGAACTGCTGAAGTGTACTCAACGAATTTGGATCTCTAACAATTGCTTGGCGATGTTCAAGAGCTGAAACAGGGAGGCATTGTAGGCTTTGTACAAGGATTGAGTGATGAATCTTCATCAATGGTTGAGCTCCAGCCTATTAGGACTCTTGATTACATGATAAAGCTTGCTAACAAGGTGGAGAAGAAAGCCAAGGTAAGAAACAAACGTTATACCTTATCCCATAATTCTGATACTTCCTTGAATCCCATAGGAGTTTCTTAGGGTGAAGTTGGGAGTTGTAGCAAGACGAAACATAATGAGCCTAAACCATCACCAATGGATGTTAATAAGAAGAAACAATGCTTTGATAGACAAAGATTTGGCCATTTACAAGCTGATAGTCCCAAAAATGGAGTTATGACCAGTCTAAATACAAAGGATAGTGAATAGAAGTGCTGAAGTGTACTCAACGAAGTTGGATCTCTAACAATTGCTTGGCGATATTCAAGAGCTGAAACAGGGAGGCATTGTAGGCTTTGTACAAGGATTGAGTGATGAATCTTCATAAATGGTTGAGTTTCAGCCTATTAGGACTCTTGATTACATGATAAAGCTTGCTAACAAGGTGGAGAAGAAAGCCAAGGTAAGAAACAAACATTATACCTTATCCCATAATTCTGATACTTATTTGAATCCCGTAAGAGTTTCTTAGGGTGAAGTTGGGAGTTGTAGCAAGAAGACACATAATGAGACTAAACCATCACCAATTGATGTTAATACGAAGAAACAATGCTTTGATAGACAAGGATTTGGCCATTTACAAGTTGATAGTCCCAAAAATGGAGTTATGACTAGTCAAAATACAAAGGAGAGTGAATAGAACTGCTGAAGTGTACTCAACGAATTTGGATCTCTAACAATTGCTTGGCGATGTTCAAGAGCTGAAACAAGGAGGCATTGTAGGCTTTGTACAAGGATTGAGTGATGAATCTTCATCAATGGTTGAGCTCCATCCTATTAGGACTCCTGATTGCATGATAAAGCTTGCTAACAAGGTGGAGAAGAAAGCCAAGGTAAGAAACAAACGTTATACCTTATCCCATAATTCTGATACTTCCTTGAATCCCATAGGAGTTTCTTAGGGTGAAGTTGGGAGTTGTAGCAAGAAGACACATAATGTGACTAAACCATCACCAATGGATGTTGTTAATAAGAAGAAACAATGCTTTGATAGACAAGGATTTGGCCATTTACAAGCTGATAGTCCCAAAAATGGAGTTATGACCATTCTAACTACAAAGGATAGTGAATAGAAGTCCTGAAGTGTACTCAACGAAGTTGGATCTCTAACAATTGCTTGGCGATGTTAAAGAGCTGAAACAGGGAGGCATTGTAGGCTTTGTACAAGGATTGAGTGATGAATCTTCATCAATGGTTGAGCTCCAGCCTATTAGGACTCTTGATTACATGATAAAGCTTGCTAACAAGGTGGAGAAGAAAGCCAAGGTAAGAAACAAATGTTATACCTTATCCCATAATTCTGATACTTCCTTGAATCCCATAGGAGTTTCTTAGGGTGAAGTTGGGAGTTGTAGCAAGAAGACACATAATGAGACTAAACCATCACCAATGGATGTTAATAAGAAGAAACAATGCTTTGATAGACAAGGATTTGGCCATTTACAAGCTGGTAGTCCCAAAAATGGAGTTATGACCAGTCTAAATACAAAGGATAGTGAATAGAAGTGCTGAAGTGTACTCAACGAAGTTGGATCTCTAACAATTGCTTGGCGATATTCAAGAGCTGAAACAGGGAGGCACTCTAGGCTTTACACAAGGATTGAGTGATGAATCTTCATCAATGGTTGAGCTTCAGCCTATTAGGACTCTTTATTACATGATAAAGCTTGCTAACAAGGTGGAGAAGAAAGCCAAGGTAAGAAACAAACATTATAGCTTATCCCATAATTCAGATACTTATTTGAATCCCATAAGAGTTTCTTAGGGTGAAGTTGGGAGTTGTAGCAAGAAGACACATAATGAGACTAAACCATCACCAATTGATGTTAATAAGAAGAAACAATGCTTTGATAGACAAGGATTTGGCCATTTACAAGCTGATAGTCCTAAAAATGGAGTTATGACCAATCAAAATACAAAGGAGAGTGAATAGAACTACTGAAGTGTACTCAACGAAGTTGGATCTCTAACAATTGCTTGGCGATATTCAAGAGCTGAAACAGGGAGGCATTGTAGTGATACAAGATAGAGGGGATGGCTTCACAAGTTGGCGGTCGCTTCTCACTTGATGAAGAGGAGATGGTCGAAGATGGAGATCTAACACGATGGCGAGCGCTTCTCTCGTGTGGGATCGAAACTGAGGGATGATGATGGCGGATTGAGGTGCACCACAGAGTTGTGATTAATCTCTGATACAGCACAAACACTCTAGCTTGTTGAATCACTCAAACAAAGCAGGAGCAAGGACTTATTCTCTCAAGAACACTCAAAGAGAGCAAGAGAAGAAAACGGCGTTATTTTATTAATTCAAGGGTGAAAAATATTACACAGCTGCAGGGGGACTTTATAAGAGTCCATCAGCTAGCCCTAGGGCCAAATAAAAGAAATAAAAACGCAGGTACAAAAGAAACAAAATGCAAAAACAAAGAAATAAGGCAAAACTAGTGTTTTTGACAAAATTAAACCAAATAAGGAAAACTACTTAAACGACTTCTTTCTCTTCAGCTGGGTCGTTTTGATGGAGTCCTTAGGTGTTGTTGACACTGCTAGAACCTGCAAGGATGTTAAATATTGAATACAACTTACCTGGGCGAGTTTGTGATTGATTAGAGACTCCTTGATCCACTCCTCGTACGACTTGTTGACGCACTGGATCTTTGATGTAGTAGTCTTCATGGAGCTTCTCTTCCATGTCTTGATTACTCTCTGGGAGCTCCCCTATGTCCTTGATGCCTTGAGCTTGCTCTTGACTTGCTGGTTCTTCATTGGAGTCAAAACTTGTCTCGCACGCTTCTTGTATCTCCAATGCATTCTCTTGGATTCTCGGGATCTTTTCACCTGCCAAAGAGGAGTCTATACCTAGGGGTTTCCCTAGGCTTAGTTGAGTGAATGCCTCAGAAAGCTCGTCCTCGCATGTATTAGGCTTGGACCTGTTAGCTTCTCCCATCTCTAGAGAATTCACAATGTCTTGTACGGCTAAGTTGAACCTTCTCCGGAGTTGTTTGGACTTAGAGCGTGTCATAGGACCTTCCCTAACCTCTGGTACAGTATATGAGTCATCTTCTTTCTCACTAGGGTCGATGTCCGCATCATTCCCTCCCTCTTGAAAAGGTTTTGTCCTCAAAACTGTTCCTCCTACATCATAAGAAGATAAATCAGCAACATTAAAGGTATGTGACATTTTAAACTCACCTTGCAGCTCTAGACGGTAAGCATTATCATTGATCTTCTCGAGTATTTTGAATGGGCCGTCGCCTCTTGGTGCCAGCTTGGAAGCTCTTTGCTTTGGGAACCTCTCCGGCCTCATATGTAACCAGACCCAATCTCCTGGTTCAAACAACATTTCTTTCCTCCTTTGATCAGCCTTGCGCTTGTTATCTTCGGCTTTCTTCTCCAAATTCTCCTTTGCTTTAATGTGTAGCTTCTGGATGATTTCTCCACGTCTCAAACCATCTTGATTAACCTGTTCTATCTGTGGCAAAGAAACTAAATCCACTGGAGACAAAGGGTTAATTCCATAGACTATCTCAAAAGGAGATAGTTTTGTGGCCGAGTGAACAGCCCTGTTATAAGCAAACTCAACAAAAGGAATACAATCAAGCCAAGTCTTCATATTTTTACCAAGAGTAGCTCTAAGTAAAGTTGAGAGAGTGCGGTTTACCACTTCGGTTTGCCCATCCGTTTGGGGATGACAAGTCGTAGAGAACAAAAGCTTAGTACCTAACTTTCTCCATAGGGTCTTCCAAAAATGTCCTAGAAACTTGGTGTCACGATCAGAGACTATGGTCCTTGGTATCCCATGTAGACGCACCACTTCCTTAAAGAATAAATTTGCTATTTGGCTGGCATCATTGGTCTTGTCACATGGGATGAAGTGAGCCATCTTAGAGAATCGGTCCACAACAACAAAGATAGAATCCTTATGCCTAATCTTTGGCAACCCTAAGACAAAATCCATGGAAATATCTACCCAAGGGGCGTTAGGAATAGGTAAAGGTAAGTAAAGACCATGAGGATGTAACCTGGATTTCGCTTTGTGGCAGACAATGCATCGGGAGCAAAACCTTTCGACGTCTTTCTTGAGGTGAGGCCAAAAGAAATGCTCCATGACTACAACAAGGGTCTTGTCTACTCCGAAGTGTCCCATTAGGCCTCCACCATGTGCTTCACTAAGTATCAAGTCGCGCATAGATCCTTGGGGTATGCACAGCCGCTTGTCTTTGAAAAGGAACCCATCTTGTACGTAGAATGCTTTGTAAACTCCTTGGCCCGGTCCTTGGTAACACTCTCCTAGCTCCGGATCATCCTTATACAGTTCCTTGATGTGCTCAAAACCCATTATCTTGGCCTCCATAGTGGATATAAGAGCATACCTTCTAGACAAAGCATCCGCTACAACATTCTCCTTACCTTTCTTGTACTTGATCACGTAGGGGAATGTTTCTATGAATTCGAGCCACTTGGCATGTCTCCTCTTAAGTGAAGTCTGGCCCTTGAGATGCTTAAGAGTTTCATGATCAGTGTGGATGATGAATTCCTTGGACAACAAGTAATGCTGCCATGTTTCTAGAGCTCGGACTAAGGCATACAGCTCCTTGTCATAAGTTGGATAATTCAGCGTAGCTCCACTCAACTTCTCACTAAAGAACGCTACGGGTTTCTTCCTTTGATGTAAAACAGCTCCAATCCCCAGCCCTGAAGCATCGCATTCTACTTCAAACATAACTTCAAAGTCTGGTAGCGCAAGAACCGGTGCTTGCGTGAGTCTCTCCTTCAGCGTGTTGAAAGACTGGTCTTGAGCTTCTCCCCATGAGAAAGGCACGTTTTTCTTGATCACAGCAGTCATTGGGGCCGCCACCGTGCTAAAATCCTTGACAAACCTCCGATAGAAGCTTGCTAACCCATGAAAACTTCGTACATGCCCAATAGATGTTGGCGTAGGCCACTCACGAATTGCCTTGATCTTCTCCTCATCCACTTGCAAACCCTGTTTACTTACTACAAAGCCTAAGAACACACACTTGTCAGTACAAAATGTGCACTTCTTTAGGTTGGCATAAAGGCCTTCCCTCCGAAGCGTTTTCAAAACTAACTCTAAATGCTTGATATGATCAGAATAGCATTTACTATAAATAAGTATGTCATCAAAGTAGACAACAACGAATTTACCAATGAAAGACCTTAGAACCTGGTTCATTAGACGCATGAAGGTGCTGGGGGCGTTTGTTAGCCCAAATGGCATGACTAGCCACTCGTAGAGACCTTGCTTCGTCTTGAAAGCAGTCTTCCACTCATCCCCTTCTCTCATTCTAACCTGGTGGTATCCACTCCTTAAATCAATTTTTGAGAAGATGATCGCACCACTTAGCTCGTCCAGCATGTCATCAAGCCTCAGAATTGGATGTCGGTATTTGATGGTAATATTGTTGATAGCACGACAGTCCACACACATCCTCCAAGTACCGTCCTTCTTTGGAACCAAGAGGACTGGTACCGCACAGGGGCTGAGACTCTCTCTGATGTAGCCTTTCTCCATTAGCTCTCGGACTTGTTTCTCTAGCTCCTTAGACTCTTCCGGGTTCATTCGGTATGCCGGCTTGTTAGGTAGGGGAGAGCCTAGCACGAGATCAATCTGATGCTCTATTCCACGGATAGGGGGAAGTCCTGGTGGTATCTCCTCCGGGAATATGTCTTTGTATTGATTCAAAACTGATTGTATCTCCGCGGGAACCTCCACTTCACCTATACCTGAACTTAGACATTCTTTGAAAACCATTAGAAGCACGGTGCCTTTGGCACACACGGTTTTATGGACATCACTAGAACTTATATAAAGACTAGAATTCCTTACCTCTTCCTCTTTATTCATGTGCTTTTGCAACTCACGAACTTCTGATGGACTAAGAGGGGCAAGATTAAACTTACGATCATTGTGAGTGAAGGAGTAATGGTTTGTGCGTCCATCATGACTTGTGGCTCTATCATACTGCCATGGTCTTCCAAGGAGAAGATGTCCGGCTCTCATAGGAACAACATCACAAACAACGTGGTCTTGATATCTCCCAACACTGAAAGGTATGGTTACTTGCTCCGAAATCTTCAGCTCGGTATCATCATTAAGCCACCTAAGCTTGTATGGCCTCGGGTGCTTAGTCTTGGGAAAACCTAACCTGTCCACCATATACTTGCTAGCCACATTAGTACAAGAACCTCCATCAATGATCAGATTACATACCTTGTTCTTAATAGTGCATCTAGTGTGGAAGATGTTCTCTCGTTGTACTTTCTCTGCGGGGTTGACAAAAACACTCAACATTCTTCTAACAACTAAGAGCTCTCCGGTGTCTGGATACTCGATATCCTCCTCATGTTCAGCTAATTCTTCCTCTTGCTCATCTTGTGACTCATAATCCCCATTAGAAGTGATGATCATGATTCTTTGATTCGGACACTCCCTAGCCATGTGTCCCCTGCCCTGACATTTAAAGCATGTTATGTCACGAGTTCTAGAGGTGTTATTAGGGAACTTACCTTGCTCTGGGCGTGTGGTGGTCTTTGGAGCCTCGGCGTTTCTCCCCTTGAAACGAGAATCTATCTCCACGGCTTTACCTCGGTCTGGTTGCTTGGAACTACTAGAATTCCATGGTGTCGTTGACTTGCCGCGATTAGTAAAGGAAGTCTTACGCTTGATTTGTTGCTCCACTTGAACAGCCAGATGTAACAACTCATGTAATCCACGATATTGAGCTCTCTCCACCTTCCTTGCAATTCTTTCTTGGAGTCCATCTATAAACTGAGCCATGAGAGCTTCTTCGGATTCTTCTAGCTCTAGTTGATTCATCAACTTCTCAAACTCTTCAAAGTACTCGTCTACACTCCTACTGCCCTGTGACAACTTACGAAAACGTTTTTGTAAGTCTCTATGATAATGATCTGGCACATACCTTAGCCTTAGGAGAGACTTCATGTCACCCCATGTAGCTACAGGTCCAAAACGCTGTCTTCTTCTTTCAGCTACATTTCTATCCCACCATGAAAGTGCATTGTCAGTGAGTTGAGCAGCAGCCACTGCTACTTTCTTTCGCTCTTTATAGCCGTAGCACTCAAAGATATGCTCCAGCCTCCTTTCCCAATCTAAGTATACTTCTGGATTTGATTTTCCTGCAAAAGTGGGAGGAGTTAGTTTCAGTTCATGATGAGTTTCACGTGTATCTACACGCCTAGCTTGGTTCATCCTCAAAGGGTCTTCTCTTCGTGCTCTTTGTCGCCATAAGGGGTCAGGTGGAAGCTCTTCTTCCTCCGAATCTGGAACCTCCAGTTCCTCGTCCCGTACATTCCCTTGAGCTTGTACGTTTCCTCCTCCAACTCGAGCTTGAGGCTGCTCCAAACGAATCATTCTTTCTCCAAGTCCTCTCAGCTCTTCTCTCATTGCAGTCAGCATTTGTAGCACTGCATCTTGTGGAACGGCATTCTCTTCGTTGGCCATTAGACTCCCTGTTGTATCTTGAACTCACAAAAACAACAAACTAATCAAAGTACCAACGAAGTTGAATATAAACGAAATAAAACTCAAGGTGATATTCAGCAAACAATTTTTTTTTTTATTTTTTTTTTTGAACTTTAAGACACAAGCAAACAAACTCTAAGAGATGCAGCAACACACGAACTACAGACCAAATAAGAATTAATAACTTCAAAACAGAGATGAGCACGACAAAACAATTTTATAACTTTTATGGTTTATGAAATCAATTGAAACTGCAGCACAAAATCAATTGCAACACAACACAGACTCAACTCACGATTCAGAAGCAATCTAATGAAATATATAAATTTTTTTTTTTTTTAATAGGGTTTAAAAATAAAAACGAAAAATCAGCACACAACAATGAAAGTGACTCAAACAAAGACAAAACAGAAGCAAAGCAAAGACTAAGAGTATGAAGAACAGAAGAACCAATCAGGAACCTATGCTCTGATACCAGATGATACAAGATAGAGGGGATGGCTTCACAAGTTGGCGGTCGCTTCTCACTTGATGAAGAGGAGATGGTCGACGATGGAGATCTAACACGATGGCGAGCGCTTCTCTCGTGTGGGATCGAAACTGAGGGATGATGATGGCGGATTGAGGTGCACCACAGAGTTGTGATTAATCTCTGACACAGCACAAACACTCTAGCTTGTTGAATCACTCAAACAAAGCAAGAGCAAGGACTTATTCTCTCAAGAACACTCAAAGAGAGCAAGAGAAGAAAACGGCGTTATTTTATTAATTCAAGGGTGAAAAATATTACACAGCTGCAGGGGGACTTTATAAGAGTCCATCAGCTAGCCCTAGGGCCAAATAAAAGAAATAAAAACGCAGCTACAAAAGAAACAAAACGCAAAAACAAAGAAATAAGGCAAAACTAGTGTTTTTGACAAAATTAAACCAAATAAGGAAAACTACTTAAACGACTTCTTTCTCTTCAGCTGGGTCGTTTTGATGGAGTCCTTAGGTGTTGTTGACGCTGCTAGAACCTGCAAGGATGTTAAATATTGAATACAACTTACCTGGGCGAGTTTGTGATTGATTAGAGACTCCTTGATCCACTCCTCGTACGACTTGTTGACGCACTGGATCTTTGATGTAGTAGTCTTCATGGAGCTTCTCTTCCATGTCTTGATTACTCTCTGGGAGCTCCCCTATGTCCTTGATGCCTTGAGCTTGCTCTTGAATTGCTGGTTCTTCATTGGAGTCAAAACTTGTCTCGCACGCTTCTTGTATCTCCAATGCATTCTCTTGGATTCTCGGGATCTTTTCACCTGCCAAAGAGGAGTCTATACCTGGGGGTTTCCCTAGGCTTAGTTGAGTGAATGCCTCAGAAAGCTCGTCCTCGCATGTATTAGGCTTGGACCTGTTAGCTTCTCCCATCTCTAGAGAATTCACAATGTCTTGTATGGCTAAGTTGAACCTTCTCCGGAGTTGTTTGGACTTAGAGTGTGTCATAGGACCTTCCCTAACCTCTGGTACAGTATATGAGTCATCTTCTTTCTCACTAGGGTCGATGTCCGCATCAGCTTTGTACAAGGATTGAGTGATAAATCTTCATCAATGGTTGAGCTTCAGCCTATTAGGACTCTTGATTACATGATAAAGCTTGCTAACAAGGTGGAGAAGAAAGCCAAGGTAACAAACAAACGTTATACCTTATCCCATAATTCTGATACTTATTTGAATCCCAAAAGAGTTTCTTAGGGTGAAGTTGGGAGATGTAGCAAGAAGACACATAATGAGACTAAACCATCACCAATGGATGTCAATAAAAAGAAACAATGTTTGATAGACAAGGATTTGGCCATTTACAAGCTGATAGTCCCAAAAATGGAGTTATGACCAGTCTAAATACAAAGGATAGTGAATAGAAGTGCTAAAGTGTACTCAACGAAGTTGGATCTCTAACAATTGCTTGGCGATGTTCAAGAGCTGAAACAGGGAGGCATTGTAGGCTTTGTACAAGGATTGAGTGATGAATCTTCATCAATGGTTGAGCTTCAGCCTATTAGGACTCTTGATTACATGATAAAGCTTGCTAACAAGGTGGAGAAGAAAGCCAAGGTAAGAAACAAACATTATACCTTATCCCATAATTCTGACACTTCTTTGAATCCCATAAGAGTTTCTTAGGGTGAAGTTGGGAGTTGTAGCAAGAAGACACATAATGAGACTAAACCATCACCAATGGATGTTAATAAGAAGAAACAATGCTTTGATAGACAAGGATTTGGCCATATACAAGCTGATAGTCCCAAAAATGGAGTTATGACCAGTCAAAATACAAAGGAGAGTGAATAGAACTACTGAAGTGTACTCAACGAAGTTGGATCTCTAACAATTGCTTGGCGATGTTCAAGAGCTGAAACAGGGAGGCATTGTAGGCTTTGTACAAGGATTGAGTGATGAATCTTCATCAATGGTTGAGCTCCAGCCTATTAGGACTCTTGATTACATGATAAAGCTTGCTAACAAGGTGGAGAAGAAAGCCAAGGTAAGAAACAAACGTTATACCTTATCCCATAATTCTGATACTTCCCTGAATCCCATAGGAGTTTCTTAGGGTGAAGTTGGGAGTTGTAGCAAGAAGACACATAATGAGACTAAACCATCACCAATGGATGTTAATAAGAAGAAACAATGCTTTGATAGACAAGGATTTGGCCATTTACAAGCTGATAGTCCCAAAAATGGAGTTATGACCAGTCTAAATACAAAGGATAGTGAATAGAAGTGCTGAAGTGTACTCAACGAAGTTGGATCTCTAACAATTGCTTGGTGATATTCAAGAGCTGAAACAGGGAGGCATTGTAGGCTTTGTACAAGGATTGAGTGATGAATCTTCATAAATGGTTGAGTTTCAGCCTATTAGGACTCTTGATTACATGATAAAGCTTGCTAACAAGGTGGAGAAGAAAGCCAAGGTAAGAAACAAATATTATACCTTATCCCATAATTCTGATACTTATTTGAATCCCGTAAGAGTTTCTTAGGGTGAAGTTGGGAGTTGTAGCAAGAAGACACATAATGAGACTAAACCATCACCAATTGATGTTAATACGAAGAAACAATGCTTTGATAGACAAGGATTTGGCCATTTACAAGCTGATAGTCCCAAAAATGGAGTTATGACTAGTCAAAATACAAAGGAGAGTGAATAGAACTGCTGAAGTGTACTCAACGAATTTGGATCTCTAACAATTGCTTGGCGATGTTCAAGAGCTGAAACAAGGAGGCATTGTAGGCTTTGTACAAGGATTGAGTGATGAATCTTCATCAATGGTTGAGCTCCAGCCTATTAGAACTCCTGATTGCATGATAAAGCTTGCTAACAAGGTGGAGAAGAAAGCCAAGGTAAGAAACAAACGTTATACCTTATCCCATAATTCTGATACTTCCTTGAATCCCATAGGAGTTTCTTAGGGTGAAGTTGGGAGTTGTAGCAAGAAGACACATAATGTGACTAAACCATCACCAATGGATGTTGTTAATAAGAAGAAACAATGCTTTGATAGACAAGGATTTGGTCATTTACAAGCTGATAGTCCCAAAAATGGAGTTATGACCAGTCTAACTACAAAGGATAGTGAATAGAAGTCCTGAAGTGTACTCAACGAAGTTGGATCTCTAACAATTGCTTGGCGATGTTAAAGAGCTGAAACAGGGAGGCATTGTAGGCTTTGTACAAGGATTGAGTGATGAATCTTCATCAATGGTTGAGCTCCAGCCTATTAGGACTCTTGATTACATGATAAAGCTTGCTAACAAGGTGGAGAAGAAAGCCAAGGTAAGAAACAAACGTTATACCTTATCCCATAATTCTGATACTTCCTTGAATCCCATAGGAGTTTCTTAGGGTGAAGTTGGGAGTTGTAGCAAGAAGACATATAATGAGACTAAACCATCACCAATGGATGTTAATAAGAAGAAACAATGCTTTGATAGACAAGGATTTGGCCATTTACAAGCTGATAGTCCCAAAAATGGAGTTATGACCAGTCTAAATACAAAGGATAGTGAATAGAAGTGCTGAAGTGTACTCAACGAAGCTGGATCTCTAACAATTGCTTGGCGATATTCAAGAGCTGAAACAGGGAGGCACTGTAGGCTTTACATAAGGATTGAGTGATGAATCTTCATTAATGGTTGAGCTTCAGCCTATTAGGACTCTTGATTACATGATAAAGCTTGCTAACAAGGTGGAGAAGAAAGCCAAGGTAAGAAACAAACGTTATACCTTATCCCATAATTCTGATACTTATTTGAATCCCGTAAGAGTTTCTTAGGGTGAAGTTGGGAGTTGTAGCAAGAAGACACATAATGAGACTAAACCATCACCAATGGATGTTAATAAAAAGAAACAATGCTTTGATAGACAAGGATTTGGCCATTTACAAGCTGATAGTCCCAAAAATGGAGTTATGACCAGTCTAAATACAAAGGATAGTGAATAGAAGTGCTAAAGTGTACTCAACGAAGTTGGATATTTAACAATTGCTTGGCGATATTCTAGAGCTGAAACAGGGAGGCATTGTAGGCTTTGTACAAGGATTGAGTGATGAATCTTCATAAATGGTTGAGCTTCAGCTTATTAGGACTCTTGATTACATGATAAAGCTTGCTAACAAAGTGGAGAAGAAAGCCAAGGTAAGAAACAAACATTATAGCTTATCCCATAATTCAGATACTTATTTGAATCCCATAAGAGTTTCTTAGGGTGAAGTTGGGAGTTGTAGCAAGAAGACACATAATGAGACTAAACCATCACCAATTGATGTTAATAAGAAGAAACAAAGCTTTGATAGACAAGGATTTGGCCATTTACAAGCTGATAGTCCTAAAAATGGAGTTATGACCAGTCAAAATACAAAGGAGAGTGAATAGAACTACTGAAGTGTACTCAACGAAGTTGGATCTCTAACAATTGCTTGGCGATATTCAAGAGCTGAAACAGGGAGGCATTGTAGGCTTTGTACAAGGATTGAGTGATGAATCTTTATCAATGGTTGAGCTCCAGCCTATTAGGACTCTTGATTACATGATAAAGCTTGCAAACAAGGTGGAGAAGAAAGCCAAGGTAAGAAACAAACGTTATACCTTATCACATAATTCTGATACTTCCTTGAATCCCATAGGAGTTTCTTAGGGTGAAGTTGGGAGTTGTAGCAAGAAGAAACATAATGAGCCTAAACCATCACCAATGGATGTTAATAAGAAGAAACAATGCTTTGATAGACAAGGATTTGGCCATTTACAAGCTGATAATCCCAAAAATGGAGTTATGACCAGTCTAAATACAAAGGATAGTGAATAGAATTGCTGAAGTGTACTCAACGAAGTTGGATCTCTAACAATTGCTTGGCGATATTCAAGAGTTGAAACAGGGAGGCATTGTAGGCTTTGTACAAGGATTGAGTGATGAATCTTCATAAATGGTTGAGTTTCAGCCTATTAGGACTCTTGATTACATGATAAAGCTTGCTAACAAGGTGGAGAAGAAAGCCAAGATAAGAAACAAATATTATACCTTATCCCATAATTCTGATACTTATTTGAATCCCGTAAGAGTTTCTTAGGGTGATGTTGGGAGTTGTAGCAAGAAGACACATAATGAGACTAAACCATCACCAATTGATGTTAATACGAAGAAACAATGCTTTGATAGACAAGGATTTGGCCATTTACAAGCTGATAGTCCCAAAAATGGAGTTATGACTAGTCAAAATACAAAGGAGAGTGAATAGAACTGCTGAAGTGTACTCAACGAATTTGGATCTCTAACAATTGCTTGGCGATGTTCAAGAGCTGAAACAAGGAGGCATTGTAGGCTTTGTACAAGGATTGAGTGATGAATCTTCATCAATGGTTGAGCTCCAGCCTATTAGAACTCCTGATTGCATGATAAAGCTTGCTAACAAGGTGGAGAAGAAAGCCAAGGTAAGAAACAAACGTTATACCTTATCCCATAATTTTGATACTTCCTTGAATCCCATAGGAGTTTCTTAGGGTGAAGTTGGGAGTTGTAGCAAGAAGACACATAATGAGACTAAACCATCACCAATGGATGTCAATTTTATAACTTTTATGGTTTATGAAATCAATTGAAACTGCAGCACAAAATCAATTGCAACACAACACAGACTCAACTCACGATTCAGAAGCAATCTAATGAAATATATAAATTTTTTTTTTTTTTTAATAGGGTTTAAAAATAAAAACGAAAAATCAGCACACAACAATGAAAGTGACTCAAACAAAGACAAAACAGAAGCAAAGCAAAGACTAAGAGTATGAAGAACAGAAGAACCAATCAGGAACCTATGCTCTGATACCAGATGATACAAGATAGAGGGGATGGCTTCACAAGTTGGCGGTCGCTTCTCACTTGATGAAGAGGAGATGGTCGACGATGGAGATCTAACACGATGGCGAGCGCTTCTCTCGTGTGGGATCGAAACTGAGGGATGATGATGGCGGATTGAGGTGCACCACAGAGTTGTGATTAATCTCTGACACAGCACAAACACTCTAGCTTGTTGAATCACTCAAACAAAACAAGAGCAAGGACTTATTCTCTCAAGAACACTCAAAGAGAGCAAGAGAAGAAAACGGCGTTATTTTATTAATTCAAGGGTGAAAAATATTACACAGCTGCAGGGGGACTTTATAAGAGTCCATCAGCTAGCCCTAGGGCCAAATAAAAGAAATAAAAACGCAGCTACAAAAGAAACAAAACGCAAAAACAAAGAAATAAGGCAAAACTAGTGTTTTTGACAAAATTAAACCAAATAAGGAAAACTACTTAAACGACTTCTTTCTCTTCAGCTGGGTCGTTTTGATGGAGTCCTTAGGTGTTGTTGACGCTGCTAGAACCTGCAAGGATGTTAAATATTGAATACAACTTACCTGGGCGAGTTTGTGATTGATTAGAGACTCCTTGATCCACTCCTCGTACGACTTGTTGACGCACTGGATCTTTGATGTAGTAGTCTTCATGGAGCTTCTCTTCCATGTCTTGATTACTCTCTGGGAGCTCCCCTATGTCCTTGATGCCTTGAGCTTGCTCTTGAATTGCTGGTTCTTCATTGGAGTCAAAACTTGTCTCGCACGCTTCTTGTATCTCCAATGCATTCTCTTGGATTCTCGGGATCTTTTCACCTGCCAAAGAGGAGTCTATACCTGGGGGTTTCCCTAGGCTTAGTTGAGTGAATGCCTCAGAAAGCTCGTCCTCGCATGTATTAGGCTTGGACCTGTTAGCTTCTCCCATCTCTAGAGAATTCACAATGTCTTGTATGGCTAAGTTGAACCTTCTCCGGAGTTGTTTGGACTTAGAGTGTGTCATAGGACCTTCCCTAACCTCTGGTACAGTATATGAGTCATCTTCTTTCTCACTAGGGTCGATGTCCGCATCAGCTTTGTACAAGGATTGAGTGATGAATCTTCATCAATGGTTGAGCTTCAGCCTATTAGGACTCTTGATTACATGATAAAGCTTGCTAACAAGGTGGAGAAGAAAGCCAAGGTAACAAACAAACGTTATACCTTATCCCATAATTCTGATACTTATTTGAATCCCAAAAGAGTTTCTTAGGGTGAAGTTGGGAGATGTAGCAAGAAGACACATAATGAGACTAAACCATCACCAATGGATGTCAATAAAAAGAAACAATGTTTGATAGACAAGGATTTGGCCATTTACAAGCTGATAGTCCCAAAAATGGAGTTATGACCAGTCTAAATACAAAGGATAGTGAATAGAAGTGCTAAAGTGTACTCAACGAAGTTGGATCTCTAACAATTGCTTGGCGATGTTCAAGAGCTGAAACAGGGAGGCATTGTAGGCTTTGTACAAGGATTGAGTGATGAATCTTCATCAATGGTTGAGCTTCAGCCTATTAGGACTCTTGATTACATGATAAAGCTTGCTAACAAGGTGGAGAAGAAAGCCAAGGTAAGAAACAAACATTATACCTTATCCCATAATTCTGACACTTCTTTGAATCCCATAAGAGTTTCTTAGGGTGAAGTTGGGAGTTGTAGCAAGAAGACACATAATGAGACTAAACCATCACCAATGGATGTTAATAAGAAGAAACAATGCTTTGATAGACAAGGATTTGGCCATATACAAGCTGATAGTCCCAAAAATGGAGTTATGACCAGTCAAAATACAAAGGAGAGTGAATAGAACTACTGAAGTGTACTCAACGAAGTTGGATCTCTAACAATTGCTTGGCGATGTTCAAGAGCTGAAACAGGGAGGCATTGTAGGCTTTGTACAAGGATTGAGTGATGAATCTTCATCAATGGTTGAGCTCCAGCCTATTAGGACTCTTGATTACATGATAAAGCTTGCTAACAAGGTGGAGAAGAAAGCCAAGGTAAGAAACAAACGTTATACCTTATCCCATAATTCTGATACTTCCCTGAATCCCATAGGAGTTTCTTAGGGTGAAGTTGGGAGTTGTAGCAAGAAGACACATAATGAGACTAAACCATCACCAATGGATGTTAATAAGAAGAAACAATGCTTTGATAGACAAGGATTTGGCCATTTACAAGCTGATAGTCCCAAAAATGGAGTTATGACCAGTCTAAATACAAAGGATAGTGAATAGAAGTGCTGAAGTGTACTCAACGAAGTTGGATCTCTAACAATTGCTTGGTGATATTCAAGAGCTGAAACAGGGAGGCATTGTAGGCTTTGTACAAGGATTGAGTGATGAATCTTCATAAATGGTTGAGTTTCAGCCTATTAGGACTCTTGATTACATGATAAAGCTTGCTAACAAGGTGGAGAAGAAAGCCAAGGTAAGAAACAAATATTATACCTTATCCCATAATTCTGATACTTATTTGAATCCCGTAAGAGTTTCTTAGGGTGAAGTTGGGAGTTGTAGCAAGAAGACACATAATGAGACTAAACCATCACCAATTGATGTTAATACGAAGAAACAATGCTTTGATAGACAAGGATTTGGCCATTTACAAGCTGATAGTCCCAAAAATGGAATTATGACTAGTCAAAATACAAAGGAGAGTGAATAGAACTGCTGAAGTGTACTCAACGAATTTGGATCTCTAACAATTGCTTGGCGATGTTCAAGAGCTGAAACAAGGAGGCATTGTAGGCTTTGTACAAGGATTGAGTGATGAATCTTCATCAATGGTTGAGCTCCAGCCTATTAGAACTCCTGATTGCATGATAAAGCTTGCTAACAAGGTGGAGAAGAAAGCCAAGGTAAGAAACAAACGTTATACCTTATCCCATAATTCTGATACTTCCTTGAATCCCATAGGAGTTTCTTAGGGTGAAGTTGGGAGTTGTAGCAAGAAGACACATAATGTGACTAAACCATCACCAATGGATGTTGTTAATAAGAAGAAACAATGCTTTGATAGACAAGGATTTGGCCATTTACAAGCTGATAGTCCCAAAAATGGAGTTATGACCAGTCTAACTACAAAGGATAGTGAATAGAAGTCCTGAAGTGTACTCAACGAAGTTGGATCTCTAACAATTGCTTGGCGATGTTAAAGAGCTGAAACAGGGAGGCATTGTAGGCTTTGTACAAGGATTGAGTGATGAATCTTCATCAATGGTTGAGCTCCAGCCTATTAGGACTCTTGATTACATGATAAAGCTTGCTAACAAGGTGGAGAAGAAAGCCAAGGTAAGAAACAAACGTTATACCTTATCCCATAATTCTGATACTTCCTTGAATCCCATAGGAGTTTCTTAGGGTGAAGTTGGGAGTTGTAGCAAGAAGACACATAATGAGACTAAACCATCACCAATGGATGTTAATAAGAAGAAACAATGCTTTGATAGACAAGGATTTGGCCATTTACAAGCTGATAGTCCCAAAAATGGAGTTATGACCAGTCTAAATACAAAGGATAGTGAATAGAAGTGCTGAAGTGTACTCAACGAAGCTGGATCTCTAACAATTGCTTGGCGATATTCAAGAGCTGAAACAGGGAGGCACTGTAGGCTTTACATAAGGATTGAGTGATGAATCTTCATCAATGGTTGAGCTCCAGCCTATTAGGACTCTTGATTACATGATAAAGCTTGCTAACAAGGTGGAGAAGAAAGCCAAGGTAAGAAACAAACGTTATACCTTATCCCATAATTCTGATACTTCCTTGAATCCCATAGGAGTTTCTTAGGGTGAAGTTGGGAGTTGTAGCAAGAAGACACATAATGAGACTAAACCATCACCAATGGATGTTAATAAGAAGAAACAATGCTTTGATAGACAAGGATTTGGCCATTTACAAGCTGATAGTCCCAAAAATGGAGTTATGACCAGTCTAAATACAAAGGATAGTGAATAGAAGTGCTGAAGTGTACTCAACGAAGCTGGATCTCTAACAATTGCTTGGCGATGTTAAAGAGCTGAAACAGGGAGGCATTGTAGGCTTTGTACAAGGATTGAGTGATGAATCTTCATCAATGGTTGAGCTCCAGCCTATTAGGACTCTTGATTACATGATAAAGCTTGCTAACAAGGTGGAGAAGAAAGCCAAGGTAAGAAACAAACGTTATACCTTATCCCATAATTCTGATACTTCCTTGAATCCCATAGGAGTTTCTTAGGGTGAAGTTGGGAGTTGTAGCAAGAAGACACATAATGAGACTAAACCATCACCAATGGATGTTAATAAGAAGAAACAATGCTTTGATAGACAAGGATTTGGCCATTTACAAGCTGATAGTCCCAAAAATGGAGTTATGACCAGTCAAAATACAAAGGAGAGTGAATAGAAGTGCTGAAGTGTACTCAACGAAGCTGGATCTCTAACAATTGCTTGGCGATATTCAAGAGCTGAAACAGGGAGGCATTGTAGGCTTTGTACAAGGATTGAGTGATGAATCTTTATCAATGGTTGAGCTCCAGCCTATTAGGACTCTTGATTACATGATAAAACTTGCTAACAAGGTGGAGAAGAAAGCCAAGGTAAGAAACAAACGTTATACCTTATCCCATAATTCTGATACTTATTTGAATCCCGTAAGAGTTTCTTAGGGTGAAGTTGGGAGTTGTAGCAAGAAGACACATAATGAGACTAAACCATCACCAATGGATGTTAATAAAAAGAAACAATGCTTTGATAGACAAGGATTTGGCCATTTACAAGCTGATAGTCCCAAAAATGGAGTTATGACCAGTCTAAATACAAAGGATAGTGAATAGAAGTGTTAAAGTGTACTCAACGAAGTTGGATATCTAACAATTGCTTGGCGATATTCTTGAGCTGAAACAGGGAGGCATTGTAGGCTTTGTACAAGGATTGAGTGATGAATCTTCATAAATGGTTGAGCTTCAGCTTATTAGGACTCTTGATTACATGATAAAGCTTGCTAACAAGGTGGAGAAGAAAGCCAAGGTAAGAAACAAACATTATAGCTTATCCCATAATTCAGATACTTATTTGAATCCCATAAGAGTTTCTTAGGGTGAAGTTGGGAGTTGTAGCAAGAAGACACATAATGAGACTAAACCATCACCAATTGATGTTAATAAGAAGAAACAATGCTTTGATAGACAAGGATTTGGCCATTTACAAGCTGATAGTCCTAAAAATGGAGTTATGACCAGTCAAAATACAAAGGAGAGTGAATAGAACTACTGAAGTGTACTCAACGAAGTTGGATCTCTAACAATTGCTTGGCGATATTCAAGAGCTGAAACAGGGAGGCATTGTAGGCTTTGTACAAGGATTGAGTGATGAATCTTTATGAATGGTTGAGCTCCAGCCTATTAGGACTCTTGATTACATGATAAAGCTTGCAAACAAGGTGGAGAAGAAAGCCAAGGTAAGAAACAAACGTTATACCTTATCACATAATTCTGATACTTCCTTGAATCCCATAGGAGTTTCTTAGGGTGAAGTTGGGAGTTGTAGCAAGAAGAAACATAATGAGCCTAAACCATCACCAATGGATGTTAATAAGAAGAAACAATGCTTTGATAGACAAGGATTTGGCCATTTACAAGCTGATAGTCCGAAAAATGGAGTTATGACCAGTCTAAATACAAAGGATAGTGAATAGAATTGCTGAAGTGTACTCAACGAAGTTGGATCTCTAACAATTGCTTGGCGATATTCAAGAGCTGAAACAGGGAGGCATTGTAGGCTTTGTACAAGGATTGAGTGATGAATCTTCATAAATGGTTGAGTTTCAGCCTATTAGGACTCTTGATTACATGATAAAGCTTGCTAACAAGGTGGAGAAGAAAGCCAAGATAAGAAACAAATATTATACCTTATCCCATAATTCTGATACTTATTTGAATCCCGTAAGAGTTTCTTAGGGTGAAGTTGGGAGTTGTAGCAAGAAGACACATAATGAGACTAAACCATCACCAATTGATGTTAATACGAAGAAACAATGCTTTGATAGACAAGGATTTGGCCATTTACAAGCTGATAGTCCCAAAAATGGAGTTATGACTAGTCAAAATACAAAGGAGAGTGAATAGAACTGCTGAAGTGTACTCAACGAATTTGGATCTCTAACAATTGCTTGGCGATGTTCAAGAGCTGAAACAAGGAGGCATTGTAGGCTTTGTACAAGGATTGAGTGATGAATCTTCATCAATGGTTGAGCTCCAGCCTATTAGAACTCCTGATTGCATGATAAAGCTTGCTAACAAGGTGGAGAAGAAAGCCAAGGTAAGAAACAAACGTTATACCTTATCCCATAATTCTGATACTTCCTTGAATCCCATAGGAGTTTCTTAGGGTGAAGTTGGGAGTTGTAGCAAGAAGACACATAATGAGACTAAACCATCACCAATGGATGTTAATAAGAAGAAACAATGCTTTGATAGACAAGGATTTGGCCATATACAAGCTGATAGTCCCAAAAATGGAGTTATGACCAGTCAAAATACAAAGGAGAGTGAATAGAACTACTGAAGTGTACTCAACGAAGTTGGATCTCTAACAATTGCTTGGCGATGTTCAAGAGCTGAAACAGGGAGGCATTGTAGGCTTTGTACAAGGATTGAGTGATGAATCTTCATCAATGGTTGAGCTGCAGCCTATTAGGACTCTTGATTACATGATAAAGCTTGCTAACAAGGTGGAGAAGAAAGCCAAGGTAAGAAACAAACGTTATACCTTATCCCATAATTCTGATACTTCCCTGAATCCCATAGGAGTTTCTTAGGGTGAAGTTGGGAGTTGTAGCAAGAAGACACATAATGAGACTAAACCATCACCAATGGATGTTAATAAGAAGAAACAATGCTTTGATAGACAAGGATTTGGCCATATACAAGCTGATAGTCCCAAAAATGGAGTTATGACCAGTCAAAATACAAAGGAGAGTGAATAGAACTACTGAAGTGTACTCAACGAAGTTGGATCTCTAACAATTGCTTGGCGATGTTCAAGAGCTGAAACAGGGAGGCATTGTAGGCTTTGTACAAGGATTGAGTGATGAATCTTCATCAATGGTTGAGCTCCAGCCTATTAGGACTCTTGATTACATGATAAAGCTTGCTAACAAGGTGGAGAAGAAAGCCAAGGTAAGAAACAAACGTTATACCTTATCCCATAATTCTGATACTTCCCTGAATCCCATAGGAGTTTCTTAGGGTGAAGTTGGGAGTTGTAGCAAGAAGACACATAATGAGACTAAACCATCACCAATGGATGTTAATAAGAAGAAACAATGCTTTGATAGACAAGGATTTGGCCATTTACAAGCTGATAGTCCCAAAAATGGAGTTATGACCAGTCTAAATACAAAGGATAGTGAATAGAAGTGCTGAAATGTACTCAACGAAGTTGGATCTCTAACAATTGCTTGGTGATATTCAAGAGCTGAAACAGGGAGGCATTGTAGGCTTTGTACAAGGATTGAGTGATGAATCTTCATAAATGGTTGAGTTTCAGCCTATTAGGACTCTTGATTACATGATAAAGCTTGCTAACAAGGTGGAGAAGAAAGCCAAGGTAAGAAACAAATATTATACCTTATCCCATAATTCTGATACTTATTTGAATCTCGTAAGAGTTTCTTAGGGTGAAGTTGGGAGTTGTAGCAAGAAGACACATAATGAGACTAAACCATCACCAATTGATGTTAATACGAAAAAACAATGCTTTGATAGACAAGGATTTGGCCATTTACAAGCTGATAGTCCCAAAAATGGAGTTATGACTAGTCAAAATACAAAGGAGAGTGAATAGAACTGCTGAAGTGTACTCAACGAATTTGGATCTCTAACAATTGCTTTGCGATGTTCAAGAGCTGAAACAAGGAGGCATTGTAGGCTTTGTACAAGGATTGAGTGATGAATCTTCATCAATCGTTGAGCTCCAGCCTATTAGAACTCCTGATTGCATGATAAAGCTTGCTAACAAGGTGGAGAAGAAAGCCAAGGTAAGAAACAAACGTTATACCTTATCCCATAATTCTGATACTTCCTTGAATCCCATAGGAGTTTCTTAGGGTGAAGTTGGGAGTTGTAGCAAGAAGACACATAATGTGACTAAACCATCACCAATGGATGTTGTTAATAAGAAGAAACAATGCTTTGATAGACAAGGATTTGGCCATTTACAAGCTGATAGTCCCAAAAATGGAGTTATGACCAGTCTAACTACAAAGGATAGTGAATAGAAGTCCTGAAGTGTACTCAACGAAGTTGGATCTCTAACAATTGCTTGGCGATGTTAAAGAGCTGAAACAGGGAGGCATTGTAGGCTTTGTACAAGGATTGAGTGATGAATCTTCATCAATGGTTGAGCTCCAGCCTATTAGGACTCTTGATTACATGATAAAGCTTGCTAACAAGGTGGAGAAGAAAGCCAAGGTAAGAAACAAATATTATACCTTATCCCATAATTCTGATACTTATTTGAATCTCGTAAGAGTTTCTTAGGGTGAAGTTGGGAGTTGTAGCAAGAAGACACATAATGAGACTAAACCATCACCAATTGATGTTAATACGAAAAAACAATGCTTTGATAGACAAGGATTTGGCCATTTACAAGCTGATAGTCCCAAAAATGGAGTTATGACTAGTCAAAATACAAAGGAGAGTGAATAGAACTGCTGAAGTGTACTCAACGAATTTGGATCTCTAACAATTGCTTTGCGATGTTCAAGAGCTGAAACAAGGAGGCATTGTAGGCTTTGTACAAGGATTGAGTGATGAATCTTCATCAATCGTTGAGCTCCAGCCTATTAGAACTCCTGATTGCATGATAAAGCTTGCTAACAAGGTGGAGAAGAAAGCCAAGGTAAGAAACAAACGTTATACCTTATCCCATAATTCTGATACTTCCTTGAATCCCATAGGAGTTTCTTAGGGTGAAGTTGGGAGTTGTAGCAAGAAGACACATAATGTGACTAAACCATCACCAATGGATGTTGTTAATAAGAAGAAACAATGCTTTGATAGACAAGGATTTGGCCATTTACAAGCTGATAGTCCCAAAAATGGAGTTATGACCAGTCTAACTACAAAGGATAGTGAATAGAAGTCCTGAAGTGTACTCAACGAAGTTGGATCTCTAACAATTGCTTGGCGATGTTAAAGAGCTGAAACAGGGAGGCATTGTAGGCTTTGTACAAGGATTGAGTGATGAATCTTCATCAATGGTTGAGCTCCAGCCTATTAGGACTCTTGATTACATGATAAAGCTTGCTAACAAGGTGGAGAAGAAAGCCAAGGTAAGAAACAAACGTTATACCTTATCCCATAATTCTGATACTTCCTTGAATCCCATTGGAGTTTCTTAGGGTGAAGTTGGGAGTTGTAGCAAGAAGACACATAATGAGACTAAACCATCACCAATGGATGTTAATAAGAAGAAACAATGCTTTGATAGACAAGGATTTGGCCATTTACAAGCTGATAGTCCCAAAAATGGAGTTATGACCAGTCTAAATACAAAGGATAGTGAATAGAAGTGCTGAAGTGTACTCAACGAAGCTGGATCTCTAACAATTGCTTGGCGATATTCAAGAGCTGAAACAGGGAGGCACTGTAGGCTTTACATAAGGATTGAGTGATGAATCTTCATTAATGGTTGAGCTTCAGCCTATTAGGACTCTTGATTACATGATAAAGCTTGCTAACAAGGTGGAGAAGAAAGCCAAGGTAAGAAACAAACGTTATACCTTATCCCATAATTCTGATACTTATTTGAATCCCGTAAGAGTTTCTTAGGGTGAAGTTGGGAGTTGTAGCAAGAAGACACATAATGAGACTAAACCATCACCAATGGATGTTAATAAAAAGAAACAATGCTTTGATAGACAAGGATTTGGCCATTTACAAGCTGATAGTCCCAAAAATGGAGTTATGACCAGTCTAAATACAAAGGATAGTAAATAGAAGTGCTAAAGTGTACTCAACGAAGTTGGATATCTAACAATTGCTTGGCGATATTCTAGAGCTGAAACAGGGAGGCATTGTAGGCTTTGTACAAGGATTGAGTGATGAATCTTCATAAATGGTTGAGCTTCAGATTATTAGGACTCTTGATTACATGATAAAGCTTGCTAACAAGGTGGAGAAGAAAGCCAAGGTAAGAAACAAACATTATAGCTTATCCCATAATTCAGATACTTATTTGAATCCCATAAGAGTTTCTTAGGGTGAAGTTGGGAGTTGTAGCAAGAAGACACATAATGAGACTAAACCATCACCAATTGATGTTAATAAGAAGAAACAATGCTTTGATAGACAAGGATTTGGCCATTTACAAGCTGATAGTCCTAAAAATGGAGTTATGACCAGTCGAAATACAAAGGAGAGTGAATAGAACTACTGAAGTGTACTCAACGAAGTTGGATCTCTAACAATTGCTTGGCGATATTCAAGAGCTGAAACAGGGAGGCATTGTAGGCTTTGTACAAGGATTGAGTGATGAATCTTTATCAATGGTTGAGCTCCAGCCTATTAGGACTCTTGATAACATGATAAAGCTTGCAAACAAGGTGGAGAAGAAAGCCAAGGTAAGAAACAAAC
Organism: Barbarea vulgaris; assembly: GCA_963667165.1. Classification (NCBI taxonomy): domain Eukaryota; kingdom Viridiplantae; phylum Streptophyta; class Magnoliopsida; order Brassicales; family Brassicaceae; genus Barbarea; species Barbarea vulgaris. The sequence continues at coordinate 8,827,235 of OY763889.1, read as the reverse complement.
GTTATACCTTATCACATAATTCTGATACTTCCTTGAATCCCATAGGAGTTTCTTAGGGTGAAGTTGGGAGTTGTAGCAAGAAGAAACATAATGAGCGTAAACCATCACCAATGGATGTTAATAAGAAGAAACAATGCTTTGATAGACAAGGATTTGGCCATTTACAAGCTGATAGTCCCAAAAATGGAGTTATGACCAGTCTAAATACAAAGGATAGTGAATAGAATTGCTGAAGTGTACTCAACGAAGTTGGATCTCTAACAATTGCTTGGCGATATTCAAGAGCTGAAACAGGGAGGCATTGTAGGCTTTGTACAGGGATTGAGTGATGAATCTTCATAAATGGTTGAGTTTCAGCCTATTTGGACTCTTGATTACATGATAAAGCTTGCTAACAAGGTGGAGAAGAAAGCCAAGATAAGAAACAAATATTATACCTTATCCCATAATTCTGATACTTATTTGAATCCCGTAAGAGTTTCTTAGGGTGAAGTTGGGAGTTGTAGCAAGAAGACACATAATGAGACTAAACCATCACCAATTGATGTTAATACGAAGAAACAATGCTTTGATAGACAAGGATTTGGCCATTTACAAGCTGATAGTCCCAAAAATGGAGTTATGACTAGTCAAAATACAAAGGAGAGTGAATAGAACTGCTGAAGTGTACTCAACGAATTTGGATCTCTAACAATTGCTTGGCGATGTTCAAGAGCTGAAACAAGGAGGCATTGTAGGCTTTGTACAAGGATTGAGTGATGAATCTTCATCAATGGTTGAGCTCCAGCCTATTAGAACTCCTGATTGCATGATAAAGCTTGCTAACAAGGTGGAGAAGAAAGCCAAGGTAAGAAACAAACGTTATACCTTATCCCATAATTCTGATACTTCCTTGAATCCCATAGGAGTTTCTTAGGGTGAAGTTGGGAGTTGTAGCAAGAAGACACATAATGAGACTAAACCATCACCAATGGATGTTAATAAGAAGAAACAATGCTTTGATAGACAAGGATTTGGCCATTTACAAGCTGATAGTCCCAAAAATGGAGTTATGACCAGTCTAAATACAAAGGATAGTGAATAGAAGTGCTGAAGTGTACTCAACGAAGCTGGATCTCTAACAATTGCTTGGCGATATTCAAGAGCTGAAACAGGGAGGCACTGTAGGCTTTACATAAGGATTGAGTGATGAATCTTCATTAATGGTTGAGCTTCAGCCTATTAGGACTCTTGATTACATGATAAAGCTTGCTAACAAGGTGGAGAAGAAAGCCAAGGTAAGAAACAAACGTTATACCTTATCCCATAATTCTGATACTTATTTGAATCCCGTAAGAGTTTCTTAGGGTGAAGTTGGGAGTTGTAGCAAGAAGACACTTAATGAGACTAAACCATCACCAATGGATGTTAATAAAAAGAAACAATGCTTTGATAGACAAGGATTTGGCCATTTACAAGCTGATAGTCCCAAAAATGGAGTTATGACCAGTCTAAATACAAAGGATAGTGAATAGAAGTGCTAAAGTGTACTCAACGAAGTTGGATATCTAACAATTGCTTGGCGATATTCTAGAGCTGAAACAGGGAGGCATTGTAGGCTTTGTACAAGGATTGAGTGATGAATCTTCATAAATGGTTGAGCTTCAGATTATTAGGACTCTTGATTACATGATAAAGCTTGCTAACAAGGTGGAGAAGAAAGCCAAGGTAAGAAACAAACATTATAGCTTATCCCATAATTCAGATACTTATTTGAATCCCATAAGAGTTTCTTAGGGTGAAGTTGGGAGTTGTAGCAAGAAGACACATAATGAGACTAAACCATCACCAATTGATGTTAATAAGAAGAAACAATGCTTTGATAGACAATGATTTGGCCATTTACAAGCTGATAGTCCTAAAAATGGAGTTATGACCAGTCAAAATACAAAGGAGAGTGAATAGAACTACTGAAGTGTACTCAACGAAGTTGGATCTCTAACAATTGCTTGGCGATATTCAAGAGCTGAAACAGGGAGGCATTGTAGGCTTTGTACAAGGATTGAGTGATGAATCTTTATCAATGGTTGAGCTCCAGCCTATTAGGACTCTTGATTACATGATAAAGCTTGCAAACAAGGTGGAGAAGAAAGCCAAGGTAAGAAACAAACGTTATACCTTATCACATAATTCTGATACTTCCTTGAATCCCATAGGAGTTTCTTAGGGTGAAGTTGGGAGTTGTAGCAAGAAGAAACATAATGAGCCTAAACCATCACCAATGGATGTTAATAAGAAGAAACAATGCTTTGATAGACAAGGATTTGGCCATTTACAAGCTGATAGTCCCAAAAATGGAGTTATGACCAGTCTAAATACAAAGGATAGTGAATAGAATTGCTGAAGTGTACTCAACGAAGTTGGATCTCTAACAATTGCTTGGCGATATTCAAGAGCTGAAACAGGGAGGCATTGTAGGCTTTGTACAAGGATTGAGTGATGAATCTTCATAAATGGTTGAGTTTCAGCCTATTAGGACTCTTGATTACATGATAAAGCTTGCTAACAAGGTGGAGAAGAAAGCCAAGATAAGAAACAAATATTATACCTTATCCCATAATTCTGATACTTATTTGAATCCCGTAAGTGTTTCTTAGGGTGAAGTTGGGAGTTGTAGCAAGAAGACACATAATGAGACTAAACCATCACCAATTGATGTTAATACGAAGAAACAATGCTTTGATAGACAAGGATTTGGCCATTTACAAGCTGATAGTCCCAAAAATGGAGTTATGACTAGTCAAAATACAAAGGAGAGTGAATAGAACTGCTGAAGTGTACTCAACGAATTTGGATCTCTAACAATTGCTTGGCGATGTTCAAGAGCTGAAACAAGGAGGCATTGTAGGCTTTGTACAAGGATTGAGTGATGAATCTTCATCAATGGTTGAGCTCCAGCCTATTAGAACTCCTGATTGCATGATAAAGCTTGCTAACAAGGTGGAGAAGAAAGCCAAGGTAAGAAACAAACGTTATACCTTATCCCATAATTCTGATACTTCCTTGAATCCCATAGGAGTTTCTTAGGGTGAAGTTGGGAGTTGTAGCAAGAAGACACATAATGAGACTAAACCATCACCAATGGATGTTAATAAGAAGAAACAATGCTTTGATAGACAAGGATTTGGCCATTTACAAGCTGATAGTCCCAAAAATGGAGTTATGACCAGTCTAAATACAAAGGATAGTGAATAGAAGTGCTGAAGTGTACTCAACGAAGCTGGATCTCTAACAATTGCTTGGCGATATTCAAGAGCTGAAACAGGGAGGCACTGTAGGCTTTACATAAGGATTGAGTGATGAATCTTCATTAATGGTTGAGCTTCAGCCTATTAGGACTCTTGATTACATGATAAAGCTTGCTAACAAGGTGGAGAAGAAAGCCAAGGTAAGAAACAAACGTTATACCTTATCCCATAATTCTGATACTTATTTGAATCCCGTAAGAGTTTCTTAGGGTGAAGTTGGGAGTTGTAGCAAGAAGACACATAATGAGACTAAACCATCACCAATGGATGTTAATAAAAAGAAACAATGCTTTGATAGACAAGGATTTGGCCATTTACAAGCTGATAGTCCCAAAAATGGAGTTATGACCAGTCTAAATACAAAGGATAGTGAATAGAAGTGCTAAAGTGTACTCAACGAAGTTGGATATCTAACAATTGCTTGGCGATATTCTAGAGCTGAAACAGGGAGGCATTGTAGGCTTTGTACAAGGATTGAGTGATGAATCTTCATAAATGGTTGAGCTTCAGATTATTAGGACTCTTGATTACATGATAAAGCTTGCTAACAAGGTGGAGAAGAAAGCCAAGGTAAGAAACAAACATTATAGCTTATCCCATAATTCAGATACTTATTTGAATCCCATAAGAGTTTCTTAGGGTGAAGTTGGGAGTTGTAGCAAGAAGACACATAATGAGACTAAACCATCACCAATTGATGTTAATAAGAAGAAACAATGCTTTGATAGACAAGGATTTGGCCATTTACAAGCTGATAGTCCTAAAAATGGAGTTATGACCAGTCAAAATACAAAGGAGAGTGAATAGAACTACTGAAGTGTACTCAACGAAGTTGGATCTCTAACAATTGCTTGGCGATATTCAAGAGCTGAAACAGGGAGGCATTGTAGGCTTTGTACAAGGATTGAGTGATGAATCTTTATCAATGGTTGAGCTCCAGCCTATTAGGACTCTTGATTACATGATAAAGCTTGCAAACAAGGTGGAGAAGAAAGCCAAGGTAAGAAACAAACGTTATACCTTATCACATAATTCTGATACTTCCTTGAATCCCATAGGAGTTTCTTAGGGTGAAGTTGGGAGTTGTAGCAAGAAGAAACATAATGAGCCTAAACCATCACCAATGGATGTTAATAAGAAGAAACAATGCTTTGATAGACAAGGATTTGGCCATTTACAAGCTGATAGTCCCAAAAATGGAGTTATGACCAGTCTAAATACAAAGGATAGTGAATAGAATTGCTGAAGTGTACTCAACGAAGTTGGATCTCTAACAATTGCTTGGCGATATTCAAGAGCTGAAACAGGGAGGCATTGTAGGCTTTGTACAAGGATTGAGTGATGAATCTTCATAAATGGTTGAGTTTCAGCCTATTAGGACTCTTGATTACATGATAAAGCTTGCTAACAAGGTGGAGAAGAAAGCCAAGATAAGAAACAAATATTATACCTTATCCCATAATTCTGATACTTATTTGAATCCCGTAAGAGTTTCTTAGGGTGAAGTTGGGAGTTGTAGCAAGAAGACACATAATGAGACTAAACCATCACCAATTGATGTTAATACGAAGAAACAATGCTTTGATAGACAAGGATTTGGCCATTTACAAGCTGATAGTCCCAAAAATGGAGTTATGACTAGTCAAAATACAAAGGAGAGTGAATAGAACTGCTGAAGTGTACTCAACGAATTTGGATCTCTAACAATTGCTTGGCGATGTTCAAGAGCTGAAACAAGGAGGCATTGTAGGCTTTGTACAAGGATTGAGTGATGAATCTTCATCAATGGTTGAGCTCCAGCCTATTTGAACTCCTGATTGCATGATAAAGCTTGCTAACAAGGTGGAGAAGAAAGCCAAGGTAAGAAACAAACGTTATACCTTATCCCATAATTCTGATACTTCCTTGAATCCCATAGGAGTTTCTTAGGGTGAAGTTGGGAGTTGTAGCAAGAAGACACATAATGAGACTAAACCATCACCAATGGATGTTAATAAAAAGAAACAATGCTTTGATAGACAAGGATTTGGCCATTTACAAGCTGATAGTCCCAAAAATGGAGTTATGACCAGTCTAAATATAAAGGATAGTGAATAGAAGTGCTAAAGTGTACTCAACGAAGTTGGATATCTAACAATTGCTTGGCGATATTCTAGAGCTGAAACAGGGAGGCATTGTAGGCTTTGTACAAGGATTGAGTGATGAATCTTCATAAATGGTTGAGCTTCAGATTATTAGGACTCTTGATTACATGATAAAGCTTGCTAACAAGGTGGAGAAGAAAGCCAAGGTAAGAAACAAACATTATAGCTTATCCCATAATTCAGATACTTATTTGAATCCCATAAGAGTTTCTTAGGGTGAAGTTGGGAGTTGTAGCAAGAAGACACATAATGAGACTAAACCATCACCAATTGATGTTAATAAGAAGAAACAATGCTTTGATAGACAAGGATTTGGCCATTTACAAGCTGATAGTCCTAAAAATGGAGTTATGACCAGTCAAAATACAAAGGAGAGTGAATAGAACTACTGAAGTGTACTCAACGAAGTTGGATCTCTAACAATTGCTTGGCGATATTCAAGAGCTGAAACAGGGAGGCATTGTAGGCTTTGTACAAGGATTGAGTGATGAATCTTTATCAATGGTTGAGCTCCAGCCTATTAGGACTCTTGATTACATGATAAAGCTTGCAAACAAGGTGGAGAAGAAAGCCAAGGTAAGAAACAAACGTTATACCTTATCACATAATTCTGATACTTCCTTGAATCCCATAGGAGTTTCTTAGGGTGAAGTTGGGAGTTGTAGCAAGAAGAAACATAATGAGCCTAAACCATCACCAATGGATGTTAATAAGAAGAAACAATGCTTTGATAGACAAGGATTTGGCCATTTACAAGCTGATAGTCCCAAAAATGGAGTTATGACCAGTCTAAATACAAAGGATAGTGAATAGAATTGCTGAAGTGTACTCAACGAAGTTGGATCTCTAACAATTGCTTGGCGATATTCAAGAGCTGAAACAGGGAGGCATTGTAGGCTTTGTACAAGGATTGAGTGATGAATCTTCATAAATGGTTGAGTTTCAGCCTATTAGGACTCTTGATTACATGATAAAGCTTGCTAACAAGGTGGAGAAGAAAGCCAAGATAAGAAACAAATATTATACCTTATCCCATAATTCTGATACTTATTTGAATCCCGTAAGAGTTTCTTAGGGTGAAGTTGGGAGTTGTAGCAAGAAGACACATAATGAGACTAAACCATCACCAATTGATGTTAATACGAAGAAACAATGCTTTGATAGACAAGGATTTGGCCATTTACAAGCTGATAGTCCCAAAAATGGAGTTATGACTAGTCAAAATACAAAGGAGAGTGAATAGAACTGCTGAAGTGTACTCAACGAATTTGGATCTCTAACAATTGCTTGGCGATGTTCAAGAGCTGAAACAAGGAGGCATTGTAGGCTTTGTACAAGGATTGAGTGATGAATCTTCATCAATGGTTGAGCTCCAGCCTATTAGAACTCCTGATTGCATGATAAAGCTTGCTAACAAGGTGGAGAAGAAAGCCAAGGTAAGAAACAAACGTTATACCTTATCCCATAATTCTGATACTTCCTTGAATCCCATAGGAGTTTCTTAGGGTGAAGTTGGGAGTTGTAGCAAGAAGACACATAATGAGACTAAACCATCACCAATGGATGTTAATAAAAAGAAACAATGCTTTGATAGACAAGGATTTGGCCATTTACAAGCTGATAGTCCCAAAAATGGAGTTATGACCAGTCTAAATATAAAGGATAGTGAATAGAAGTGCTAAAGTGTACTCAACGAAGTTGGATATCTAACAATTGCTTGGCGATATTCTAGAGCTGAAACAGGGAGGCATTGTAGGCTTTGTACAAGGATTGAGTGATGAATCTTCATAAATGGTTGAGCTTCAGCCTATTAGGACTCTTGATTACATGATAAAGCTTGCTAACAAGGTGGAGAAGAAAGCCAAGGTAAGAAACAAACATTATAGCTTATCCCATAATTCAGATACTTATTTGAATCCCATAAGAGTTTCTTAGGGTGAAGTTGGGAGTTGTAGCAAGAAGACACATAATGAGACTAAACCATCACCAATTGATGTTAATAAGAAGAAACAATGCTTTGATAGACAAGGATTTGGCCATTTACAAGCTGATAGTCCTAAAAATGGAGTTATGACCAGTCAAAATACAAAGGAGAGTGAATAGAACTACTGAAGTGTACTCAACGAAGTTGGATCTCTAACAATTGCTTGGCGATATTCAAGAGCTGAAACAGGGAGGCATTGTAGGCTTTGTACAAGGATTGAGTGATGAATCTTTATCAATGGTTGAGCTCCAGCCTATTAGGACTCTTGATTACATGATAAAGCTTGCAAACAAGGTGGAGAAGAAAGCCAAGGTAAGAAAAAAACGTTATACCTTATCACATAATTCTGATACTTCCTTGAATCCCATAGGAGTTTCTTAGGGTGAAGTTGGGAGTTGTAGCAACAAGAAACATAATGAGCCTAAACCATCACCAATGGATGTTAATAAGAAGAAACAATGCTTTGATAGACAAGGATTTGGCCATTTACAAGCTGATAGTCCCAAAAATGAAGTTATGACCAGTCTAAATACAAAGGATAGTGAATAGAATTGTTGAAGTGTACTCAACGAAGTTGGATCTCTAACAATTGCTTGGCGATATTCAAGAGCTAAAACAGGGAGGCATTGTAGGCTTTGTACAAGGATTGAGTGATGAATCTTCATAAATGGTTGAGTTTCAGCCTATTAGGACTCTTGATTACATGATAAAGCTTGCTAACAAGGTGGAGAAGAAAGCCAAGATAAGAAACAAATATTATACCTTATCCCATAATTCTGATACTTATTTGAATCCCGTAAGAGTTTCTTAGGGTGAAGTTGGGAGTTGTAGCAAGAAGACACATAATGAGACTAAACCATCACCAATTGATGTTAATACGAAGAAACAATGCTTTGATAGACAAGGATTTGGCCATTTACAAGCTGATAGTCCCAAAAATGGAGTTATGACTAGTCAAAATACAAAGGAGAGTGAATAGAACTGCTGAAGTGTACTCAACGAATTTGGATCTCTAACAATTGCTTGGCGATGTTCAAGAGCTGAAACGAGGAGGCATTGTAGGCTTTGTACAAGGATTGAGTGATGAATCTTCATCAATGGTTGAGCTCCAGCCTATTAGAACTCCTGATTGCATGATAAAGCTTGCTAACAAGGTGGAGAAGAAAGCCAAGGTAAGAAACAAACGTTATACCTTATCCCATAATTCTGATACTTCCTTGAATCCCATAGGAGTTTCTTAGGGTGAAGTTGGGAGTTGTAGCAAGAAGACACATAATGTGACTAAACCATCACCAATGGATGTTGTTAATAAGAAGAAACAATGCTTTGATAGACAAGGATTTGGCCATTTACAAGCTGATAGTCCCAAAAATGGAGTTATGACCAGTCTAACTACAAAGGATAGTGAATAGAAGTCCTGAAGTGTACTCAACGAAGTTGGATCTCTAACAATTGCTTGGCGATGTTAAAGAGCTGAAACAGGGAGGCATTGTAGGCTTTGTACAAGGATTGAGTGATGAATCTTCATCAATGGTTGAGCTCCAGCCTATTAGGACTCTTGATTACATGATAAAGCTTGCTAACAAGGTGGAGAAGAAAGCCAAGGTAAGAAACAAACGTTATACCTTATCCCATAATTCTGATACTTCCTTGAATCCCATAGGAGTTTCTTAGGGTGAAGTTGGGAGTTGTAGCAAGAAGACACATAATGAGACTAAACCATCACCAATGGATGTTAATAAGAAGAAACAATGCTTTGATAGACAAGGATTTGGCCATTTACAAGCTGATAGTCCCAAAAATGGAGTTATGACCAGTCTAAATACAAAGGATAGTGAATAGAAGTGCTGAAGTGTACTCAACGAAGCTGGATTTCTAACAATTGCTTGGCGATATTCAAGAGCTGAAACAGGGAGGCACTGTAGGCTTTACATAAGGATTGAGTGATGAATCTTCATCAATGGTTGAGCTTCAGCCTATTAGGACTCTTGATTACATGATAAAGCTTGCTAACAAGGTGGAGAAGAAAGCCAAGGTAAGAAACAAACGTTATACCTTATCCCATAATTCTGATACTTATTTGAATCCCGTAAGAGTTTCTTAGGGTGAAGTTGGGAGTTGTAGCAAGAAGACACATAATGAGACTAAACCATCACCAATGGATGTTAATAAAAAGAAACAATGCTTTGATAGACAAGGATTTGGCCATTTACAAGCTGATAGTCCCAAAAATGGAGTTATGACCAGTCTAAATACAAAGGATAGTGAATAGAAGTGCTAAAGTGTACTCAACGAAGTTGGATATCTAACAATTGCTTGGCGATATTCTAGAGCTGAAACAGGGAGGCATTGTAGGCTTTGTACAAGGATTGAGTGATGAATCTTCATAAATGGTTGAGCTTCAGCCTATTAGGACTCTTGATTACATGATAAAGCTTGCTAACAAGGTGGAGAAGAAAGCCAAGGTAAGAAACAAACATTATAGCTTATCCCATAATTCAGATACTTATTTGAATCCCATAAGAGTTTCTTAGGGTGAAGTTGGGAGTTGTAGCAAGAAGACACATAATGAGACTAAACCATCACCAATTGATGTTAATAAGAAGAAACAATGCTTTGATAGACAAGGATTTGGCCATTTACAAGCTGATAGTCCTAAAAATGGAGTTATGACCAGTCAAAATACAAAGGAGAGCGAATAGAACTACTGAAGTGTACTCAACGAAGTTGGATCTCTAACAATTGCTTGGCGATATTCAAGAGCTGAAACAGGGAGGCATTGTAGGCTTTGTACAAGGATTGAGTGATGAATCTTCATAAATGGTTGAGTTTCAGCCTATTAGGACTCTTGATTACATGATAAAGCTTGCTAACAAGGTGGAGAAGAAAGCCAAGGTAAGAAACAAATATTATACCTTATCCCATAATTCTGATACTTATTTGAATCCCGTAAGAGTTTCTTAGGGTGAAGTTGGGAGTTGTAGCAAGAAGACACATAATGAGACTAAACCATCACCAATTGATGTTAATACGAAGAAACAATGCTTTGATAGACAAGGATTTGGCCATTTACAAGCTGATAGTCCCAAAAATGGAGTTATGACTAGTCAAAATACAAAGGAGAGTGAATAGAACTGCTGAAGTGTACTCAACGAATTTGGATCTCTAACAATTGCTTGGCGATGTTCAAGAGCTGAAACAAGGAGGCATTGTAGGCTTTGTACAAGGATTGAGTGATGAATCTTCATCAATGGTTGAGCTCCAGCCTATTAGAACTCCTGATTGCATGATAAAGCTTGCTATAACAAGGTGGAGAAGAAAGCCAAGGTAAGAAACAAACGTTATACCTTATCACATAATTCTGATACTTCCTTGAATCCCATAGGAGTTTCTTAGGGTGAAGTTGGGAGTTGTAGCAAGAAGACACATAATGTGACTAAACCATCACCAATGGATGTTGTTAATAAGAAGAAACAATGCTTTGATAGACAAGGATTTGGGCATTTACAAGCTGATAGTCCCTAAAATGGAGTTATGACCAGTCTAACTACAAAGGATAGTGAATAGAAGTCCTGAAGTGTACTCAACGAAGTTGGATCTCTAACAATTGCTTGGCGATGTTAAAGAGCTGAAACAGGGAGGCATTGTAGGCTTTGTACAAGGATTGAGTGATGAATCTTCATCAATGGTTGAGCTCCAGCCTATTAGGACTCTTGATTACATGATAAAGCTTGCTAACAAGGTGGAGAAGAAAGCCAAGGTAAGAAACAAACGTTATACCTTATCCCATAATTCTGATACTTCCTTGAATCCCATAGGAGTTTCTTAGGGTGAAGTTGGGAGTTGTAGCAAGAAGACACATAATGAGACTAAACCATCACCAATGGATGTTAATAAGAAGAAACAATGCTTTGATAGACAAGGATTTGGCCATTTACAAGCTGATAGTCCCAAAAATGGAGTTATGACCAGTCTAAATACAAAGGATAGTGAATAGAAGTGCTGAAGTGTACTCAACGAAGCTGGATCTCTAACAATTGCTTGGCGATATTCAAGAGCTGAAACAGGGAGGCACTGTAGGCTTTACATAAGGATTGAGTGATGAATCTTCATCAATGGTTGAGCTTCAGCCTATTAGGACTCTTGATTACATGATAAAGCTTGCTAACAAGGTGGAGAAGAAAGCCAAGGTAAGAAACAAACGTTATACCTTATCCCATAATTCTGATACTTATTTGAATCCCGTAAGAGTTTCTTAGGGTGAAGTTGGGAGTTGTAGCAAGAAGACACATAATGAGACTAAACCATCACCAATGGATGTTAATAAAAAGAAACAATGCTTTGATAGACAAGGATTTGGCCATTTACAAGCTGATAGTCCCAAAAATGGAGTTATGACCAGTCTAAATACAAAGGATAGTGAATAGAAGTGCTAAAGTGTACTCAACGAAGTTGGATATCTAACAATTGCTTGGCGATATTCTAGAGCTGAAACAGGGAGGCATTGTAGGCTTTGTACAAGGATTGAGTGATGAATCTTCATAAATGGTTGAGCTTCAGCCTATTAGGACTCTTGATTACATGATAAAGCTTGCTAACAAGGTGGAGAAGAAAGCCAAGGTAAGAAACAAACATTATAGCTTATCCCATAATTCAGATACTTATTTGAATCCCATAAGAGTTTCTTAGGGTGAAGTTGGGAGTTGTAGCAAGAAGACACATAATGAGACTAAACCATCACCAATTGATGTTAATAAGAAGAAACAATGCTTTGATAGACAAGGATTTGGCCATTTACAAGCTGATAGTCCTAAAAATGGAGTTATGACCAGTCAAAATACAAAGGAGAGTGAATAGAACTACTGAAGTGTACTCAACGAAGTTGGATCTCTAACAATTGCTTGGCGATATTCAAGAGCTGAAACAGGGAGGCATTGTAGGCTTTGTACAAGGATTGAGTGATGAATCTTTAGCAATGGTTGAGCTCCAGCCTATTAGGACTCTTGATTACATGATAAAGCTTGCAAACAAGGTGGAGAAGAAAGCCAAGGTAAGAAACAAACGTTATACCTTATCACATAATTCTGATACTTCCTTGAATCCCATAGGAGTTTCTTAGGGTGAAGTTGGGAGTTGTAGCAAGAAGAAACATAATGAGCCTAAACCATCACCAATGGATGTTAATAAGAAGAAACAATGCTTTGATAGACAAGGATTTGGCCATTTACAAGCTGATAGTCCCAAAAATGGAGTTATGACCAGTCTAAATACAAAGGATAGTGAATAGAATTGCTGAAGTGTACTCAACGAAGTTGGATCTCTAACAATTGCTTGGCGATATTCAAGAGCTGAAACAGGGAGGCATTGTAGGCTTTGTACAAGGATTGAGTGATGAAACTTCATAAATGGTTGAGTTTCAGCCTATTAGGACTCTTGATTACATGATAAAGCTTGCTAACAAGGTGGAGAAGAAAGCCAAGGTAAGAAACAAATATTATACCTTATCCCATAATTCTGATACTTATCTGAATCCCGTAAGAGTTTCTTAGGGTGAAGTTGGGAGTTGTAGCAAGAAGACACATAATGAGACTAAACCATCACCAATTGATGTTAATACGAAGAAACAATGCTTTGATAGACAAGGATTTGGCCATTTACAAGCTGATAGTCCCAAAAATGGAGTTATGACTAGTCAAAATACAAAGGAGAGTGAATAGAACTGCTGAAGTGTACTCAACGAATTTGGATCTCTAACAATTGCTTGGCGATGTTCAAGAGCTGAAACAAGGAGGCATTGTAGGCTTTGTACAAGGATTGAGTGATGAATCTTCATCAATGGTTGAGCTCCAGCCTATTAGAACTCATGATTGCATGATAAAGCTTGCTATAACAAGGTGGAGAAGAAAGCCAAGGTAAGAAACAAACGTTATACCTTATCACATAATTCTGATACTTCCTTGAATCCCATAGGAGTTTCTTAGGGTGAAGTTGGGAGTTGTAGCAAGAAGACACATAATGTGACTAAACCATCACCAATGGATGTTGTTAATAAGAAGAAACAATGCTTTGATAGACAAGGATTTGGGCATTTACAAGCTGATAGTCCCTAAAATGGAGTTATGACCAGTCTAACTACAAAGGATAGTGAATAGAAGTCCTGAAGTGTACTCAACGAAGTTGGATCTCTAACAATTGCTTGGCGATGTTAAAGAGCTGAAACAGGGAGGCATTGTAGGCTTTGTACAAGGATTGAGTGATGAATCTTCATCAATGGTTGAGCTCCAGCCTATTAGGACTCTTGATTACATGATAAAGCTTGCTAACAAGGTGGAGAAGAAAGCCAAGGTAAGAAACAAACGTTATACCTTATCCCATAATTCTGATACTTCCTTGAATCCCATAGGAGTTTCTTAGGGTGAAGTTGGGAGTTGTAGCAAGAAGACACATAATGAGACTAAACCATCACCAATGGATGTTAATAAGAAGAAACAATGCTTTGATAGAGAAGGATTTGGCCATTTACAAGCTGATAGTCCCAAAAATGGAGTTATGACCAGTCTAAATACAAAGGATAGTGAATAGAAGTGCTGAAGTGTACTCAACGAAGCTGGATCTCTAACAATTGCTTGGCGATATTCAAGAGCTGAAACAGGGAGGCATTGTAGGCTTTACATAAGGATTGAGTGATGAATCTTCATCAATGGTTGAGCTTCAGCCTATTAGGACTCTTGATTACATGATAAAGCTTGCTAACAAGGTGGAGAAGAAAGCCAAGGTAAGAAACAAACGTTATACCTTATCCCATAATTCTGATACTTATTTGAATCCCGTAAGAGTTTCTTAGGGTGAAGTTGGGAGTTGTAGCAAGAAGACACATAATGAGACTAAACCATCACCAATGGATGTTAATAAAAAGAAACAATGCTTTGATAGACAAGGATTTGGCCATTTACAAGCTGATAGTCCCAAAAATGGAGTTATGACCAGTCTAAATACAAAGGATAGTGAATAGAAGTGCTAAAGTGTACTCAACGAAGTTGGATATCTAACAATTGCTTGGCGATATTCTAGAGCTGAAACAGGGAGGCATTGTAGGCTTTGTACAAGGATTGAGTGATGAATCTTCATAAATGGTTGAGCTTCAGCCTATTAGGACTCTTGATTACATGATAAAGCTTGCTAACAAGGTGGAGAAGAAAGCCAAGGTAAGAAACAAACATTATAGCTTATCCCATAATTCAGATACTTATTTGAATCCCATAAGAGTTTCTTAGGGTGAAGTTGGGAGTTGTAGCAAGAAGACACATAATGAGACTAAACCATCACCAATTGATGTTAATAAGAAGAAACAATGCTTTGATAGACAAGGATTTGGCCATTTACAAGCTGATAGTCCTAAAAATGGAGTTATGACCAGTCAAAATACAAAGGAGAGTGAATAGAACTACTGAAGTGTAGTCAACGAAGTTGGATCTCTAACAATTGCTTGGCGATATTCAAGAGCTGAAACAGGGAGGCATTGTAGGCTTTGTACAAGGATTGAGTGATGAATCTTTAGCAATGGTTGAGCTCCAGCCTATTAGGACTCTTGATTACATGATAAAGCCTTCAAACAAGGTGGAGAAGAAAGCCAAGGTAAGAAACAAACGTTATACCTTATCACATAATTCTGATACTTCCTTGAATCCCATAGGAGTTTCTTAGGGTGAAGTTGGGAGTTGTAGCAAGAAGAAACATAATGAGCCTAAACCATCACCAATGGATGTTAATAAGAAGAAACAATGCTTTGATAGACAAGGATTTGGCCATTTACAAGCTGATAGTCCCAAAAATGGAGTTATGACCAGTCTAAATACAAAGGATAGTGAATAGAATTTCTGAAGTGTACTCAACGAAGTTGGATCTCTAACAATTGCTTGGCGATATTCAAGAGCTGAAACAGGGAGGCATTGTAGGCTTTGTACAAGGATTGAGTGATGAATCTTCATAAATGGTTGAGTTTCAGCCTATTAGGACTCTTGATTACATGATAAAGCTTGCTAACAAGGTGGAGAAGAAAGCCAAGGTAAGAAACAAATATTATACCTTATCCCATAATTCTGATACTTATTTGAATCCCGTAAGAGTTTCTTAGGGTGAAGTTGGGAGTTGTAGCAAGAAGACACATAATGAGACTAAACCATCACGAATTGATGTTAATACGAAGAAACAATGCTTTGATAGACAAGGATTTGGCCATTTACAAGCTGATAGTCCCAAAAATGGAGTTATGACTAGTCAAAATAAAAAGGAGAGTGAATAGAACTGCTGAAGTGTACTCAACGAATTTGGATCTCTAACAATTGCTTGGCGATGTTCAAGAGCTGAAACAAGGAGGCATTGTAGGCTTTGTACAAGGATTGAGTGATGAATCTTCATCAATGGTTGAGCTCCAGCCTATTAGAACTCCTGATTGCATGATAAAGCTTGCTATAACAAGGTGGAGAAGAAAGCCAAGGTAAGAAACAAACGTTATACCTTATCACATAATTCTGATACTTCCTTGAATCCCATAGGAGTTTCTTAGGGTGAAGTTGGGAGTTGTAGCAAGAAGACACATAATGTGACTAAACCATCACCAATGGATGTTGTTAATAAGAAGAAACAATGCTTTGATAGACAAGGATTTGGGCATTTACAAGCTGATAGTCCCTAAAATGGAGTTATGACCAGTCTAACTACAAAGGATAGTGAATAGAAGTCCTGAAGTGTACTCAACGAAGTTGGATCTCTAACAATTGCTTGGCGATGTTAAAGAGCTGAAACAGGGAGGCATTGTAGGCTTTGTACAAGGATTGAGTGATGAATCTTCATTAATGGTTGAGCTCCAGCCTATTAGGACTCTTGATTACATGATAAAGCTTGCTAACAAGGTGGAGAAGAAAGCCAAGGTAAGAAACAAACGTTATACCTTATCCCATAATTCTGATACTTCCTTGAATCCCATAGGAGTTTCTTAGGGTGAAGTTGGGAGTTGTAGCAAGAAGACACATAATGAGACTAAACCATCACCAATGGATGTTAATAAGAAGAAACAATGCTTTGATAGACAAGGATTTGGCCATTTACAAGCTGATAGTCCCAAAAATGGAGTTATGACCAGTCTAAATACAAAGGATAGTGAATAGAAGTGCTGAAGTGTACTCAACGAAGCTGGATCTCTAACAATTGCTTGGCGATATTCAAGAGCTGAAACAGGGAGGCACTGTAGGCTTTACATAAGGATTGAGTGATGAATCTTCATCAATGGTTGAGCTTCAGCCTATTAGGACTCTTGATTACATGATAAAGCTTGCTAACAAGGTGGAGAAGAAAGCCAAGGTAAGAAACAAACGTTATACCTTATCCCATAATTCTGATACTTATTTGAATCCCGTAAGAGTTTCTTAGGGTGAAGTTGGGAGTTGTAGCAAGAAGACACATAATGAGACTAAACCATCACCAATGGATGTTAATAAAAAGAAACAATGCTTTGATAGACAAGGATTTGGCCATTTACAAGCTGATAGTCCCAAAAATGGAGTTATGACCAGTCTAAATACAAAGGATAGTGAATAGAAGTGCTAAAGTGTACTCAACGAAGTTGGATATCTAACAATTGCTTGGCGATATTCTAGAGCTGAAACAGGGAGGCATTGTAGGCTTTGTACAAGGATTGAGTGATGAATCTTCATAAATGGTTGAGCTTCAGCCTATTAGGACTCTTGATTACATGATAAAGCTTGCTAACAAGGTGGAGAAGAAAGCCAAGGTAAGAAACAAACATTATAGCTTATCCCATAATTCAGATACTTATTTGAATCCCATAAGAGTTTCTTAGGGTGAAGTTGGGAGTTGTAGCAAGAAGACACATAATGAGACTAAACCATCACCAATTGATGTTAATAAGAAGAAACAATGCTTTGATAGACAAGGATTTGGCCATTTACAAGCTGATAGTCCTAAAAATGGAGTTATGACCAGTCAAAATACAAAGGAGAGTGAATAGAACTACTGAAGTGTACTCAACGAAGTTGGATCTCTAACAATTGCTTGGCGATATTCAAGAGCTGAAACAGGGAGGCATTGTAGGCTTTGTACAAGGATTGAGTGATGAATCTTTATCAATGGTTGAGCTCCAGCCTATTAGGACTCTTGATTACATGATAAAGCTTGCAAACAAGGTGGAGAAGAAAGCCAAGGTAAGAAACAAACGTTATACCTTATCACATAATTCTGATACTTCCTTGAATCCCATAGGAGTTTCTTAGGGTGAAGTTGGGAGTTGTAGCAAGAAGAAACATAATGAGCCTAAACCATCACCAATGGATGTTAATAAGAAGAAACAATGCTTTGATAGACAAGGATTTGGCCATTTACAAGCTGATAGTCCCAAAAATGGAGTTATGACCAGTCTAAATACAAAGGATAGTGAATAGAATTTCTGAAGTGTACTCAACGAAGTTGGATCTCTAACAATTGCTTGGCGATATTCAAGAGCTGAAACAGGGAGGCATTGTAGGCTTTGTACAAGGATTGAGTGATGAATCTTCATAAATGGTTGAGTTTCATCCTATTAGGACTCTTGATTACATGATAAAGCTTGCTAACAAGGTGCAGAAGAAAGCCAAGGTAAGAAACAAATATTATACCTTATCCCATAATTCTGATACTTATTTGAATCCCGTAAGAGTTTCTTAGGGTGAAGTTGGGAGTTGTAGCAAGAAGACACATAATGAGACTAAACCATCACCAATTGATGTTAATACGAAGAAACAATGCTTTGATAGACAAGGATTTGGCCATTTACAAGCTGATAGTCCCAAAAATGGAGTTATGACTAGTCAAAATACAAAGGAGAGTGAATAGAACTGCTGAAGTGTACTCAACGAATTTGGATCTCTAACAATTGCTTGGCGATGTTCAAGAGCTGAAACAAGGAGGCATTGTAGGCTTTGTACAAGGATTGAGTGATGAATCTTCATCAATGGTTGAGCTCCAGCCTATTAGAACTCCTGATTGCATGATAAAGCTTGCTAACAAGGTGGAGAAGAAAGCCAAGGTAAGAAACAAACGTTATACCTTATCCCATAATTCTGATACTTCCTTGAATCCCATAGGAGTTTCTTAGGGTGAAGTTGGGAGTTGTAGCAAGAAGACACATAATGTGACTAAACCATCACCAATGGATGTTGTTAATAAGAAGAAACAATGCTTTGATAGACAAGGATTTGGCCATTTACAAGCTGATAGTCCCAAAAATGGAGTTATGACCAGTCTAACTACAAAGGATTGTGAATAGAAGTCCTGAAGTGTACTCAACGAAGTTGGATCTCTAACAATTGCTTGGCGATGTTAAAGAGCTGAAACAGGGAGGCATTGTAGGCTTTGTACAAGGATTGAGTGATGAATCTTCATCAATGGTTGAGCTCCAGCCTATTAGGACTCTTGATTACATGATAAAGCTTGCTAACAAGGTGGAGAAGAAAGCCAAGGTAAGAAACAAACGTTATACCTTATCCCATAATTCTGATACTTCCTTGAATCCCATAGGAGTTTCTTAGGGTGAAGTTGGGAGTTGTAGCAAGAAGACACATAATCAGACTAAACCATCACCAATAGATGTTAATAAGAAGAAACAATGCTTTGATAGACAAGGATTTGGCCATTTACAAGCTGATAGTCCCAAAAATGGAGTTATGACCAGTCTAAATACAAAGGATAGTGAATAGAAGTGCTTAAGTGTACTCAACGAAGCTGGATCTCTAACAATTGCTTGGCGATATTCAAGAGCTGAAACAGGGAGGCACTGTAGGCTTTACATAAGGATTGAGTGATGAATCTTCATCAATGGTTGAGCTTCAGCCTATTAGGACTCTTGATTAGATGATAAAGCTTGCTAACAAGGTGGAGAAGAAAGCCAAGGTAAGAAACAAACGTTATACCTTATCCCATAATTCTGATACTTATTTGAATCCCGTAAGAGTTTCTTAGGGTGAAGTTGGGAGTTGTAGCAAGAAGACACATAATGAGACTAAACCATCACCAATGGATGTTAATAAAAAGAAACAATGCTTTGATAGACAAGGATTTGGCCATTTACAAGCTGATAGTCCCAAAAATGGAGTTATGACCAGTCTAAATACAAAGGATAGTGAATAGAAGTGCTAAAGTGTACTCAACGAAGTTGGATATCTAACAATTGCTTGGCGATATTCTAGAGCTGAAACAGGGAGGCATTGTAGGCTTTGTACAAGGATTGAGTGATGAATCTTCATAAATGGTTGAGCTTCAGCCTATTAGGACTCTTGATTATATGATAAAGCTTGCTAACATGGTGGAGAAGAAAGCCAATGTAAGAAACAAACATTATAGCTTATCCCATAATTCAGATACTTATTTGAATCCCATAAGAGTTTCTTAGGGTGAAGTTGGGAGTTGTAGCAAGAAGACACAGAATGAGACTAAACCATCACCAATTGATGTTAATAAGAAGAAACAATGCTTTGATAGACAAGGATTTGGCCATTTACAAGCTGATAGTCCTAAAAATGGAGTTATGACCAGTCAAAATACAAAGGAGAGTGAATAGAACTACTGAAGTGTACTCAACGAAGTTGGATCTCTAACAATTGCTTAGCGATATTCAAGAGCTGAAACAGGGAGGCATTGTAGGCTTTGTACAAGGATTGAGTGATGAATCTTCATCAATGGTTGAGCTTCAGCCTATTAGGACTCTTGATTACATGATAAAGCATGCTAACAAGGTGGAGAAGAAAGCCAAGGTAACAAACAAACGTTATACCTTATCCCATAATTCTGATACTTATTTGAATCCCAAAAGAGTTTCTTAGGGTAAAGTTGGGAGATGTAGCAAGAAGACACATAATGAGACTAAACCATCACCAATGGATGTCAATAAAAAGAAACAATGTTTGATAGACAAGGATTTGGCCATTTACAAGCTGATAGTCCCAAAAATGGAGTTATGACCAGTCTAAATACAAAGGATAGTGAATAGAAGTGCTAAAGTGTACTCAACGAAGTTGGATCTCTAACAATTGCTTGGCGATGTTCAAGAGCTGAAACAGGGAGGCATTGTATGCTTTGTACAAGGATTGAGTGATGAATGTTCATCAATGGTTGAGCTTCAGCCTATTAGGACTCTTGATTACATGATAAAGCTTGCTAACAAGGTGGAGAAGAAAGCCAAGGTAAGAAACAAACATTATACCTTATCCCATAGTTCTGATACTTATTTGAATCCCGTAAGAGTTTCTTAGGGTGAAGTTGGGAGTTGTAGCAAGAAGACACATAATGAGACTAAACCATCACCAATTGATGTTAATACGAAGAAACAATGCTTTGATAGACAAGGATTTTGCCATTTACAAGCTGATAGTCCCAAAAATGGAGTTATGACAATTCAAAATACAAAGGAGAGTAAATAGAACTGCTGAAGTGTACTCAACAAAGTTGGATCTCTAACAATTGCTTGGCGATGTTCAAGAGTTGAAACAGGGAGGCATTGTAGGCTTTGTACAAGGATTGAGTGATGAATCTTCATCAATGGTTGAGCTCCAGCCTATTAGGACTCTTGATTACATGATAAAGCTTGCTAACAAGGTGGAGAAGAAAGCCAAGGTAAGAAACAAACGTTATACCTTATCCCATAATTCTGATACTTCCTTGAATCCCATAGGAGTTTCTTAGGGTGAAGTTGGGAGTTGTAGCAAGAAGACACATAATGAGACTAAACCATCACCAATGGATGTTAATAAGAAGAAACAATGCTTTGATAGACAAGGATTTGGCCATTTACAAGCTGATAGTCCCAAAAATGGAGTTATGACCAGTCTAAATACAAAGGATAGTGAATAGAAGTGCTGAAGTGTACTCAACGAAGTTGGATCTCTAACAATTGCTTGGCGATATTTAAGAGCTGAAACAGGGAGGCATTGTAGGCTTTGTACAAGGATTGAGTGATGAATCTTCATAACTGGTTGAGTTTCAGCCTATTAGGACTCTTGATTACATGATAAAGCTTGCTAACAAGGTGGAGAAGAAAGCCAAGGTAAGAAACAAACATTATACCTTATCCCATAATTCTGATACTTAATTGAATCCCGTAAGAGTTTCTTAGGGTGAAGTTGGGAGTTGTAGCAAGAAGACACATAATGAGACTAAACCATCACCAATTGATGTTAATACGAAGAAACAATGCTTTGATAGACAAGGATTTGGCCATTTACAAGCTGATAGTCCCAAAAATGGAGTTATGACTAGTCAAAATACAAAGGAGAGTGAATAAAACTGCTGAAGTGTACTCAACGAATTTGGATCTCTAACAATTGCTTGGCGATGTTCAAGAGCTGAAACAATGAGGCATTGTAGGATTTGTACAAGGATTGAGTGATGAATCTTCATCAATGGTTGAGCTCCTGCCTATTAGGACTCCTGATTGCATGATAAAGCTTGCTAACAAGGTGGAGAAGAAAGCCAAGGTAAGAAAAAAACGTTATACCTTATCCCATAATTCTGATACTTCCTTGAATCCCATGGGAGTTTCTTAGGGTAAAGTTGGGAGTTGTTGCAAGAAGACACATAATGTGACTAAACCATCACCGATGGATGTTGTTAATTAGAAGAAACAATGCTTTGATAGACAAGGATTTGGCCATTTACAAGCTGATAGTCCCAAAAATGGAGTTATGACCAGTCTAAATACAAAGGATAGTGAATAGAAGTGCTAAAGTGTACTCAACGAAGTTGGATCTCTAACAATTGCTTGGCGATGTTCAAGAGCTGAAACAGGGAGGCATTGTAGGCTTTGTACAAGGATTGAGTGATGAATCTTGATGTGGACATTAAATATGGAGATCCTCTACTTCATCAAGAGACTCTTACACGCGTCCTTAACCACACAGAACCACGGAGGATCAAGCAAATTCATCCAAGACCCGAGTTTCCTTATTTGGACCCAATCGTATTAAAATGTCAACAACTCTTTCTCAAGCTGATTGAGCACGACTTGGAGTCCTTCTACACCTACAAGAGACTTTTAATCAGTAAAGGATTCCTCCCTAAGTTGTCCAGATACAAAGCACCTTCATGTTTCCTCATTTGGCCAAGGTCGAGCATTAAAAGCCATATCAATCAAGCATTTGATTGATTTATCATTAAGCTTTGATTTATTTATATTTTTGTTGATTTATTCTCTTATTTATTGTCTTATATTTAGCTATGCACGAGCCTATAAAAGCTCAGCTCATGTCATTGTAAAAATCACCCTTGAATTTGAAAGAAATAAGAAAAACCGTGAGTTTTCTCACCTTTAAAGCTTCGGCTTTGTTTGCTTGTCTTTTCTATTGTGTGTGATGCCCATAGAAAGCAAGTGGGATCTCTGTCTTTGTGTGAGATTCACTTAGGCATTGATTCGTGTTCTTATCACAAAGTAATTCCGCAACTTTGTGTGGCGAACTTCGATCCATCTCTTGTTCTCAATCATCATTCCATTTCGTTGTTGATTCAAAGAGCGTGTTACCACCATTTGAACTAGCTCCATCTCGATCCACTTCACTCCATCACTCGTCAAGAAGAGAGCGTGTTACCACCAACTTCTTAGCCCCATCACTATCCTCAGATCCTTTCAGGTTTCGTGCCTCTATCAAATCTTCATCAATGGTTGAGCTCCAGCCTATTAGGACTCTTGATTACATGATAAAGCTTGCTAACAAGGTGGAGAAGAAAGCCAAGGTAAGAAACAAACGTTATACCTTATCCCATAATTCTGATACTTCCTTGAATCCCATAGGAGTTTCTTAGGGTGAAGTTGGGAGTTGTAGCAAGAAGACACATAATGAGACTAAACCATCACCAATGGATGTTAATAAGAAGAAACAATGCTTTGATAGACAAGGATTTGGCCATTTACAAGCTGATAGTCCCAAAAATGGAGTTATGACCAGTCTAAATACAAAGGATAGTGAATAGAAGTGCTGAAGTGTACTCAACGAATTAGGATCTCTAACAATTGCTTGGCGATGTTCAAGAGCTGAAACAAGGAGGCATTGTAGGCTTTGTACAAGGATTGAGTGATGAATCTTCATCAATGGTTGAGCTCCAGCCTATTAGGACTCTTGATTACATGATAAAGCTTGCTAACAAGGTGGAGAAGAAAGCCAAGGTAAGAAACAAACGTTATACCTTATCCCATAATTCTGATACTTCCTTGAATCCCATAGGAGTTTCTTAGGGTAAAGTTGGGAGTTGTAGGAAGGAGAAACATAATGAGCCTAAACCATCACCAATGGATGTTAATAAGAAGAAACAATGCTTTGATAGACAAGGATTTTGCCATTTACAAGCTGATAGTCCCAAAAATGGAGTTATGACCAGTCTAAATACAAAGGATAATGAATAGAAGTGCTGAAGTGTACTCAACGAAGTTGGATCTCTAACAATTGCTTGGCGATATTCAAGAGCTGAAACAGGGAGGCATTGTAGGCTTTGTACAAGGATTGAGTGATGAATCTTCATAAATGGTTGAGTTTCAGCCTATTAGGACTGTTGATTACATGATAAAGCTTGCTAACAAGGTGGAGAAGAAAGCCAAGGTAAGAAACAAACGTTATACCTTATCCCATAATTCTGATACTTCCTTGAATCCCATAGGAGTTTCTTAGGGTGAAGTTGGGAGTTGTAGCAAGAAGACACATAATGTGACTAAACCATCACCAATGGATGTTGTTAATAAGAAGAAACAATGCTTTGATAGACAAGGATTTGGCCATTTACAAGCTGATAGCCCCAAAAATGGAGTTATGACCAGTCTAACTACAAAGGATAGTGAATAGAAGTCCTGAAGTGTACTCAACGAAGTTGGATCTCTAACAATTGCTTGGCGATGTTAAAGAGCTGAAACAGGGAGGCATTGTAGGCTTTGTACAAGGATTGAGTGATGAATCTTCATCAATGGTTGAGCTCCAGCCTATTAGGACTCTTGATTACATGATAAAGCTTGCTAACAAGGTGGAGAAGAAAGCCAAGGTAAGAAACAAACGTTATACCTTATCCAATAATTCTGATACTTCCTTGAATCCCATAGGAGTTTCTTAGGGTGAAGTTGGGAGTTGTAGCAAGAAGACACATAATGAGACTAAACCATCCCCAATGGATGTTAATAAGAAGAAACAATGCTTTGATAGACAAGGATTTGGCCATTTACAAGCTGATAGTCCCAAAAATGGAGTTATGACCAGTCTAAATACAAAGGATAGTGAATAGAAGTGCTGAAGTGTACTCAACGAAGCTGGATCTCTAACAATTGCTTGGCGATATTAAAGAGCTGAAACAGGGTGGCACTGTAGGCTTTACATAAGGATTGAGTGATGAATCTTCATCAATGGTTGAGCTTCAGCCTATTAGGACTCTTGATTACATGATAAAGCTTGCTAACAAGGTGGAGAAGAAAGCCAAGGTAAGAAACAAACGTTATACCTTATCCCATAATTCTGATACTTATTTGAATCCCGTAAGAGTTTCTTAGGGTGAAGTTGGGAGTTGTAGCAAGAAGACACATAATGAGACTAAACCATCACCAATGGATGTTAATAAAAAGAAACAATGCTTTGATAGACAAGGATTTGGCCATTTACAAGCTGATAGTCCCAAAAATGGAGTTATGACCAATCTAAATACAAAGGATAGTGAATAGAAGTGCTAAAGTGTACTCAACGAAGTTGGATATCTAACAATTGCTTGGCGATATTCTAGAGCTGAAACAGGGAGGCATTGTAGGCTTTGTACAAGGATTGAGTGATGAATCTTCATAAATGGTTGAGCTTCAGCCTATTAGGACTCTTGATTACATGATAAAGCTTGCTAACAAGGTGGAGAAGAAAGCCAAGGTAAGAAACAAACATTATAGCTTATCCCATAATTCAGATACTTATTTGAATCCCATAAGAGTTTCTTAGGGTGAAGTTGGGAGTTGTAGCAAGAAGACACATAATGAGACTAAACCATCACCAATTGATGTTAATAAGAAGAAACAATGCTTTGATAGACAAGGATTTGGCCATTTACAAGCTGATAGTCCTAAAAATGGAGTTATGACCAGTCTAAATACAAAGGAGAGTGAATAGAACTACTGAAGTGTACTCAACGAAGTTGGATCTCTAACAATTGCTTGGCGATATTCAAGAGCTGAAACAGGGAGGCATTGTAGGTTTTGTACAAGGATTGAGTGATGAATCTTCATCAATGGTTGAGCTTCAGCCTATTAGGACTCTTGATTACATGATAAAGCTTGCTAACAAGGTGGAGAAGAAAGCCAAGGTAACAAACAAACGTTATACCTTATCCCATAATTCTGATACTTATTTGAATCCCAAAAGAGTTTCTTAGGGTAAAGTTGGGAGATGTAGCAAGAAGACACATAATGAGACTAAACCATCACCAATGGATGTCAATAAAAAGAAACAATGTTTGATAGACAAGGATTTGACCATTTACAAGCTGATAGTCCCAAAAATGAAGTTATGACCAGTCTAAATACAAAGGATAGTGAATAGAAGTGCTAAAGTGTACTCAACGAAGTTGGATCTCTAACAATTGCTTGGCGATGTTCAAGAGCTGAAACAGGGAGACATTGTATGCTTTGTACAAGGATTGAGTGATGAATCTTCATCAATGGTTGAGCTTCAGCCTATTAGGACTCTTGATTACATGATAAAGCTTGCTAACAAGGTGGAGAAGAAAGCCAAGGTAAGAAACAAACATTATACCTTATCCCATAATTCTGATACTTATTTGAATCCCGTAAGAGTTTCTTAGGGTGAAGTTGGGAGTTGTAGCAAGAAGACACATAATGAGACTAAACCATCACCAATTGATGTTAATACGAAGAAACAATGCTTTGATAGACAAGGATTTGGCCATTTACAAGCTGATAGTCCCAAAAATGGAGTTATGACAATTCAAAATACAAAGGAGAGTAAATAGAACTGCTGAAGTGTACTCAACGAAGTTGGATCTCTAACAATTGCTTGGCGATGTTCAAGAGCTGAAACAGGGAGGCATTGTAGGCTTTGTACAAGGATTGAGTGATGAATCTTCATCAATGGTTGAGCTCCAGCCTATTAGGACTCTTGATTACATGATAAAGCTTGCTAACAAGGTGGAGAAGAAAGCCAAGGTAAGAAACAAACGTTATACCTTATCCCATAATTCTGATACTTCCTTGAATCCCATAGGAGTTTCTTAGGGTGAAGTTGGGAGTTGTAGCAAGAAGACACATAATGAGACTAAACCATCACCAATGGATGTTAATAAGAAGAAACAATGCTTTGAGAGACAAGGATTTGGCCATTTACAAGCTGATAGTCCCAAAAATGGAGTTATGACCAGTCTAAATACAAAGGATAGTGAATAGAAGTGCTGAAGTGTACTCAACGAAGTTGGATCTCTAACAATTGCTTGGCGATATTTAAGAGCTGAAACAGGGAGGCATTGTAGGCTTTGTACAAGGATTGAGTGATGAATCTTCATAAATGGTTGAGTTTCAGCCTATTAGGACTCTTGATTACATGATAAAGCTTGCTAACAAGGTGGAGAAGAAAGCCAAGGTAAGAAACAAACATTATACCTTATCCCATAATTCTGATACTTATTTGAATCCCGTAAGAGTTTCTTAGGGTGAAGTTGGGAGTTGTAGCAAGAAGACACATAATGAGACTAAACCATCACCAATTGATGTTAATACGAAGAAACAATGCTTTGATAGACAAGGATTTGGCCATTTACAAGCTGATAGTCCCAAAAATAGAGTTATGACTAGTCAAAATACAAAGGAGAGTGAATAAAACTGCTGAAGTGTACTCAACGAATTTGGATCTCTAACAATTGCTTGGCGATGTTCAAGAGCTGAAACAAGGAGGCATTGTAGGCTTTGTACAAGGATTGAGTGATGAATCTTCATCAATGGTTGAGCTCCTGCCTATTAGGACTCCTGATTGCATGATAAAGCTTGCTAACAAGGTGGAGAAGAAAGCCAAGGTAAGAAACAAACGTTATACCTTATCCCATAATTCTGATACTTCCTGGAATCCCATGGGAGTTTCTTAGGGTGAAGTTGGGAGTTGTAGCAAGAAGACACATAATGTGACTAAACCATCACCGATGGATGTTGTTAATAAGAAGAAACAATGCTTTGATAGACAAGGATTTGGCCATTTACAAGCTGATAGTCCCAAAAATGGAGTTATGACCAGTCTAAATACAAAGGATAGTGAATAGAAGTGCTAAAGTGTACTCAACGAAGTTGGATCTCTAACAATTGCTTGGCGATGTTCAAGAGCTGAAACAGGGAGGCATTGTAGGCTTTGTACAAGGATTGAGTGATGAATCTTGATGTGGACATTAAATATGGAGATCCTCTACTTCATCAATAGACTCTTACACGCGTCCTTAACCACACAGAACCACGGAGGATCAAGCAAATTCATCCAAGACCCGAGTTTCCTTATTTGGACCCAATCGTATTAAAATGTCAACAACTCTTTCTCAAGCTGATAGAGCACGACTTGGAGTCCTTCTACACCTACAAGAGACTTTTAATCAGTAAAGGATTCCTCCCTAAGTTGTCCAGATACAAAGCACCTTCATGTTTCCTCATTTGGCCAAGGTCGAGCATTAAAAGCCATATCAATCAAGCATTTGATTGATTTATCATTAAGCTTTGATTTATTTATATTTTTGTTGATTTATTCTCTTATTTATTGTCTTATATTTAGCTATGCACGAGCCTATAAAAGCTCAGCTCATGTCATTGTAAAAATCACCCTTGAATTTGAAAGAAATAAGAAAAACCGTGAGTTTTCTCACCTTTAAAGCTTCGGCTTTGTTTGCTTGTCTTTTCTATTGTGTGTGATGCCCTTAGAAAGCAAGTGGGATCTCTGTCTTTGTGTGAGATTCACATAGGCATTGATTCGTGTTCTTATCACAAAGTAATTCCGCAACTTTGTGTGGCGAACTTCGATCCATCTCTTGTTCTCAATCATCATTCCATTTCGTTGTTGATTCAAAGAGCGTGTTACCACCATTTGAACTAGCTCCATCTCGATCAACTTCACTCCATCACTCGTCAAGAAGAGAGCGTGTTACCACCAACTTCTTAGCCCCATCACTATCCTCAGATCCTTTCAGGTTTCGTGCCTATATCATCTTGGTATCAGAGCCGAAAGGTTATATCTTTTATAGTTTTTTTTTTCTTTATTCCTCTTTTATTTTGGTTTCATCTTTATTTAAAAAGCAAAAAAACAAATACTTCTATTTTATTCCATCATAAAAAAAATAAAATAAAACTCCAGAAATTTTTTTTATTACTTTCTTTTTTTTTGTTTTCCTTCTTTTATTTAAAAAAAAAAAAAAGTTCGAGAAAAAAAACAAAACACAATGCAAAATCTGTTTTTAGTTTCGAGGACGAAACTCTTTCAAAAGAGAGAGTATGATGTGGACATTAAATATGGAGATCCTCTACTTCATCAAGAGACTCTTACACGCGTCCTTAACCACACAGAACCACGGAGGATCAAGCAAATTCATCCAAGACCCGAGTTTCCTTATTTGGACCCAATCGTATTAAAATGTCAACAACTCTTTCTCAAGCTGATTGAGCACGACTTGGAGTCCTTCTACACCTACAAGAGACTTTTAATCAGTAAAGGATTGCTCCCTAAGCTGTCCAGATACAAAGCACCTTCATGTTTCCTCATTTGGCCAAGGTCGAGCATTAAAAGCCATATCAATCAAGCATTTGATTGATTTATCATTAAGCTTTGATTTATTTCTATTTTTGTTGATTTATTCTGTTATTTATTGTCTTATATTTAGCTATGCACGAGCCTATAAAAGCTCAGCTCATGTCATTGTAAAAATCACCCTTGAATTTGAAAGAAATAAGAAAAACCGTGAGTTTTCTCACCTTTAAAGCTTCGGCTTTGTTTGCTTGTCTTTTCTATTGTGTGTGATGCCCTTAGAAAGAAAGTGGGATCTCTGTCTTTGTGTGAGATTCACATAGGCATT
Organism: Barbarea vulgaris; assembly: GCA_963667165.1. Classification (NCBI taxonomy): domain Eukaryota; kingdom Viridiplantae; phylum Streptophyta; class Magnoliopsida; order Brassicales; family Brassicaceae; genus Barbarea; species Barbarea vulgaris. The sequence continues at coordinate 8,797,716 of OY763889.1, read as the reverse complement.
GATTCGTGTTCTTATCACAAAGTAATTCCGCAACTTTGTGTGGCGAACTTCGATCCATCTCTTGTTCTCAATCATCATTCCATTTCGTTGTTGATTCAAAGAGCGTGTTACCACCATTTGAACTAGCTCCATCTCGATCCACTTCACTCCATCACTCGTCAAAAAGAGAGCGTGTTACCACCAACTTCTTAGCCCCATCACTATCCTCAGATCCTTTCAGGTTTCGTGCCTATATCAAATCTTCATCAATGGTTGAGCTCCAGCCTATTAGGACTCTTGATTACATGATAAAGCTTGCTAACAAGGTGGAGAAGAAAGCCAAGGTAAGAAACAAACGTTATACCTTATCCCATAATTCTGATACTTCCTTGAATCCCATAGGAGTTTCTTAGGGTGAAGTTGGGAGTTGTAGCAAGAAGACACATAATGAGACTAAACCATCACCAATGGATGTTAATAAGAAGAAACAATGCTTTGATAGACAAGGATTTGGCCATTTACAAGCTGATAGTCCCAAAAATGGAGTTATGACCAGTCTAAATACAAATGATAGTGAATAGAAGTGCTGAAGTGTACTCAACGAATTTGGATCTCTAACAATTGCTTGGGGATGTTCAACAGCTGAAACAAGGAGGCATTGTAGGCTTTGTACAAGGATTGAGTGATGAATCTTCATCAATGGTTGAGCTCCAGCCTATTAGGACTCTTGATTACATGATAAAGCTTGCTAACAAGGTGGAGAAGAAAGCCAAGGTAAGAAAAAAACGTTATACCTTATCCCATAATTCTGATACTTCCTTGAATCCCATAGGAGTTTCTTAGGGTGAAGTTGGGAGTTGTAGGAAGGAGAAACATAATGAGCCTAAACCATCACCAATGGATGTTAATAAGAAGAAACAATGCTTTGATAGACAAGGATTTGGCCATTTACAAGCTGATAGTCCCAAAAATGGAGTTATGACCAGTCTAAATACAAAGGATAGTGAATAGAAGTGCTGAAGTGTACTCAACGAAGTTGGATCTCTAACAATTGCTTGGCGATATTCAAGAGCTGAAACAGGGAGGCATTGTAGGCTTTGTACAAGGATTGAGTGATGAATCTTCATAAATGGTTGAGTTTCAGCCTATTAGGACTATTGATTACATGATAAAGCTTGCTAACAAGGTGGAGAAGAAAGCCAAGGTAAGAAACAAACATTATACCTTATCCCATAATTCTGATACTTATTTGAATCCCGTAAGAGTTTTAGGGTGAAGTTGGGAGTTGTAGCAAGAAGACACATAATGAGACTAAACCATCACCAATTGATGTTAATACGAAGAAACAATGCTTTGATAGACAAGGATTTGGCCATTTACAAGCTGATAGTCCCAAAAATGGAGTTATGACTAGTCAAAATACAAAGGAGAGTGAATAGAACTGCTGAAGTGTACTCAACGGATTTGGATCTCTAACAATTGCTTGGCGATGTTCAAGAGCTGAAACAAGGAGGCATTGTAGGCTTTGTACAAGGATTGAGTGATGAATCTTCATCAATGGTTGAGCTCCAGCCTATTAGGACTCTTGATTACATGATAAAGCTTGCTAACAAGGTGGAGAAGAAAGCCAAGGTAAGAAACAAACGTTATACCTTATCCCATAATTCTGATACTTCCTTGAATCCCATAGGAGTTTCTTAGGGTGAAGTTGGGAGTTGTAGCAAGAAGACACATAATGAGACTAAACCATCACCAATGGATGTTAATAAGAAGAAACAATGCTTTGATAGACAAGGATTTGGCCATTTACAAGCTGATAGTCCCAAAAATGGAGTTATGACCAGTCTAAATACAAAGGATAGTGAATAGAAGTGCTGAAGTGTACTCAACGAATTTGGATCTCTAACAATTGCTTGGCGATGTTCAAGAGCTGAAACAAGGAGGCATTGTAGGCTTTGTACAAGGATTGAGTGATGAATCTTCATCAATGGTTGAGCTCCAGCCTATTAGGACTCTTGATTACATGATAAAGCTTGCTAACAAGGTGGAGAAGAAAGCCAAGGTAAGAAACAAACGTTATACCTTATCCCATAATTCTGATACTTCCTTGAATCCCATAGGAGTTTCTTAGGGTGAAGTTGGGAGTTGTAGCAAGAAGAAACATAATGAGCCTAAACCATCACCAATGGATGTTAATAAGAAGAAACAATGCTTTGATAGACAAGGATTTGGCCATTTACAAGCTGATAGTCCCAAAAATGGAGTTATCACTAGTCTAAATACAAAGGATAGTGGATAGAAGTGCTGAAGTGTACTCAACGAAGTTGGATCTCTAACAATTGCTTGGCGATATTCAAGAGCTGAAACAGGGAGGCATTGTAGGCTTTGTACAAGGATTGAGTGATGAATCTTCATAAATGGTTGAGTTTCAGCCTATTAGGACTCTTGATTACATGATAAAGCTTGCTAACAAGGTGGAGAAGAAAGCCAAGGTAAGAAACAAACATTATACCTTATCCCATAATTCTGATACTTATTTGAATCCCGTAAGAGTTTCTTAGGGTGAAGTTGGGAGTTGTAGCAAGAAGACACATAATGAGACTAAACCATCACCAATTGATGTTAATACGAAGAAACAATGCTTTGATAGACAAGGATTTGGCCATTTACAAGCTGATAGTCCCAAAAATGGAGTTATGACTAGTCAAAATACAAAGGAGAGTGAATAGAACTGCTGAAGTGTACTCAACGGATTTGGATCTCTAACAATTGCTTGGCGATGTTCAAGAGCTGAAACAAGGAGGCATTGTAGGCTTTGTACAAGGATTGAGTGATGAATCTTCATCAATGGTTAAGCTCCAGCCTATTAGGACTCCTGATTGCATGATAAACTTGCTAACAAGGTGGAGACGAAAGCCAAGGTAAGAAACAAACGTTATACCTTATCCCATAATTCTGATACTTCCTTGAATCCTGATATGCTCAAATTTACCCTGAGCTACTCTCTCAAATTAAGAGATCACTGTAGTACTTAGGGATCGAATCCACAAAGACTATGAAATACCCAATAAATCCCAGTAAAAGTATTATGCTAAACAAAGTGTAATGTAATGAAATTGCAATGCGAGTAATTAAACGAAGTGTAAATCAATGGAGAAAAGCGCTAGGCATAGGGAAATCTCAGGAATCTTCAGAACTGTGATTAGATTGAATTATCAGGATTATAATTTAAGAACCGTTCTAGAACTCAAACACAATTGTAAAACCTACCAGCTTTCGCTGCGTAAACTATCTATCCCTGAATCTAGAATTCCAAATTCCTTTGCTAATTCTAAGATCCAGACAAGCAGTAATGATCAGGTTCAATTTGTTCACAAAATCCCTAAATCAAATTCCTTTGCAGATAGGTATTTTGCTCTCCTAAGATAGATCTGGCAATCAATTACACTTTCGTGTCAATTAACAACCCTAAATCAGATTCTAGGTCGCGAATCTAGAATAAGCAATAAGTTCAATCTTAGATGAAGAACTCTATCAATTAACCCTAATAAATCACTGGTTCAACAATTCTTCAGAAACCCTTGAAAACCCATAGCCTAACAGGAAACTACTCAGACATGGTGAAAGAAACAATCATCATGATATGAATAGAAATCATTCAATATAATAAAAGTAAGAACAAAGAGTATCAGAGATTTGAGAAAGATGATACAAGCTTAAGATAGAAAGAGGGTCTGCTGCTTGATAATCCTAAAACCCTGATCTAAAACACAATATATAGCTAAAAACTCGTACAGGGACTAATGCTGAAAATAATGGAAACTTCTGGGCAAAATTGTAAATCCTCCAAAATCTCCCAAGTTGACCGCCTGTGGTGTCGATCGACACACATGGCTGGTGTCGATCGACACCAGGTAATGCATCGCCTCAAAACATGATCCTTCTACGCAACTTCTTGGTCTTTGCTCCAAAATCTCCCATATTCTTCACATTAGTCCTAAATGCATACCTGAAGACAAAAGACTCTAATAGACTCTAAAAACACCAAAAAGACACGATTAAAGACTCTTATATCATAGTTAAAACCCATAAAAACCATGATATATCAACTCCCCCAGACTTAGCTTTTGCTTGCCCTCAAGCAAAACAGAAACTCAGCCTGTGAAAGAAGTTTGAAAACACAGGAAACTCATTTTGTCATAAGAGCACCAGACTCACATTCACCATAGTAAAGCCACTGGAAATTCTTACCTGACAAGGTCCAGACCACCATGTACTTCCCCCAGACTTAGCAACTGTCCCAAACAACTCCACAATTCAAATAAACAATCCAAATTCACCATACTGACTTCTATAAACTAAGGTGAGGACTCATCCAGGGAGTATCAATCAGAGGACACATGGACTCTTTCTCAATCAGTTTTCCTGAACACACAGACTGTCTTAACTTCTGGTTCCTTTCCTCTCCCTTTTCTCACTTCTGCAGTTAATTATATCAAAGGTGTAGGCGAATAATGGTATCACGGGAAATTTTCCTAACCTCGCTTCCAACCTTTGTGTGATCATTCCTTTCAAAGTAGAATAATGAGGTCACTGGAAATTTTCCTACCTCTCTACTCAGAAGAAAATCATTTCATCTTTTACTGCTTACTGCTTAGTATATATATATATTTTTTCTTTCTTTTTTTTTTTTTTTTTTATGAAGGGAAGAGAGAGGGGAGCCATACTCACACAGACAAGTCTTTCAGGACTGAAGGGATAATCCGATCCAATGTATATCAAGCCCCAGGACAAGCAAAATAAAGTCAGGTTAATGGGCGAAGTCGGTGATGGATCCTCTGAAAGCTCAGGTGAACATGGGTAACATTGGTAGGTTGATCAGCCTTGGGGTTTTTCATTAGTCTCAGACGCATGTCAAGCTCGAATCAATGGTCACTCAGGTTCCTGCAAATGTGGTGATTTCCTCGAAAAATCATAGTTTCCACACTAAATGACTCAATAAAACAAAAATTGGACTGACTCTAAGAAAACAAAAAGAATGATGTTAGTAACTACCTCCCCCAGACTTAAACAACACTGTCCCCAGTGTTATCAAGCAAGGAGTTGGTGAAGAGGAAATAGAACTGATGAACCATAGTGAAAAAGTCAAAATAGTAGAACACAAAACCTGAATCCGCTCAAGCATCTGATCAATGAAGGGCAAAGGAAAATGATCCTTTCTTGTAGCGGCGTTCAGCTTCCTATAATCAATGCACATTCTGTGCCCTGTCACAGTCCTAGTCGGTATCAGCTCATTCTTCTCATTCTGTACCACTGTGACTCCTCCTTTCTTAGGCACAACATGCACTGGACTGACCCAATCACTGTCGGAAATCGGATAGATGATCCCTGCATCCAACAGCTTCATGATCTCTTTCTTAACCACATCCTTCAGGTTTGGATTCAGCCATCTCTGATGTTCAACTGATGACTTAGTCTCATCCTCAAGATGTATCCTATGCATGCACAGATCTGGAGAGATACCTGAAATGTCATCAAGAGAATAGCCAAGAGCTTTGCGAAACTTGCGCAGCTTACTTAGCAATAGGGTGAGCTCTGCGTTGTTCAAGGACGCATTAACAATAACAGGATATGAATTATGTTCACCAAGGAATGCGTACCTGAGCCCCGCAGGGAGTTGCTTAAGCTCTATCTTTGGAGCTTGCTCAAAGCTCCAATCAGCTTCTTTCTTGTCTGTCTGGACACCGGTGTCGATCGACACCAGTGATGGGTGTCGATCGACACCCGCTACGTGCATCACTTCTTTGGTTGCATCCATTAGCTTGACATACCCAGCAGCAATATCATCTAAATGCTCAACCTCATCCACTGAAGCAATCAAAGCACGTTCCAGAGGGTCCTCATAATGCAACTCTTTGAAACCCTCCTCAACGAGATCCGTGAGAGTCTTGACGCAGAAGGTCTGACCATCGATCGTAGGCCGCTTTACAAGCTTATCCATCTCAAAGTTCATAACTAAATCGCCTATGTTCAGACCAATGCGTCCCCTTCTGACATCAATCATGGCACCAGCTGTAGCCAAGAATGGTCGTCCCAATATCAACGGATCCTTAGGCTCTTCCTCATATGTCAACACAACGAAATCCGTAGGAATCAAGCAACCTCCTATCTTGATAGGAACATCCTCAAGGATACCGTCTGGAAGACGAACGGAACGATCAGCAAGGATGAGAGTAATCCTTGTAGGCTGAAAGTCTGTCATACCAAGATTCACAGCAACTGATCTGGGCATCAAATTCACACTAGAACCAAGATCACATAAAGACCGTTCGAACTTCTCTGCAAAGATGGTGCAGTCAAGAACGAAACTACCTGGGTCTGGAAGCTTCTCTGGAATCTTGTTCTGAATCACGGCACTAACCTGTGCGGAAATCATCATCGCACCCTGTTCAACATTCAAATCCTTAGTGACCATGCGTTTCACATACCGTCTGATTATGGGGGATGTCCTGATGGCATCAATCAACGGTAACTCAACAATGAGCTTGTCCATCATAGCCTTACACCTGGCATCGTCTATCTCTTGCTTAGACTTCCTGGGGTTTCGAGGATAAGGGATCCTCGGTTTGTATGATGATTCGGTGATCGGCTTAGCAGATGATGAAGAAGCCTTGTCTGTCTGTGAAGGATGTCGATCGACACTAAGTGGTGGGTGTCGGTCGACACTAACATCCAGTGTCGTGTCCTTTGTAGCGATCGACACAGCTTTGTCCTTGTCAATCCCTTCTGTATCAACTGGTGTCGATCGACACATAGTGTTGGTGTCGATCGACACTAACTCCGGAGGAACAACATCTTCGTCTTCGACCTCTTCTAAGTCTATCTTCGCTTCAGGTGTTAGAGTACTCCTGATCACAGGCTCAACCTTCTTCCCACTCCTCAATGAGATGGCATTCACTGGATGCCTCGGATTAGTGTCTGTCTTCCCAGGGAGAAAACCGTCTTGTCTCTTAATAGCTCCAGCTGTCTGAGCAACCTGAGTGTCTAATTTCTTGACGTGAGTGTTCAGCTGCTCAAACTTCCCATTCAGATCCTGATACAGTGAATCTAGCTTTCCATTGAATTCCACTGTAATCTTCTGTTGACCTTCTAGAATCTGCTCAAGCATCGATTCCATCTTGCTCTCTGTAGTAGGTGGTGGAACGCTCTGATATGAAGATGAACCATAGTTCCTCTGATTGAAGTTGTTGTTGCTCTGATAGGGCTTCTGATACTGAGGCTGCTGAGTGAAGGTAGAGGAGGACTGATTCCCTTGATAGTTGCCTCGCGGACTGCCCCCATTGTAGCCTCGGTTTCCTTGTGAGTTACCGAAGCGCAGAAAGCCTGTGCCACCTACATAATTAACATCCTTCTCCTCATGCGCATCAACTGGCTCATAGGTCTCAACCTCAGCAGCAAAATGGACCTGCTTCTTGTTTATTAGAAGGTTGTGAACCGTATCAAGTTTCGCCTTCACCTCAGCTATCTGACTTCCATCTAAGTTGCCAGCTTGCTTCTTTCTCTCGAAATCAGCATTCTTAGTACTGTTGCTTGAAGCCAAATTCTCTATTAGTACCACAGCATCCTCAGGATATCTGGTATTGAAGTTGCCATTACTTGCAGCATCTAGAGCCATCTGATACCTCCAATCGATACCCCTGAAGAAAATCCCAAGCAACTGAACCTCACTGAACCCATGGTGTGGACAATCTCTCTAATAAGCCCTGAACCTTGCCCAAGCGGCCTTGAATGCTTCTGTAGGCCCTTGAGAGAAGGCTGAAATCTTCGTCCTCAGCTCTTCAGACCGTGCATCATCATAAAAGTTGTTCAGGAAAGCATTTTTAGTGTCCTCCCAAGTGGTCAGTGACCCCGGCTTCAACTGCTTAAGCCAATAAGCTGCTTCCCCAGCAAGAGAGTATGGGAAGAGCTTGCAGAACAAATAGTCGTTTGACACCCCGTTAGCCTTGATGCTAGTGACTAGATCCTCAAACCGCTCAATATGATCCATAGGGTGCTCATGTGATAGCCCGTGGAAAGGGTTCTGACCTACAAGCGTGTAGTATGCAGGTTTGAGTTCAAAGTCATTCCTTTGAAACGGAGGTGGGCGGATGGCAGACCGATTGGCATAGAACTTCTCTGGCCTGTTGTAATCCCCCAATGTCATTGCACGTGGACCTAAGGCACCAGGTGCACCTTGTCCAACAAAAACCCCACCAGCCGCTGGTAGGTGTCGATCGACACCAGGTGGTGCGTGTCGGTCGACACCAGCACCCTGGACGGGTACCACATCCTCAACAATGACTTGGCCGTTGTCATCGATCCTTTGGCCCTCTGCATTGTACGCATGACCATCTCTGTCCCGGAGAACTCCATGTTCATCAGCCATGATGATAGTACGCAACATCGCTTCTGAATTCTTCGCTGTCCGGGTTCTTCGTTCTAACTTAGCTAGCTCTTGATTTGAAAGGGTTACTAGCTCAAGATTCTTGTTGCTCCGAGTTTTGCGATTAGGCATGCACCTGAAACACACAAGAAAGAAAGAAAGAACGAAATCAGTAACAAAATAAAAGAAAATTTAGACAAAAACTTAAACTTAAATCTAATGGTAAATTCAATAGTCCCCGGCAACGGCGCCAAAATTTGATATGCTCAAATTTACCCTGAGCTACTCTCTCAAATTAAGAGATCACTGTAGTACTTAGGGATCGAATCCACAAGGACTATGAAATACCCAATAAATCCCAGTAAAAGTATTATGCTAAACAAAGTGTAATGTAATGAAATTGCAATGCGAGTAATTAAACGAAGTGTAAATCAATGGAGAAAAGCGCTAGGCATAGGGAAATCTCAGGAATCTTCAGAACTGTGATTAGATTGAATTATCAGGATTATAATTTAAGAACCGTTCTAGAACTCAAACACAATTGTAAAACCTACCAGCTTTCGCTGCGTAAACTATCTATCCCTGAATCTAGAATTCCAAATTCCTTTGCTAATTCTAAGATCCAGACAAGCAGTAATGATCAGGTTCAATTTGTTCACAAAATCCCTAAATCAAATTCCTTTGCAGATAGGTATTTTGCTCTCCTAAGATAGATCTGGCAATCAATTACACTTTCGTGTCAATTAACAACCCTAAATCAGATTCTAGGTCGCGAATCTAGAATAAGCAATAAGTTCAATCTTAGATGAAGAACTCTATCAATTAACCCTAATAAATCACTGGTTCAACAATTCTTCAGAAACCCTTGAAAACCCATAGCCTAACAGGAAACTACTCAGACATGGTGAAAGAAACAATCATCATGATATGAATAGAAATCATTCAATATAATAAAAGTAAGAACAAAGAGTATCAGAGATTTGAGAAAGATGATACAAGGTTAAGATAGAAAGAGGGTCTGCTGCTTGATAATCCTAAAACCCTGATCTAAAACACAATATACAGCTAAAAACTCGTACAGGGACTAATGCTGAAAATAATGGAAACTTCTGGGCAAAATTGTAAATCCTCCAAAATCTCCCAAGTTGACGGCCTGTGGTGTCGATCGACACACATGGCTGGTGTCGATCGACACCAGGTAATGCATCGCCTCAAAACATGATCCTTCTACGCAACTTCTTGGTCTTTGCTCCAAAATCTCCCATATTCTTCACATTAGTCCTAAATGCATACCTGAAGACAAAAGACTCTAATAGACTCTAAAAACACCAAAAAGACACGATTAAAGACTCTTATATCATAGTTAAAACCCATAAAAACCATGATATATCAAATCCCATAGGAGTTTCTTAGGGTGAAGTTGGGAATTGTAGCAAGAAGACACATAATGTGACTAAACCATCACCAATGGATGTTGTTAATAAGAAGAAACAATGCTTAGATAGACAAGGATTTGGCCATTTACAAGCTAATAGTCCCAAAAATGGAGTTATGACCAGTCTAACTACAAAGGATAGTGAATAGAAGTCCTGAAGTGTACTCAACGAAGTTGGATCTCTAACAATTGCTTGGCGATGTTCAAGAGCTGAAACAGGGAGGCATTGTAGGCTTTGTACAAGGATTGAGTGATGAATCTTCATCAATGGTTGAGCTCCAGCCTATTAGGACTCTTGATTACATGATAAAGCTTGCTAACAAGGTGGAGAAGAAAGCCAAGGTAAGAAACAAACGTTATACCTTATCCCATAATTCTGATACTTCCTTGAATCCAATAGGAGTTTCTTAGGGTGAAGTTGGGAGTTGTAGGAAGAAGACACATAATGAGACTAAACCATCACTAATGGATGTTAATAAGAAGAAACAATGCTTTGATAGACAAGGATTTGGCCATTTACAAGCTGATAGTCCCAAAAATAGAGTTATGACCAGTCTAAATACAAAGGATAGTGAATAGAAGTGCTGAAGTGTACTCAACGAATTTGGATCTCTAACAATTGCTTGGCGATGTTCAAGAGCTGAAACAAGGAGGCATTGTAGGCTTTGTACAAGGATTGAGTGATGAATCTTCATCAATGGTTGAGCTCCAGCCTATTAGGACTCTTGATTACATGATAAAGCTTGCTAACAAGGTGGAGAAGAAAGCCAAGGTAAGAAACAAACGTTATACCTTATCCCATAATTCTGATACTTCCTTGAATCCCATAGGAGTTTCTTAGGGTGAAGTTGGGAGTTGTAGCAAGAAGAAACATAATGAGCCTAAACCATCACCAATGGATGTTAATAAGAAGAAACAATGCTTTGATAGACAAGGATTTGGCCATTTACAAGCTGATAGTCCCAAAAATGGAGTTATCACCAGTCTAAATACAAAGGATAGTGAATAGAAGTGCTGAAGTGTACTCAACGAAGTTGGATCTCTAACAATTGCTTGGCGATATTCAAGAGCTGAAACAGGGAGGCATTGTAGGCTTTGTACAAGGATTGAGTGATGAATCTTCATAAATGGTTGAGTTTCAGCCTATTAGGACTCTTGATTACATGATAAAGCTTGCTAACAAGGTGGAGAAGAAAGCCAAGGTAAGAAACAAACATTATACCTTATCCCATAATTCTGATACTTATTTGAATCCCGTAAGAGTTTCTTAGGGTGAAGTTGGGAGTTGTAGCAAGAAGACACATAATGAGACTAAACCATCACCAATTGATGTTAATACGAAGAAACAATGCTTTGATAGACAAGGATTTGGCCATTTACAAGCTGATAGTCCCAAAAATGGAGTTATGACTAGTCAAAATACAAAGGAGAGTGAATAGAACTGCTGAAGTGTACTCAACGAATTTGGATCTCTAACAATTGCTTGGCGATGTTCAAGAGCTGAAACAAGGAGGCATTGTAGGCTTTGTACAAGGATTGAGTGATGAATCTTCATCAATGGTTGAGCTCCAGCCTATTAGGACTCCTGATTGCATGATAAAGCTTGCTAACAAGGTGGAGAAGAAAGCGAAGGTAAGAAACAAACGTTATACCTTATCCCATAATTCTGATACTTCCTTGAATCACATAGGAGTTTCTTAGGGTGAAGTTGGGAATTGTAGCAAGAAGACACATAATGTGACTAAACCATCACCAATGGATGTTGTTAATAAGAAGAAACAATGCTTTGATAGACAAGGATTTGGCCATTTACAAGCTGATAGTCCCAAAAATGGAGTTATGACCAGTCTAACTACAAAGGATAGTGAATAGAAGTCCTGAAGTGTACTCAACGAAGTTGGATCTCTAACAATTGCTTGGCGATGTTCAAGAGCTGAAACAGGGAGGCATTGTAGGCTTTGTACAAGGATTGAGTGATGAATCTTCATCAATGGTTGAGTTCCAGCCTATTAGGACTCTTGATTACATGATAAAGCTTGCTAACAAGGTGGAGAAGAAAGCCAAGGTAAGAAACAAACGTTATACCTTATCCCATAATTCTGATACTTCCTTGAATCCCATAGGAGTTTCTTAGGGTGAAGTTGGGAGTTGTAGCAAGAAGACACATAATGAGACTAAACCATCACCAATGGATGTTAATAAGAAGAAACAATGCTTTGATAGACAAGGATTTGGCCATTTACAAGCTGATAGTCCCAAAAATGGAGTTATGACCAGTCTAAATACAAAGGATAGTGAATAGAAGTGCTGAAGTGTACTCAACGAATTTGGATCTCTAACAATTGCTTGGCGATGTTCAAGAGCTGAAACAAGGAGGCATTGTAGGCTTTGTACAAGGATTGAGTGATGAATCTTCATCAATGGTTGAGCTCCAGCCTATTAGGACTCTTGATTACATGATAAAGCTTGCTAACAAGGTGGAGAAGAAAGCCAAGGTAAGAAACAAACGTTATACCTTATCCCATAATTCTGATACTTCCTTGAATCCCATAGGAGTTTCTTAGGGTGAAGTTGGGAGTTGTAGCAAGAAGAAACATAATGAGCCTAAACCATCACCAATGGATGTTAATAAGAAGAAACAATGCTTTGATAGACAAGGATTTGGCCATTTACAAGCTGATAGTCCCAAAAATGGAGTTATGACCAGTCTATATACAAAGGATAGTGAATAGAAGTGCTGAAGTGTACTCAACGAAGTTGGATCTCTAACAATTGCTTGGCGATATTCAAGAGCTGAAACAGGGAGGCATTGTAGGCTTTGTACAAGGATTGAGTGATGAATCTTCATAAATGGTTGAGTTTCAGCCTATTAGGACTATTGATTACATGATAAAGCTTGCTAACAAGGTGGAGAAGAAAGCCAAGGTAAGAAACAAACATTATACCTTATCCCATAATTCTGATACTTATTTGAATCCCGTAAGAGTTTTAGGGTGAACTTGGGAGTTGTAGCAAGAAGACACATAATGAGACTAAACCATCACCAATTGATGTTAATACGAAGAAACAAAGCTTTGATAGACAAGGATTTGGCCATTTACAAGCTGATAGTCCCAAAAATGGAGTTATGACTAGTCAAAATACAAAGGAGAGTGAATAGAACTGCTGAAGTGTACTCAACGGATTTGGATCTCTAACAATTGCTTGGCGATGTTCAAGAGCTGAAACAAGGAGGCATTGTAGGCTTTGTACAAGGATTGAGTGATGAATCTTCATCAATGGTTGAGTTCCAGCCTATTAGGACTCCTGATTGCATGATAAAGCTTGCTAACAAGGTGGAGAAGAAAGCCAAGGTAAGAAACAAACGTTATACCTTATCCCATAATTCTGATACTTCCTTGAATCCCATAGGAGTTTCTTAGGGTGAAGTTGGGAGTTGTAGCAAGAAGACACATAATGAGACTAAACCATCACCAATGGATGTTAATAAGAAGAAACAATGCTTTGATAGACAAGGATTTGGCCATTTACAAGCTGATAGTCCCAAAAATGGAGTTATGACCAGTCTAAATACAAAGGATAGTGAATAGAAGTGCTGAAGTGTACTCAACGAATTTGGATCTCTAACAATTGCTTGGCGATGTTCAAGAGCTGAAACAAGGAGGCATTGTAGGCTTTGTACAAGGATTGAGTGATGAATCTTCATCAATGGTTGAGCTCGAGCCTATTAGGACTCCTGATTACATGATAAAGCTTGCTAACAAGGTGGAGAAGAAAGCCAAGGTAAGAAACAAACGTTATACCTTATCCCATAATTCTGATACTTCCTTGAATCCCATAGGAGTTTCTTAGGGTGAAGTTGGGAGTTGTAGCAAGAAGAAACATAATGAGCCTAAACCATCACCAATGGATGTTAATAAGAAGAAACAATGCTTTGATAGACAAGGATTTGGCCATTTACAAGCTGATAGTCCCAAAAATGGAATTATGACCAGTCTAACTACAAAGGATAGTGAATAGAAGTCCTGAAGTGTACTCAACGAAGTTGGATCTCTAACAATTGCTTGGCGATGTTCAAGAGCTGAAACAGGGAGGCATTGTAGGCTTTGTACAAGGATTGAGTGATGAATCTTCATCAATGGTTGAGCTCCAGCCTATTAGGACTCTTGATTACATGATAAAGCTTGCTAACAAGGTGGAGAAGAAAGCCAAGGTAAGAAACAAACGTTATACCTTATCCCATAATTCTGATACTTCCTTGAATCCCATAGGAGTTTCTTAGGGTGAAGTTGGGAGCTGTAGCAAGAAGACACATAATGAGACTAAACCATCACCAATGGATGTTAATAAGAAGAAACAATGCTTTGATAGACAAGGATTTGGCCATTTACAAGCTGATAGTCCCAAAAATGGAGTTATGACCAGTCTAAATACAAAGGATAGTGAATAGAAGTGCTGAAGTGTACTCAACGAATTTGGATCTCTAACAATTGCTTGGCGATGTTCAAGAGCTGAAACAAGGAGGCATTGTAGGCTTTGTACAAGGATTGAGTGATGAATCTTCATCAATGGTTGAGCTCCAGCCTATTAGGACTCTTGATTACATGATAAAGCTTGCTAACAAGGTGGAGAAGAAAGCCAAGGTAAGAAACAAACGTTATACCTTATCCCATAATTCTGATACTTCCTTGAATCCCATAGGAGTTTCTTAGGGTGAAGTTGGGAGTTGTAGCAAGAAGAAACATAATGAGCCTAAACCATCACCAATGGATGTTAATAAGAAGAAACAATGCTTTGATAGACAAGGATTTGGCCATTTACAAGCTGATAGTCCCAAAAATGGAGTTATGACCAGTCTAAATACAAAGGATAGTGAATAGAAGTGCTGAAGTGTACTCAACGAAGTTGGATCTCTAACAATTGCTTGGCGATATTCAAGAGCTGAAACAGGGAGGCATTGTAGGCTTTGTACAAGGATTGAGTGATGAATCTTCATAAATGGTTGAGTTTCAGCCTATTAGGACTATTGATTACATGATAAAGCTTGCTAACAAGGTGGAGAAGAAAGCCAAGGTAAGAAACAAACATTATACCTTATCCCATAATTCTGATACTTATTTGAATCCCGTAAGAGTTTTAGGGTGAAGTTGGGAGTTGTAGCAAGAAGACACATAATGAGACTAAACCATCACCAATTGATGTTAATACGAAGAAACATTGCTTTGATAGACAAGGATTTGGCCATTTACAAGCTGATAGTCCCAAAAATGGAGTTATGACTAGTCAAAATACAAAGGAGAGTGAATAGAACTGCTGAAGTGTACTCAACGGATTTGGATCTCTAACAATTGCTTGGCGATGTTCAAAAGCTGAAACAAGGAGGCATTGTAGGCTTTGTACAAGGATTGAGTGATGAATCTTCATCAATGGTTGAGCTCCATCCTATTAGGACTCCTGATTGCATGATAAAGCTTGCTAACAAGGTGGAGAAGAAAGCCAAGGTAAGAAACAAACGTTATACCTTATCCCATAATTCTGATACTTCCTTGAATCCCATAGGAGTTTCTTAGGGTGAAGTTGGGAGTTGCAGCAAGAAGACACATAATGTGACTAAACCATCACCAATGGATGTTGTTAATAAGAAGAAACAATGCTTTGATAGACAAGGATTTGGCCATTTACAAGCTGATAGTCCCAAAAATGGAGTTATGACCAGTCTAAATACAAAGGATAGTGAATAGAAGTGCTGAAGTGTACTCAACGAATTTGGATCTCTAACAATTGCTTGGCGATGTTCAAGAGCTGAAACAAGGAGGCATTGTAGGCTTTGTACAAGGATTGAGTGATGAATCTTCATCAATGGTTGAGCTCGAGCCTATTAGGACTCCTGATTACATGATAAAGCTTGCTAACAAGGTGGAGAAGAAAGCCAAGGTAAGAAACAAACGTTATACCTTATCCCATAATTCTGATACTTCCTTGAATCCCATAGGAGTTTCTTAGGGTGAAGTTGGGAGTTGTAGCAAGAAGAAACATAATGAGCCTAAACCATCACCAATGGATGTTAATAAGAAGAAACAATGCTTTGATAGACAAGGATTTGGCCATTTACAAGCTGATAGTCCCAAAAATGGAATTATGACCAGTCTAACTACAAAGGATAGTGAATAGAAGTCCTGAAGTGTACTCAACGAAGTTGGATCTCTAACAATTGCTTGGCGATGTTCAAGAGCTGAAACAGGGAGGCATTGTAGGCTTTGTACAAGGATTGAGTGATGAATCTTCATCAATGGTTGAGCTCCAGCCTATTAGGACTCTTGATTACATGATAAAGCTTGCTAACAAGGTGGAGAAGAAAGCCAAGGTAAGAAACAAACGTTATACCTTATCCCATAATTCTGATACTTCCTTGAATCCCATAGGAGTTTCTTAGGGTGAAGTTGGGAGCTGTAGCAAGAAGACACATAATGAGACTAAACCATCACCAATGGATGTTAATAAGAAGAAACAATGCTTTGATAGACAAGGATTTGGCCATTTACAAGCTGATAGTCCCAAAAATGGAGTTATGACCAGTCTAAATACAAAGGATAGTGAATAGAAGTGCTGAAGTGTACTCAACGAATTTGGATCTCTAACAATTGCTTGGCGATGTTCAAGAGCTGAAACAAGGAGGCATTGTAGGCTTTGTACAAGGATTGAGTGATGAATCTTCATCAATGGTTGAGCTCCAGCCTATTAGGACTCTTGATTACATGATAAAGCTTGCTAACAAGGTGGAGAAGAAAGCCAAGGTAAGAAACAAACGTTATACCTTATCCCATAATTCTGATACTTCCTTGAATCCCATAGGAGTTTCTTAGGGTGAAGTTGGGAGTTGTAGCAAGAAGAAACATAATGAGCCTAAACCATCACCAATGGATGTTAATAAGAAGAAACAATGCTTTGATAGACAAGGATTTGGCCATTTACAAGCTGATAGTCCCAAAAATGGAGTTATGACCAGTCTAAATACAAAGGATAGTGAATAGAAGTGCTGAAGTGTACTCAACGAAGTTGGATCTCTAACAATTGCTTGGCGATATTCAAGAGCTGAAACAGGGAGGCATTGTAGGCTTTGTACAAGGATTGAGTGATGAATCTTCATAAATGGTTGAGTTTCAGCCTATTAGGACTATTGATTACATGATAAAGCTTGCTAACAAGGTGGAGAAGAAAGCCAAGGTAAGAAACAAACATTATACCTTATCCCATAATTCTGATACTTATTTGAATCCCGTAAGAGTTTTAGGGTGAAGTTGGGAGTTGTAGCAAGAAGACACATAATGAGACTAAACCATCACCAATTGATGTTAATACGAAGAAACATTGCTTTGATAGACAAGGATTTGGCCATTTACAAGCTGATAGTCCCAAAAATGGAGTTATGACTAGTCAAAATACAAAGGAGAGTGAATAGAACTGCTGAAGTGTACTCAACGGATTTGGATCTCTAACAATTGCTTGGCGATGTTCAAAAGCTGAAACAAGGAGGCATTGTAGGCTTTGTACAAGGATTGAGTGATGAATCTTCATCAATGGTTGAGCTCCATCCTATTAGGACTCCTGATTGCATGATAAAGCTTGCTAACAAGGTGGAGAAGAAAGCCAAGGTAAGAAACAAACGTTATACCTTATCCCATAATTCTGATACTTCCTTGAATCCCATAGGAGTTTCTTAGGGTGAAGTTGGGAGTTGCAGCAAGAAGACACATAATGTGACTAAACCATCACCAATGGATGTTGTTAATAAGAAGAAACAATGCTTTGATAGACAAGGATTTGGCCATTTACAAGCTGATAGTCCCAAAAATGGAGTTATGACCAGTCTAACTACAAAGGATAGTGAATAGAAGTCCTGAAGTGTACTCAACGAAGTTGGATCTCTAACAATTGCTCTGCGATGTTCAAGAGCTGAAACAGGGAGGCATTGTAGGCTTTGTACAAGGATTGAGTGATGAATCTTCATCAATGGTTGAGCTCCAGCCTATTAGGACTCCTGATTACATGATAAAGCTTGCTAACAAGGTGGAGAAGAAAGCCAAGGTAAGAAACAAACATTATACCTTATCCCATAATTCTGATACTTCCTTGAATCCCATAGGAGTTTCTTAGGGTGAAGTTGGGAGTTGTAGCAAGAAGACACATAATGAGACTAAACCATCACCAATGGATGTTAATAAGAAGAAACAATGCTTTGATAGACAAGGATTTGGCCATTTACAAGCTGATAGTCCCAAAAATGGAGTTATGACCAGTCTAAATACAAAGGATAGTGAATAGAAGTGCTGAAGTGTACTCAACGAATTTGGATCTCTAACAATTGCTTGGCGATGTTCAAGAGCTGAAACAAGGAGGCATTGTAGGCTTTGTACAAGGATTGAGTGATGAATCTTCATCAATGGTTGAGCTCCAGCCTATTAGGACTCTTGATTACATGATAAAGCTTGCTAACAAGGTGGAGAAGAAAGCCAAGGTAAGAAACAAACGTTATACCTTATCCCATAATTCTGATACTTCCTTGAATCCCATAGGAGTTTCTTAGGGTGAAGTTGGGAGTTGTAGCAAGAAGAAACATAATGAGCCTAAACCATCACCAATGGATGTTAATAAGAAGAAACAATGCTTTGATAGACAAGGATTTGGCCATTTACAAGCTGATAGTCCCAAAAATGGAGTTATGACCAGTCTAAATACAAAGGATAGTGAATAGAAGTGCTGAAGTGTACTCAACGAAGTTGGATCTCTAACAATTGCTTGGCGATATTCAAGAGCTGAAACAGGGAGGCATTGTAGGCTTTGTACAAGGATTGAGTGATGAATCTTCATAAATGGTTGAGTTTCAGCCTATTAGGACTATTGATTACATGATAAAGCTTGCTAACAAGGTGGAGAAGAAAGCCAAGGTAAGAAACAAACATTATACCTTATCCCATAATTCTGATACTTATTTGAATCCCGTAAGAGTTTTAGGGTGAAGTTGGGAGTTGTAGCAAGAAGACACATAATGAGACTAAACCATCACCAATTGATGTTAATACGAAGAAACAAAGCTTTGATAGACAAGGATTTGGCCATTTACAAGCTGATAGTCCCAAAAATGGAGTTATGACTAGTCAAAATACAAAGGAGAGTGAATAGAACTGTTGAAGTGTACTCAACGGATTTGGATCTCTAACAATTGCTTGGCGATGTTCAAGAGCTGAAACAAGGAGGCATTGTAGGCTTTGTACAAGGATTGAGTGATGAATCTTCATCAATGGTTGAGTTCCAGCCTATTAGGACTCCTGATTGCATGATAAAGCTTGCTAACAAGGTGGAGAAGAAAGCCAAGGTAAGAAACAAACGTTATACCTTATCCCATAATTCTGATACTTCCTTGAATCCCATAGGAGTTTCTTAGGGTGAAGTTGGGAGTTGTAGCAAGAAGACACATAATGAGACTAAACCATCACCAATGGATGTTAATAAGAAGAAACAATGCTTTGATAGACAAGGATTTGGCCATTTACAAGCTGATAGTCCCAAAAATGGAGTTATGACCAGTCTAAATACAAAGGATAGTGAATAGAAGTGCTGAAGTGTACTCAACGAATTTGGATCTCTAACAATTGCTTGGCGATGTTCAAGAGCTGAAACAAGGAGGCATTGTAGGCTTTGTACAAGGATTGAGTGATGAATCTTCATCAATGGTTGAGCTCCAGCCTATTAGGACTCCTGATTACATGATAAAGCTTGCTAACAAGGTGGAGAAGAAAGCCAAGGTAAGAAACAAACGTTATACCTTATCCCATAATTCTGATACTTCCTTGAATCCCATAGGAGTTTCTTAGGGTGAAGTTGGGAGTTGTAGCAAGAAGAAACATAATGAGCCTAAACCATCACCAATGGATGTTAATAAGAAGAAACAATGCTTTGATAGACAAGGATTTGGCCATTTACAAGCTGATAGTCCCAAAAATGGAATTATGACCAGTCTAAATACAAAGGATAGTGAATAGAAGTGCTGAAGTGTACTCAACGAAGTTGGATCTCTAACAATTGCTTGGCGATATTCAAGAGCTGAAACAGGGAGGCATTGTAGGCTTTGTACAAGGATTGAGTGATGAATCTTCATAAATGGTTGAGTTTCAGCCTATTAGGACTATTGATTACATGATAAAGCTTGCTAACAAGGTGGAGAAGAAAGCCAAGGTAAGAAACAAACATTATACCTTATCCCATAATTCTGATACTTATTTGAATCCCGTAAGAGTTTTAGGGTGAAGTTGGGAGTTGTAGCAAGAAGACACATAATGAGACTAAACCATCACCAATTGATGTTAATACGAAGAAACAATGCTTTGATAGACAAGGATTTGGCCATTTACAAGCTGATAGTCCCAAAAATGGAGTTATGACTAGTCAAAATACAAAGGAGAGTGAATAGAACTGCTGAAGTGTACTCAACGGATTTGGATCTCTAACAATTGCTTGGCGATGTTCAAAAGCTGAAACAAGGAGGCATTGTAGGCTTTGTACAAGGATTGAGTGATGAATCTTCATCAATGGTTGAGCTCCATCCTATTAGGACTCCTGATTGCATGATAAAGCTTGCTAACAAGGTGGCGAAGAAAGCCAAGGTAAGAAACAAACGTTATACCTTATCCCATAATTCTGATACTTCCTTGAATCCCATAGGAGTTTCTTAGGGTGAAGTTGGGAGTTGCAGCAAGAAGACACATAATGTGACTAAACCATCACCAATGGATGTTGTTAATAAGAAGAAACAATGCTTTGATAGACAAGGATTTGGCCATTTACAAGCTGATAGTCCCAAAAATGGAGTTATGACCAGTCTAAATACAAAGGATAGTGAATAGAAGTGCTGAAGTGTACTCAACGAATTTGGATCTCGAACAATTGCTTGGCGATGTTCATGAGCTGAAACAAGGAGGCATTGTAGGCTTTGTACAAGGATTGAGTGATGAATCTTCATCAATGGTTGAGCTCCAGCCTATTAGGACTCTTGATTACATGATAAATCTTGCTAACAAGGTGGAGAAGAAAGCCAAGGTAAGAAACAAACGTTATACCTTATCCCATAATTCTAATACTTCCTTGAATCCCATAGGAGTTTCTTAGGGTGAAGTTGGCAGTTGTAGCAAGAAGAAACATAATGAGCCTAAACCATCACCAATGGATGTTAATAAGAAGAAACATTGCTTTGATAGACAAGGATTTGGCCATTTACAAGCTGATAGTCCCAAAAATGGAGTTATGACCAGTCTAAATACAAAGGATAGTGAATAGAAGTGCTGAAGTGTACTCAACGAAGTTGGATCTCTAACAATTGCTTGGCGATATTCAAAAGCTGAAACAGGGAGGCATTGTAGGCTTTGTACAAGGATTGAGTGATGAATCTTCATAAATGGTTAAGTTTCAGCCTATTAGGACTCTTGATTACATGATAAAGCTTGCTAACAAGGTGGAGAAGAAAGCCAAGGTAAGAAACAAACATTATACCTTATCCCATAATTCTGATACTTATTTGAATCCCGTAAGAGTTTCTTAGGGTGAAGTTGGGAGTTGTACCAAGAAGACACATAATGAGACTAAACCATCACCAATTGATGTTAATACGAAGAAACAATGCTTTGATAGACAAGGATTTGGCCATTTACAAGCTGATAGTCCCAAAAATGGAGTTATGACTAGTCAACATACAAAGGAGAGTGAATAGAACTGCTGAAGTGTACTCAACGGATTTGGATCTCTAACAATTGCTTGGCGATGTTCAAGAGCTGAAACAAGGAGGCATTGTAGGCTTTGTACAAGGATTGAGTGATGAATCTTCATCAATGGTTGAGTTCCAGCCTATTAGGACTCCTGATTGCATGATAAAGCTTGCTAACAAGGTGGAGAAGAAAGCCAAGGTAAGAAACAAACGTTATACCTTATCCCATAATTCTGATACTTCCTTGAATCCCATAGGAGTTTCTTAGGGTGAAGTTGGGAGTTGTAGCAAGAAGACACATAATGAGACTAAACCATCACCAATGGATGTTAATAAGAAGAAACAATGCTTTGATAGACAAGGATTTGGCCATTTACAAGCTGATAGTCCCAAAAATGGAGTTATGACCAGTCTAAATACAAAGGATAGTGAATAGAAGTGCTGAAATGTACTCAACGAATTTGGATCTCTAACAATTGCTTGGCGATGTTCATGAGCTGAAACAAGGAGGCATTGTAGGCTTTGTACAAGGATTGAGTGATGAATCTTCATCAATGGTTGAGCTCCAGCCTATTAGGACTCCTGATTACATGATAAAGCTTGCTAACAAGGTGGAGAAGAAAGCCAAGGTAAGAAACAAACGTTATACCTTATCCCATAATTCTGATACTTCCTTGAATCCCATAGGAGTTTCTTAGGGTGAAGTTGGGAGTTGTAGCAAGAAGAAACATAATGAGCCTAAACCATCACCAATGGATGTTAATAAGAAGAAACAATGCTTTGATAGACAAGGATTTGGCCATTTACAAGCTGATAGTCCCAAAAATGGAATTATGACCAGTCTAAATACAAAGGATAGTGAATAGAAGTGCTGAAGTGTACTCAACGAAGTTGGATCTCTAACAATTGCTTGGCGATATTCAAGAGCTGAAACAGGGAGGCATTGTAGGCTTTGTACAAGGATTGAGTGATGAATCTTCATAAATGGTTGAGTTTCAGCCTATTAGGACTATTGATTACATGATAAAGCTTGCTAACAAGGTGGAGAAGAAAGCCAAGGTAAGAAACAAACATTATACCTTATCCCATAATTCTGATACTTATTTGAATCCCGTAAGAGTTTTAGGGTGAAGTTGGGAGTTGTAGCAAGAAGACACATAATGAGACTAAACCATCACCAATTGATGTTAATACGAAGAAACAATGCTTTGATAGACAAGGATTTGGCCATTTACAAGCTGATAGTCCCAAAAATGGAGTTATGACTAGTCAAAATACAAAGGAGAGTGAATAGAACTGCTGAAGTGTACTCAACGGATTTAGATCTCTAACAATTGCTTGGCGATGTTCAAAAGCTGAAACAAGGAGGCATTGTAGGCTTTGTACAAGGATTGAGTGATGAATCTTCATCAATGGTTGAGCTCCATCCTATTAGGACTCCTGATTGCATGATAAAGCTTGCTAACAAGGTGGAGAAGAAAGCCAAGGTAAGAAACAAACGTTATACCTTATCCCATAATTCTGATACTTCCTTGAATCCTATAGGAGTTTCTTAGGGTGAAGTTGGGAGTTGCAGCAAGAAGACACATAATGTGACTAAACCATCACCAATGGATGTTGTTAATAAGAAGAAACAATGCTTTGATAGACAAGGATTTGGCCATTTACAAGCTGATAGTCCCAAAAATGGAGTTATGACCAGTCTAAATACAAAGGATAGTGAATAGAAGTGCTGAAGTGTACTCAACGAATTTGGATCTCTAACAATTGCTTGGCGATGTTCATGAGCTGAAACAAGGAGGCATTGTAGGCTTTGTACAAGGATTGAGTGATGAATCTTCATCAATGGTTGAGCTCCAGCCTATTAGGACTCTTGATTACATGATAAAGCTTGCTAACAAGGTGGAGAAGAAAGCCAAGGTAAGAAACAAACGTTATACCTTATCCCATAATTCTAATACTTCCTTGAATCCCATATGAGTTTCTTAGGGTGAAGTTGGGAGTTGTAGCAAGAAGAAACATAATGAGCCTAAACCATCACCAATGGATGTTAATAAGAAGAAACAATGCTTTGATAGACAAGGATTTGGCCATTTACAAGCTGATAGTCCCAAAAATGGAGTTATGACCAGTCTAAATACAAAGGATAGTGAATAGAAGTGCTGAAGTGTACTCAACGAAGTTGGATCTCTAACAATTGCTTGGCGATATTCAAAAGCTGAAACAGGGAGGCATTGTAGGCTTTGTACAAGGATTGAGTGATGAATCTTCATAAATGGTTAAGTTTCAGCCTATTAGGACTCTTGATTACATGATAAAGCTTGCTAACAAGGTGGAGAAGAAAGCCAAGGTAAGAAACAAACATTATACCTTATCCCATAATTCTGATACTTATTTGAATCCCGTAAGAGTTTCTTAGGGTGAAGTTGGGAGTTGTACCAAGAAGACACATATTGAGACTAAACCATCACCAATTGATGTTAATACGAAGAAACAATGCTTTGATAGACAAGGATTTGGCCATTTACAAGCTGATAGTCCCAAAAATGGAGTTATGACTAGTCAACATACAAAGGAGAGTGAATAGAACTGCTGAAGTGTACTCAACGAATTTGGATCTCTAACAATTGCTTGGCGATGTTCAAGAGCTGAAACATGGAGGCATTGTAGGCTTTGTACAAGGATTGAGTGATGAATCTTCATCAATGGTTAAGCTCCAGCCTATTAGGACTCTTGATTACATGATAAACCTTGCTAACAAGGTGGAGAAGAAAGCCAAGGTAAGAAACAAACGTTATACCTTATCCCATAATTCTGATACTTCCTTGAATCCCATAGGAGTTTCTTAGGGTGAAGTTGGGAGTTGTAGCAAGAAGACACATAATGAGACTAAACCATCACCAATGGATGTTAATAAGAAGAAACAATGCTTTGATAGACAAGGATTTGGCCATTTACAAGCTGATAGTCCCAAAAATGGAGTTATGACCAGTCTAAATACAAAGGATAGTGAATAGAAGTGCTGAAGTGTACTCAACGAATTTGGATCTCTAACAATTGCTTGGCGATGTTCAAGAGCTGAAACAAGGAGGCATTGTAGGCTTTGTACAAGGATTGAGTGATGAATCTTCATCAATGGTTGAGCTCCAGCCTATTAGGACTCTTGATTACATGATAAAGCTTGCTAACAAGGTGGAGAAGAAAGCCAAGGTAAGAAACAAACGTTATACCTTATCCCGTAATTCTGATACTTCCTTGAATCCCATAGGAGTTTATTAGGGTGAAGTTGGGAGTTGTAGCAAGAAGAAACATAATGAGCCTAAACCATCACCAATGGATGTTAATAAGAAGAAACAATGCTTTGATAGACAAGGATTTGGCCATTTACAAGCTGATAGTCCCAAAAATGGAGTTATCACCAGTGTAAATACAAAGGATAGTGAATAGAAGTGCTGAAATGTACTCAACGAAGTTGGATCTCTAACAATTGCTTGGCGATATTCAAGAGCTGAAACAGGGAGGCATTGTAGGCTTTGTACAAGGATTGAGTGATGAATCTTCATAAATGGTTGAGTTTCAGCCTATTAGGACTCTTGATTACATGATAAAGCTTGCTAACAAGGTGGAGAAGAAAGCCAAGGTAAGAAACAAACATTATACCTTATCCCATAATTCTGATACTTATTTGAATCCCGTAAGAGTTTCTTAGGGTGAAGTTGGGAGTTGTAGCAAGAAGACACATAATGAGACTAAACCATCACCAATTGATGTTAATACGAAGAAACAATGCTTTGATAGACAAGGATTTGGCCATTTACAAGCTGATAGTCCCAAAAATGGAGTTATGACTAGTCAACATACAAAGGAGAGTGAATAGAACTGCTGAAGTGTACTCAACGGATTTGGATCTCTAACAATTGCTTGGCGATGTTCAAGAGCTGAAACAAGGAGGCATTGTAGGCTTTGTACAAGGATTGAGTGATGAATCTTCATCAATGGTTGAGTTCCAGCCTATTAGGACTCCTGATTGCATGATAAAGCTTGCTAACAAGGTGGAGAAGAAAGCCAAGGTAAGAAACAAACGTTATACCTTATCCCATAATTCTGATACTTCCTTGAATCACATAGGAGTTTCTTAGGGTGAAGTTGGGAATTGTAGCAAGAAGACACATAATGTGACTAAACCATCACCAATGGATGTTGTTAATAAGAAGAAACAATGCTTTGATAGACAAGGATTTGGCCATTTACAAGCTGATAGTCCCAAAAATGGAGTTATGACCAGTCTAACTACAAAGGATAGTGAATAGAAGTCCTGAAGTGTACTCAACGAAGTTGGATCTCTAACAATTGCTTGGCGATGTTCAAGAGCTGAAACAGGGAGGCATTGTAGGCTTTGTACAAGGATTGAGTGATGAATCTTCATCAATGGTTGAGCTCCAGCCTATTAGGACTCTTGATTACATGATAAAGCTTGCTAACAAGGTGGAGAAGAAAGCCAAGGTAAGAAACAAACGTTATACCTTATCCCATAATTCTGATACTTCCTTGAATCCCATAGGAGTTTCTTAGGGTGAAGTTGAGAGTTGTAGCAAGAAGACACATAATGAGACTAAACCATCACCAATGGATGTTAATAAGAAGAAACAATGCTTTGATAGACAAGGATTTGGCCATTTACAAGCTGATAGTCCCAAAAATGGAGTTATGACCAGTCTAAATACAAAGGATAGTGAATAGAAGTGCTGAAGTGTACTCAACGAATTTGGATCTCTAACAATTGCTTGGCGATGTTCAAGAGCTGAAAGAAGGAGGCATTGTAGGCTTTGTACAAGGATTGAGTGATGAATCTTCATCAATGGTTGAGCTCCAGCCTATTAGGACTCTTGATTACATGATAAAGCTTGCTAACAAGGTGGAGAAGAAAGCCAAGGTAAGAAACAAACGTTATACCTTATCCCATAATTCTGATACTTCCTTGAATCCCATAGGAGTTTCTTAGGGTGAAGTTGGGAGTTGTAGCAAGAAGAAACATAATGAGCCTAAACCATCACCAATGGATGTTAATAAAAAGAAACAATGCTTTGATAGACAAGGATTTGGCCATTTACAAGCTGATAGTCCCAAAAATGGAGTTATGACCAGTCTAAATACAAAGGATAGTGAATAGAAGTGCTGAAGTGTACTCAACGAAGTTGGATCTCTAACAATTGCTTGGCGATATTCAAGAGCTGAAACAGGGAGGCATTGTAGGCTTTGTACTAGGATTGAGTGATGAATCTTCATAAATGGTTAAGTTTCAGCCTATTAGGACTCTTGATTACATGATTAAGCTTGCTAACAAGGTGGAGAAGAAAGCCAAGGTAAGAAACAAACATTATACCTTATCCCATAATTCTGATACTTATTTGAATCCCGTAAGAGTTTCTTAGGGTGAAGTTGGGAGTTGTAGCAAGAAGACACATAATGAGACTAAACCATCACCAATTGATGTTAATACGAAGAAACAATGCTTCGATAGACAAGGATTTGGCCATTTACAAGCTGATAGTCCCAAAAATGGAGTTATGACTAGTCAAAATACAAAGGAGAGTGAATAGAACTGCTGAAGTGTACTCAACGAATTTGGATCTCTAACAATTGCTTGGCGATGTTCAAGAGCTGAAACATGGAGGCATTGTAGGCTTTGTACATGGATTGAGTGATGAATCTTCATCAATGGTTGAGCTCCAGCCTATTAGGACTCCTGATTGCATGATAAAGCTTGCTAACAAGGTGGAGAAGAAAGCCAAGGTAAGAAACAAACGTTATACCTTATCCCATAATTCTGATACTTCCTTGAATCCCATAGGAGTTTCTTAGGGTGAAGTTAGAAATTGTAGCAAGAAGACACATAATGTGACTAAACCATCACCAATGGATGTTGTTAATAAGAAGAAACAATGCTTTGATAGACAAGGATTTGGCCATTTACAAGCTGATAGTCCCAAAAATGGAGTTATGACCAGTCTAACTACAAAGGATAGTGAATAGAAGTCCTGAAGTGTACTCAACGAAGTTGGATCTCTAACAATTGCTTGGCGATGTTCAAGACCTGAAACAGGGAGGCATTGTAGGCTATGTACAAGGATTGAGTGATGAATCTTCATCAATGGTTGAGCTCCAGCCTATTAGGACTCTTGATTACATGATAAAGCTTGCTAACAAGGTGGAGAAGAAAGCCAAGGTAAGAAACAAACGTTATACCTTATCCCATAATTCTGATACTTCCTTGAATCCCATAGGAGTTTCTTAGGGTGAAGTTGGGAGTTGTAGCAAGAAGACACATAATGAGACTAAACCATCACCAATGGATGTTAATAAGAAGAAACAATGCTTTGATAGACAAGGATTTGGCCATTTACAAGCTGATAGTCCCAAAAATGGAGTTATGACCAGTCTAAATACAAAGGATAGTGAATAGAAGTGCTGAAGTGTACTCAACGAATTTGGATCTCTAACAATTGCTTGGCGATGTTCAAGAGCTGAAACAAGGAGGCATTGTAGGCTTTGTACAAGGATTGAGTGATGAATCTTCATCAATGGTTGAGCTCCAGCCTATTAGGACTCTTGATTACATGATAAAGCTTGCTAACAAGGTGGAGAAGAAAGCCAAGGTAAGAAACAAACGTTATACCTTATCCCATAATTCTGATACTTCCTTGAATCCCATAGGAGTTTCTTAGGGTGAAGTTGGGAGTTGTAGCAAGAAGAAACATAATGAGCCTAAACCATCACCAATGGATGTTAATAAGAAGAAACAATGCTTTGATAGACAAGGATTTGGCCATTTACAAGCTGATAGTCCCAAAAATGGAGTTATGACCAGTCTAAATACAAAGGATAGTGAGTAGAAGTGCTGAAGTGTACTCAACGAAGTTGGATCTCTAACAATTGCTTGGCGATATTCAAGAGCTGAAACAGGGAGGCATTGTAGGCTTTGTACAAGGATTGAGTGATGAATCTTCATAAATGGTTAAGTTTCAGCCTATTAGGACTCTTGATTACATGATTAAGCTTGCTAACAAGGTGGAGAAGAAAGCCAAGGTAAGAAACAAACATTATACCTTATCCCATAATTCTGATACTTATTTGAATCCCGTAAGAGTTTCTTAGGGTGAAGTTGGGAGTTGTAGCAAGAAGACACATAATGAGACTAAACCATCACCAATTGATGTTAATACGAAGAAACAATACTTCGATAGACAAGGATTTGGCCATTTACAAGCTGATAGTCCCAAAAATGGAGTTATGACTAGTCAAAATACAAAGGAGAGTGAATAGAACTGCTGAAGTGTACTCAACGAATTTGGATCTCTAACAATTGCTTGGCGATGTTCAAGAGCTGAAACATGGAGGCATTGTAGGCTTTGTACAAGGATTGAGTGATGAATCTTCATCAATGGTTGAGCTCCAGCCTATTAGGACTCCTGATTGCATGATAAAGCTTGCTAACAAGGTGGAGAAGAAAGCCAAGGTAAGAAACAAACGTTATACCTTATCCCATAATTCTGATACTTCCTTGAATCCCATAGGAGTTTCTTAGGGTGAAGTTGGAAATTGTAGCAAGAAGACACATAATGTGACTAAACCATCACCAATGGATGTTGTTAATAAGAAGAAACAATGCTTTGATAGACAAGGATTTGGCCATTTACAAGCTGATAGTCCCAAAAATGGAGTTATGACCAGTCTAACTACAAAGGATAGTGAATAGAAGTCCTGAAGTGTACTCAACGAAGTTGGATCTCTAACAATTGCTTGGCGATGTTCAAGAGCTGAAACAGGGAGGCATTGTAGGCTTTGTACAAGGATTGAGTGATGAATCTTCATCAATGGTTGAGCTCCAGCCTATTAGGACTCTTGATTACATGATTAAGCTTGCTAACAAGGTGGAGAAGAAAGCCAAGGTAAGAAACAAACGTTATACCTTATCCCATAATTCTGATACTTCCTTGAATCCCATAGGAGTTTCTTAGGGTGAAGTTGGGAGTTGTAGCAAGAAGACACATAATGAGACTAAACCATCACCAATGGATGTTAATAAGAAGAAACAATGCTTTGATAGACAAGGATTTGGCCATTTACAAGCTGATAGTCCCAAAAATGGAGTTATGACCAGTCTAAATACAAAGGAGAGTTAATAGAACTGCTGAAGTGTACTCAACGAATTTGGATCTCTAACAATTGCTTGGCGATGTTCAAGAGCTGAAACATGGAGGCATTGTAGGCTTTGTACAAGGATTGAGTGATGAATCTTCATCAATGGTTGAGCTCCAGCCTATTAGGACTCCTGATTGCACGATAAAGCTTGCTAACAAGGTGGAGAAGAAAGCCAAGGTAAGAAACAAACGTTATACCTTATCCCATAATTCTGATACTTCCTTGAATCCCATAGGAGTTTCTTAGGGTGAAGTTGGAAATTGTAGCAAGAAGACACATAATGTGACTAAACCATCACCAATGGATGTTGTTAATAAGAAGAAACAATGCTTTGATAGACAAGGATTTGGCCATTTACAAGCTGATAGTCCCAAAAATGGAGTTATGACCAGTCTAACTACAAAGGATAGTGAATAGAAGTCCTGAAGTGTACTCAACGAAGTTGGATCTCTAACAATTGCTTGGCGATGTTCAAGAGCTGAAACAGGGAGGCATTGTAGGCTTTGTACAAGGATTGAGTGATAAATCTTCATCAATGGTTGAGCTCCAGCCTATTAGGACTCTTGATTACATGATAAAGCTTGCTAACAAGGTGGAGAAGAAAGCCAAGGTAAGAAACAAACGTTATACCTTATCCCATAATTCTGATACTTCCTTGAATCCCATAGGAGTTTCTTAGGGTGAAGTTGGGAGTTGTAGCAAGAAGACACATAATGAGACTAAACCATCACCAATGGATGTTAATAAGAAGAAACAATGCTTTGATAGACAAGGATTTGGCCATTTACAAGCTGATAGTCCCAAAAATGGAGTTATGACCAGTCTAAATACAAAGGATAGTGAATAGAAGTGCTGAAGTGTACTCAACGAATTTGGATCTCTAACAATTGCTTGGCGATGTTCAAGAGCTGAAACAAGGAGGCATTGTAGGCTTTGTACAAGGATTGAGTGATGAATCTTCATCAATGGTTGAGCTCCAGCCTATTAGGACTCTTGATTACATGATAAAGCTTGCTAACAAGGTGGAGAAGAAAGCCAAGGTAAGAAACAAACGTTATACCTTATCCCATAATTCTGATACTTCCTTGAATCCCATAGGAGTTTCTTAGGGTGAAATTGGGAGTTGTAGCAAGAAGAAACATAATGAGCCTAAACCATCACCAATGGATGTTAATAAGAAGAAACAATGCTTTGATAGACAAGGATTTGACCATTTACAAGCTGATAGTCCCAAAAATGGAGTTATGACCAGTCTAAATACAAAGGATAGTGAATAGAAGTGCTGAAGTGTACTCAACGAAGTTGGATCCCTAACAATTGCTTGGCGATATTCAAGAGCTGAAACAGGGAGGCATTGTAGGCTTTGTACAAGGATTGAGTGATGAATCTTCATAAATGGTTGAGTTTCAGCCTATTAGGACTATTGATTACATGATAAAGCTTGCTAACAAGGTGGAGAAGAAAGCCAAGGTAAGAAACAAACGTTATACCTTAACCCATAATTCTGATACTTCCTTGAATCCCATAGGAGTTTCTTAGGGTGAAGTTGGGAGTTGTAGCAAGAAGAAACATAATGAGCCTAAACCATCACCAATGGATGTTAATAAGAAGAAACAATGCTTTGATAGACAAGGATTTGGCCATTTACAAGCTGATAGTCCCAAAAATGGAGTTATGACCAGTCTAAATACAAAGGATAGTGAATAGAAGTGCTGAAGTGTACTCAACGAAGTTGGATCTCTAACAATTGCTTGGCGATATTCAAGAGCTGAAACAGGGAGGCATTGTAGGCTTTGTACAAGGATTGAGTGATGAATCTTCATAAATGGTTGAGTTTCAGCCTATTAGGACTATTGATTACATGATAAAGCTTGCTAACAAGGTGGAGAAGAAAGCCAAGGTAAGAAACAAACATTATACCTTATCCCATAATTCTGATACTTATTTGAATCCCGTAAGAGTTTTAGGGTGAAGTTGGGAGTTGTAGCAAGAAGACACATAATGAGACTAAACCATCACCAATTGATGTTAATACGAAGAAACAATGCTTTGATAGACAAGGATTTGGCCATTTACAAGCTGATAGTCCCAAAAATGGAGTTATGACTAGTCAAAATACAAAGGAGAGTGAATAGAACTGCTGAAGTGTACTCAACGGATTTGGATCTCTAACAATTGCTTGGCGATGTTCAAGAGCTGAAACAAGGAGGCATTGTAGGCTTTGTACAAGGATTGAGTGATGAATCTTCATCAATGGTTGAGTTCCAGCCTATTAGGACTCCTGATTGCATGATAAAGCTTGCTAACAAGGTGGAGAAGAAAGCCAAGGTAAGAAACAAACGTTATACCTTATCCCATAATTCTGATACTTCCTTGAATCCCATAGGAGTTTCTTAGGGTGAAGTTGGAAATTGTAGCAAGAAGACACATAATGTGACTAAACCATCACCAATGGATGTTGTTAATAAGAAGAAACAATGCTTTGATAGACAAGGATTTGGCCATTTACAAGCTGATAGTCCCAAAAATGGAGTTATGACCAGTCTAACTACAAAGGATAGTGAATAGAAGTCCTGAAGTGTACTCAACGAAGTTGGATCTCTAACAATTGCTTGGCGATGTTCAAGAGCTGAAACAGGGAGGCATTGTAGGCTTTGTACAAGGATTGAGTGATGAATCTTCATCAATGGTTGAGCTCCAGCCTATTAGGACTCTTGATTACATGATAAAGCTTGCTAACAAGGTGGAGAAGAAAGCCAAGGTAAGAAACAAACGTTATACCTTATCCCATAATTCTGATACTTCCTTGAATCCCATAGGAGTTTCTTAGGGTGAAGTTGGGAGTTGTAGCAAGAAGAAACATAATGAGCCTAAACCATCACCAATGGATGTTAATAAGAAGAAACAATGCTTTGATAGACAAGGATTTGGCCATTTACAAGCTGATAGTCCCAAAAATGGAGTTATGACCAGTCTAAATACAAAGGATAGTGAATAGAAGTGCTGAAGTGTACTCAACGAAGTTGGATCTCTAACAATTGCTTGGCGATATTCAAGAGCTGAAACAGGGAGGCATTGTAGGCTTTGTACAAGGATTGAGTGATGAATCTTCATAAATGGTTGAGTTTCAGCCTATTAGGACTATTGATTACATGATAAAGCTTGCTAACAAGGTGGAGAAGAAAGCCAAGGTAAGAAACAGACATTATACCTTATCCCATAATTCTGATACTTATTTGAATCCCGTAAGAGTTTTAGGGTGAAGTTGGGAGTTGTAGCAAGAAGACACATAATGAGACTAAACCATCACCAATTGATGTTAATACGAAGAAACAATGCTTTGATAGACAAGGATTTGGCCATTTACAAGCTGATAGTCCCAAAAATGGAGTTATGACTAGTCAAAATACAAAGGAGAGTGAATAGAACTGCTGAAGTGTACTCAACGGATTTGGATCTCTAACAATTGCTTGGCGATGTTCAAGAGCTGAAACAAGGAGACATTGTAGGCTTTGTACAAGGATTGAGTGATGAATCTTCATCAATGGTTGAGTTCCAGCCTATTAGGACTCCTGATTGCATGATAAAGCTTGCTAACAAGGTGGAGAAGAAAGCCAAGGTAAGAAACAAACGTTATACCTTATCCCATAATTCTGATACTTCCTTGAATCCCATAGGAGTTTCTTAGGGTGAAGTTGGAAATTGTAGCAAGAAGACACATAATGTGACTAAACCATCACCAATGGATGTTGTTAATAAGAAGAAACAATGCTTTGATAGACAAGGATTTGGCCATTTACAAGCTGATAGTCCCAAAAATGGAGTTATGACCAGTCTAACTACAAAGGATAGTGAATAGAAGTCCTGAAGTGTACTCAACGAAGTTGGATCTCTAACAATTGCTTGGCGATGTTCAAGAGCTGAAACAGGGAGGCATTGTAGGCTTTGTACAAGGATTGAGTGATGAATCTTCATCAATGGTTGAGCTCCAGCCTATTAGGACTCTTGATTACATGATAAAGCTTGCTAACAAGGTGGAGAAGAAAGCCAAGGTAAGAAACAAACGTTATACCTTATCCCATAATTCTGATACTTCCTTGAATCCCATAGGAGTTTCTTAGGGTGAAGTTGGGAGTTGTAGCAAGAAGAAACATAATGAGCCTAAACCATCACCAATGGATGTTAATAAGAAGAAACAATGCTTTGATAGATAAGGATTTGGCCATTTACAAGCTGATAGTCCCAAAAATGGAGTTATCACCAGTCTAAATACAAAGGATAGTGAATAGAAGTGCTGAAGTGTACTCAACGAAGTTGGATCTCTAACAATTGCTTGGCGATATTCAAGAGCTGAAACAGGGAGGCATTGTAGGCTTTGTACAAGGATTGAGTGATGAATCTTCATAAATGGTTGAGTTTCAGCCTATTAGGACTCTTGATTACATGATAAAGCTTGCTAACAAGGTGGAGAAGAAAGCCAAGGTAAGAAACAAACATTATACCTTATCCCATAATTCTGATACTTATTTGAATCCCGTAAGAGTTTCTTAGGGTGAAGTTGGGAGTTGTAGCAAGAAGACACATAATGAGACTAAACCATCACCAATTGATGTTAATACGAAGAAACAATGCTTTGATAGACAAGGATTTGGCCATTTACAAGCTGATAGTCCCAAAAATGGAGTTATGACTAGTCAAAATACAAAGGAGAGTGAATAGAACTGCTGAAGTGTACTCAACGAATTTGGATCTCTAACAATTGCTTGGCGATGTTCAAGAGCTGAAACAAGGAGGCATTGTAGGCTTTGTACAAGGATTGAGTGATGAATCTTCATCAATGGTTGAGCTCCAGCCTATTAGGACTCCTGATTGCATGATAAAGCTTGCTAACAAGGTGGAGAAGAAAGCCAAGGTAAGAAACAAACGTTATACCTTATCCTATAATTCTGATACTTCCTTGAATCACATAGGAGTTTCTTAGGGTGAAGTTGGGAATTGTAGCAAGAAGACACATAATGTGACTAAACCATCACCAATGGATGTTGTTAATAAGAAGAAACAATGCTTTGATAGACAAGGATTTGGCCATTTACAAGCTGATAGTCCCAAAAATGGAGTTATGACCAGTCTAACTACAAAGGATAGTGAATAGAAGTCCTGAAGTGTACTCAACGAAGTTGGATCTCTAACAATTGCTTGGCGATGTTCAAGAGCTGAAACAGGGAGGCATTGTAGGCTTTGTACAAGGATTGAGTGATGAATCTTCATCAATGGTTGAGCTCCAGCCTATTAGGACTCTTGATTACATGATAAAGCTTGCTAACAAGGTGGAGAAGAAAGCCAAGGTAAGAAACAAACGTTATACCTTATCCCATAATTCAGATACTTCCTTGAATCCCATAGGAGTTTCTTAGGGTGAAGTTGGGAGTTGTAGCAAGAAGACACATAATGAGACTAAACCATCACCAATGGATGTTAATAAGAAGAAACAATACTTTGATAGACAAGGATTTGGCAATTTACAAGCTGATAGTCCCAAAAATGGAGTTATGACCAGTCTAAATACAAAGGATAGTGAATAGAAGTGCTGAAGTGTACTCAACGAATTTGGATCTCTAACAATTGCTTGGCGATGTTCAAGAGCTGAAACAAGGAGGCATTGTAGGCTTTCTACAAGGATTGAGTGATGAATCTTCATCAATGGTTGAGCTCCAGCCTATTAGGACTCTTGATTACATGATAAAGCTTGCTAACAAGGTGGAGAAGAAAGCCAAGGTAAGAAACAAACGTTATACCTTATCCCATAATTCTGATACTTCCTTGAATCCCATAGGAGTTTCTTAGGGTGAAGTTGGGAGTTGTAGCAAGAAGAAACATAATGAGCCTAAACCATCACCAATGGATGTTAATAAGAAGAAACAATGCTTTGATAGACAAGGATTTGGCCATTTACAAGCTGATAGTCCCAAAAATGGAGTTATGACCAGTCTAAATACAAAGGATAGTGAATAGAAGTGCTGAAGTGTACTCAACGAAGTTGGATCTCTAACAATTGCTTGGCGATATTCAAGAGCTGAAACAGGGAGGCATTGTAGGCTTTGTACAAGGATTGAGTGATGAATCTTCATAAATGGTTGAGTTTCAGCCTATTAGGACTATTGATTACATGATAAAGCTTGCTAACAAGGTGGAGAAGAAAGCCAAGGTAAGAAACAAACATTATACCTTATCCCATAATTCTGATACTTATTTGAATCCCGTAAGAGTTTTAGGGTGAAGTTGGGAGTTGTAGCAAGAAGACACATAATGAGACTAAACCATCACCAATTGATGTTAATACGAAGAAACAATGCTTTGATAGACAAGGATTTGGCCATTTACAAGCTGATAGTCCCAAAAATGGAGTTATGACTAGTCAAAATACAAAGGAGAGTGAATAGAACTGCTGAAGTGTACTCAACGGATTTGGATCTCTAACAATTGCTTGGCGATGTTCAAGAGCTGAAACAAGGAGGCATTGTAGGCTTTGTACAAGGATTGAGTGATGAATCTTCATCAATGGTTGAGTTCCAGCCTATTAGGACTCCTGATTGCATGATAAAGCTTGCTAACAAGGTGGAGAAGAAAGCCAAGGTAAGAAACAAACGTTATACCTTATCCCATAATTCTGATACTTCCTTGAATCCCATAGGAGTTTCTTAGGGTGAAGTTGGAAATTGTAGCAAGAAGACACATAATGTGACTAAACCATCACCAATGGATGTTGTTAATAAGAAGAAACAATGCTTTGATAGACAAGGATTTGGCCATTTACAAGCTGATAGTCCCAAAAATGGAGTTATGACCAGTCTAACTACAAAGGATAGTGAATAGAAGTCCTGAAGTGTACTCAACGAAGTTGGATCTCTAACAATTGCTTGGCGATGTTCAAGAGCTGAAACAGGGAGGCATTGTAGGCTTTGTACAAGGATTGAGTGATGAATCTTCATCAATGGTTGAGCTCCAGCCTATTAGGACTCTTGATTACATGATAAAGCTTGCTAACAAGGTGGAGAAGAAAGCCAAGGTAAGAAACAAACGTTATACCTTATCTAATAATTCTGATACTTCCTTGAATCCCATAGGAGTTTCTTAGGGTGAAGTTGGGAGTTGTAGCAAGAAGAAACATAATGAGCCTAAACCATCACCAATGGATGTTAATAAGAAGAAACAATGCTTTGATAGACAAGGATTTGGCCATTTACAAGCTGATAGTCCCAAAAATGGAGTTATGACCAGTCTAAATACAAAGGATAGTGAATAGAAGTGCTGAAGTGTACTCAACGAAGTTGGATCTCTAACAATTGCTTGGCGATATTCAAGAGCTGAAACAGGGAGGCATTGTAGGCTTTGTACAAGGATTGAGTGATGAATCTTCATAAATGGTTGAGTTTCAGCCTATTAGGACT
This sequence comes from Barbarea vulgaris, assembly GCA_963667165.1. Taxonomy (NCBI): domain Eukaryota; kingdom Viridiplantae; phylum Streptophyta; class Magnoliopsida; order Brassicales; family Brassicaceae; genus Barbarea; species Barbarea vulgaris. The sequence continues at coordinate 8,760,475 of OY763889.1, read as the reverse complement.
ATTGATTACATGATAAAGCTTGCTAACAAGGTGGAGAAGAAAGCCAAGGTAAGAAACAGACATTATACCTTATCCCATAATTCTGATACTTATTTGAATCCCGTAAGAGTTTTAGGGTGAAGTTGGGAGTTGTAGCAAGAAGACACATAATGAGACTAAACCATCACCAATTGATGTTAATACGAAGAAACAATGCTTTGATAGACAAGGATTTGGCCATTTACAAGCTGATAGTCCCAAAAATGGAGTTATGACTAGTCAAAATACAAAGGAGAGTGAATAGAACTGCTGAAGTGTACTCAACGGATTTGGATCTCTAACAATTGCTTGGCGATGTTCAAGAGCTGAAACAAGGAGACATTGTAGGCTTTGTACAAGGATTGAGTGATGAATCTTCATCAATGGTTGAGTTCCAGCCTATTAGGACTCCTGATTGCATGATAAAGCTTGCTAACAAGGTGGAGAAGAAAGCCAAGGTAAGAAACAAACGTTATACCTTATCCCATAATTCTGATACTTCCTTGAATCCCATAGGAGTTTCTTAGGGTGAAGTTGGAAATTGTAGCAAGAAGACACATAATGTGACTAAACCATCACCAATGGATGTTGTTAATAAGAAGAAACAATGCTTTGATAGACAAGGATTTGGCCATTTACAAGCTGATAGTCCCAAAAATGGAGTTATGACCAGTCTAACTACAAAGGATAGTGAATAGAAGTCCTGAAGTGTACTCAACGAAGTTGGATCTCTAACAATTGCTTGGCGATGTTCAAGAGCTGAAACAGGGAGGCATTGTAGGCTTTGTACAAGGATTGAGTGATGAATCTTCATCAATGGTTGAGCTCCAGCCTATTAGGACTCTTGATTACATGATAAAGCTTGCTAACAAGGTGGAGAAGAAAGCCAAGGTAAGAAACAAACGTTATACCTTATCCCATAATTCTGATACTTCCTTGAATCCCATAGGAGTTTCTTAGGGTGAAGTTGGGAGTTGTAGCAAGAAGAAACATAATGAGCCTAAACCATCACCAATGGATGTTAATAAGAAGAAACAATGCTTTGATAGATAAGGATTTGGCCATTTACAAGCTGATAGTCCCAAAAATGGAGTTATCACCAGTCTAAATACAAAGGATAGTGAATAGAAGTGCTGAAGTGTACTCAACGAAGTTGGATCTCTAACAATTGCTTGGCGATATTCAAGAGCTGAAACAGGGAGGCATTGTAGGCTTTGTACAAGGATTGAGTGATGAATCTTCATAAATGGTTGAGTTTCAGCCTATTAGGACTCTTGATTACATGATAAAGCTTGCTAACAAGGTGGAGAAGAAAGCCAAGGTAAGAAACAAACATTATACCTTATCCCATAATTCTGATACTTATTTGAATCCCGTAAGAGTTTCTTAGGGTGAAGTTGGGAGTTGTAGCAAGAAGACACATAATGAGACTAAACCATCACCAATTGATGTTAATACGAAGAAACAATGCTTTGATAGACAAGGATTTGGCCATTTACAAGCTGATAGTCCCAAAAATGGAGTTATGACTAGTCAAAATACAAAGGAGAGTGAATAGAACTGCTGAAGTGTACTCAACGAATTTGGATCTCTAACAATTGCTTGGCGATGTTCAAGAGCTGAAACAAGGAGGCATTGTAGGCTTTGTACAAGGATTGAGTGATGAATCTTCATCAATGGTTGAGCTCCAGCCTATTAGGACTCCTGATTGCATGATAAAGCTTGCTAACAAGGTGGAGAAGAAAGCCAAGGTAAAAAACAAACGTTATACCTTATCCTATAATTCTGATACTTCCTTGAATCACATAGGAGTTTCTTAGGGTGAAGTTGGGAATTGTAGCAAGAAGACACATAATGTGACTAAACCATCACCAATGGATGTTGTTAATAAGAAGAAACAATGCTTTGATAGACAAGGATTTGGCCATTTACAAGCTGATAGTCCCAAAAATGGAGTTATGACCAGTCTAACTACAAAGGATAGTGAATAGAAGTCCTGAAGTGTACTCAACGAAGTTGGATCTCTAACAATTGCTTGGCGATGTTCAAGAGCTGAAACAGGGAGGCATTGTAGGCTTTGTACAAGGATTGAGTGATGAATCTTCATCAATGGTTGAGCTCCAGCCTATTAGGACTCTTGATTACATGATAAAGCTTGCTAACAAGGTGGAGAAGAAAGCCAAGGTAAGAAACAAACGTTATACCTTATCCCATAATTCAGATACTTCCTTGAATCCCATAGGAGTTTCTTAGGGTGAAGTTGGGAGTTGTAGCAAGAAGACACATAATGAGACTAAACCATCACCAATGGATGTTAATAAGAAGAAACAATACTTTGATAGACAAGGATTTGGCAATTTACAAGCTGATAGTCCCAAAAATGGAGTTATGACCAGTCTAAATACAAAGGATAGTGAATAGAAGTGCTGAAGTGTACTCAACGAATTTGGATCTCTAACAATTGCTTGGCGATGTTCAAGAGCTGAAACAAGGAGGCATTGTAGGCTTTCTACAAGGATTGAGTGATGAATCTTCATCAATGGTTGAGCTCCAGCCTATTAGGACTCTTGATTACATGATAAAGCTTGCTAACAAGGTGGAGAAGAAAGCCAAGGTAAGAAACAAACGTTATACCTTATCCCATAATTCTGATACTTCCTTGAATCCCATAGGAGTTTCTTAGGGTGAAGTTGGGAGTTGTAGCAAGAAGAAACATAATGAGCCTAAACCATCACCAATGGATGTTAATAAGAAGAAACAATGCTTTGATAGACAAGGATTTGGCCATTTACAAGCTGATAGTCCCAAAAATGGAGTTATGACCAGTCTAAATACAAAGGATAGTGAATAGAAGTGCTGAAGTGTACTCAACGAAGTTGGATCTCTAACAATTGCTTGGCGATATTCAAGAGCTGAAACAGGGAGGCATTGTAGGCTTTGTACAAGGATTGAGTGATGAATCTTCATAAATGGTTGAGTTTCAGCCTATTAGGACTATTGATTACATGATAAAGCTTGCTAACAAGGTGGAGAAGAAAGCCAAGGTAAGAAACAAACATTATACCTTATCCCATAATTCTGATACTTATTTGAATCCCGTAAGAGTTTTAGGGTGAAGTTGGGAGTTGTAGCAAGAAGACACATAATGAGACTAAACCATCACCAATTGATGTTAATACGAAGAAACAATGCTTTGATAGACAAGGATTTGGCCATTTACAAGCTGATAGTCCCAAAAATGGAGTTATGACTAGTCAAAATACAAAGGAGAGTGAATAGAACTGCTGAAGTGTACTCAACGGATTTGGATCTCTAACAATTGCTTGGCGATGTTCAAGAGCTGAAACAAGGAGGCATTGTAGGCTTTGTACAAGGATTGAGTGATGAATCTTCATCAATGGTTGAGTTCCAGCCTATTAGGACTCCTGATTGCATGATAAAGCTTGCTAACAAGGTGGAGAAGAAAGCCAAGGTAAGAAACAAACGTTATACCTTATCCCATAATTCTGATACTTCCTTGAATCCCATAGGAGTTTCTTAGGGTGAAGTTGGAAATTGTAGCAAGAAGACACATAATGTGACTAAACCATCACCAATGGATGTTGTTAATAAGAAGAAACAATGCTTTGATAGACAAGGATTTGGCCATTTACAAGCTGATAGTCCCAAAAATGGAGTTATGACCAGTCTAACTACAAAGGATAGTGAATAGAAGTCCTGAAGTGTACTCAACGAAGTTGGATCTCTAACAATTGCTTGGCGATGTTCAAGAGCTGAAACAGGGAGGCATTGTAGGCTTTGTACAAGGATTGAGTGATGAATCTTCATCAATGGTTGAGCTCCAGCCTATTAGGACTCTTGATTACATGATAAAGCTTGCTAACAAGGTGGAGAAGAAAGCCAAGGTAAGAAACAAACGTTATACCTTATCTAATAATTCTGATACTTCCTTGAATCCCATAGGAGTTTCTTAGGGTGAAGTTGGGAGTTGTAGCAAGAAGAAACATAATGAGCCTAAACCATCACCAATGGATGTTAATAAGAAGAAACAATGCTTTGATAGACAAGGATTTGGCCATTTACAAGCTGATAGTCCCAAAAATGGAGTTATGACCAGTCTAAATACAAAGGATAGTGAATAGAAGTGCTGAAGTGTACTCAACGAAGTTGGATCTCTAACAATTGCTTGGCGATATTCAAGAGCTGAAACAGGGAGGCATTGTAGGCTTTGTACAAGGATTGAGTGATGAATCTTCATAAATGGTTGAGTTTCAGCCTATTAGGACTATTGATTACATGATAAAGCTTGCTAACAAGGTGGAGAAGAAAGCCAAGGTAAGAAACAGACATTATACCTTATCCCATAATTCTGATACTTATTTGAATCCCGTAAGAGTTTTAGGGTGAAGTTGGGAGTTGTAGCAAGAAGACACATAATGAGACTAAACCATCACCAATTGATGTTAATACGAAGAAACAATGCTTTGATAGACAAGGATTTGGCCATTTACAAGCTGATAGTCCCAAAAATGGAGTTATGACTAGTCAAAATACAAAGGAGAGTGAATAGAACTGCTGAAGTGTACTCAACGGATTTGGATCTCTAACAATTGCTTGGCGATGTTCAAGAGCTGAAACAAGGAGACATTGTAGGCTTTGTACAAGGATTGAGTGATGAATCTTCATCAATGGTTGAGTTCCAGCCTATTAGGACTCCTGATTGCATGATAAAGCTTGCTAACAAGGTGGAGAAGAAAGCCAAGGTAAGAAACAAACGTTATACCTTATCCCATAATTCTGATACTTCCTTGAATCCCATAGGAGTTTCTTAGGGTGAAGTTGGAAATTGTAGCAAGAAGACACATAATGTGACTAAACCATCACCAATGGATGTTGTTAATAAGAAGAAACAATGCTTTGATAGACAAGGATTTGGCCATTTACAAGCTGATAGTCCCAAAAATGGAGTTATGACCAGTCTAACTACAAAGGATAGTGAATAGAAGTCCTGAAGTGTACTCAACGAAGTTGGATCTCTAACAATTGCTTGGCGATGTTCAAGAGCTGAAACAGGGAGGCATTGTAGGCTTTGTACAAGGATTGAGTGATGAATCTTCATCAATGGTTGAGCTCCAGCCTATTAGGACTCTTGATTACATGATAAAGCTTGCTAACAAGGTGGAGAAGAAAGCCAAGGTAAGAAACAAACGTTATACCTTATCCCATAATTCTGATACTTCCTTGAATCCCATAGGAGTTTCTTAGGGTGAAGTTGGGAGTTGTAGCAAGAAGAAACATAATGAGCCTAAACCATCACCAATGGATGTTAATAAGAAGAAACAATGCTTTGATAGATAAGGATTTGGCCATTTACAAGCTGATAGTCCCAAAAATGGAGTTATCACCAGTCTAAATACAAAGGATAGTGAATAGAAGTGCTGAAGTGTACTCAACGAAGTTGGATCTCTAACAATTGCTTGGCGATATTCAAGAGCTGAAACAGGGAGGCATTGTAGGCTTTGTACAAGGATTGAGTGATGAATCTTCATAAATGGTTGAGTTTCAGCCTATTAGGACTCTTGATTACATGATAAAGCTTGCTAACAAGGTGGAGAAGAAAGCCAAGGTAAGAAACAAACATTATACCTTATCCCATAATTCTGATACTTATTTGAATCCCGTAAGAGTTTCTTAGGGTGAAGTTGGGAGTTGTAGCAAGAAGACACATAATGAGACTAAACCATCACCAATTGATGTTAATACGAAGAAACAATGCTTTGATAGACAAGGATTTGGCCATTTACAAGCTGATAGTCCCAAAAATGGAGTTATGACTAGTCAAAATACAAAGGAGAGTGAATAGAACTGCTGAAGTGTACTCAACGAATTTGGATCTCTAACAATTGCTTGGCGATGTTCAAGAGCTGAAACAAGGAGGCATTGTAGGCTTTGTACAAGGATTGAGTGATGAATCTTCATCAATGGTTGAGCTCCAGCCTATTAGGACTCCTGATTGCATGATAAAGCTTGCTAACAAGGTGGAGAAGAAAGCCAAGGTAAGAAACAAACGTTATACCTTATCCTATAATTCTGATACTTCCTTGAATCACATAGGAGTTTCTTAGGGTGAAGTTGGGAATTGTAGCAAGAAGACACATAATGTGACTAAACCATCACCAATGGATGTTGTTAATAAGAAGAAACAATGCTTTGATAGACAAGGATTTGGCCATTTACAAGCTGATAGTCCCAAAAATGGAGTTATGACCAGTCTAACTACAAAGGATAGTGAATAGAAGTCCTGAAGTGTACTCAACGAAGTTGGATCTCTAACAATTGCTTGGCGATGTTCAAGAGCTGAAACAGGGAGGCATTGTAGGCTTTGTACAAGGATTGAGTGATGAATCTTCATCAATGGTTGAGCTCCAGCCTATTAGGACTCTTGATTACATGATAAAGCTTGCTAACAAGGTGGAGAAGAAAGCCAAGGTAAGAAACAAACGTTATACCTTATCCCATAATTCAGATACTTCCTTGAATCCCATAGGAGTTTCTTAGGGTGAAGTTGGGAGTTGTAGCAAGAAGACACATAATGAGACTAAACCATCACCAATGGATGTTAATAAGAAGAAACAATACTTTGATAGACAAGGATTTGGCAATTTACAAGCTGATAGTCCCAAAAATGGAGTTATGACCAGTCTAAATACAAAGGATAGTGAATAGAAGTGCTGAAGTGTACTCAACGAATTTGGATCTCTAACAATTGCTTGGCGATGTTCAAGAGCTGAAACAAGGAGGCATTGTAGGCTTTCTACAAGGATTGAGTGATGAATCTTCATCAATGGTTGAGCTCCAGCCTATTAGGACTCTTGATTACATGATAAAGCTTGCTAACAAGGTGGAGAAGAAAGCCAAGGTAAGAAACAAACGTTATACCTTATCCCATAATTCTGATACTTCCTTGAATCCCATAGGAGTTTCTTAGGGTGAAGTTGGGAGTTGTAGCAAGAAGAAACATAATGAGCCTAAACCATCACCAATGGATGTTAATAAGAAGAAACAATGCTTTGATAGACAAGGATTTGGCCATTTACAAGCTGATAGTCCCAAAAATGGAGTTATGACCAGTCTAAATACAAAGGATAGTGAATAGAAGTGCTGAAGTGTACTCAACGAAGTTGGATCTCTAACAATTGCTTGGCGATATTCAAGAGCTGAAACAGGGAGGCATTGTAGGCTTTGTACAAGGATTGAGTGATGAATCTTCATAAATGGTTAAGTTTCAGCCTATTAGGACTCTTGATTACATGATAAAGCTTGCTAACAAGGTGGAGAAGAAAGCCAAGGTAAGAAACAAACGTTATACCTTATCCTATAATTCTGATACTTCCTTGAATCACATAGGAGTTTCTTAGGGTGAAGTTGGGAATTGTAGCAAGAAGACACATAATGTGACTAAACCATCACCAATGGATGTTGTTAATAAGAAGAAACAATGCTTTGATAGACAAGGATTTGGCCATTTACAAGCTGATAGTCCCAAAAATGGAGTTATGACCAGTCTAACTACAAAGGATAGTGAATAGAAGTCCTGAAGTGTACTCAACGAAGTTGGATCTCTAACAATTGCTTGGCGATGTTCAAGAGCTGAAACAGGGAGGCATTGTAGGCTTTGTACAAGGATTGAGTGATGAATCTTCATCAATGGTTGAGCTCCAGCCTATTAGGACTCTTGATTACATGATAAAGCTTGCTAACAAGGTGGAGAAGAAAGCCAAGGTAAGAAACAAACGTTATACCTTATCCCATAATTCAGATACTTCCTTGAATCCCATAGGAGTTTCTTAGGGTGAAGTTGGGAGTTGTAGCAAGAAGACACATAATGAGACTAAACCATCACCAATGGATGTTAATAAGAAGAAACAATACTTTGATAGACAAGGATTTGGCAATTTACAAGCTGATAGTCCCAAAAATGGAGTTATGACCAGTCTAAATACAAAGGATAGTGAATAGAAGTGCTGAAGTGTACTCAACGAATTTGGATCTCTAACAATTGCTTGGCGATGTTCAAGAGCTGAAACAAGGAGGCATTGTAGGCTTTGTACAAGGATTGAGTGATGAATCTTCATCAATGGTTGAGTTCCAGCCTATTAGGACTCCTGATTGCATGATAAAGCTTGCTAACAAGGTGGAGAAGAAAGCCAAGGTAAGAAACAAACGTTATACCTTATCCCATAATTCTGATACTTCCTTGAATCCCATAGGAGTTTCTTAGGGTGAAGTTGGAAATTGTAGCAAGAAGACACATAATGTGACTAAACCATCACCAATGGATGTTGTTAATAAGAAGAAACAATGCTTTGATAGACAAAGATTTGGCCATTTACAAGCTGATAGTCCCAAAAATGGAGTTATGACCAGTCTAACTACAAAGGATAGTGAATAGAAGTCCTGAAGTGTACTCAACGAAGTTGGATCTCTAACAATTGCTTGGCGATGTTCAAGAGCTGAAACAGGGAGGCATTGTAGGCTTTGTACAAGGATTGAGTGATGAATCTTCATCAATGGTTGAGCTCCAGCCTATTAGGACTCTTGATTACATGATAAAGCTTGCTAACAAGGTGGAGAAGAAAGCCAAGGTAAGAAACAAACGTTATACCTTATCCCATAATTCAGATACTTCCTTGAATCCCATAGGAGTTTCTTAGGGTGAAGTTGGGAGTTGTAGCAAGAAGACACATAATGAGACTAAACCATCACCAATGGATGTTAATAAGAAGAAACAATACTTTGATAGACAAGGATTTGGCAATTTACAAGCTGATAGTCCCAAAAATGGAGTTATGACCAGTCTAAATACAAAGGATAGTGAATAGAAGTGCTGAAGTGTACTCAACGAATTTGGATCTCTAACAATTGCTTGGCGATGTTCAAGAGCTGAAACAAGGAGGCATTGTAGGCTTTCTACAAGGATTGAGTGATGAATCTTCATCAATGGTTGAGCTCCAGCCTATTAGGACTCTTGATTACATGATAAAGCTTGCTAACAAGGTGGAGAAGAAAGCCAAGGTAAGAAACAAACGTTATACCTTATCCCATAATTCTGATACTTCCTTGAATCCCATAGGAGTTTCTTAGGGTGAAGTTGGGAGTTGTAGCAAGAAGAAACATAATGAGCCTAAACCATCACCAATGGATGTTAATAAGAAGAAACAATGCTTTGATAGACAAGGATTTGGCCATTTACAAGCTGATAGTCCCAAAAATGGAGTTATGACCAGTCTAAATACAAAGGATAGTGAATAGAAGTGCTGAAGTGTACTCAACGAAGTTGGATCTCTAACAATTGCTTGGCGATATTCAAGAGCTGAAACAGGGAGGCATTGTAGGCTTTGTACAAGGATTGAGTGATGAATCTTCATAAATGGTTAAGTTTCAGCCTATTAGGACTCTTGATTACATGATAAAGCTTGCTAACAAGGTGGAGAAGAAAGCCAAGGTAAGAAACAAACATTATACCTTATCCCATAATTCTGATACTTCTTTGAATCCCGTAATAGTTTCTTAGGGTGAAGTTGGGAGTTGTAGCAAGAAGACACATAATGAGACTAAACCATCACCAATTGATGTTAATACGAAGAAACAATGCTTTGATAGACAAGGATTTGGCCATTTACAAGCTGATAGTCCCAAAAATGGAGTTATGACTAGTCAAAATACAAAGGAGAGTGAATAGAACTGCTGAAGTGTACTCAACGGATTTGGATCTCTAACAATTGCTTGGCGATGTTCAAGAGCTGAAACAAGGAGGCATTGTAGGCTTTGTACAAGGATTGAGTGATGAATCTTCATCAATGGTTGAGTTCCAGCCTATTAGGACTCCTGATTGCATGATAAAGCTTGCTAACAAGGTGGAGAAGAAAGCCAAGGTAAGAAACAAACGTTATACCTTATCCCATAATTCTGATACTTCCTTGAATCCCATAGGAGTTTCTTAGGGTGAAGTTGGAAATTGTAGCAAGAAGACACATAATGTGACTAAACCATCACCAAGGGATGTTGTTAATAAGAAGAAACAATGCTTTGATAGACAAGGATTTGGCCATTTACAAGCTGATAGTCCCAAAAATGGAGTTATGACCAGTCTAACTACAAAGGATAGTGAATAGAAGTCCTGAAGTGTACTCAACGAAGTTGGATCTCTAACAATTGCTTGGCGATGTTCAAGAGCTGAAACAGGGAGGCATTGTAGGCTTTGTACAAGGATTGAGTGATGAATCTTCATCAATGGTTGAGCTCCAGCCTATTAGGACTCCTGATTACATGATAAAGCTTGCTAACAAGGTGGAGAAGAAAGCCAAGGTAAGAAACAAACGTTATACCTTATCCCATAATTCTGATACTTCCTTGAATCCCATAGGAGTTTCTTAGGGTGAAGTTGGGAGTTGTAGCAAGAAGAAACATAATGAGCCTAAACCATCACCAATGGATGTTAATAAGAAGAAACAATGCTTTGATAGACAAGGATTTGGCCATTTACAAGATGATACTCCCAAAAATGGAGTTATGACCAGTCTAAATACAAAGGATAGTGAATAGAAGTGCTGAAGTGTACTCAACGAAGTTGGATCTCTAACAATTGCTTGGCGATATTCAAGAGCTGAAACAGGGAGGCATTGTAGGCTTTGTACAAGGATTGAGTGATGAATCTTCATAAATGGTTGAGTTTCAGCCTATTAGGACTATTGATTACATGATAAAGCTTGCTAACAAGGTGGAGAAGAAAGCCAAGGTAAGAAACAAACATTATACCTTATCCCATAATTCTGATACTTATTTGAATCCCGTAAGAGTTTTAGGGTGAAGTTGGGAGTTGTAGCAAGAAGACACATAATGAGACTAAACCATCACCAATTGATGTTAATACGAAGAAACAATGCTTTGATAGACAAGGATTTGGCCATTTACAAGCTGATAGTCCCAAAAATGGAGTTATGACTAGTCAAAATACAAAGGAGAGTGAATAGAACTGCTGAAGTGTACTCAACGAATTTGGATCTCTAACAATTGCTTGGCGATGTTCAAGAGCTGAAACATGGAGGCATTGTAGGCTTTGTACAAGGATTGAGTGATGAATCTTCATCAATGGTTGAGCTCCAGCCTATTAGGACTCCTGATTGCATGATAAAGCTTGCTAACAAGGTGGAGAAGAAAGCCAAGGTAAGAAACAAACGTTATACCTTATCCCATAATTCTGATACTTCCTTGAATCCCATAGGAGTTTCTTAGGGTGAAGTTGGAAATTGTAGCAAGAAGACACATAATGTGACTAAACCATCACCAATGGATGTTGTTAATAAGAAGAAACAATGCTTTGATAGACAAGGATTTGGCCATTTACAAGCTGATAGTCCCAAAAATGGAGTTATGACCAGTCTAACTACAAAGGATAGTGAATAGAAGTCCTGAAGTGTACTCAACGAAGTTGGATCTCTAACAATTGCTTGGCGATGTTCAAGAGCTGAAACAGGGAGGCATTGTAGGCTTTGTACAAGGATTGAGTGATGAATCTTCATCAATGGTTGAGCTCCAGCCTATTAGGACTCTTGATTACATGATAAAGCTTGCTAACAAGGTGGAGAAGAAAGCCAAGGTAAGAAACAAACGTTATACCTTATCCCATAATTCTGATACTTCCTTGAATCCCATAGGAGTTTCTTAGGGTGAAGTTGGGAGTTGTAGCAAGAAGACACATAATGAGACTAAACCATCACCAATGGATGTTAATAAGAAGAAACAATGCTTTGATAGACAAGGATTTGGCCATTTACAAGCTGATAGTCCCAAAAATGGAGTTATGACCAGTCTAAATACAAAGAATAGTGAATAGAAGTGCTGAAGTGTACTCAACGAATTTGGATCTCTAACAATTGCTTGGCGATGTTCAAGAGCTGAAACAAGGAGGCATTGTAGGCTTTGTACAAGGATTGAGTGATGAATCTTCATCAATGGTTGAGCTCCAGCCTATTAGGACTCTTGATTACATGATAAAGCTTGCTAACAAGGTGGAGAAGAAAGCCAAGGTAAGAAACAAACGTTATACCTTATCCCATAATTCTGATACTTCCTTCAATCCCATAGGAGTTTCTTAGGGTGAAGTTGGGAGTTGTAGCAAGAAGAAACATAATGAGCCTAAACCATCACCAATGGATGTTAATAAGAAGAAACAATGCTTTGATAGACAAGGATTTGGCCATTTACAAGCTGATAGTCCCAAAAATGGAGTTATCACCAGTCTAAATACAAAGGATAGTGAATAGAAGTGCTGAAGTGTACTCAACGAAGTTGGATCTCTAACAATTGCTTGGCGATATTCAAGAGCTGAAACAGGGAGGCATTGTAGGCTTTGTACAAGGATTGAGTGATGAATCTTCATAAATGGTTGAGTTTCACCCTATTAGGACTCTTGATTACATGATAAAGCTTGCTAACAAGGTGGAGAAGAAAGCCAAGGTAAGAAACAAACATTATACCTTATCCCATAATTCTGATACTTATTTGAATCCCGTAAGAGTTTCTTAGGGTGAAGTTGGGAGTTGTAGCAAGAAGACACATAATGAGACTAAACCATCACCAATTGATGTTAATACGAAGAAACAATGCTTTGATAGACAAGGATTTGGCCATTTACAAGCTGATAGTCCCAAAAATGGAGTTATGACTAGTCAAAATACAAAGGAGAGTGAATAGAACTGCTGAAGTGTACTCAACGAATTTGGATCTCTAACAATTGCTTGGCGATGTTCAAGAGCTGAAACAAGGAGGCATTGTAGGCTTTGTACAAGGATTGAGTGATGAATCTTCATCAATGGTTGAGCTCCAGCCTATTAGGACTCCTGATTGCATGATAAAGCTTGCTAACAAGGTGGAGAAGAAAGCCAAGGTAAGAAACAAACGTTATACCTTATCCCATAATTCTGATACTTCCTTGAATCACATAGGAGTTTCTTAGGGTGAAGTTGGGAATTGTAGCAAGAAGACACATAATGTGACTAAACCATCACCAATGGATGTTGTTAATAAGAAGAAACAATGCTTTGATAGACAAGGATTTGGCCATTTACAAGCTGATAGTCCCAAAAATGGAGTTATGACCAGTCTAACTACAAAGGATAGTGAATAGAAGTCCTCAAGTGTACTCAACGAAGTTGGATCTCTAACAATTGCTTGGCGATGTTCAAGAGCTGAAACAGGGAGGCATTGTAGGCTTTGTACAAGGATTGAGTGATGAATCTTCATCAATGGTTGAGCTCCAGCCTATTAGGACTCTTGATTACATGATAAAGCTTGCTAACAAGGTGGAGAAGAAAGCCAAGGTAAGAAACAAACGTTATACCTTATCCCATAATTCTGATACTTCCTTGAATCCCATAGGAGTTTCTTAGGGTGAAGTTGGGAGTTGTAGCAAGAAGACACATAATGAGACTAAACCATCACCAATGGATGTTAATAAGAAGAAACAATACTTTGATAGACAAGGATTTGGCCATTTACAAGCTGATAGTCCCAAAAATGGAGTTATGACCAGTCTAAATACAAAGGATAGTGAATAGAAGTGCTGAAGTGTACTCAACGAATTTGGATCTATAACAATTGCTTGGCGATGTTCAAGAGCTGAAACAAGGAGGCATTGTAGGCTTTGTACAAGGATTGAGTGATGAATCTTCATCAATGGTTGAGCTCCAGCCTATTAGGACTCTTGATTACATGATAAAGCTTGCTAACAAGGTGGAGAAGAAAGCCAAGGTAAGAAACAAACGTTATACCTTATCCCATAATACTGATACTTCCTTGAATCCCATAGGAGTTTCTTAGGGTGAAGTTGGGAGTTGTAGCAAGAAGAAACATAATGAGCCTAAACCATCACCAATGGATGTTAATAAGAAGAAACAATGCTTTGATAGACAAGGATTTGGCCATTTACAAGCTGATAGTCCCAAAAATGGAGTTATGACCAGTCTAAATACAAAGGATAGTGAATAGAAGTGCTGAAGTGTACTCAACGAAGTTGGATCTCTAACAATTGCTTGGCGATATTCAAGAGCTGAAACAGGGAGGCATTGTAGGCTTTGTACAAGGATTGAGTGATGAATCTTCATAAATGGTTAAGTTTCAGCCTATTAGGACTCTTGATTACATGATAAAGCTTGCTAACAAGGTGGAGAAGAAAGCCAAGGTAAGAAACAAACATTATACCTTATCCCATAATTCTGATACTTCTTTGAATCCCGTAAGAGTTTCTTAGGGTGAAGTTGGGAGTTGTAGCAAGAAGACACATAATGAGACTAAACCATCACCAATTGATGTTAATACGAAGAAACAATGCTTTGATAGACAAGGATTTGGCCATTTACAAGCTGATAGTCCCAAAAATGGAGTTATGACTAGTCAAAATACAAAGGAGAGTGAATAGAACTGCTGAAGTGTACTCAACGAATTTGGATCTCTAACAATTGCTTGGCGATGTTCAAGAGCTGAAACATGGAGGCATTGTAGGCTTTGTACAAGGATTGAGTGATGAATCTTCATCAATGGTTGAGCTCCAGCCTATTAGGACTCTTGATTGCATGATAAAGCTTGCTAACAAGGTGGAGAAGAAAGCCAAGGTAAGAAACAAACGTTATACCTTATCCCATAATTCTGATACTTCCTTGAATCCCATAGGAGTTTCTTAGGGTGAAGTTGGAAATTGTAGCAAGAAGACACATAATGTGACTAAACCATCACCAATGGATGTTGTTAATAAGAAGAAACAATGCTTTGATAGACAAGGATTTGGCCATTTACAAGCTGATAGTCCCAAATATGGAGTTATGACCAGTCTAACTACAAAGGATAGTGAATAGAAGTCCTGAAGTGTACTCAACGAAGTTGGATCTCTAACAATTGCTTGGCGATGTTCAAGAGCTGAAACAGGGAGGCATTGTAGGCTTTGTACAAGGATTGAGTGATGAATCTTCATCAATGGTTGAGCTCCAGCCTATTAGGACTCTTGATTACATGATAAAGCTTGCTAACAAGGTGGAGAAGAAAGCCAAGGTAAGAAACAAACGTTATACCTTATCCCATAATTCTGATACTTCCTTGAATCCCATAGGAGTTTCTTAGGGTGAAGTTGGGAGTTGTAGCAAGAAGAAACATAATGAGCCTAAACCATCACCAATGGATGTTAATAAGAAGAAACAATGCTTTAATAGACAAGGATTTGGCCATTTACAAGCTGATAGTCCCAAAAATGGAGTTATGACCAGTCTAAATACAAAGGATAGTGAATAGAAGTGCTGAAGTGTACTCAACGAAGTTGGATCCCTAACAATTGCTTGGCGATATTCAAGAGCTGAAACAGGGAGGCATTGTAGGCTTTGTACAAGGATTGAGTGATGAATCTTCATAAATGGTTGAGTTTCAGCCTATTAGGACTATTGATTACATGATAAAGCTTGCTAACAAGGTGGAGAAGAAAGCCAAGGTAAGAAACAAACGTTATAGCTTATCCCATAATTCTGATACTTCCTTGAATCCCATAGGAGTTTCTTAGGGTGAAGTTGGGAGTTGTAGCAAGAAGAAACATAATGAGCCTAAACCATCACCAATGGATGTTAATAAGAAGAAACAATGCTTTGATAGACAAGGATTTGGCCATTTACAAGCTGATAGTCCCAAAAATGGAGTTATGACCAGTCTAAATACAAAGGATAGTGAATAGAAGTCCTGAAGTGTACTCAACGAAGTTGGATCTCTAACAATTGCTTGGCGATGTTCAAGAGCTGAAACAGGGAGGCATTGTAGGCTTTGTACAAGGATTGAGTGATGAATCTTCATCAATGGTTGAGCTCCAGCCTATTAGGACTCTTGATTACATGATAAAGCTTGCTAACAAGGTGGAGAAGAAAGCCAAGGTAAGAAACAAACGTTATACCTTATCCCATAATTCTGATACTTCCTTGAATCCCATAGGAGTTTCTTAGGGTGAAGTTGGGAGTTGTAGCAAGAAGACACATAATGAGACTAAACCATCACCAATGGATGTTAATAAGAACAAACAATGCTTTGATAGACAAGGATTTGGCCATTTACAAGCTGATAGTCCCAAAAATGGAGTTATGACCAGTCTAAATACAAAGGATAGTGAATAGAAGTGCTGAAGTGTACTCAACGAATTTGGATCTCTAACAATTTCTTGGCGATGTTCAAGAGCTGAAACAAGGAGGCATTGTAGGCTTTGTACAAGGATTGAGTGATGAATCTTCATCAATGGTTGAGCTCCAGCCTATTAGGACTCTTGATTACATGATAAAGCTTGCTAACAAGGTGGAGAAGAAAGCCAAGGTAAGAAACAAACGTTATACCTTATCCCATAATTCTGATACTTCCTTGAATCCCATAGGAGTTTCTTAAGGTGAAGTTGGGAGTTGTAGCAAGAAGAAACATAATGAGCCTAAACCATCACCAATGGATGTTAATAAGAAGAAACAATGCTTTGATAGACAAGGATTTGGCCATTTACAAGCTGATAGTCCCAAAAATGGAGTTATGACCAGTCTAAATACAAAGGATAGTGAATAGAAGTGCTGAAGTGTACTCAACGAAGTTGGATCTCTAACAATTGCTTGGCGATATTCAAGAGCTGAAACAGGGAGGCATTGTAGGCTTTGTACAAGGATTGAGTGATGAATCTTCATAAATGGTTAAGTTTCAGCCTATTAGGACTCTTGATTACATGATAAAGCTTGCTAACAAGGTGGAGAAGAAAGCCAAGGTAAGAAACAAACATTATACCTTATCCCATAATTCTGATACTTATTTGAATCCCGTAAGAGTTTCTTAGGGTGAAGTTGGGAGTTGTAGCAAGAAGACACATAATGAGACTAAACCATCACCAATTGATGTTAATACGAAGAAACAATGCTTTGATAGACAAGGATTTGGCCATTTACAAGCTGATAGTCCCAAAAATGGAGTTATGACTAGTCAAAATACAAAGGAGAGTGAATAGAACTGCTGAAGTGTACTCAACGAATTTGGATCTCTAACAATTGCTTGGCGATGTTCAAGAGCTGAAACATGGAGGCATTGTATGCTTTGTACAAGGATTGAGTGATGATTCTTCATCAATGGTTGAGCTCCAGCCTATTAGGACTCTTGATTGCATGATAAAGCTTGCTAACAAGGTGGAGAAGAAAGCCAAGGTAAGAAACAAACGTTATACCTTATCCAATAATTCTGATACTTCCTTGAATCCCATAGGAGTTTCTTAGGGTGAAGTTGGAAATTGTAGCAAGAAGACACATAATGTGACTAAACCATCACCAATGGATGTTGTTAATAAGAAGAAACAATGCTTTGATAGACAAGGATTTGGCCATTTACAAGCTGATAGTCCCAAATATGGAGTTATGACCAGTCTAACTACAAAGGATAGTGAATAGAAGTCCTGAAGTGTACTCAACGAAGTTGGATCTCTAACAATTGCTTGGCGATGTTCAAGAGCTGAAACAGGGAGGCATTGTAGGCTTTGTACAAGGATTGAGTGATGAATCTTCATCAATGGTTGAGCTCCAGCCTATTAGGACTCTTGATTACATGATAAAGCTTGCTAACAAGGTGGAGAAGAAAGCCAAGGTAAGAAACAAACGTTATACCTTATCCCATAATTCTGATACTTCCTTGAATCCCATAGGAGTTTCTTAGGGTGAAGTTGGGAGTTGTAGCAAGAAGAAACATAATGAGCCTAAACCATCACCAATGGATGTTAATAAGAAGAAACAATGCTTTAATAGACAAGGATTTGGCCATTTACAAGCTGATAGTCCCAAAAATGGAGTTATGACCAGTCTAAATACAAAGGATAGTGAATAGAAGTGCTGAAGTGTACTCAACGAAGTTGGATCCCTAACAATTGCTTGGCGATATTCAAGAGCTGAAACAGGGAGGCATTGTAGGCTTTGTACAAGGATTGAGTGATGAATCTTCATAAATGGTTGAGTTTCAGCCTATTAGGACTATTGATTACATGATAAAGCTTGCTAACAAGGTGGAGAAGAAAGCCAAGGTAAGAAACAAACGTTATACCTTATCCCATAATTCTGATACTTCCTTGAATCCCATAGGAGTTTCTTAGGGTGAAGTTGGGAGTTGTAGCAAGAAGAAACATAATGAGCCTAAACCATCACCAATGGATGTTAATAAGAAGAAACAATGCTTTGATAGACAAGGATTTGGCCATTTACAAGCTGATAGTCCCAAAAATGGAGTTATGACCAGTCTAAATACAAAGGATAGTGAATAGAAGTCCTGAAGTGTACTCAACGAAGTTGGATCTCTAACAATTGCTTAGCGATGTTCAAGAGCTGAAACAGGGAGGCATTGTAGGCTTTGTACAAGGATTGAGTGATGAATCTTCATCAATGGTTGAGCTCCAGCCTATTAGGACTCTTGATTACATGATAAAGCTTGCTAACAAGGTGGAGAAGAAAGCCAAGGTAAGAAACAAACGTTATACCTTATCCCATAATTCTGATACTTCCTTGAATCCCATAGGAGTTTCTTAGGGTGAAGTTGGGAGTTGTAGCAAGAAGACACATAATGAGACTAAACCATCACCAATGGATGTTAATAAGAACAAACAATGCTTTGATAGACAAGGATTTGGCCATTTACAAGCTGATAGTCCCAAAAATGGAGTTATGACCAGTCTAAATACAAAGGATAGTGAATAGAAGTGCTGAAGTGTACTCAACGAATTTGGATCTCTAACAATTGCTTGGCGATGTTCAAGAGCTGAAACAAGGAGGCATTGTAGGCTTTGTACAAGGATTGAGTGATGAATCTTCATCAATGGTTGAGCTCCAGCCTATTAGGACTCTTGATTACATGATAAAGCTTGCTAACAAGGTGGAGAAGAAAGCCAAGGTAAGAAACAAACGTTATACCTTATCCCATAATTCTGATACTTCCTTGAATCCCATAGGAGTTTCTTAAGGTGAAGTTGGGAGTTGTAGCAAGAAGAAACATAATGAGCCTAAACCATCAGCAATGGATGTTAATAAGAAGAAACAATGCTTTGATAGACAAGGATTTGGCCATTTACAAGCTGATAGTCCCAAAAATGGAGTTATGACCAGTCTAAATACAAAGGATAGTGAATAGAAGTGCTGAAGTGTACTCAACGAAGTTGGATCTCTAACAATTGCTTGGCGATATTCAAGAGCTGAAACAGGGAGGCATTGTAGGCTTTGTACAAGGATTGAGTGATGAATCTTCATAAATGGTTAAGTTTCAGCCTATTAGGACTCTTGATTACATGATAAAGCTTGCTAACAAGGTGGAGAAGAAAGCCAAGGTAAGAAACAAACATTATACCTTATCCCATAATTCTGATACTTATTTGAATCCCGTAAGAGTTTCTTAGGGTGAAGTTGGGAGTTGTAGCAAGAAGACACATAATGAGACTAAACCATCACCAATTGATGTTAATACGAAGAAACAATGCTTTGATAGACAAGGATTTGGCCATTTACAAGCTGATAGTCCCAAAAATGGAGTGATGACTAGTCAAAATACAAAGGAGAGTGAATAGAACTGCTGAAGTGTACTCAACGAATTTGGATCTCTAACAATTGCTTGGCGATGTTCAAGAGCTGAAACATGGAGGCATTGTAGGCTTTGTACAAGGATTGAGTGATGAATCTTCATCAATGGTTGAGCTCCATCCTATTAGGACTCCTGATTGCATGATAAAGCTTGCTAACAAGGTGGAGAAGAAAGCCAAGGTAAGAAACAAACGTTATACCTTATCCCATAATTCTGATACTTCCTTGAATCCCATAGGAGTTTCTTAGGGTGAAGTTGGAAATTGTAGCAAGAAGACACATAATGTGACTAAACCATCACCAATGGATGTTGTTAATAAGAAGAAACAATGCTTTGATAGACAAGGATTTGGCCATTTACAAGCTGATAGTCCCAAAAATGGAGTTATGACCAGTCTAACTACAAAGGATAGTGAATAGAAGTCCTGAAGTGTACTCAACGAAGTTGGATCTCTAACAATTGCTTGGCGATGTTCAAGAGCTGAAACAGGGAGGCATTGTAGGCTTTGTACAAGGATTGAGTGATGAATCTTCATCAATGGTTGAGCTCCATCCTATTAGGACTCCTGATTGCATGATAAAGCTTGCTAACAAGGTGGAGAAGAAAGCCAAGGTAAGAAACAAACGTTATACCTTATCCCATAATTCTGATACTTCCTTGAATCCCATAGGAGTTTCTTAGGGTGAAGTTGGAAATTGTAGCAAGAAGACACATAATGTGACTAAACCATCACCAATGGATGTTGTTAATAAGAAGAAACAATGCTTTGATAGACAAGGATTTGGCCATTTACAAGCTGATAGTCCCAAAAATGGAGTTATGACCAGTCTAACTACAAAGGATAGTGAATAGAAGTCCTGAAGTGTACTCAACGAAGTTGGATCTCTAACAATTGCTTGGCGATGTTCAAGAGCTGAAACAGGGAGGCATTGTAGGCTTTGTACAAGGATTGAGTGATGAATCTTCATCAATGGTTGAGCTCCAGCCTATTAGGACTCTTGATTACATGATAAAGCTTGCTAACAAGGTGGAGAAGAAAGCCAAGGTAAGAAACAAACGTTATACCTTATCCCATAATTCTGATACTTCCTTGAATCCCATAGGAGTTTCTTAGGGTGAAGTTGGGAGTTGTAGCAAGAAGACACATAATGAGACTAAACCATCACCAATGGATGTTAATAAGAACAAACAATGCTTTGATAGACAAGGATTTGGCCATTTACAAGCTGATAGTCCCAAAAATGGAGTTATGACCAGTCTAAATACAAAGGATAGTGAATAGAAGTGCTAAAGTGTACTCAACGAAGTTGGATCTCTAACAATTGCTTGGCGATATTCAAGAGCTGAAACAGGGAGGCATTGTAGGCTTTGTACAAGGATTGAGTGATGAATCTTCATAAATGGTTGAGCTTCAGCCTATTAGGACTCTTGATTACATGATAAAGCTTGCTAACAAGATGGAGAAGAAAGCCAAGGTAAGAAACAAACATTATACCTTTCCCATAATTCTGATACTTATTTGAATCCCAAAAGAGTTTCTTAGGGTGAAGTTGGGAGATGTAGCAAGAAGACACATAATGAGACTAAACCATCACCAATGGATGTTAATAAAAAGAAACAAAGTTTGATAGACAAGGATTTGGCCATTTACAAGCGGATAGTCCCAAAAATGGAGTTATGACCAGTCTAAATACAAAGGATAGTGAATAGAAGTGCTAAAGTGTACTCAACGAAGTTGGATCTCTAACAATTGCTTGGCGATGTTCAAGAGCTGAAACAGGGAGGCATTGTAGGCTTTGTACAAGGATTGAGTGATGAATCTTCATAAATGGTTAAGTTTCAGCCTATTAGGACTCTTGATTACATGATAAAGCTTGCTAACAAGGTGGAGAAGAAAGCCAAGGTAAGAAACAAACATTATACCTTATCCCATAATTCTGATACTTATTTGAATCCCGTAAGAGTTTCTTAGGGTGAAGTTGGGAGTTGTAGCAAGAAGACACATAATGAGACTAAACCATCACCAATTGATGTTAATACGAAGAAACAATGCTTTGATAGACAAGGATTTGGCCATTTACAAGCTGATAGTCCCAAAAATGGAGTTATGACTAGTCAAAATACAAAGGAGAGTGAATAGAACTGCTGAAGTGTACTCAACGAACTTGGATCTCTAACAATTGCTTGGCGATGTTCAAGAGCTGAAACATGGAGGCATTGTAGGCTTTGTACAAGGATTGAGTGATGAATCTTCATCAATGGTTGAGCTCCATCCTATTAGGACTCCTGATTGCATGATAAAGCTTGCTAACAAGGTGGAGAAGAAAGCCAAGGTAAGAAACAAACGTTATACCTTATCCCATAATTCTGATACTTCCTTGAATCCCATAGGAGTTTCTTAGGGTGAAGTTGGAAATTGTAGCAAGAAGACACATAATGTGACTAAACCATCACCAATGGATGTTGTTAATAAGAAGAAACAATGCTTTGATAGACAAGGATTTGGCCATTTACAAGCTGATAGTCCCAAAAATGGAGTTATGACCAGTCTAACTACAAAGGATAGTGAACAGAAGTCCTGAAGTGTACTCAACGAAGTTGGATCTCTAACAATTGCTTGGCGATGTTCAAGAGCTGAAAAAGGGAGGCATTGTAGGCTTTGTACAAGGATTGAGTGATGAATCTTCATCAATGGTTGAGCTCCAGCCTATTAGGACTCTTGATTACATGATAAAGCTTGCTAACAAGGTGGAGAAGAAAGCCAAGGTAAGAAACAAACGTTATACCTTATCCCATAATTCTTATACTTCCTTGAATCCCATAGGAGTTTCTTAGGGTGAAGTTGGGAGTTGTAGCAAGAAGACACATAATG
The DNA here is from genome assembly GCA_963667165.1 of Barbarea vulgaris. Taxonomy (NCBI): domain Eukaryota; kingdom Viridiplantae; phylum Streptophyta; class Magnoliopsida; order Brassicales; family Brassicaceae; genus Barbarea; species Barbarea vulgaris. Next base: position 8,737,926 of record OY763889.1, on the reverse strand, counting down.
AGACTAAACCATCACCAATGGATGTTAATAAGAACAAACAATGCTTTGATAGACAAGGATTTGGCCATTTACAAGCTGATAGTCCCAAAAATGGAGTTATGACCAGTCTAAATACAAAGGATAGTGAATAGAAGTGCTAAAGTGTACTCAACGAAGTTGGATCTCTAACAATTGCTTGGCGATATTCAAGAGCTGAAACAGGGAGGCATTGTAGGCTTTGTACAAGGATTGAGTGATGAATCTTCATAAATGGTTGAGCTTCAGCCTATTAGGACTCTTGATTACATGATAAAGCTTGCTAACAAGATGGAGAAGAAAGCCAAGGTAAGAAACAAACATTATACCTTATCCCATAATTCTGATACTTATTTGAATCCCATAAGAGTTTCTTAGGGTGAAGTTGGGAGTTGTAGCAAGAAGACACATAATGAGACTAAACCATCACCAATTGATGTTAATAAGAAGAAACAATGCTTTGATAGACAAGGATTTGGCGATTTACAAGCTAATAGTCCCAAAATGGAGTTATTTCAATTCAAAATACAAAGGAGAGTAAATAGAACTGCTGAAGTGTACTCAACGAAGTTGGATCTCTAACAATTGCTTGGCGATGATGTTCAAGAGCTGAAACAGGGAGGCATTGTTGGCTTTGTACAAGGATTGAGTGATGAATCTTCATCAATGGTTGAGCTCCAGCCTATTAGGACTCTTGATTACATGATAAAGCTTGCTAACAAGATGAAGAAGAAAGCCAAGGTAAGAAACAAACGTTATACCTTATCCCATAATTCTGATACTTCCTTAAATCCCATAGGAGTTTCTTAGGGTGAAGTTGGGAGTTGTAGCAAGAAGACACATAATGAGACTAAACCATCACCAATGGATGTTAATAAGAAGAAACAATGCTTTGATAGATAAGGATTTGGCCATATACAAGCTGATAGTCCCAAAAATGGAGTTATGACCAGTCTAAATAAAAAGGATAGTGAATAGAAGTGCTGAAGTGTACTCAACGAAGTTGGATCTCTAACAATTGCTTGGCGATATTCAAGAGCTGAAACAGGGAGGCATTGTAGGCTTTGTACAAGGATTGAGTGATGAATCTTCATAAATGGTTGAGTTTCAGCCTATTAGGACACTTGATTACATGATAAAGCTTGCTAACAAGGTGGAGAAGAAAGCCAAGGTAAGAAACAAACATTATACCTTATCCCATAATTTTGATACTTATTAGAATCCCGTAAGAGTTTCTTAGGGTGAAGTTGGGAGTTGTAGCAAGAAAACACATAATGAGACTAAACCATCACCAATTGATGTTAATACGAAGAAACAATGCTTTGATAGACAAGGATTTGGCCATTTACAAGCTGATAGTCCTAAAAATGGAGTTATGACCAGTCAAAATACAAAGGAGAGTGAATAGAACTGCTGAAGTGTACTCAACGAAGTTGGATCTCTAACAATTGCTTGGCGATGTTCAAGAGCTGAAACAGGGAGGCAGTGTAGGCTTTGTACAAGGATTGAGTGATGAATCTTCATCAATGGTTGAGCTCCAGCCTATTAGGACTCTTGATTACATGATAAAGCTTGCTAACAAGGTGGAGAAGAAAGCCAAGGTAAGAAACAAACGTTATACCTTATCCCATAATTCTGATACTTCCTTGAATCCCATAGGAGTTTCTTAGGGTGAAGTTGGGAGTTGTAGCAAGAAGACACATAATGAGACTAAACCATCACCAATGGATGTTAATAAGAAGAAACAATGCTTTGATAGACAAGGATTTGGCCATTTACAAGCTGATAGTCCCAAAAATGGAGATATGACCAGTCTAAATACAAAGGATAGTGAATAGAAGTGCTGAAGTGTACTCAACGAAGTTGGATCTCTAACAATTGTTTGGCGATATTCAAGAGCTGAAACAGAGAGGCATTGTAGGCTTTGTACAAGGATTGAGTGATGAATCTTCATCAATGGTTGAGCTTCAGCCTATTAGGACTCTTGATTACATGATAAAGCTTGCTAACAAGGTGGAGAAGAAAGCCAAGGTAAGAAACAAACGTTATACCTTATCCCATAATTCTGATACTTATTTGAATCCCAAAAGAGTTTCTTAGGGTGAAGTTGGGAGATGTAGCAAGAAGACACATAATGAGACTAAACCATCACCAATGGATGTTAATAAAAAGAAACAAAGTTTGATAGACAAGGATTTGGCCATTTACAAGCGGATAGTCCCAAAAATGGAGTTATGACCAGTCTAAATACAAAGGATAGTGAATAGAAGTGCTAAAGTGTACTCAACGAAGTTGGATCTCTAACAATTGCTTGGCGATGTTCAAGAGCTGAAACAGGGAGGCATTGTAGGCTTTGTGCAAGGATTGAGTGATGAATCTTCATCAATGGTTGAGCTTCAGCCTATTAGGACTCTGGATTATATGATAAAGCTTGCTAACAAGGTGGAGAAGAAAGCTAAGGTAAGAAACAAACGTTATATCTTATCCCATAATTATGGTACTTCCTTGAATCCCATACGAGTTTCTTAGGGTGAAGTTGGGAGTTGTAGCAAGAAGACACATAATGAGACTAAATCATCACCAATGGATGTTAATAAGAAGAAACAATGCTTTGATAGACAAGGATTTAGCCATTTACAAGCTGATAGTCCCAAAAATGGAGTTATGACCAGTCTAAATACAAAGGATAGTGAATAGAAGTGCTAAAGTGTACTCAACAAAGTTGGATCTCTAACAATTGCTTGGCAATATTCAAGAGCTGAAACAGGGAGGCATTGTAGGCTTTGTACAAGGATTGAGTGAAGAATCTTCATAAATGGTTGAGCTTCAGCCTATTAGGACTCTTGATTACATTATAAAGCTTGCTAACAAGGTGGAGAAGAAAGCCAAGGTAAGAAACAAACATTATACCTTATCCCATAATTCTGATACTTATTTGAATCCCATAAGAGTTTCTTAGGGTGAAGTTGGGAGTTGTAGCAAGAAGACACATAATGAGACTAAACCATCACCAATTGATGTTAATAACAAGAAACAATGCTTTGATAGACAAGGATTTGGCCATTTACAAGCTGATAGTCCCAAAAATGGAGTTATGACCAGTCAAAATACAAAGGAGAGTGAATAGAACTGCTGAAGTGTACTCAACGAAGTTGGATCTCTAACAATTGGTTGGCGATGTTCAAGAGCTGAAACAGGGAGGCATTGTAGGCTTTGTGCAAGGATTGAGTGATGAATCTTCATCAATGGTTGAGCTTCAGCCTATTGGGACTCTTGATTACATGATAAAGCTTGCTAAAAAGGTGGAGAAGAAAGCCAAGGTAAGAAACAAACGTTATACCTTATCCTATAATTATGGTACTTCCTTGAATCCCATACGAGTTTCTTAGGGTGAAGTTGGGAGTTGTAGTAAGAAGACACATAATGAGACTAAATCATCACCAATAGATGTTAATAAGAAAAAATAATGCTTTGATAGACAAGGATTTAGCCATTTACAAGCTGATAGTCCCAAAAATGGAGTTATGACCAGTCTAAATACAAAGGATAGTGAATAGAAGTGCTAAAGTGTACTCAACAAAGTTGGATCTCTAACAATTGCTTGGCAATATTCAAGAGCCGAAACAGGGAGGCATTGTAGGCTTTGTACAAGGATTGAGTGATGAATCTTCATAAATGGTTGAGCTTCAGCCTATTAGGACTCTTGATTACATTATAAAGCTTGCTAACAAGGTGGAGAAGAAAGCCAAGGTAAGAAACAAACATTATACCTTATCCCATAATTCTGATACTTATTTGAATCCCATAAGAGTTTCTTAGGGTGAAGTTGGGAGTTGTAGCACGAAGACACATAATGAGACTAAACCGTCACCAATGGATGTTAATAAGAAGAAACAATGCTTTGATAGACAAGGATTTGGCCATATACAAGCTGATAGTCCCAAAAATGGAGTTATGACCAGTCAAAATACAAAGGAGAGTGAATAGAACTACTGAAGTGTACTCAACGAAGTTGGATCTCTAACAATTGCTTGGCGATGTTCAAGAGCTGAAACAGGGAGGCATTGTAGGGTTTGTACAAGGATTGAGTGATGAATCTTCATCAATGGTTGAGCTCCAGCCTATTAGGACTCTTGATTACATGATAAAGCTTGCTAACAAGGTGGAGAAGAAAGCCAAGGTAAGAAACAAATGTTATACCTTATCCCATAATTCTGATACTTCCTTGAATCCCATAGGAGTTTCTTAGGGTGAAGTTGGGAGTTGTAGCAAGAAGACACATAATGAGACTAAACCATCACCAATGGATGTTAATAAGAAGAAACAATGCTTTGATAGACAAGGATTTGGCCATTTACAAGCTGATAGTCCCAAAAATGGAGTTATGACCAGTCTAAATACAAAGGATAGTGAATAGAAGTGCTGAAGTATACTCAACGAAGTTGGATCTCTAACAATTGTTTGGCGATATTCAAGAGCTGGAACAGGGAGGCATTGTAGGCTTTGTACAAGGATTGAGTGATGAATCTTCATCAATGGTTGAGCTTCAGCCTATTAGGACTCTTGATTACATGATAAAGCTTGCTAACAAGGTGGAGAAGAAAGCCAAGGTAACAAACAAACGTTATACCTTATCCCATAATTCTGATACTTATTTGAATCCCAAAAGTGTTTCTTAGGGTGAAGTTGGGAGATGTAGCAAGAAGACACATAATGAGACTAAACCATCACCAATGGATGTTAATAAAAAGAAACAAAGTTTGATAGACAAGGATTTGGCCATTTACAAGCGGATAGTCCCAAAAATGGAGTTATGACCAGTCTAAATACAAAGGATAGTGAATAGAAGTGCTAAAGTGTACTCAACGAAGTTGGATCTCTAACAATTGCTTGGCGATGTTCAAGAGCTGAAACAGGGAGGCATTGTAGGCTTTGTGCAAGGATTGAGTGATGAATCTTCATCAATGGTTGAGCTTCAGCCTATTAGGACTCTGGATTATATGATAAAGCTTGCTAACAAGGTGGAGAAGAAAGCCAAGGTAAGAAACAAACGTTATATCTTATCCCATAATTATGGTACGTCCTTGAATCCCATACGAGTTTCTTAGGGTGAAGTTGGGAGTTGTAGCAAGAAGACACATAATGAGCCTAAATCATCACCAATGGATGTTAATAAGAAGAAACAATGCTTCGATAGACAAGGATTTAGCCATTTACAAGCTGATAGTCCCAAAAATGGAGTTATGACCAGTCTAAATACAAAGGATAGTGAATAGAAGTGCTAAAGTGTACTCAACAAAGTTCGATCTCTAACAATTGCTTGGCAATATTCAAGAGCAGAAACAGGGAGGCATTGTAGGCTTTGTACAAGGATTGAGTGAAGAATCTTCATAAATGGTTGAGCTTCAGCCTATTAGGACTCTTGATTACATTATAAAGCTTGCTAACAAGGTGGAGAAGAAAGCCAAGGTAAGAAACAAACATTATACCTTATCCCATAACTCTGATACTTATTTGAATCCCATAAGAGTTTCTTAGGGTGAAGTTGGGAGTTGTAGCAAGAAGACACATAATGAGACTAAACCATCACCAATTGATGTTAATAACAAGAAACAATGCTTTGATAGACAAGGATTTGGCCATTTACAAGCTGATAGTCCCAAAAATGGAGTTATGACCAGTCAAAATACAAAGGAGAGTGAATAGAACTGCTGAAGTGTACTCAACGAAGTTGGATCTCTAACAATTGCTTGGCGATGTTCAAGAGCTGAAAGAGGGAGGCATTGTAGGCTTTGTGCAAGGATTGAGTGATGAATTTTCATCAATGGTTGAGCTTCAGCCTATTAAGACTCTTGATTACATGATAAAGCTTGCTAACAAGGTGGAGAAGAAAGCCAAGGTAAGAAACAAACGTTATACCTTATCCTATAATTATGGTACTTCCTTGAATCCCATACGAGTTTCTTAGGGTGAAGTTGGGAGTTGTAGCAAGAAGACACATAATGAGACTAAATCATCACCAATGGATGTTAATAAGAAGAAACAATGCTTTGATAGACAAGGATTTAGCCATTTACAAGCTGATAGTCCCAAAAATGGAGTTATGACCAGTCTAAATACAAAGGATAGTGAATAGAAGTGCTAAAGTGTACTCAACAAAGTTGGATCTCTAACAATTGCTTGGCAATATTCAAGAGCTGAAACAGGGAGGCATTGTAGGCTTTGTACAAGGATTGAGTGATGAATCTTCATAAATGGTTGAGCTTCAGCCTATTAGGACTCTTGATTACATTATAAAGCTTGCTAACAAGGTGGAGAAGAAAGCCAAGGTAAGAAACAAACATTATACCTTATCCCATAATTCTGATACTTATTTGAATCCCATAAGAGTTTCTTAGGGTGAAGTTGGGAGTTGTAGCAAGAAGACACATAATGAGACTAAACCGTCACCAATGGATGTTAATAAGAAGAAACAATGCTTTGATAGACAAGGATTTGGCCATATACAAGCTGATAGTCCCAAAAATGGAGTTATGACCAGTCAAAATACAAAGGAGAGTGAATAGAACTACTGAAGTGTACTCAACGAAGTTGGATCTCTAACAATTGCTTGGCGATGTTCAAGAGCTGAAACAAGGAGGCATTGTAGGGTTTGTACAAGGATTGAGTGATGAATCTTCATCAATGGTTGAGCTCCAGCCTATTAGGACTCTTGATTACATGATAAAGCTGGCTAACAAGGTGGAGAAGAAAGCCAAGGTAAGAAACAAACGTTATACCTTATCCCATAATTCTGATACTTCCTTGAATCCCATAGGAGTTTCTTAGGGTGAAGTTGGGAGTTGTAGCAAGAAGAAACATAATGAGCCTAAACCATCACCAATGGATGTTAATAAGAAGAAACAATGCTTTGATAGACAAGGATTTGGCCATTTACAAGCTGATAGTTTCAAAAATGGAGTTATGACCAGTCTAAATACAAAGGATAGTGAATAGAAGTGCTGAAGTGTACTCAACGAAGTTGGATCTCTAACAATTGATTGGCGATATTCAAGAGCTGAAACAGGGAGGCATTGTAGGCTTTGTACAAGGATTGAGTGATGAATATTCATAAATGGTTGAGTTTCAGCCTATTAGGACTCTTGATTACATGATAAAGCTTGCTAACAAGGTGGAGAAGAAAGCCAAGGTAAGAAACAAACATTATACCTTATCCCATAATTTTGATACTTATTTGAATCCCGTAAGAGTTTCTTAGGGTGAAGTTGGGAGTTGTAGCAAGAAGACACATAATGAGACTAAACCATCACCAATTGATGTTAATAAGAAGAAACAATGCTTTGATAGACAAGGATTTGGCCATTTACAAGCTGATAGTCCCAAAATGGAGTTATTTCAATTCAAAATACAAAGGAGAGTAAATAGAACTGCTGAAGTGTACTCAACGAAGTTGGATCTCTAACAATTGCTTGGCGATGATGTTCAAGAGCTGAAACAGGGAGGCATTGTTGGCTTTGTACAAGGATTGAGTGATGAATCTTCACCAATGGTTGAGCTCCAGCCTATTAGGACTCTTGATTACATGATAAAGCTTGCTAACAAGGTGGAGAAGAAAGCCAAGGTAAGAAACAAACGTTATACCTTATCCCATAATTCTGATACTTCCTTGAATCCCATAGGAGTTTCTTAGGGTGAAGTTGGGAGTTGTAGCAAGAAGACACATAATGAGACTAAACCATCACCAATGGATGTTAATAAGAAGAAACAATGCTTTGATAGATAAGGATTTGGCCATATACAAGCTGATAGTCCCAAAAATGGAGTTATGACCAGTCTAAATAAAAAGGATAGTGAATAGAAGTGCTGAAGTGTACTCAACAAAGTTGGATCTCTAACAATTGCTTGGCGATATTCAAGAGCTGAAACAGGGAGGCATTGTAGGCTTTGTACAAGGATTGAGTGATGAATCTTCATAAATGGTTGAGTTTCAGCCTATTAGGACACTTGATTACATTATAAAGCTTGCTAACAAGGTGGAGAAGAAAGCCAAGGTAAGAAACAAACATTATACCTTATCCCATAACTCTGATACTTATTTGAATCCCATAAGAGTTTCTTAGGGTGAAGTTGGGAGTTGTAGCAAGAAGACACATAATGAGACTAAACCATCACCAATTGATGTTAATAACAAGAAACAATGCTTTGATAGACAAGGATTTGGCCATATACAAGCTGATAGTCCCAAAAATGGAGTTATGACCAGTCTAAATACAAAGGATAGTGAATAGAAGTGCTAAAGTGTACTCAACAAAGTTGGATCTCTAACAATTGCTTGGCAATATTCAAGAGCTGAAACAGGGAGGCATTGTAGGCTTTGTACAAGGATTGAGTGAAGAATCTTCATAAATGGTTGAGCTTCAGCCTATTAGGACTCTTGATTACATTATAAAGCTTGCTAACAAGGTGGAGAAGAAAGCCAAGGTAAGAAACAAACATTATACCTTATCCCATAACTCTGATACCTATTTGAATCCCATAAGAGTTTCTTAGGGTGAAGTTGGGAGATGTAGCAAGAAGACACATAATGAGACTAAACCATCACCAATTGATGTTAATAACAAGAAACAATGCTTTGATAGACAAGGATTTGGCCATTTACAAGCTGATAGTCCCAAAAATGGAGTTATGACCAGTCAAAATACAAAGGAGAGTGAATAGAACTGCTGAAGTGTACTCAACGAAGTTGGATCTCTAACAATTGCTTGGCGATGTTCAAGAGCTGAAACAGGGAGGCATTGTAGGCTTTGTGCAAGGATTGAGTGATGAATTTTCATCAATGGTTGAGCTTCAGCCTATTAGGACTCTTGATTACATGATAAAGCTTGCTAACAAGGTGGAGAAGAAAGCCAAGGTAAGAAACAAACGTTATACCTTATCCTATAATTATGGTACTTCCTTGAATCCCATACGAGTTTCTTAGGGTGAAGTTGGGAGTTGTAGCAAGAAGACACATAATGAGACTAAATCATCACCAATGGATGTTAATAAGAAGAAACAATGCTTTGATAGACAAGGATTTAGCCATTTACAAGCTGATAGTCCCAAAAATGGAGTTATGACCAGTCTAAATACAAAGGATAGTGAATAGAAGTGCTAAAGTGTACTCAACAAAGTTGGATCTCTAACAATTGCTTGGCAATATTCAAGAGCTGAAACAGGGAGGCATTGTAGGCTTTGTACAAGGATTGAGTGATGAATCTTCATAAATGGTTGAGCTTCAGCCTATTAGGACTCTTGATTACATTATAAAGCTTGCTAACAAGGTGGAGAAGAAAGCCAAGGTAAGAAACAAACATTATACCTTATCCCATAATTCTGATACTTATTTGAATCCCATAAGAGTTTCTTAGGGTGAAGTTGGGAGTTGTAGCAAGAAGACACATAATGAGACTAAACCGTCACCAATGGATGTTAATAAGAAGAAACAATGCTTTGATAGACAAGGATTTGGCCATATACAAGCTGATAGTCCCAAAAATGGAGTTATGACCAGTCAAAATACAAAGGAGAGTGAATAGAACTACTGAAGTGTACTCAACGAAGTTGGATCTCTAACAATTGCTTGGCGATGTTCAAGAGCTGAAACAAGGAGGCATTGTAGGGTTTGTACAAGGATTGAGTGATGAATCTTCATCAATGGTTGAGCTCCAGCCTATTAGGACTCTTGATTACATGATAAAGCTTGCTAACAAGGTGGAGAAGAAAGCCAAGGTAAGAAACAAACGTTATACCTTATCCCATAATTCTGATACTTCCTTGAATCCCATAGGAGTTTCTTAGGGTGAAGTTGGGAGTTGTAGCAAGAAGAAACATAATGAGCCTAAACCATCACTAATGGATGTTAATAAGAAGAAACAATGCTTTGATAGACAAGGATTTGGCCATTTACAAGCTGATAGTCCCAAAAATGGAGTTATGACCAGTCTAAATACAAAGGATAGTGAATAGAAGTGCTGAAGTGTACTCAACGAAGTTGGATCTCTAACAATTGATTGGCGATATTCAAGAGCTGAAACAGGGAGGCATTGTAGGCTTTGTACAAGGATTGAGTGATGAATCTTCATAAATGGTTGAGTTTCAGCCTATTAGGACTCTTGATTACATGATAAAGCTTGCTAACAAGGTGGAGAAGAAAGCCAAGGTAAGAAACAAACATTATACCTTATCCCATAATTTTGATACTTATTTGAATCCCGTAAGAGTTTCTTAGGGTGAAGTTGGGAGTTGTAGCAAGAAGACACATAATGAGACTAAACCATCACCAATTGATGTTAATAAGAAGAAACAATGCTTTGATAGACAAGGATTTGGCCATTTACAAGCTGATAGTCCCAAAATGGAGTTATTTCAATTCAAAATACAAAGGAGAGTAAATAGAACTGCTGAAGTGTACTCAACGAAGTTGGATCTCTAACAATTGCTTGGCGATGATGTTCAAGAGCTGAAATAGGGAGGCATTGTTGGCTTTGTACAAGGATTGAGTGATGAATCTTCATCAATGGTTGAGCTCCAGCCTATTAGGACTCTTGATTACATGATAAAGCTTGCTAACAAGGTGGAGAAGAAAGCCAAGGTAAGAAACAAACGTTATACCTTATCCCATAATTCTGATACTTCCTTGAATCCCATAGGAGTTTCTTAGGGTGAAGTTGGGAGTTGTAGCAAGAAGACACATAATGAGACTAAACCATCACCAATGGATGTTAATAAGAAGAAACAATGCTTTGATAGATAAGGATTTGGCCATATACAAGCTGATAGTCCCAAAAATTTAGTTATGACTAGTCTAAATAAAAAGGATAGTGAATATAAGTGCTGAAGTGTACTCAACAAAGTTGGATCTCTAACAATTGCTTGGCGATATTCAAGAGCTGAAACAGGGAGGCATTGTAGGCTTTGTACAAGGATTGAGTGATGAATCTTCATAAATGGTTGAGTTTCAGCCTATTAGGACACTTGATTACATGATAAAGCTTGCTAACAAGGTGGAGAAGAAAGCCAAGGTAAGAAACAAACATTATACCTTATCCCATAATTTTGATACTTATTTGAATCCCGTAAGAGTTTCTTAGGGTGAAGTTGGGAGTTGTAGCAAGAAGACACATAATGAGACTAAACCATCACCAATTGATGTTAATACGAAGAAACAATGCTTTGATAGACAAGGATTTGGCCATTTACAAGCTGATAGTCCCAAAAATGGAGTTATGACCAGTCAAAATACAAAGGAGAGTGAATAGAACTGCTGAAGTGTACTCAACGAAGTTGGATCTCTAACAATTGCTTGGCGATGTTCAAGAGCTGAAACAGGGAGGCAGTGTAGGCTTTGTACAAGGATTGAGTGATGAATCTTCATCAATGGTTGAGCTCCAGCCTATTAGGACTCTTGATTACATGATAAAGCTTGCTAACAAGGTGGAGAAGAAAGCCAAGGTAAGAAACAAACGTTATACCTTATCCCATAATTCTGATACTTCCTTGAATCCCATAGGAGTTTCTTAGGGTGAAGTTGGAAGTTGTAGCAAGAAGACACATAATGAGACTAAACCATCACCAATGGATGTTAATAAGAAGAAACAATGCTTTGATAGACAAGGATTTGATCATTTACAAGCTGATAGTCCCAAAAATGGAGTTATGACCAGTCAAAGGATAGTGAATAGAAGTGCTGAAGTGTACTCAACGAAGTTGGATCTCTAACAATTGTTTGGCGATATTCAAGAGCTGAAACAGGGAGGCATTGTAGGCTTTGTACAAGGATTGAGTGATGAATCTTCATCAATGGTTGAGCTTCAGCCTATTAGGACTCTTGATTACATGATAAAGCTTGCTAACAAGGTGGAGAAGAAAGCCAAGGTAACAAACAAACGTTATACCTTATCCCATAATTCTGATACTTATTTCAATCCCAAAAGAGTTTCTTAGGGTGAAGTTGGGAGATGTAGCAAGAAGACACATAATGAGACTAAACCATCACCAATGGATGTTAATAAAAAGAAACAATGTTTGATAGACAAGGATTTGGCCATTTACAAGCTGATAGTCCCAAAAATGGAGTTATGACCAGTCTAAATACAAAGGGTAGTGAATAGAAGTGCTAAAGTGTACTCAACAAAGTTGGATCTCTAACAATTGCTTGGCAATATTCAAGAGCTGAAACAGGGAGGCATTGTAGGCTTTGTACAAGGATTGAGTGATGAATCTTCATAAATGGTTGAGCTTCAGCCTATTAGGACTCTTGATTACATTATAAAGCTTGCTAACAAGGTGGAGAAGAAAGCCAAGGTAAGAAACAAACATTATACCTTATCCCATAATTCTGATACTTATTTGAATCCCATAAGAGTTTCTTAGGGTGAAGTTGGGAGTTGTAGCAAGAAGACACATAATGAGACTAAACCGTCACCAATGGATGTTAATAAGAAGAAACAATGCTTTGATAGACAAGGATTTGGCCATATACAAGCTGATAGTCCCAAAAATGGAGTTATGACCAGTCAAAATACAAAGGAGAGTGAATAGAACTACTGAAGTGTACTCAACGAAGTTGGATCTCTAACAATTGCTTGGCGATGTTCAAGAGCTGAAACAGGGAGGCATTGTAGGGTTTGTACAAGGATTGAGTGATGAATCTTCATCAATGGTTGAGCTCCAGCCTATTAGGACTCTTGATTACATGATAAAGCATGCTAACAAGGTGGAGAAGAAAGCCAAGATAAGAAACAAACGTTATACCTTATCCCATAATTCTGATACTTCCTTGAATCCCATAGGAGTTTCTTAGGGTGAAGTTGGGAGTTGTAGCAAGAAGAAACATAATGAGCCTAAACCATCACCAATGGATGTTAATAAGAAGAAACAATGCTTTGATAGACAAGGATTTGGCCATTTACAAGCTGATAGTCCCAAAAATGGAGTTATGACAAGTCTAAATACAAAGGATAGTGAATAGAAGTGCTGAAGTGTACTCAACGAAGTTGGATCTCTAATAATTGATTGGCGATATTCAAGAGCTGAAACAGGGAGGCATTGTAGGCTTTGTACAAGGATTGAGTAATGAATCTTCATAAATGGTTGAGTTTCAGCCTATTAGGACTCTTGATTACATTATAAAGCTTGCTAACAAGGTGGAGAAGAAAGCCAAGGTAAGAAACAAACATTATACCTTATCCCATAATTCTGATACTTATTTGAATCCCATAAGAGTTTCTTAGGGTGAAGTTGGGAGTTGTAGCAAGAAGACACATAATGAGACTAAACCGTCACCAATGGATGTTAATAAGAAGAAACAATGCTTTGATAGACAAGGATTTGGCCATATACAAGCTGATAGTCCCAAAAATGGAGTTATGACCAGTCAAAATACAAAGGAGAGTGAATAGAACTACTGAAGTGTACTCAACGAAGTTGGATCTCTAACAATTGCTTGGCGATGTTCAAGAGCTGAAACAGGGAGGCATTGTAGGGTTTGTACAAGGATTGAGTGATGAATCTTCATCAATGGTTGAGCTCCAGCCTATTAGGACTCTTGATTACATGATAAAGCTTGCTAACAAGGTGGAGAAGAAAGCCAAGATAAGAAACAAACGTTATACCTTATCCCATAATTCTGATACTTCCTTGAATCCCATAGGAGTTTCTTAGGGTGAAGTTGGGAGTTGTAGCAAGAAGAAACATAATGAGCCTAAACCATCACCAATGGATGTTAATAAGAAGAAACAATGCTTTGATAGACAAGGATTTGGCCATTTACAAGCTGATAGTCCCAAAAATGGAGTTATGACAAGTCTAAATACAAAGGATAGTGAATAGAAGTGCTGAAGTGTACTCAACGAAGTTGGATCTCTAATAATTGATTGGCGATATTCAAGAGCTGAAACAGGGAGGCATTGTAGGCTTTGTACAAGGATTGAGTAATGAATCTTCATAAATGGTTGAGTTTCAGCCTATTAGGACTCTTGATTACATGATAAAGCTTGCTAACAAGGTGGAGAAGAAAGCCAAGGTAAGAAACAAACATTATACCTTATCCCATAATTCTGATACTTATTTGAATCCCATAAGAGTTTCTTAGGGTGAAGTTGGGAGTTGTAGCAAGAAGACACATAATGAGACTAAACCGTCACCAATGGATGTTAATAAGAAGAAACAATGCTTTGATAGACAAGGATTTGGCCATATACAAGCTGATAGTCCCAAAAATGGAGTTATGACCAGTCAAAATACAAAGGAGAGTGAATAGAACTACTGAAGTGTACTCAACGAAGTTGGATCTCTAACAATTGCTTGGCGATGTTCAAGAGCTGAAACAGGGAGGCATTGTAGGGTTTGTACAAGGATTGAGTGATGAATCTTCATCAATGGTTGAGCTCCAGCCTATTAGGACTCTTGATTACATGATAAAGCTTGCTAACAAGGTGGAGAAGAAAGCCAAGATAAGAAACAAACGTTATACCTTATCCCATAATTCTGATACTTCCTTGAATCCCATAGGAGTTTCTTAGGGTGAAGTTGGGAGTTGTAGCAAGAAGACACATAATGAGACTAAACCATCACCAATGGATGTTAATAAGAAGAAACAATGCTTTGATAGACAAGGATTTGATCATTTACAAGCTGATAGTCCCAAAAATGGAGTTATGACCAGTCAAAGGATAGTGAATAGAAGTGCTGAAGTGTACTCAACGAAGTTGGATCTCTAACAATTGTTTGGCGATATTCAAGAGCTGAAACAGGGAGGCATTGTAGGCTTTGTACAAGGATTGAGTGATGAATCTTCATCAATGGTTGAGCTTCAGCCTATTAGGACTCTTGATTACATGATAAAGCTTGCTAACAAGGTGGAGAAGAAAGCCAAGGTAACAAACAAACGTTATACCTTATCCCATAATTCTGATACTTATTTGAATCCCAAAAGAGTTTCTTAGGGTGAAGTTGGGAGATGTAGCAAGAAGACACATAATGAGACTAAACCATCACCAATGGATGTTAATAAAAAGAAACAATGTTTGATAGACAAGGATTTGGCCATTTACAAGCTGATAGTCCCAAAAATGGAGTTATGACCAGTCTAAATACAAAGGGTAGTGAATAGAAGTGCTAAAGTGTACTCAACAAAGTTGGATCTCTAACAATTGCTTGGCAATATTCAAGAGCTGAAACAGGGAGGCATTGTAGGCTTTGTACAAGGATTGAGTGATGAATCTTCATAAATGGTTGAGCTTCAGCCTATTAGGACTCTTGATTACATTATAAAGCTTGCTAACAAGGTGGAGAAGAAAGCCAAGGTAAGAAACAAACATTATACCTTATCCCATAATTCTGATACTTATTTGAATCCCATAAGAGTTTCTTAGGGTGAAGTTGGGAGTTGTAGCAAGAAGACACATAATGAGACTAAACCGTCACCAATGGATGTTAATAAGAAGAAACAATGCTTTGATAGACAAGGATTTGGCCATATACAAGCTGATAGTCCCAAAAATGGAGTTATGACCAGTCAAAATACAAAGGAGAGTGAATAGAACTACTGAAGTGTACTCAACGAAGTTGGATCTCTAACAATTGCTTGGCGATGTTCAAGAGCTGAAACAGGGAGGCATTGTAGGGTTTGTACAAGGATTGAGTGATGAATCTTCATCAATGGTTGAGCTCCAGCCTATTAGGACTCTTGATTACATGATAAAGCTTGCTAACAAGGTGGAGAAGAAAGCCAAGATAAGAAACAAACGTTATACCTTATCCCATAATTCTGATACTTCCTTGAATCCCATAGGAGTTTCTTAGGGTGAAGTTGGGAGTTGTAGCAAGAAGAAACATAATGAGCCTAAACCATCACCAATGGATGTTAATAAGAAGAAACAATGCTTTGATAGACAAGGATTTGGCCATTTACAAGCTGATAGTCCCAAAAATGGAGTTATGACAAGTCTAAATACAAAGGATAGTGAATAGAAGTGCTGAAGTGTACTCAACGAAGTTGGATCTCTAATAATTGATTGGCGATATTCAAGAGCTGAAACAGGGAGGCATTGTAGGCTTTGTACAAGGATTGAGTAATGAATCTTCATAAATGGTTGAGTTTCAGCCTATTAGGACTCTTGATTACATGATAAAGCTTGCTAACAAGGTGGAGAAGAAAGCCAAGGTAAGAAACAAACATTATACCTTATCCCATAATTCTGATACTTATTTGAATCCCATAAGAGTTTCTTAGGGTGAAGTTGGGAGTTGTAGCAAGAAGACACATAATGAGACTAAACCGTCACCAATGGATGTTAATAAGAAGAAACAATGCTTTGATAGACAAGGATTTGGCCATATACAAGCTGATAGTCCCAAAAATGGAGTTATGACCAGTCAAAATACAAAGGAGAGTGAATAGAACTACTGAAGTGTACTCAACGAAGTTGGATCTCTAACAATTGCTTGGCGATGTTCAAGAGCTGAAACAGGGAGGCATTGTAGGGTTTGTACAAGGATTGAGTGATGAATCTTCATCAATGGTTGAGCTCCAGCCTATTAGGACTCTTGATTACATGATAAAGCTTGCTAACAAGGTGGAGAAGAAAGCCAAGATAAGAAACAAACGTTATACCTTATCCCATAATTCTGATACTTCCTTGAATCCCATAGGAGTTTCTTAGGGTGAAGTTGGGAGTTGTAGCAAGAAGACACATAATGAGACTAAACCATCACCAATGGATGTTAATAAGAAGAAACAATGCTTTGATAGACAAGGATTTGATCATTTACAAGCTGATAGTCCCAAAAATGGAGTTATGACCAGTCAAAGGATAGTGAATAGAAGTGCTGAAGTGTACTCAACGAAGTTGGATCTCTAACAATTGTTTGGCGATATTCAAGAGCTGAAACAGGGAGGCATTGTAGGCTTTGTACAAGGATTGAGTGATGAATCTTCATCAATGGTTGAGCTTCAGCCTATTAGGACTCTTGATTACATGATAAAGCTTGCTAACAAGGTGGAGAAGAAAGCCAAGGTAACAAACAAACGTTATACCTTATCCCATAATTCTGATACTTATTTGAATCCCAAAAGAGTTTCTTAGGGTGAAGTTGGGAGATGTAGCAAGAAGACACATAATGAGACTAAACCATCACCAATGGATGTTAATAAAAAGAAACAATGTTTGATAGACAAGGATTTGGCCATTTACAAGCTGATAGTCCCAAAAATGGAGTTATGACCAGTCTAAATACAAAGGGTAGTGAATAGAAGTGCTAAAGTGTACTCAACAAAGTTGGATCTCTAACAATTGCTTGGCAATATTCAAGAGCTGAAACAGGGAGGCATTGTAGGCTTTGTACAAGGATTGAGTGATGAATCTTCATAAATGGTTGAGCTTCAGCCTATTAGGACTCTTGATTACATTATAAAGCTTGCTAACAAGGTGGAGAAGAAAGCCAAGGTAAGAAACAAACATTATACCTTATCCCATAATTCTGATACTTATTTGAATCCCATAAGAGTTTCTTAGGGTGAAGTTGGGAGTTGTAGCAAGAAGACACATAATGAGACTAAACCGTCACCAATGGATGTTAATAAGAAGAAACAATGCTTTGATAGACAAGGATTTGGCCATATACAAGTTGATAGTCCCAAAAATGGAGTTATGACCAGTCAAAATACAAAGGAGAGTGAATAGAACTACTGAAGTGTACTCAACGAAGTTGGATCTCTAACAATTGCTTGGCGATGTTCAAGAGCTGAAACAGGGAGGCATTGTAGGGTTTGTACAAGGATTGAGTGATGAATCTTCATCAATGGTTGAGCTCCAGCCTATTAGGACTCTTGATTACATGATAAAGCTTGCTAACAAGGTGGAGAAGAAAGCCAAGATAAGAAACAAACGTTATACCTTATCCCATAATTCTGATACTTCCTTGAATCCCATAGGAGTTTCTTAGGGTGAAGTTGGGAGTTGTAGCAAGAAGAAACATAATGAGCCTAAACCATCACCAATGGATGTTAATAAGAAGAAACAATGCTTTGATAGACAAGGATTTGGCCATTTACAAGCTGATAGTCCCAAAAATGGAGTTATGACAAGTCTAAATACAAAAGATAGTGAATAGAAGTGCTGAAGTGTACTCAACGAAGTTGGATCTCTAATAATTGATTGGCGATATTCAAGAGCTGAAACAGGGAGGCATTGTAGGCTTTGTACAAGGATTGAGTAATGAATCTTCATAAATGGTTGAGTTTCAGCCTATTAGGACTCTTGATTACATGATAAAGCTTGCTAACAAGGTGGAGAAGAAAGCCAAGGTAAGAAACAAACATTATACCTTATCACATAATTTTGATACTTATTTGAATCCCGTAAGAGTTTCTTAGGGTGAAGTTAGGAGTTGTAGCAAGAAGACACATAATGAGACTAAACCATTACCAATTGATGTTAATACGAAGAAACAATGCTTTAATAGACAAGGATTTGGCCATTTACAAGCTGATAGTCCCAAAAATGGAGTTATGACCAGTCAAAATACAAAGGAGAGTGAATAGAACTGCTGAAGTGTACTCAACGAAGTTGGATCTCTAACAATTGCTTGGCGATGTTCAAGAGCTGAAACAGGGTGGCAGTGTAGGCTTTGTACAAGGATTGAGTGATGAATCTTCATCAATGGTTGAGCACCAGCCTATTAGGACTCTTGATTACATGATAAAGCTTGCTAACAAGGTGGAGAAGAAAGCCAAGGTAAGAAACAAACGTTATACCTTATCCCACAATTCTGATACTTCCTTGAATCCCATAGGAGTTTCTTAGGGTGAAGTTGGGAGTAGTAGCAAGAAGACACATAATGAGACTAAACCATCACCAATGGATGTTAATAAGAAGAAACAATGCTTTGATAGACAAGGATTTGGCCATTTACAAGCTGATAGTCCCAAAAATGGAGTTATGACCAGTCTAAATACAAAGGATAGTGAATAGAAGTGCTGAAGTGTACTCAACGAAGTTGGATCTCTAACAATTGATTGGCGATATTCAAGAGCTGAAACAGGGAGGCATTGTAGGCTTTGTACAAGGATTGAGTGATGAATCTTCATAAATGGTTGAGTTTCAGCCTATTAGGACTCTTGATTACATGATAAAGCTTGCTAACAAGGTGGAGAAGAAAGCCAAGGTAAGAAACAAACATTATACCTTATCCCATAATTTTGATACTTATTTGAATCCCGTAAGAGTTTCTTAGGGTGAAGTTGGGAGTTGTAGCAAGAAGACACATAATGAGACTAAACCATCACCAATTGATGTTAATAAGAAGAAACAATGCTTTGATAGACAAGGATTTGGCCATTTACAAGCTGATAGTCCCAAAATGGAGTTATTTCAATTCAAAATACAAAGGAGAGTAAATAGAACTGCTGAAGTGTACTCAACGAAGTTGGATCTCTAACAATTGCTTGGCGATGATGTTCAAGAGCTGAAACAGGGAGGCATTGTTGGCTTTGTACAAGGATTGAGTGATGAATCTTCATCAATGGTTGAGCTCCAGCCTATTAGGACTCTTGATTACATGATAAAGCTTGCTAACAAGGTGGAGAAGAAAGCCAAGGTAAGAAACAAACGTTATACCTTATCCCATAATTCTGATACTTCCTTGAATCCCATAGGAGTTACTTAGGGTGAAGTTGGGAGTTGTAGCAAGAAGACACATAATGAGACTAAACCATCACCAATGGATGTTAATAAGAAGAAACAATGCTTTGATAGATAAGGATTTGGCCATATACAAGCTGATAGTCCCAAAAATGGAGTTATGACCAGTCTAAATAAAAAGGATAGTGAATATAAGTGCTGAAGTGTACTCAACAAAGTTGGATCTCTAACAATTGCTTGGCGATGTTCAAGAGCTGAAACAGGGAGGCAGTGTAGGCTTTGTACAAGGATTGAGTGATGAATCTTCATCAATGGTTGAGCTCCAGCCTATTAGGACTCTTGATTACATGATAAAGCTTGCTAACAAGGTGGAGAAGAAAGCCAAGGTAAGAAACAAACGTTATACCTTATCCCATAATTCTGATACTTCCTTGAATCCCATAGGAGTTTCTTAGGGTGAAGTTGGGAGTTGTAGCAAGAAGACACATAATCAGACTAAACCATCACCAATGGATGTTAATAAGAAGAAACAATGCTTTGATAGACAAGGATTTGGCCATTTACAAGCTGATAGTCCCAAAAATGGAGTTATGACCAGTCTAAATACAAAGGATAGTGAATAGAAGTGCTGAAGTGTACTCAACGAAGTTGGATCTCTAACAATTGCTTGGCGATATTCAAAAGCTGAAACAGGGAGGCATTGTAGGCTTTGTACATGGATTGAGTGATGAATCTTCATCAATGGTTGAGCTTCAGCCTATTAGGACTCTTGATTACATGATAAAGCTTGCTAACAAGGTGGAGAAGAAAGCCAAGGTAACAAACAAACGTTATACCTTATCCCATAATTCTGATACTTATTTGAATCCCAAAAGAGTTTCTTAGGGTGAAGTTGGGAGATGTAGCAAGAAGACACATAATGAGACTAAACCATCACCAATGGATGTTAATAAAAAGAAACAATGTTTGATAGACAAGGATTTGGCCATTTACAAGCTGATAGTCCCAAAAATGGAGTTATGACCAGTCTAAATACAAAGGATAGTGAATAGAAGTGCTAAAGTGTACTCAACGAAGTTGGATCTCTAACAATTGCTTGGCGATGTTCAAGAGCTGAAACAGGGAGGCATTGTAGGCTTTGTGCAAGGATTGAGTGATGAATCTTCATCAATGGTTGAGCTTCAGCCTATTAGGACTCTTGATTACATGATAAAGCTTGCTAACAAGGTTGAGAAGAAAGCCAAGGTAAGAAACAAACGTTATACCTTATCAAATAATTATGGTACTTCCTTGAATCCCATACGAGTTTCTTAGGGTGAAGTTGGGAGTTGTAGCAAGAAGACACATAATGAGACTAAATCATCACCAATGGATGTTAATAAGAAGAAACAATGCTTTGATAGACAAGGATTTAGCCATTTACAAGCTGATAGTCCCAAAAATGGAGTTATGACCAGTCTAAATACAAAGGATAGTGAATAGAAGTGCTAAAGTGTACTCAACAAAGTTGGATCTCTAACAATTGCTTGGCAATATTCAAGAGCTGAAACAGGGAGGCATTGTAGGCTTTGTACAAGGATTGAGTGATGAATCTTCATAAATGGTTGAGCTTCAGCCTATTAGGACTCTTGATTACATTATAAAGCTTGCTAACAAGGTGGAGAAGAAAGCCAAGTGATGTGGACATCGGAACCAGATCAATCCTGAAGCATGTCAAACCAACCACTACACACGCCAAAACGGTTCACACGGAGCATCATGGAGAACCCTTAGCCAGATGGAGTTCTAATCAAACACCAGGCCTAGGACTGATTTTCTATCATCCAATCAGTCCTAAGAAGACCAATGATTCAGGAGGAATCATGAAACCTCGAGCCAAGCCACCTGAAGACGAAGCATGCCTACCCGGAGACGAGAAACGAAGTCAAGCATGTACCAAAAGACAAACCACTCGAGCACAGAAGTTCTGCTTGAATATTCACTTGGAAACCACCTATTTTGAAGAGAATGATCGAGCCAAAACTCAACTTGATCGATTATATTTGGAGTTAGCACACAAACACCTCACCGGAGCCGTTACCAAGCCAAGGAAGTTGGCACTAGAAGAATCCACTCATGCGTTTTGCCTCAGAGTCATTATTCACCAGGAAACCATCCAAGATAAGAGTTTTTGCCGAAGAAAATCATGCCCCAACAGAGATAAATTAGGAGATGTCCGAGAATCCTTACTCGGAGACAAGAATCCAAGGTAGAACTTGACCTATGAGAAACTCTTTAAGTCTATCTTGGAAAATATGGTTACACCGTGAAGCTCATCTAACATATCATCTAGCCGAGGAATATGATGCCTATACTTAATGGTGATGTTGTTTATGGCTCGGCAGTCCACACACATTCGCCAAGTTCCGTCTTTCTTAGGAACTAACATAACTGGAACAGCACAAGGGCTTAGGCTCTCTCTAATATACCCCTTAGACATTAGGTCTTGAACTTGAAGCTCTAACTCCTTAGCTTCTTCCGGGTTCACTCTATAAGCGGGTCTATTGGGCAACGGCGCTCCAGGAACTAAGTCTATCTGATGTTCTATGCCCCTAAGAGGTGGTAATCCTGGTGGTATCTCCTCTGGAAACACGTCTTGAAATTTGTCCAACAGCTTAAGTATTTCGTCCGGTGTATCCTTTTCGTCTTGACCTGAAAACAATCCTTCCTTAAAGATAATTAGTAGCACCTGCTCCTTGGAGTCTAGAGATTTCAAAACAGAATGAGATGATACAAATAAGTTAGTCTTACTTACCTTAGCCCCTTTGTCCATTTCTTTTTGCATCTCATGGACCTCTTGAGGAGTAAGTGGTGCTAGACTATGCTTTCGGTTGTTATGGCTGAAACTATAGAAGTTGGTGCGGCCACTATGAATGGTATCCTTGTCAAACTGCCACGGCCGTCCTAGGAGTAAGTGACCAGCTTGCATGGGAACTACGTCGCATATGACTTGGTCCGCATACTTCCCAATGCTGAATGCCACAGTGACTTGCTCCGAGATCTTGAGCTCTGTTTCATCATTGAGCCACTTGAGACGGTAGGGCCTTGGATGCTTTGTCTTCTTGAGACCTAGCTTATCAACCAAATACTTGCTTGCAACATTAGTACAAGAACCACCGTCGATTATAAGACTACATACCTTAGAGTCTATTATGCACCGAGAGTGGAATATATTTTCCCTTTGCACGGTCTCGGGATCAAAGAACGAGCTGAGGGCTCTTCTTGTCACTAAGAGTTGTTCCACCTCTGGATAATCAACTATATCCTCTTCGGACTCCACTTGCTCCTCATTTACTTCATCCTCGGACTCGTACTCTCCATTGTCTCTAAGTACCATAACTCGCTGGTTTGGGCACTCCCTTGCATAGTGACCCTTTCCCTGGCATTTGAAACAAGTGATGTCACGAGTTCTAGTATTTTGAGATTGGAACTTACCCGGTTCGGTCCTGCTCGGTTTCGAGGGTTCCAAAACATTTTTCTTGAACTTAGATTCAGCCTCTATAGACTTTCCTTTGTCTAGGCTTCGCTGGGGCTGGGAAGTCCAAGTAGGCTTGCTCCTACTAGTCTGAGCAGTCTTCCTCTTAATGTGCTGCTCGGCTTGTATAGCTAAGTGCAACAATTCCTCCAAATCTCGGTAGGCTTGCCTTTCAACCTTCCTTGCGATTCTGTCATGTAAGCCGTCCAAGAACTGAGCCATTAGAGTCTCCTCTGAGTCCTCAACCTCTAATCTGTTCCTAAGCATTTCAAACTCCTCGAAATATTCCTCTACTGATTTGCTCCCTTGAGTGAG
Organism: Barbarea vulgaris; assembly: GCA_963667165.1. Classification (NCBI taxonomy): domain Eukaryota; kingdom Viridiplantae; phylum Streptophyta; class Magnoliopsida; order Brassicales; family Brassicaceae; genus Barbarea; species Barbarea vulgaris. The sequence continues at coordinate 8,714,397 of OY763889.1, read as the reverse complement.
TTTCCTAAACTTCTTCTGCAAATCACTATGGTAGTATGATGGAACGTATCGTTTCCTGAGCTGGTACCTCATATCACCCCACGTACTAATCTGGTCGTGTCTAAGTCTTCTTCTCTCAGAAACTTCTCTATCCCACCACGCTAAAGCGTTCTCCGTGAACTGAGCAGCAGCGAGAGAGACTTTTCTTGCATCCGAGTATCCATAATATTCGAAGATATTTTCCATTCTCTTCTCCCAATCAAGGTAGGCTTCAGGGTTTACTCTTCCAGCAAACGTTGGTGCAGTCAGCTTCAAATCTTTGCCTTCATGCCTTGGTCGTTTATCACCTAGGTTCCGATCTCTAGCCCTCTCCTGTCTCCTAACGCGAATATTGGGAGCTGGTAACGGATCATCCTCATAATCTTCCGAGTCTTCAACAACTTCGTCCTCTGTTCGAGGTCTAGCCCATTTGGGGTTCTCTCCCTGTCCCTCTCTAACCGGCTGAGGTCACGCTTCTAGGCGTGCGAGACGGTCATTAACGGACCTTATGGCTTCCAAGAGCTGGTTCATGTTGACGTGTACCTCCTCTCCCATGTCGAGGTTCCTGTAGTACACTAGGAAACAGATCAAGTGCAAAAGGGAATTGAACAAATAAATCAAACAAGAAATTAAAGTTCCTTCAAGCCAAACACAAAACAGAGAAATTAGCAAAATTTCTGTGTCTCAAGTTTTCGTGAACGAAAAATAGCAAACGAATTTCTAAAATAAGGGGGAAACTTTTTATAGTTTTTAAAAGGTTTTGAGAAGCTAAAACAGAAGACGAAATATTTTTATGAATTGTTTTGAATTTTATAAAATTGAAACAACACAACAGACGAAAAATTGAAAAACTATGAAACAGATTTTTTTTATTTGGTTTTTCTTGATAGGGATTGAAACAAACAACCACAGCAAACTAAATAAAGGTAAAAGGGGTTGAAAACAACCTGAGAGGGGAGCGTTTAGGCTCTGATACCAGATGGTACAGCCACAGACCGTGAGCTAGATGGGGATAGGTGCGGAGCCAAACAACGAGTGGTAACACTCTCTTTGAATGACGAAGAAGGGATCGAAGTGGATTGAAGTGGAGCCTTTCAAACGGTGGTAGCACTCAGTTTCAGAGAGGCGATGAGATGAGATGGATGCTAGGTAACAAGGGCGGATCGAGAGACACCACAAAGCTGGTGGAAAGGCTTTGATAAGTCTAAGCTTCAAATCTGCAAGCGAGTCACACGCAGGAGATAACAAGCGGCTAGGGTTTCTTCAAGAAGAAAAACGTAGTTCTTTATTAATAATAGGGTAAATGATACAAGCTGAGAAGGAGCTTTATAAATAGCTCAGCAGCTGGTGGCTTCTTTGGCCAAAAATACAAATAAAGAAAGAAATAAAATGACACGCTTTCTAGACTCTCTATTACAAAAACGCTGGGACTTATAACGACTCGAATAAAAAGAAAACCCTGCGAAACAACAAAATAAAACTCATGAGTCTAAAGCATAATTCAAATACTCACGTTGTGTTCTTGGTGATGACGAAGAGTGTCGATTCTTGATGTCCTTGTAAAACCGGCAAAAACGCTATTGATGAAGACTTGAGTTGTGCGCGTATAATCTGCTTTGAATCCTCATCTCCTAAGGTGTTTCCCATTTTTGTCGGATCCATTGGAGTCTCTTGATCGATCTCCTTAGTGAGAAGTGTCCCCTTAAGCTCTTCATGTTCCATTAGAGTAATCAAGCTCTCTACGGACTTGTTAAAGTCTTCTCTTACACTCTTGAGTCCTCCTCTTGGTCTGGGACTTCTCCTTAGTTTCGGAATTGTAATGACACTCTCCTCAGCTCCAGGGGTGCTTGTAGGGATGTCCTCATCAGGAAAGAATCTCTCAAACATACAGAGAGTTTCCACAATTTCAGTTTCCATTACTGTAATCTGCTCCCTATCAATAACTCATTGACACAATTGATTGAAGAATGAGGTTAACCGCATAATTGCTATCCTAGGACCTTTAGGTAGTAAACCTCTGAGTGCAACTGGCAGAAGTAGTTGCATCATGACGTGATAATCGTGTGATTTTAGTCCTGATACCTTACATTCCTCCAAAGATACCCCCGTCGATATATTTGAACAGTATCCATCTGGACCTTTAAAATCAAGAAGTCGCTTACAAAAGGTTGTCTTCTCTTACTTAGACATAGACCAAGGTGCTACAGGAAGTTAGGTTCTCTTTCCTTCGGTGTTAGGGTGCAAATCAGTCCTAATGCATTATGTCTTACAGGGAGTTCCTACAAAAAATAAAAACAATTAATAATATGACAATGGAAAATACCTCCCAATAAGGCAGCTTGTAAAATATTGACCTTTTCTTCCATCTTGATAACTCCTCCTCATCTACTTCAACTTCTTCCTCTTCCTCTGATTCACTTGATTCATCATCAGTATCAGAGCCATATCTAACACATGTTGCTATTTTTCTCTTCTTTCTCGTTTTTGAAAAATTTCCAAAAACATTTTTGAAATTCTTAGAATTCTGGGCAATATTATGACCAGTCAATATCCTACCCTTTCTTCCATGTTCAACTTTTCTATCAAACCATGACTTTTTCCCCCTTTAATGATGTGTTGGTGGTAAACCCTTTCTATGGCACATATACACATGCTTTCTACTAAATTTCAACCACATAAAATCAGTGTTTTTCCCTCATAGAGGACATCCCATTTTACCTTTTACTTTGCAGCCAGCAAGATTTTCATAGGCTGGAAAATCACTAATAGTCCATAGAAGAATTGCTTTAAGAGTGAAAGTACTATGACAAAATGCATCATAGGTTACCTCTCCATTGTTCCACAGATGAGTTAGATCCTCAATAAGTGGTTCTAAGTAGACGTCAATACTATTACCAGGTTGATGTGGACCAGGAATAAGTAAGGAGAGCATGATGTTTTCCTTCTTCATACATAGGTCAGGAGGTAAATTGTAGTTGACTAGCAGAACATGCCAACAACTATAATTAGTGCTCTTCATGTTGAAAGGATTAAACCCATCTGTAGAAAGTCCAAGCCTCAGAATCCTTTATTCAGCTGCAAATGAGGGGTATCTGTCATTCATTTGCTCCCATGTCATAAAATCTACAGGGTGCCGGATTTTTCCATCATTTCTCTTGTTACTAAAATGTCATCTTAAGTCCTCTGCCATTTCTGCAGACCTGAACATTCTCTTCAGCCGTGGGATTAAGGGAAAGTATCTTAATACTTTTTGTGGGACACCCTTCTTTACTTCACCAGTCTGAATGTTGATCTTCCATCTTGAGGCATTGCATTTCGGACAATTGTCAAGATTCTTGTACTTTTTCTGAATAGACAGCAGTCATTTACACACGCATGAATCTTTTGATAACCCATATCAAAAGACTTCAGAAATTTCTTCACATCTTAAAAGCTTGAGTGAAGAACATTTTCCTCTGGTAACATTTCCGGCAAAATCTCAAGCAGATCATTGAAACTCTTGTCAGACCATCCATGATGTGTCTTAATTCAAAACAGTGACACAATAGCTGATAACTTGCTATGGTTTACACATGTAGGATATAATGGTGTCTGAGCATCTGCTAATTTGGCAAGAAACTCATCTTCCCTCTTGTCCTCACCCTCTGCGATCTCAGTTAACTGATACTCAGCAGCCAACTCTTCACCGGAATATTCAACAGCTTTATATAACCCTAAAATCTCATCATTACACTGACTTGATTTGGTCCCATTTTCGGTACCTGAGTTAATTAATTCTCCATGGTGATACCAAGCAATCTGTATCTTGTAATCCTCATCCATTCCCCTTCTTACAAGATGATCGACTACATCACTGGCTGAATGACGAGATACATTGTGACAGTCTGTGCAAGGGCATATTATCACATTAATGTCTCCTAAAACATCAGAAACAGCCCGGACAAAATCCCAAGCACCTCTCTCATATGCAGGATCAACTCTTTAGTGCAAAAGTATATGAAAACAAACAAGCAAACTCTTAAGGTCTACATTTTTCATCAGGTTAATCTAACCTATATAATTAAATTCATACCTGGAAAAATGCACCCATGTCTTGTCCAGCATTATATGTTCTACTTCTAAGCTCAATTACGACCTTTACTATAACAATTCAGAATATAAGCTTATAAGCACTATATTTTAAAGGTAATATAACAGTGTTTGACTGTAAATGAACATGCATCTATAATCAATAGTTTTAGTAAAAAGAATAACTGAAATCTCAGACCATATAATCAATCTACCAAACACATATGAGCTTTTTCAAACTTAAACACAGTGAAGTAACAAAAGATTATAACAAGCAAACATAGAAAATAAGCACATCAAAGTTTGGAAGATAGTACTAACCTGTCCTGCGATTTGAACCAAAGAAAAGCTTCAACTCCAGTAAAGCTTATCAACAATACTTGCAAAAAAGAATATCAGATTCAGTATTTGAAAGCTTCATGTGAGCAGGTAAAAGAATTAAAAATACTTGTGACGAAATATATGTAATTGACAAAACCAAATACAAATGGAGCTTTGTACTTCTCACTTTAAGGTTCAGAGCAACATTAAACTATCGATTTGATGGTTTATAGTGTTTAAAAGAAGAAATTATCTTAAAATCCGAAAAGATATTTTAATAAGAGAAACATGTTCGCTAATGGCTAATACCAAAGACATGCATAAAATTTAACAAAATTTGACTACCCAGATGCAACTAAACCCTAAATATTGAAACTTTTGTTTGCTTCAATCAAACATAAATTGATAGAAGAAACATCAATGAAGTGAGACGAAGAAAGGAGGAACTTAAGTAATACAGAAATACCTTCGATTAGAGCTCAATCTGGACTGAAAGTAATACACAAATACCTTCGATTAGAGCTCAACCTGATGGAGCAGGAGTAAGAAATCGTGATTTCGTGAACAAGGCTTGCTCTGTTGGAATCAGCGGCGAGGTTAGGGGTCAAGACGAAGAGAGATTTCTTACAGAGAAAAGTAGTTTAGGTTTCGATAGGTTTTAAGTGAAATTAAAGGGGGGAAATTAGATGGCTACAGAGTCATTATTTTGTTAAGTGTCATTATTCAGAGTTTAGGCGGCTTTGTTTATTTTTTTGGCTAAGTGTTGGCGGACTTATGGATTTTGCCTTCCCGCTCATACATTTTTTATCTTATCATTTATTAAATGCTATTATATTGTAACCAAACTAGAATACCCATCTACAATAGCAGATATGAAAACCGTGCTAATGCGATCTGCTATCAATGTAGGTTTTTTTGGTAGTGTTTACAAAAAGGAACCCAGCTCGTGTCTTAGTCTATTTATTAAGTTTTTGGGTTAAGTTTTAGATATCGATTATTTTATCTATCAACTATTCTATTCTTTGCTTGGGGGCTGTTCTTGCTACTTGTACTTCAGAGAGAAGATCGTGAACCCCTGTTTTCTATCTACTTTTGATTCAGTTTTATGATATCTATTTCAGCTATGTCTTGTGTTTCATTTGATATGTCTGAGTAGATCCCTAGTTGGGTTTAGGGATTCTCATAGGGATCTCAAGATTTGTTAGGCTTAACACTGGTTAAGATTCAAACTTGTTAGTTCTTCATCTAGGATTGTACTTAATGCTTCTTTTAGCTTGATCACCTAGAAGTATGATATTAGGTTGTTAAATTGGCGCGACAGCGTGATTTATAATCTCAACAAATCCTAGTGAGCATGTTAGAGTTGGTTTAGATAACTTGTGAACATATTTGTACTTAAAGCTTGTCAGAACTTTAGGATTTGCAGCTACAGTTGGTCTCTTAGGTTTATGTCATAGATAGTTTTCGTAACGACAGTTGGTTAGCTATGCATTAGTGATTTGAGTTCTAGAATGATTCTTAATTAGATCTTGACCAGTTGTTTATTCCTTCTTTGATTGATTTCCTAAGAAGTTCTGATGTAGGAACAAGAGGGGACTTGTTCTTACAAGGGGTGATGGATGGTGAATCTATAGTTGGTCGTACGACACTCTCTATGGACTCAAGTGGATTGATGATGAACGAAGGTAACAAGGGGATCGAGAGACGCCACACAGAGGATGAGAAGCTCTGTGATAAGTCTTAACACTCAGCTTCAAGTGAATCACACACAGGAAGAAGAGAGGTTTGCACTCTGACTTCAATCGTTTCTCACGCAAAGAAGAAAGGGAGCGGCTGAGATTTCTTTAACAAGAAAACTAGGTATTTTATTAATCAAAAACGTGAGTGTTACAAGCTGAGAAGGAGCTTTATAAATAGCTCTGCAGCTTAGGGCTTCTCTTGGCCGAAATTATACAAGAAAAGGAAATAAAATAAAATGCTACTTGTCTAGACTCGACAGTACAATGCTGAGACTTAGCTAATTCAAATAAAACTGAAAAACCCTGCAAAAACAACATAAAACACTAGTGAGTCTAAAAGTAATTAAAATACTCACATTATGTAATTCATGACTTCTTCAAACGCTCTTGGTTGTAATATTTCTCTTAGAAACCCCTTTGAAATTAGTTTGATGAAGATCTTCTCGAGTCTCCACTTGATTAGCCTTGAACTTGTCTTCTTGTTCCATTTGTTCCTTATCGGCTCCATGAATATCTTTGAGTGTATCTTGAGAAGCTTCTTCTTGAGTCTGGTATTGATTTCCACATCATACTCTCCCTCTTCAAAAGGTTTTGTCCTCAAAACTGATTGACCTGCAACAAGAGAAAGCAAGTTAGTAATTCGATATATTTGAGGGTTTAGAAAGTTACCTCGGGTGATGGCAAGTAGGTGACTCGGGTGTGATCGATGTTGTGTATCTGGTGGTTCTTTCTTGATCAGCACGTTGTGTGTGAGTCAATGTTCTTGATTCTGGAACAGAACGGTAGTCTCCTTTGTGAGATATCCTATTTCACTTATGGATTTCCCGTGAAATTCTTCTTGGATGTTAATTTGTATGTGGGGGTCTGGTGGTTTTTCTTTGATCAGCTTGAAGTAATTGACACCTTGGGGCTTCTTATGGTCAATTACAGGTGCCTCCTACTCCAGTTTTTGGTTTTGTCATATGCTTCAAGGATTCTCTAAAATCTGGACTTGACACTTTTAACAAAGACAAGCGTATTATATCCGTGTGATGGAAAAAATGAGCTTTAGGAACAAAGATACTTATCTTGGTGTGTGCAAGTTCAATGTCTCTGGCCCTTACTATAATTGTTGGTGTCCATGCACGGTACAGAGTCTGATGTATGTCTTTAGGAACTCCCCTGAACTGACAGTGTCCTAGCTGATTTTCTTCTTTGTTTTTTTCATGTCCTGCATCAAAATAAGAAGATTTATAACCAGACTATGGTTCTATGTATAGAGACTTACCTCACTGGTGCTTGTAGTTTTCTTTGAACACAAGCAATGCATATGGTGGTTCATCTTTGAACATCAAAGAAGCTTTGACTACTTTGACATGCCCTTGATCTTTTGATTCGTGTTGTAAGGGAACATATTCTCCCCTGTCTTGTTTCTGGTCAGAAACTAAGATTTTTGCTTCTCCAAAGGTCCATTGTTTCTCCTGAGCACCTAAACCTGTGTCGGCATATTCTAGACAAGGCAAGTGCATTATTCTTATCATGGAATTATAAAGAACAAGATATGTAATGGCAGAACTGATCTTTTTATCAATTGTTGTTTGAACAATGCTCTGCTCAGATTTTTCTTGTGGTACACATAAGGAACGTTTGCTTGTCCCATTCTTCTTCTTGATATTCTTTAGGATGATTTCCTTAGTGTCAGTCCAGTAAGACGTGCTATGTCCATCAACTTGCTCAGAATCTTGCTTATCATGCATATTATATGAAGCTAAGATCGCCATTGTTGTTATTTCTTCTTTCGTAGGGGTTGGAATCTGTTTAAACTTGTCACACATGTCTTGCTTCTTAGCTTCAGGACGCACAGAGCTCACATGTTTTCTACCTGCATCATGAGTAGGCACAGTTGTTTCACTCACTATAAGTGGTTCTGAACACATACCTCGTATAGCGGGTCTCATCTTTAGTTGTATGTGTGTCTCTGGTTTTGATTCCTTAAGAAACTTGGAGTGCATGGCGTCTTGAGCTTGCTTTTGATGCATTGTAACATTTATTTCTGGTGGCTCTTCTCCTATGAACGTGTGCTCCTTAATAAAACCTGTTTCAACACTCTTTGATGCAGACAAGTGCATCATACTAGTGGTAGATAAATTATGTACCAATTTGTCCAAGGTATAACTTATCTTAGCCTTTGTTTGTTCTGGTTTTTCTTGTGGCTTGCAGAATTCTTCTTGGCTGGGAACATTCTTCTTCTCCATGGCATGTGTGTGCTTCTTGTTTGACAGAATGGATACTTGTTGGAGCAAGTCTCTTTGATCTTCCGGTGGCCTTAGTTTTCGTGTCTCTTTGGCGTGACAGTTCAAGTACCTTCGTGGATATTGTGCTCTGGCTTCTTTTAAGTGAAGTGTAGAAACATACTTCCTGATCATGACCCATTTCAGATTCTCCCAAGTGGTGATAACTCCTTCTTGATATTTCCACCTTTCATATTTTTCTTGCCTCCACCATGAGTATGCGTTTTTGGTGAGTTGTTTGATGGCACATGCAAGCCTTTCTTCCTTTGGATAGTTGTTGTATGCAAACCAGTCATCCATGTCTCTCTCCCACTCCAGATAGTCCTCTGGATAACTACTTCCTGCAAATGTATAAATCTGTGGCACAAAATAATCATAGCAAACTGATGGTTGTTGTTGCAGGCATGGTTTATGCTTCATGGTTCTCAATGAACGGTCTGGTGGTTTAGGCTCAACATATTCAGCCCCTGGTGCATCTCCAAAGCCATTTTCTTCCCTTTGTTGTTGGAGTCGTGTCAGTCTTTCACCTATTGCTTGGATTTGGACAAGAATTTGTGCCATGTTAACTTGTTCAGCTTGCTCTCCCATGTCGAGGCTCATGTAGTACACTAGCAAACAGATCAAGTGCAAAAGGAAGTTGAACAAAAACTAGCACAAAACAAAATGGAAAAAGGACAAAGGTTTGCCAATTTCCTTTTTGATGCAAGTGAAGTTTGTTCTGCTTATATATGCTCGATTTTCTTCTCTCTCTTTTTTTTGATGAATGAATGAGACAATAAGATGCAATAAACACACAAAATAATGCAGCAACAGAAACAAAGCAAAGAAACGATTATGAAATATCAAAACAAGTGATAGAAGCAAACAGAACACAAACCCCTTCTTTTTTTTTTCTTTCCTTTTTTATTTTGCTAACTGAGACTATGCAACGATGCAGACTCAAATTATGGTTTCTAGATGATGCAGGATGAGCTAGTCAACTAAATAAAATGCAAACAGAAACAATGCGCAACAGCATATAAGCAATCAATGAGAACACTTCAAAAATCAGACCCTAACAATTTTCTTTTGATTTTCTTTGATAAGAACTGACTAACAATGATGCAGACACAAGACTGATGCAACAACACGAAACTAAAGCTGCAGACACGAGGTATGATGCACAAAATAGACAAAACAAAACAGACTCAGCAAGAAAACAGACACAACTCGCAGACAGACCAAAAGCAATTGATAAACCCTAATTTTTTTTTTTTTTTGATATGCAGACACAAAAATAAAAGATGCAGACACAAAACAAAGACTCAACAAACTAATCAAGGACAGAAACAACACAAAAACACAGCAATGGAATCAACAAACGATAGAAGCAACCAAACAGAAACAAATTCGATTTTTTTTTTTTTTGACTGTGAAAACAATGAAAAAACAATTGAAATGAAAGAGGGTAGATTCACCTGATGCTTTGAGCCTAAGCTCTGATACCAGATGATGTAGGAACAAGAGGGGACTTGTTCTTACAAGGGGTGATGGATGGTAAATCTATAGTTGGTCGTACGACACTCTCTATGGACTCAAGTGGATGGATGATGAACGAAGGTAACAAGGGGATCGAGAGACGCCACACAGAGGATGAGAAGCTCTGTGATAAGTCTTAACACTCAGCTTCAAGTGAATCACACACAGGAAGAAGAGAGGTTTGCACTCTGACTTCAATCGTTTCTCACGCAAAGAAGAAAGGGAGCGGCTGAGATTTCTTTAACAAGAAAACTAGGTATTTTATTAATCAAAAACGTGAGTGTTACAAGCTGAGAAGGAGCTTTATAAATAGCTCTGCAGCTTAGGGTCTCTCTTGGCCGAAATTATACAAGAAAAGGAAATAAAATAAAATGCTACTTGTCTAGACTCGACAGTACAATGCTGAGACTTAGCTAATTCAAATAAAACTGAAAACCCCTGCAAAAACAACATAAAACACTAGTGAGTCTAAAAGTAATTAAAATACTCACATTATGTAATTCATGACTTCTTCAAACGCTCTTGGTTGTAATATTTCTCTTAGAAACCCCTTTGAAATTAGTTTGATGAAGATCTTCTCGAGTCTCCACTTGATTAGCCTTGAACTTGTCTTCTTGTTCCATTTGTTCCTTATCGGCTCCATGAATATCTTTGAGTGTATCTTGAGAAGCTTCTTTTTGAGTCTGGTATTGATTTCCACATCAAGTTCTCTAGACCTGACGCTTTCCTCCCATTGATTTACATCTCTATTTACATTTTCTGCATTGTTATTTCAATACTTCTTATTTGCTTAGCTGGATTTGAAACGAACACGTCTATTGTGAAACCACGGAGTCTTTGTGGATTCGACCCGTAAGTACTACCGTGATCTCTTAATTTGAGAGAGTAGCTCTGAGGGATAATTTGAGAATATTATGTATGTGAGCCTATAAAAGCTCAGCCTAAAATTCATTGTAAAGGATCCATTATCATTGATTTTATAAAAGATCGTTTTCTTACAAAGTTGTGTCTTTGTGTTCGTGTTCTTGTCTTTAGCATCTAAGTGTGAAATCACTTATTTTCTATTGATTTTAGGATCAAATAGCTTGTGGAATCAAGCCTTCTTATTCGTGTGTGATAGTGGAATCAATCGCAAACTTTATTTCCATCTCTATCAACGCCAACTTCCGCAACAAAGCATGTCACTCTTGACACCTCGTGGACTATAGGTTTTGGTGGATTCCAATCCTATATCATCTGGTATCAGAGCATCAAAAGCTCCTAACCCCCCAGGTTGTATCTCTTCAACATTTATCTTTTGTTTTTATTTCGATATTTTCTGTTTTGTTGTTTATTTTTTTCATAAAATACGAAAATCAAATAAAATTTTATTTCTTGCTTTGTTCTTGTTATTTGCTTCAGTATCTTTCATAAACCCCAAAAAAAAAAAAAAATTTGCTTCATTTTGCTATTTGTTTTGAATTAATCAAAGAAAACCCATAAAAATTATTTTTGTTTGAATTTATTTCAATTATTTGTTTATTTCAATTTTTATTGGGATTCAAATATAAAAACAAAATAAAAAAAGTTAATTTTCTGCTGGCTGAATTAATATTGTCGTCCCTTAATTTTATTTTTAATAGAAAAGTCAAATTTTTTTTTTTTTTACGAAATTTCGATATTTCTTTCCTTTTTTTGATTTAACATGATACACTTCTCTTTTCTTTCTTTGCTTTGCGAGGAGAAACTATAAGGGAGAGCGCAGCCATGGAGTATGGGGAAGAGGAGGATGAAAGGAGTGAGTTTAACACCTCTGAGGTTGATTGGGGTGAAGAACTAGACAGCTCATGGGATGGAGAGGAAGATTAAGACATCCGAACAAGTAGAGTCAATAGGTCAGCATTTAGCAACAACTCTTGTGAAGAAGGTACAAATTCTGAAGTCGATCCAAAGGAGGTCTATGAACGTGATGAATAACTCTGGGAAGAAAAAACAAAATCAGAGAGTGTGTTTGATGAAGGAGAAAATAAAACATGGTATGATGTGACTGAATCTCAAATCAGTCTAGTAGAAGAAGTCCACAAAGTTGAATCATGGTGCGAAGAATCAACATCAAGTTTTAAGGAAGACTCGGAATATGTAGATTTCAATTTTGGTGAGAACTTTGAACGTGGAGACTTCAGCCATGATGAAGAACGAAGCACTTATGGAGGCTGTAATGAAGACAATATACATAAAAGTGAGGATTTCAATGAAGCGGAAGAAGAAGAAGACACATTGGATCCTAATAACACAGATGAAGAGGAGGACTATGAGCCGCAATATCTAGCCTATTCAGGTTATAGCCAAGGACCAGAAGCGTACCTAAGATGGGAGCGAGACATGGAAGATTGGCTTCAAGCCAATAACATTCCCGAGGAGGAGAAGACATCTTATGCCGAAGATACACTCTCCAAGGATGCCTTTAGGCAATGGGATTTAGATGCAAATGTTCGGCTAGAGTATGATGTGCCAGATGCTACCTGGGAGAAGATGAAACAAATGTTGCATGAAGGATTCATGGGAGATGCTGAAACCCCTCGGCAATGCCATGGGAAGATCTATACCAATCTCCAGCAAAGAAGATGGATTCTACCTACAAGACGTGCTCCAAAGGCTAAGCAAACGGAAATGGAACCAGAGAAGGCAACTCCAATCAAATTGGAGAAGAAAAGAAAGGCTAAGCCAGCGACTCGAGCCAAGGACGTGCAACAAAAGCTAAGCGTAGCACCGAACTCAAGTTCAAAACCATTACTTGGTCCACAAAGCAAGGAACGCCAAGGTAAGTTCTCTAGCCTCCTAATATCGAAAGACGTGATATGTTATAGGTCTCAAAACATGGAACACAAAGCTAAGGAATTCCCAACTAGACAAATGGAAAAATCTCCATTACTAATGCAAAAATCTGATAATAGTCTAGTTCAAACAAATTTAGAAAACTCTAGTTCTAGTATAATGCTCTTGTCTATGCCAAAGGTTGATTATACAGGCTTGAATGAGGAGAACGAAGCTATAGGAGTTTTAAGAAGTTCGGTACTTGAGAGTCAACACCCGAGGACAACATTTCAATTTCAAGTAAGTGCCACTTTCGGGTTGAGTAAATATTGTAAAACTCTTATGCTCACGCGTAGCCTAGATAATACACCGTTAAGTACCTATATTACAAATATAATGCACTTGATTTTCCCTTTAAGTGTCAACAGAAGGACAGGTACCCTAGACGTTTGCAAAAGTCAAAGAGAAACCACATCCAAATGGAGTTTAATTTCAAATCGAGTGGAGGAACCAGGAACGAGTAAACACATGCCTCCCGAGATCTTGATGCATTTTCCAGAATATAACAAAAGGACAGGAGTCATCAACAACATGCTGATCAAAGAATAGCCACCGGATCCACCCCCACTCCCATGTACCGTGTTGCATAAGGAACACAAGAGAGACTGTCCTCAGGTATGTAACACCTCAATTAGATTCATTTCAAATGATTCTAAAAGTGTGGTAACAGACCTGTTAAGTCTTGAAGAGCTTGATAAAAACGTTGGTGCCTCCCAAAAACATGTGGTTCAAAATAGATGTTTTATTGCCCAAGTAAAACCTGAGTAAAAATCAATATTGAATAGATCTTGTTTACATGTTTATAATAATTCTATGACTGTGATAACACACTTGCTTCTTTCCAAAGGAGTTGACAATATTGTAGGTACAAAAGAGGATCCACCGGACTTAGAAGTTCAAGAACACATCTGAGAGAGAGCTAAGAAAGCGACACCATCACTGCTTGGACGTGATCAAAGCCATGAAATATCTCAATCTAACCAGTTCAAAGGGGAGCAACCAGACCCATCACGCCTCAACAAATTCCACCACCATACCAAGGTAAGGCTCTAGAGTCCAAAAATCGAATGAAAGCTAACTTGCTTTCTCTTGGTGCAGATTGTACAGTTTTGAGGTCGGAACTTTTCCAAGGGGGATGGTATGATGTGGACATCAGAACCAGATCAATCCAGCAGCATGTCAAACCAACCACCACACATACCAAACTTGTCCACACAGAGCATCATGGAGAACCCTTAGCCAAAAGGAGTTCTATTCAAGCACCATGCCTAGGATTGATTTTCTATCAGCCAATCAGTCCTAAGAAGACCAATGATTCAGGAGGAATCATGAATCCTCGAGCCAAGCCACCTGAAGACAAAGCATACCTACCTGGAGACGAGAAACGAAGTCAAGCATGTACCTGAAGACAAACCACTCGAGCACATGAGTTCTGCTTGAATATTTGATATATCATTGTTTTTACCGGTTTTAAACCATAATATAAGTATATATCTTGAACCCCTGTTTTCTATTCTTACTTTGATCTTATATGATATCTATTTTAGCTATGTCTTTTGTTCTAATTGATATGTCTGAGTAGATCACTTGTTAGGTTTAGGGATTCTCGTTAGGGATTTCATGAACTGTTAGATCTAATGATTGGTTAAGATTCAAACATGTTAGTTCTTCATCTACGATTGAACTTAATGCTTAATATGGACTGATCACCTAGATTTATGATTATAGGTTGTTAAATTGACACGACAGTGTGATTTGAAATCTGAACGAATCCTAGTGAGCAAATTTGATAGTTACAACGACAGTTGGATAAGTTCATTTGTGAACATATCGAACTTTCACTTAAGGAATGACCAGTTGTTTTATCTGCTTTGAATGATTTCCTGAGAAGTTCCATAGGCCTGACGTTTTCCCCAATTGATTACATCCCTTTTAGTTATTTTTGCATTGTCTTTTAATTAAACACTTACTGCTTAGCTGAATTTGAAACGAACCGGTCTATTGTGAAGCCTGAGAGTCCTTGTGGATTCGATCCCTAAATACTATTATGATCTCTTAATTTGAGAGAGTACCTTTAGGGTTAATTTGAGCATATCAAATTTTGTCGCTGTTGCCGGGGACTCTTTTGAGTTTCCAATAGACTTAAGCGTAGAATTTAGTCTAAGTTTTTTTATTTTTTAGTTTACTTACATAGTTCTTTCTTTTTGTCTGGTGTGTTTTAGGTGTATGCCTAATTGCAAAACTCGAAGCAACAAGGACAGTGAGCTTTTACTTCTTTCGAATCAGGAGCTTGCAAAGTTAGAACGAACGATCAGAAAAGCAAAGAAGCCAGTTGCAATGGTTGGTCCTGTGATACTACGACCAGATGAAGCTGGAGTTCTTAGAGACCAAGAGGGTCATATTCGCAATGAGTTAGGTCAGAAGCTCGATGCAGAGGGCAACATGATCGCTAAGGTTGAAGGTGTCGAGCGACACCCACCCCTTGGTGTCGATCGAAACCAAGCACCAGCGGCTGTACGTGAGATTGCTGTAGAGGCAAGACAGATGAAAGTTGAGAGAGTGACGACACTTGGGGATTACAACAGGCCTGATGAGTTATATGCGAACAGGTCTGCAATTCATCTTCCCACCATTGAGAAGAACGAATTCGAGCTGAAGCCGTCCTATTACTCCCTAGTGGGTCAGCACCCTTTCTCTGGATTGCCTCATGAGCATCATATGGATCATATTGAGAGGTTCGAGGACATGGTAACTAGCATGAAGATCAATGGAGTCAGCTATGACTATCTCTTCTGTAAGCTCTTCCCACATTCTCTTATTCGTGAAGCAGCTTACTGGCTGGAGCAGTTACCTATATGATCTCTAACTAGTTGGGAGGATACAAAGAAGACTTTCCTGAGAAAATTCTTTGATGATGCACGTTCAGAAGACTTGAGGAATAACATCTCTCAGTTTACACTGAGGCCTAGTGAGGCATTCAAGGCTGCATGGGTACGTTTCAGAGCGTATCAGAGAGATTGTCCGGATCATGGTTTTTCCCAGGTACAGTTGTTGGGGATTTTATTCAGAAGGGTAGATTGGAGGCATCAGATGGCTCTTGATTCTACGAGCAATGGGAATTTCAATACCAGATCTCCTGAGGAAGCATATAAGTTGATTGAGAGCTTGGCGTCTATCCATAACATAAAGAATGCTGATTTCGAGCGATAGAAACAGGCTGGAGGCATGGATGGGAAGCATATTGCTGAGTTGAAGACAAAGTTGGATTCAGTTCATAGTATCCAGACGAACAAGAAGTTAGTTCACTTTGCTGCAGAGGTTGAGACATTTGAGCCCGAGCAAGTTTATGAGGAAGAGGATTGCAACTACATTGGTGGTACTGGATTTCAAGGTCAATGTTTTGGCAATCAGCAGAATCGAGGTGGTTACAGTGGAATTAATCAGCGGAGTACCTTCACCGGTAATCAGAACTCCTCTGGCTATGTCCCTAAGAGCAAATGTCAGAAGCCCTTCCAGAGCAACAATGATTTCAACATGAACTATGGATCTTCTTACTATCAACAACCCTCCGCTGACACTGTGCAGAGCGATATGAAGTCTATGTTGGATCAGATTTAGAGGGTCAGCAAAAGATTACAGTTGATCTCAAAGGGAAGATTGACTCGCTGTACACTGATCTGAATGGTAAGATCGATGCTTTGAACATTCATATGAAGAAGCTCGATCTCCCGGTTGCACAGACTGCTGGGTCTGTAAAACGACCTGATGGAGTTATTCCAGGAAGAACAGATAACAATCCCAAGTATCTTTGCAATGCTATCAGGTTGAGAAGTGGCAAAGAGTTGAATCATGTGTTGGAAAGGTCTATGAGAGGGTGAAGAGGTTGTGGACTTAGAGGAAATCGACGAAGAATTTGTGGATGAGCCGCCACTGTTGATCGACAGAAACCATCAGTGTTGATCGACACCTTATCCCATGACAGGAGACATACCAACACCGGTCAGTGTCGATCGACACCCACCCATTGGTGTCGACCGATACCAACCGTCATCAGACGCACTGAATGTTGAGAAGCTGCAGAAACCGCTAGAGAGAGTTTACACGCCCAAGGTTCCTTTTTCCCAAAGAGCCATAGGAAGTCTAAACATGAGGTGTATGAAGGTAAGTGTAGGGCGATAATGGATAAACTCACCATTGAGATTCCATTGATCGATGCCATCAAGACTTCGCCTGTGGTGAAGATATGTCTAAAGATGATGCTTACTCAGGATATGAGAGAAGAGGAAGGAGTTATGATGATGACTGAGGTCTGTTGTGCTGTCATTCCGAACAGGATACCGGAAAAGCTTGTTGATCCGGGTAGCTTTGTCTTGGATTGTTCCATTTTTCAAGAAAGGTTTCAGAATTCCTTGTGTGATTGGGGTCTAGTGTGAGTTTGATGCCATATTCAGCTGCTGTAGGACTCGGGATGACAGACTTCACCCTACTAAGATCACTCTGATCCTTATGGATAGGAGCATTCAGACACCATAGGGTCTTTTGGAAGACGTGCAAGTGAGAGTCGGCGATTGTATGATCCCGAAGGATTTTGTGGTCTTGAAGTGTAGCGATGAGCCTAAGGATCATCTTATCCTAGGTAGGCCTTTCTTAGCCACTGCTGGTGCACTTATTGATGTTAGAAGAGGCCGAATAGCTCTGAATGTGGGAGAGTTAGTGATGAATTTTGATATGGACAAACTGATCAAGCGACCCACTATCGACGGTCAGACTTTCGACGTGGACACTCTCAGCAATCTCGCATAGGAGATCTTCCATGAGATGCATATCACTGATCCTCTAGAGAGGGCTTTGCTATGTTCCATGCAAGAGACTGGGTACCTTGATTGCAAGGCTGTTGAGTATAAGCGGATGTTAGATTCTAGTGAACACGTGATGCATCTAGTCTCTCACGAGGAGCTCATTCGAGCACCTCAAGACGCCGCCGCACAACCTGACTGGAATGAAGATAATGCTCTGAAGATCGAGCTCAAAACACTCCCCAGGACTGAGGTACGCGTTTCTTGGACCAAACTCCACTTATCCTGTTATTGTTAATGCTTCCTTGAACAATGCAGAGCTCACTCTTTTGCTAAGGAAGCTGCACAAATATCGCAAAGCTCTTGGCTATACTCTTGATGATATTTCAGGTATCTCTCCGGAGTTGTTGATGTCTCTGCATTTTACTACTTTTAAACTCGCATTTTCATCCATTTTAGCATAGTTTCATCTACAGTTTCACTCCATATCCATCCACTTCATTCATATAGGTTTCATGATAGGTTTACTTTAGTTTTGCATACATATTGCATATTGGAGTTATCTTTCAGGTGTTTTGGATGTTTGCTGGAGATCAAGGAACATGGAGACACAAGCTCGGCGTGAAGACTCGACTTCAAGACCGAGCTAAGGATCAAGACCAACATGCACTCGACCAAGAGCACTCGACTTGAAGCCAGACCGAGTGCAAAGAAATCCACCAACACCACTCGATCGCATGCACTCGACTTCATGACCGAGCTGGAGGCAGAGAGGGGATAGCACTCGGACAAGAGCACTCGACCATGTCCACTCGACCACCAAACCGAGCTCAGGCAACCGAGTCTGAGGATCCAAAGGCTGAAGCAACACCACTCGATCACACCACTCGACCAGAGGAACCCGAGCTCAAGGCAGCCGACCTAAGGACTTTAGTTTATTTTGTCTTTTTGTACTAGGGCTTTTGACCAAGAGTATTTATACTCCTATTAGGTCAGCAGCCGCAAAATCTATGTTTTTATTCTCTTTGTTCTCTGAAAACCTCTCTAGATCTATCTGATTTTGTATTTACAATTACTTTTAATCCTTTGATCCTTTTGAGTTTATTTCTTCTATTCCTTCTTCATCTCAATCTCTAGATTATGATTATGAAAACTATTTCATTTTCTGGGTTTGTGATTTCGATGATGAAGTCTGAGTAGTGATTAGGGTTCTTGAGGATGAGTTAGATCTGGGTTATGATTCATGGTGATTCTAGTTGATTTAGGGTTCTAAAAGCTTAAGATCTCTTCTGGGTTAGCTGTTTCTAATGCTGATTCCCTGTACACCCACTTGGGATCTGATCTTGGAGTTTCCTTGTACACCCACTTGTGAAACACCAGATCTGCTAACACCAGAGATCTGGAGCTTCTTTCCAATGATTGATCTAAACAGATCATAGGAAGCAAGTTGTAGTTTGACATTTATGAGCTGATTCTTAATGCTGATATTCTTTATGTTTCATTGGAATGCTATATGAGTGTTAGTGACAAACAATGGGGCATAGGTGTGGATTCCAAGATTAGGAAGTTTAGAGAATCTGGTGATAGTTGTAACTGGGAAGTGGAACTATCACTCTGTTGATGCTCATAGTTTAGAGATCCCTTCTATGAAGTTGTTTATGAAATCACTAGCTTTCACCATGCTGAATCCCAGATCCAGAACTCATCCTTAGGCCCTTTCTCTTCCTTGATAGTTTTCTACTTTTTCATACTCTATTTTTCCTGTTCTTAGCTTGCTCTGTTTTCTGTTTCTTACTCTGTTATGAATCTCTGTTTCTAGTTTCTTTTACTCGTTTTTAGTTCCTGCTTTAGTTGTTTCACCCTGTTACTTCCAACCAATTTATCTAGCTTGAATTAGATAGATTTGCTACATCCTGATTGCTTGCATAATCCCAATTGGATTCGATAGCCCTTTGTACTACAAATTGGGCAATAGATAGTTTTAAGGAGTAAAAAACCTAACTATCAATTTGGCGCCAGGTACCACTTGGTTGCACAAGCTCGGACACACCACTCGGTTAGGAGCTCGAGTTCAGTTGCTCAGCATCACTCCACTCGGTCAGCCAGGTCGAGTTCAGTCAGTCAAGCTCAAGGCATCTGGGGTTTTCAACTAGTTCACCACTCGGTCAGTCTACTCGGTCACTGTGGTCGAGCTGAACACTATTTCACACCACTCGGTCAACCAAGTTGAGTGCAGCACCCCGAGTTCAGTGTTCCTGTATCCAAACTCGGTCAAAAGGTCATCATAATCTCCTGAGGTATCAAGACAATATCAACCAGTTACCAAGGATTTTGAGAGGACAGAGGGACCAGCCAGAGGGTAATCAACCAGAAACAGACAATATGGATAATCAACAAGCTCAGAATGAGCAACCGGCTCAACAAAGAAGACACATAGGAGCAGGAGATGCACCTAACACACACACAAAGGCAAGGTATCGTGCCACCAGCTGTTCAGAACAATAACTTTGAAATAAAGAGCGGTTTGATATCTATGGTTCAAGGAAACAAATTCCACGGTCTACCAATGGAGGATCCATTGGATCACCTAGACGAATTCGACAGGCTCTGCAGCCTCACCTAAATCAACGGTGTTTCAGAAGATGGGTTCAAGCTGCGTTTGTTTCCATTTTCCTTAGGCGACAAAGCACATCTATTGGAGAAAACACTTCCTCATGGATCCATTACATCTTGGGATGAATGCAAAAAGGCATTCCTGGCTAAGTTTTTCTCAAACTCAAGAACAGCGAGGCTAAGGAACGAGATATCAGGATTTGCTCAGAAAAATGGTGAAACATTCTGTGAAGCATGGGAACGATTCAAAAGCTACACCTCACAGTGTCCTCATCATGGGTTCAGCAATGAGTCACTGTTGAATACTTTGTACCGTGGAGTGTTACCAAAATTCAGAATGTTGCTTGATACAGCCAGCAATGGCAACTTTCTCAATAAAGATGTTGTTGAAGGATGGGAGCTGGTAGAGAACTTGGCACAATCAGATGGCACCTATAGTGAGGAATATGATAGAACTCCAAGGGGAAATTCAGATTTAGAGGATAAGCACAGAAAGGAGATAAGGGCTCTGAATGAGAAGATTGACAAGCTCCTTCTAGGTCAGCAGAAACAGGTCCATTTTATCTTTGAAGAAGAAATGGCACAGATTCAAGAAGGGGAGCCTGATCAGATGGAAGAAGTTAGTTACATTCAAAATCAAGGTGGCTACAACAAAGGGTTTGTAAACTACAAAGCAAACCCCAATCTGTCCTACAGGAGTAACAATGTTGCAAATCCTCAGGATCAGGTCTATCCACCACAGCAACAGGCTCAAACCAAACCTTTCATTCCTTACAACCAGAACCAGGGATATGCTCCTAAACAGCAATTCCAGAACAACTACAACCAGCAACCAGTTTCTAATGCACCACCAGGATTTGCTTCTCAGAATTCACAACCCAACAATGCTTCAGTGGAACAAATGCTGCAACAATTACTTCATGGGCAAGCTACTTGTGTCATGGAACAGGCAAAGAGATTTTCTGAGATAAGAAATCAAGTGGATTCAAACTGCAATGCTCTGAATGCAAAGATAGAGGCTATGAACTCAAGGTTGTTGTTTTTGGAAAACAAAGGAGCATCTACATCATCTACTCAACATCCAGGACAATTACCTGGAAAAGCTGTTCAGAACCCCAAGGATTATGCTCATGTTAATGCAATCCATGTCACTGAGGACAGTGAGATTCAAGAAGGGGAGGCTTTCTATCAAAAAGCAGCAAAATCTGGAATTCCAAAGCCTGCACTCGGTTAATGCACTCGGTCAGAAGCCCGAGCTCAAGGAGAAATAAAAAATGATCAAACTCGGCCACCAAACCGAGCTGTTGTAACCGAGCTCAAGGGTAAAGCTGTTCAAGAAGAGAAAAGGGTACCTTACATCCCCCCTCCTTATGTCCCCAAGATTCCTTTCCCTGGGAGATTCAAGCAGGAACTCTTGGAGAAAGCTACAGCTGAGTTCAATAGTGCAGTGGACAAGCTTGAGGAGATAATGCCTTTGGAGACTATCTTGACCATTATCCCCAACCAGGAGAAAATCCTTCGAGAAGAACTACTGAGGAGAAAGATGAAAGTTGATAGTATGAAAGAAGTGAAATATGATTGCAAGGCAGTCATAGGAGAGAGGGTGATCAAGGATAAGCTTGAAGACCCAGGTTCATTCACTCTTCCATGCTCTATAGGGACTCTAAACTTTAAAAGTAGTCTCTGTGACCTTGGAGCTGCTGTCAGCCTGATGCCTCTGTCTATAGCTCAGAAGCTAAAAGAAGAGGACTTCAGACCCTGTAACATCACCATAGTACTAGCTGATTGTACAACAAGAATCCCACAGGGGATGCTGAAAGATCTTCCTGTGAAGTTAGGTGAGGTAACAGTTCTTGCTGACTTTGTGGTTTTGAAAATGAATGAAGAGCCAGCTGATCCACTGATTCTTGGAAGGCCATTCTTGGCAACTGCGGGAACTGTGATAGATGTGAAAGGAGGTAAGATTGCTCTTAACCTAGTTGACAATCTAAGGATGGAGTTTGACATCAATGATGATAGGAAAAGGCCAACTATTGAAGGGCAGGTTTTCACCTTAGCTGAACTTGTTCAAAAAGATGAAGTTTTGACAACCAACCTACTTGAGGATGCCCCTAAGGAAGACTTGCTAGACAAGGGTGTTGAAACAGTGTTGGAGGAAGCTCTGGAACAGGCTAGGGCACCTAACTTGACTAATCAAACCGAGTTAGACCCTCAAATAGTTTTCCCCAAACAGCTTGATTCAACAGAATGGCTAAAGCTCCAGGATAAGGCTGAAAGGCAAGATGAAGCTATCAGAGCTTTGAATAGTGTTGTGGAAAAACTGCAAAGGCAAGTAACAAGTTTGCTCTACAAGAAAGATGAGTCCAAGCCTCAGGGTTTCAAGATGAATACGTCCTCAATCTGTTTCACTGCGATCAACAAGGGAAGGAATGCAGTTGAATGGTTCAGAGAGGTAGACTATCCTCAGCAACAAGAGGAAGACTATCTTGATGAAGAATCTGTGGAAAACAACTATGATGATCCTTCAAGAGATCATGTCCTGTTTGATGATCAAGGTGACCATGAAGCAAGGAGGATTTCCGTTCCTCCACCTCATCCTCCCTAGAAAGCATTGTAAGGAAGTCAAGCTCACTTGGGAGGAAGTCCCATGACTATCGTTGTAAATACTTTTCATTTAAGTTTAGTTCATTTCTGTTATTTTTAATAAGTTTTCTACCTAGTCTTTTTGGCAAGAGACTGCAGGGGTAAGGTGATTAAGAAAGAGAGATGTTGTGACAAGGAGAAGCACTTGGCCAATCAAGCTCGGTCAAGTACAGTCGAGCTCAAGGCACCGAGTTTAAGCCACAATCCAGGTTAGGACTCGATTGATCAAACTCGGTCAAGCCAAACCGAGTAGTCAACATGTTGACTCGGCCGGTCAACTCGACCAAGGTTGACCGAGCTTGGTCAACGAGTCAACGTTTCTTCCCTCCTCTTGCATCAATTCAAATTTGAAAGTAGATCTAGATTCAAATTTGAAATGAACTCGACATATGCACTCGGTTGGGACCACGTGTTTGTCCTTTTGTCCCCTTTCACTCCCAAAAACCTCTTTAAAACATCGTCATGCGCTCCTCTCTTTAATCATCCTCACTCTTGACATTTTTCCATAGCCACTCTCTCTAGAATCTCAAAGTTTTCTCAACAAATTTTCATAAATTTTCAAGCTCGATTTAGTCAAACCGAGTTCATCATCTCGAGCTCATATCTTCTAGGCACTAACTCGGTTTAGCTCTCATTTGCACTCGGTTTCATTAAGTAAGTTTCTCTAATCGATTTATTTCACGTTTCTGGGTTTGATGTTCTTGATGTCCTTGATGTTCTTGAACCTTCCTGAGCATTCTTAAAACCAAATCGTTTTAAAACTACTTAAAACCAAGTTTCTAATGATCTTAATCTTTAAAAACCGATTAATTGACGTTTGGACTACATATAGATGCATCTAGAAGCTATTTCAGAGGAGTTTGGATTATGAAAGTTTGAAAACTTTCTGAGTTTTCTGGGTTTAGAACTTGCATGTTCTTGAGTAGGATTTAAATTCGCTAGCTAACATGTGTCTAAGAACTTACAACTTCTATGCATTCACCATGTTCTAACCTGTTTAAATATTTTGAATGAATTTTTGAAAAATGTTCTTAGATATTACCTAGAAAAGGAACTTTGAACACAGAGATTAAGCTTGTGAACTCATGATTATGTGCTAGTTAAATGAATTGAATGATTCGTATGTGCTTGTTTGTTATAATCATTAACTCGGCTAGGTGCACTCGGTTACTAGACCGAGGGGGCACACTCGGTTCCAACAACCCGAGCTCAAGGCATCGAGCTTGAACAATTCCTTAGCAACTAAACACAAGCTCGGTTGGTCTTAGCCGAGTTTAAGGAACCGAGTTCATACAACATTATCTCATGCCTCTTTGATTAATGCATTTCAGGTACCTAACTGCAATGGAACAAAGCACTTTGAGGAAACAACAAGCACAGGCCTTGGCAAGAAGTTTCTCGGCTGTTAGAGGAACTATCAAGCACCCAACCAGAGAAGAGGAGGATGTTATCAAGCTGTATTCAAGGAACAAGAAGGATATAGCAAGAGGCAAGCGCCCTGAACTAGTTGATGAAGACTCAGAAATGGAAGTTGAGGGGGATAAAACTGCTATGGAGGTTGAGTCTCCCAGAGAAGAGAGGAGAAACACCAGAGGGACTAGGAGAAAAGAAACAACTGAGGAAGAGCGCTATGAAGCTCTTATTGCAATGCGTTTCGGAGGAACAAGGTATCCACATCCAGAAACAATGGAAGCACTTGGGATAGCAAGGGATGTGGAGTACTTGTTTGAACAATGCAATCTCAAAACTTTCATGGAGATGCCATATGCTGGTTATAAGGAAGAAACGTGCCAATTACTAGCTTCGCTAAGTTTCCACATCTATGAGAATTCTGAAGAAGCAGAGCAAGACGGTCAGAATCCTGAAGAGTTTGGCTTCATCACTTTCGAAGTACATGAAGTAGGGTATCTACTCTACATAAGCCAGCTGGATGGGATCTTCAACTTCCCAACAGGAGACAACACACTTCAGAACTATGATAAAGAGGAACTGCAAGCACTTTGGGGAGTAATAGCAGAAGGCGAAGGTTATTCATCATCTAGGAGCAAGGCAGCTCAAATCAGGAGCCCTGTGATCAGGTATGCACATAAGGCACTTGCAAGCACATTTTTTGCAAGAAAAGTCACGGGAAATGTGAACCAAGGAGAGCTCCAGATGTTAGACACTGCACTTCTAGAAAGGCTCAATGATGAAAGAGGGAGAAAGATCTTCCAAGGTGACCAAGCCAATGTAGGAAATACTCTACTTCTGCTATTACAGCTCATGTGGTACAGGGATTGGGCATACATGCTGTACAAAAAGAGAAGCTGTGGAGATCTAGTGGTTGGAGGTGTCATCACCCCAATTCTTTTGGCAGCTGGAGTGCCACTACAAACAGTTCCATATCAGCCTGAATGGATAGATATCCCTAATTTGGTCAAGCAGCATATTCTGGACAGAAAAAGGATCAAAGGGGGTCATCTATACCAGTTCACTCACCCCTCAGCTGGACCAAGCAGAATCAAGCTCCCAAGTGCACACTTCACTCAGATTTCAAGGCCAGGAGGTATTGAGTTCTGTCCCCCACTAGAAGCTTTGTATAACAAAGAAGAGGAGGTTCCAATCCAGGCAACCAGAGTTGCAGAGGATGAACAACAAGAGGATGAGTCTTATTTCTTTGATGAAGAGCCTCCAGCAAAGACTCTAAAGGAAGCAAATAGGCGAATAAACCTTCTCCAGCGTTTGGGAAAGTGGCAACACAAAACCATGTCTGTTTTGAAGGATACAGTGAAGGATTTGAGTGACTCAGTGAAGTCTATGAAGAAACAAATCAAAGCTCTTAAAGGAAAGAAATCCTCAAGAACTCCTTCAGGCCCTTAGTTGAAACGAAGCGGCTCCTTCAGTTTTAGACCCAGGCAAACAACCTCAGCAGACCCTCCAAGGCATTCGGCAGTTGAACCAAGGCAAAGAAAGAGGAGAGCAACACAAGAATGGGAGCAAGGCACCAGCTCGGTCAGTGCACTCGGCATCCATACCGAGTCAAGAGCACAGAGACTCCACCCGGCCACTCCACTCGGTCGTCTGACCGAGTTATCCCTCAACACACGCTCCAGCTCGGCCAGAGAACTCGGTTACACACCCGAGCTTGAGACTTCCAGACCAAGATACACCAGAGAAAGCATGGAGGCCTACACGGACTCCTTCTTTCAGGACTAAGGTACAACTCCACTCTTCACCATTGTTTATACCATTCATCTTTAGTTTTTCTTATTGTTTTTCATTCTTGAATCTTTCTCTGAATCTTTTATTACACAAGGGACTGTGTAATTCAAGTTTGGGGGAGGGTTTGAGATGCATTTGATATCTTTTACTATTTTCTTATTTCAAATTTTGCATATTGAGTCTGCATAACATCTCATCTATTTGCATAAGAAAAACCATAAAAATTTGAAATTTTTTTCAGAAAAGCATTCCACAAAAACAGAGTGTTCATGTAGATTGTATTCATGTTTAGGATTGAGTCTAGATGCATTTCATATAGAATTGTGCATCTGCATAGGGGACTAGGATGATAAAAGCCTTGTAAGCATGCTGGTTTATGAAATAGTCTCAATGCCCTAGTTAATAGTTGTCTAATGCATTCCTGTAAGCTTGAAGCATAAGACCGCACCATGCCTAGATTGCATTGTTTGATATCTAGTTTTGGCTGAAGCATGTCTTGATCTGATATCATCCCCTGTCTATTAGAACCTTAAACTGAATTGCAATGATCATGTTTACGCTTTTGATTTGAACTCATGGATACCTCACACATATTTGGATTCTCTTACTCTTTTCACCACTCTTGTGAATCCAAATAGCTGATTCCCATCATTGGAACAGTTTTTCCCCTACCCCTAACCTTGACCTTCCTTTCAAGCCAACAATACTCTATGTGTGAATGTGAGGCCTGTTTCTTTGATTGCGCTTGGTAGAAAGTGTTAGGTCTGTGCCGACAAGAACGTTTCTCATATATATGGTTCTGGTTCATTATATTTGAGCTAGATAGAACTAGGTGGGGAACTGAACTGTGGTTAGGAGGATAGACTGGAATTTAGAATAGGGAATTAAGCTCGGTTGTATAAGCTCGGTTAGGAGACCGAGTTCACACTTCGAGTTCACTAAACCGAGCTTAAGTTTCATTTTGGGATTCAAGGGGAAGAAAAGAAGAGAAAGGAAAGAAAAGAAGTTCTGGGAAAAGGGTCTAAGTTGAAAATAAGAAAGCTGCTCTAGTAAAGGATTTGGGATTTGAAAAAGAAGAAAAAAAATGTATAGGCTCAGAAAGATATAAAAGAAAAGAAAGGCGAAAGCCTGAAGTGTCTTAATGAATAAGAAGAATAGAAGAGCCTTAATTTTAAAAGAACCCAATCCGCTAGTATAAGCAAGAAACAAAAGAACCCTTTTCCTTAGAATAAATGGCAAAAGAAAGAAGAATGAGTTATCCAAAAAGGATTCATGGCAGAAAAGTGCCTAAGGGTAGATTTAGGATTCATCTTCTGGGTTTAGGGTTAGGTGGTAGTAGAATCTTTGTATATGGGATGGGTAGATGAGAAATTGTTCTTGTATGCACCGGTTGGCTATCTTACCTTTAGCCTTCTCCTAAAGCTCAGTCTATTCTCGAGAGTCCCATGTTATCCATTGTCTAAACCTGTTTCAAAAAGGGGCCATCTTTGCCTCTTAACCTTACCTTAGCCAAATGAGTTCATTGATATTGCATAGGCTTGATCCATGGTTACAGAATGAATGAATGTTAAAGGGAATGATTGATTTGATTGCATGTATAGGTTAAGGCTGGTGTCAGGTTTGTTCTGAAGGGTATGGCTAAAGTTTTAAAAGTAAGGTTTACTTGTTAATGCATTCTAGAACTACTAACTAGGACCTTGATGCTACTTCCTTTATCAGCATGTTTTGGCTCTGAGTCCCAGCATTTCATCAACTTCACCAGCTTATATCTTATATGTTTGCTTGAGGGCAAGCAAAGACTAAGTTTGGGGGAGTTGATGTCTCTGCATTTTACTACTTTTAAACTCGCATTTTCATCCATTTTAGCATAGTTTCATCTATAGTTTCACTCTATATCCATCCACTTCATTCATATAGGTTTCATGATAGGTTTACTTTAGTTTTGCATACATATTGCATATTGGAGTTATCTTTCAGATGTTTTGGATGTTTGCCTGAGATCAAGGAACATGGAGACACAAGCTCGGTGTGAAGACTCGACTTCAAGACCGAGCTAAGGACCAAGACCAACATGCACTCGACCAAGAGCACTCGACTTGAAGCCAGACCGAGTGCAAAGCAATCCACCAACACCACTCGATCGCATGCACTCGACTTCATGACTGAGCTGGAGGCAGAGAGGGGATAGCACTCGGACAAGAGCACTCGATCACGTCCACTCGACCACCAAACCGAGCTCAGGCAACCGAGTCTGAGGATACAAAGGCTAAAGCAACACCACTCGATCACACCACTCGACCAGAGGCAGCCGACCTAAGGACTTTAGTTTATTTTGTCTTTTTGTACTAGGGCTTTTGACCTAGAGTATTTATACTCATATTAGGTATCAGCCGCAAAATCTATGTTTTTATTCTCTTTGTTCTCTGAAAACCTCTCTAGATCTATCTGATTTTGTATTTGCAATTACTTTTGATCCTTTGATCCTTTTGAGTTTATTTCTTCTATTCCTTCTTCATCTCAATCTCTAGATTATGATTATGGAAACTATTTCATTTTCTGGGTTTGTGATTTCGATGATGAAGTCTGAGTAGTGATTAAGGTTCTTGAGGATGAGTTAGATCTGGGTTATGATTCATGGTGATTCTAGTTGATTTAGGGTTCTAAAAGCCTATGATCTCTTCTGGGTTAGCTGTTTCTAATGCTGATTCCCTGTACACCCACTTGGAATCTGATCTTGGTGTTTCCTTGTACACCCACTTGTGAAACACCAGATCTGCTAACACCAGAGATCTGGAGCTTCTTTCCAATGATTGATCTAAACAGATCATAGGAAGCAAGTTGTAGTTTCACATTTATGAGCTGATTCTTAGTGCTGATTCTCTTTATGTTTCATTGGAATGCTATCTGAGTGTTAGTGACAATCAATGGGGCATAGGTGTGGATTCCAAGATTAGGAAGTTTAGAGAATCTGGTGATAGTTGTAACTGGGAAGTGGAACTATCACTCTGTTGATGCTCATAGTTGAGAGATCCCTTCTATGAAGTTGTTTATGAAATCACTAGCTTTCACCATGATGAATCCCAGATACAGATGCAAAGGCTTTAAAAGATGCAAAGACTTTTCCTTAAGAACAAAGAATGAATAAGAGAAAGAGAGGTGATGAACTTCAAGAACTTTACAAGAGAGGTGAGGCGGCTGCTCTTCATTAGGGTTTTCGGAGTTATCTTGCGGAGGCTCACGAAGTCCTTTAGTCTCTCTGAAGTCGCCCTTGACATCACACCCTTTAACATTAGGTTAAGAGTGTATTTATAGGCTTGGGAGTCGGTCTAGGATTTCATTCCCAACTTAAACTTCAAAAACTCCTATGAGATTTAAAGAAGTATCAGAATCATGGGATAAGGTATAACGTTTGTTTCTTACCTTGCCTTTCTTCTCCACCTTGGTAGCAAGCTTTATCACCTAATCAAGAGTCCTAGTAAGCTGAAACTCATCCATTGACGAAGTTTCATCACTCAATCCTTGTACAAAGCCTAAAATGCCTCCCTGTTGCGGCTCTTGAACATCGCCAAGCAATTGTTAGAGATCCAACTTCGTTTAGTACACTTCATTAGTTCTATTCACTCCTCTTTGTATTTTGGCTGCTCATAACTCCGTTTTGGGACTATCAGCTTGTAAATGGCCAAATCCTTTTCTATCAAAGCATTGCTTCTTCATATTAACATCCATAGGTGTTGGTTTAGTCTCAATATGTGTCTTCTTGCTACAACTCCCAACTTCACCCTAAGAAACTCCTATGGGATTCAAAGAAGTATCATAATTGTGGGATAAGGTATAACGTTTGTTTCTCAACTTGGCTTTCTTCTCCACCTTGGTAGCAAGTTTTATCACGTGATCAAGAGTCCTAATAGGCTGACGTTCAGCCATTGATGAAGATTCATCACTCAATCCTTGTACAAAGCGTACAATGCCTTCCTGTTTCAGCTCTTGAACATCGCCAAGCAATTGTTAGAGATCCAACTTCATTGAGTACACTTCAGCAGTTCTATTCACTTTCCTTTGTATTTTGACTTGAAATAACTCCATTTTTAAGACTATCAGCTTGTCAATGGTCAAATCCATGTCTATCAAAGCATTGCTTCTTCATATTAGTCTCATTATGTGTCTTCTTCCTACAACTCCCAACTTCAACCTCAGAAACTCCTATGAGATTCAAAGAAGTATCAGAATCATGGGATAAAGTATAACGTTTGTTTCTTACCTTGGCTTTCTTCTCCACCTTGGTAGCAAGCTGTATCAGGAAATCAAGAGTCCTAATAGGGTGAAGCTCAACCATTGATGAAATTTCATCACTCAATTTTTGTACAAAGCCTACAATGCCTCCCTGTTGTGGCTCTTGAACATCGCAAAGTAATTGTTAGAGATCCAACTTCATTGAGTACAATTTAACAGTTCTATTCACTCTCCTTGGTATTTTGACTGGTCATAACTCCGTTTTGGGACTATCAGCTTGTAAATGGCCAAATGTTTGGTAATTAAAGAATTGCTTCTTCATATTAACATCCATAGGTGGTGGTTTAGTCTCATTATGTGTCTTCTTACCATAACTCCCAACTTCATCCTCATAAACCCCTTTGAGATTCCAAGAAGTTTCAGAATCATGGGATAAGGTATAACGTTTGTTTGTTGATGTGTCTGCATTTTGCTACTTTTAAACTTGCATTTCCATCCCTTTTAACATAGTTTCATCTTCAGTTTAACTCCATATCCATCTACTTCACTCATATAGGGTTCATGATAGGCTTTGCATTAGTTTTGCATACATGTTGCATATTGGAGTTGTCTTTCAGGTATTCTGGAGATCAAGGAACATGGATATACAAGCTCGGTGTGAAGGCTCGACTTCAAGACCGAGCTAAGGATTAAGCCTAACATGCACTCGACCAAGAGCACTCGGTGCAGCCAAACTGAGTTGAAAGGAGCCAACCACGCCAACTCGGCCACATGCACTCGACTTCAAGACCGAGCTGGAGGCAGAGAGGAGACATCACTCGGACAGAAGACTCGACCACATCCACTCGACCTCACAACCGTGTCTGAGGATCCAAGTCTTGAACCGACACCACTCGATCACACCACTCGACCAAGAACCCGAGTTCAAGGCCACCGACCTAAGGAGTTTAGTTTATTTTGTCTTTTTGTACTAGGGTTTTGGACCTAGAGTATTTATACTCTCATTAGGGCAGCAGCCGCAAAAATCTACGTTTTTATTCTCTTTGTTCAATAGAAACCTCTCTAGGATCTTTCTGATTTTGTATTTGTAATTACTTTGGATCCTTTGATCCTTTTAATTTTTTTTCTTCTGTTCCTTCTTCATCTCAATCTCTAGATTATAATTATGGAAACTATTTCATTTTCTGGGTTTATGATTTTGGTGATGAAGTCTGAGTAGTGATTAGGGTTCTTGAGGATGAGTTAGATCTAGGTTATGATTCATGGTGATTCTAGTTGATTTAGGGTTCTAAAAGCTTATGATCTCTTCTAGGTTAGATGTTTCTAATGCTGATTCCCTATACACACATTTGGGATCTTATCTTGGTGTTTCCTTGTACACCCACTTGTGAAACACCAGATCTGTTAACACCAAAGATCTAGAGCTTCATTCCCATGATTTATCTAAACAGATCACAGTAAGCAAGTTGTAGTTTGACATTTATGAGCTGATTCTTAATGCTTATTCTCTTTATGTTTCATTGGAATGCTATCTGAGTGTTAGTGACAATCAATGGGGCATAGGTGTGTATTCCAAGATTAGGAAGATTAGAGAACATGGTGACAGTTGGAACTTAGCAGTGGAACTATCACTCTATGGATGCTCATAGTTGAGAGATCCCTTATATGAAGTTGTTATTGAAATCACTAGCTTTTACCATGATGAATCCCAGATCCAAAACTCATCGTTAGGACCTTCTTCATCCTTGATAGTTTATTGCTTTTTCATACTCTGTTTTCTGTTCTTATTTTGCTTTTCTCTGTTTCTTATTTTGTTCAGTCCTGAATCTTTGTCTTTAGTTTCTTTCGCTTGTTTCATAGTTTCTGTTTTAGTTTATTGCATCCTGTTACTTTCAATCTTACATCTGGCTTGAATTAGATTGACCTGCTGTATCCTGATTGTTTGCAAAACTGCCAATTGGATTCGATAAGATCTGGGCAATAGATAGTTTAAGGAGGAAAATCCTAACTATCAATTTGGCGCCGTTGCCATTTGGGATTTCTTTGTTTCATTTAGGATTTCAGATCTTCTGAGATCAAATTCCTTTTCTTTTTACTTTGTTACTCACTTGTTGGTTTCAATCTGTTTCAGGTACCACTCGGTTGCAACCACTCGGACAACGCACTCGGTTTGCAACTCGAGTCTGATTCAAGACACACTTGGTTCACCACTCGGTTAGTAGCTCGAGTTCTTCACCCGAGTTCAGTTGTTCAGCGTTACACACTCGGTCAAACAAGTCGAGTTCAAGACATTTGAGAGTTCAACTTGGTTCACCACTCAGTCACTCTACTCAGTTTATGTGGTCGAGTTGAACACCATTTCACACCACTCAGTCATTCAAGTCGAGTTCAGCATCCCGAGTTCATTATTCCTGTATGCAAACTCAGTCACAAGGTCATCATAATCTCCTGAGGTATCAAGATAATATCAACCAGTTACCAAGAATTTTGAGAGGGCAGAGGGCCCAGTCAGAGGGTAATCAACCGGAAACAGACAACATGGATAATTAACAAGGTCAGAATGAGCAACCAGCTCAACCAAGAAGGCCAAGGTACATAGGAGCAGGAGATGCACCTAGTACACACACACAGAGGCAAGGTATCGTGCCCCCAGCTGTTCAGAACAATAACATTGAAAGAAAGAGCGGTCTGATCTCTATGGTTCAAGGGAACAAGTTCCACGATTTGCCAATGGAGGATCCATTGGATCACCTTGTCGAATTCGACAGGCCATGCAGCCTTACGAAGATCAACGGTGTTTCAGAAGATGGGTTCAAGCTACGTTTGTTTCCTTTTTCCTTTGGCGACAAAGCACATCTATGGGAAAAGACACTACCTCAAGGATCCATTACATCTTGGGATGAATGCAAAAAGGCAGTCCTGGCTAAGTTTTAATCGAACTCAAGAACATCAAGGCTAAGGAATGAGATTTCAGAATTTGCCCAGGAAAATGGTGAAACATTTTGTGAAGCATGGGAAAGATTCCAGAGCTACACCTCCCAGTGTCCTCATCATGGTTTCAATAATAAGTCTCTGTTGAGTACTTTGTACCGTGGGGTGTTACCGAAATGCAGGATGTTGCTTGATACAGCTAGTAATGGCAACTTTCTCAATAAAGATGTTGATGAAGGATGGGAGCTGGTAGAGAACTTGGCACAATCAGATGGAACCTACAGTGAGGAATATGATAGAACTCCAAGGGGAAATTCAGATTTAGAGGAAAAACACAGAAAGGAGATCAGGGCTCTAAATGAGAAGATTGACAAGCTCCTTCTAGTTCAGCAGAAACATGTCCATTTTATCTTTGAAGAAGAAATGGCACAGATTCAAGAAGGGGAGCCTGATTAGATGGAAGAGGTTAGTTACATTCAGAATCAAGGTGGTTACAACAAGGGTTTTGTAAACTACAAAGCAAACCCCAATCTGTCCTACAGGAGTAACAATGTTGCAAATCGTCAAGATCAGGTCTATCCACCACAGCAACAGGCTCAAACCAAACCTTTCATTCCATACAACCAGAACCAGGGATATGCTCCTAAACAGAAGTACCAGAACAACTACAACCAGCAACTAGTTTCTAATGCACCCCCAGGTTTTGCTTCTCAGAATTCACAACCCAATAATTCTTCAGTGGAACAAATGCTCTAACAACTACTTCAGGGGCAAGGTACTTGTGTCATGGAACAGGCAAAGAGCTTTTCTTAGATCAGGAACCAAGTGGATTCAAACTGCAATGCTCTGAATGCAAAGATAGAGGCTATGAACTCCAGGTTGTTGTGTTTGGAAAACAAAGCAGCATCTACTTCATCTACTCAACATCTAGGTCAACTACCTGGAAAAGCTGTTCAGAACCCCAAGGATTATGCTCATGTTAATCCAATCAATGTCACTGAGGACAGTGAGGTTCAAGAAGGGGAGGCTTTCTATCAAAAAGCAGCCAAATCTGAAACTCCAAGGCCTGCACTCGGTCTATGCACTCGATCAGAAATCCAAGTTCATGGAGAGATCAAAAGTGATCAAACTCGACCACCAAACTGAGTTGATGTAACCGAGTTCAAGGCTCAAGTTGTTCAAGAGGAGAAAAGGGTACCTTACATTCCCCCTCCTTATGTCCCTAAGATTCCTTTCCCTGGGAGATTCAATCAAGAACTCTTGGAAAAGGCTAGAGCTGACTTCAAAAGGGAAGTGGACAAGCTTGAGGAGATAATGTCTTTGGAAACTTTTTTTGCCACCATCCCCAACCAAGGAAAAACCCTTCAAGAAGAACTTTTAAGAAGGAAGATGAAATATGAGGCTATGAAAGAAGTGAAATATGATTGCAAAGCAGTCATAGGAGAGAAGGTGATCAAGGATAAGCTTGGAGACCCAGGTTCATTCACTCTTCCATGCTCTATAGGGACTCTGAACTTCAAAAGCAGTTTTTGTGACCTTGGAGATGTTGTCAGCCTTATGCCTCTATCTATAGCTCAAAAGCTGAAAGTAGAGGACTTCAGACCTTGCAGGGGAAGCTGAAGGATCTTCCTGTGAAGATAGGCGATGTAACGGTTCTTACCGACTTTGTGGTTTTGAGAATGGATGAAGAACCAGCAGATCCCCTTATTCTTGGAAGGCCATTTCTAGCTACTGCTGGGACTGTGATTGATGTGAAGGGAGGTAAGATTGCTCTAAACCTAGTTGATAATCTGAGGATGGAGTTTGATATCAATGATGATAGGAAAAAGCCAACTATTGAAGGTCAGATCTTCTCCTTAGATGAACTTGTTCACAATGATTAAGTATTGTTGACTGAGCCATTAGAGGATGCCCCTAAGGAAGACTTGCTGGTCAAAGGTGTTGAAATAGTGTTGAAGGAAGCTTTGGAACAAGCTGGGGCATCTAACTCGACCAATCAAACCGAGTTAGACCCTCCAACAGTTTATCCCAATCAGCAGGGCTCACAGGAATGGATAAGGCTCAAAGATAAGGCTGAAAGGCAAGACAAAGCTATCAGAGCTCTGAATAGTGCTGTGGAAGAACTGCAAAGGCAAGTAGCTGGCTTGCTCAACAAGAAGGACGAATCTAAGCCTCAGAGTTTCAAGATGGATACATCCTCAATCTGCTTGACTATGATCAACAAGGAAAATAATGTTGTTGAAAGGTTCAGAGAGATAGACTATCCTTTTGATCAAGAAGAAGCCTATCTAAATGAAGAATCAGTGGAAAGCAACTATGATGATCCTTCAAGAGATCATGTTCTGTTTGATGATCAAGGTGACCAGGAATCGAGGAGGACTTTAGTTCCTCCATCTCACCCCCCATAGATAGCTCTGTAAGGAAGTCAAGCTCAGTGACTTTAAACAAGCTCACTTGGGAGGAATTCCCATGACTGTCTTTGTAAATACTTTTCCTTTATTTTTTTTATTCTTGTTATCTTAAATGTGTTTTCTATCTAGTCTTGTTGGCAAGAGATTGCAGGTTCAGGTGGTTGAGAAGTTAAGTGATTTTCATTCCAAATTGTTCGAATTTTAATTAAATATTGGCTAGTGCAAAAATTGTGAAATCAATTGCAAATGAACCTAGGATGAGTCTAGTATTTGTTAAAATTTGTTTGGGAATTTTCTGAAAAGTTTTGATATCTTTCCGTGACCGATCGACTTCCACAGTCGCGATTAGGGTTCTTCGGAGAAACTAGGATACCAAGGGTCATTTTCGTGTTCTTATTTGTTAGGGTCAATTCGATATTCAAAAGGACTCTTTACTGGTGTATTTTGGTGTGTTGTTTCAGGAAAAAGATGTCCGATCACAGTGGAACAAGCGGCAACAACAACAAACTCCTGATTGACGCTCTCACGGCAACGATGGCTCGATTGATGGATGAAAGATTAAATGTTTTGCAAGAGCAAGTCCTTCCAGAAATTATTCGTGATGCTAGAGGATCTCAAGGAGTGAATACATCAAGAAATGATGAGGGAAACGTTTCGCAAGCGAGACAGCAAGAAGAAGTTCTAAGGGAACCCCGGGAAAACAATCAAAGACCTCTTCTAAGAGAACCTGGAGACTTTGAAGCAGAGAACTATTACAGTGGCTCTTCCCGTAGCAGTCATAGAAGAC
Source organism: Barbarea vulgaris (assembly GCA_963667165.1). Classification (NCBI taxonomy): domain Eukaryota; kingdom Viridiplantae; phylum Streptophyta; class Magnoliopsida; order Brassicales; family Brassicaceae; genus Barbarea; species Barbarea vulgaris. The sequence goes on along the minus strand of OY763889.1, from coordinate 8,677,998 downwards.
AAAGGCACATGAGAAATTAGAGGAACCAGCCCCAGGATGGCTTTGGAGGACACAAGCTCCGTATACCTTCTTTTCAAGGGAAAAATGATCCGAGTGCTTACTTGGAGTGGGAAAAGAAGATAGAGTTGGTGTTTGATTGTCAACACTATACTGAGGTGAACCGAGTAAAGGTTGCAGCTACTGAGTTCACTGACTATGCTCTAAGTTGGTGGGACCAGTTGGTTATGCATAGAAAAAGAAATAAAGAGTATCCGGTTTCTACTTGGAATGAGATGAAAACTATCATGAGGAAGCGTTTTGTGCCAAGTTACTATTACCGTGAGTTGCATAACCAGCTTAGGAGACTTGTGCAAGGTAGTAAGAGTGTTGAGGAATACTACCAGGAGATGGAAACGTTGATGATACAAGCTGATGTTCAAGAGGACAGAGAGGCTACCACGTCTAGGTTTCTAGGAGGCTTGCAGCGTGATATACAAGATAGGTTGGAGATGCAGCCTCATGTTGACCTACAGGAAATGCTACACCAAGCTATACTCATTGAACAATAACTTAAGAGGAGAGGTCCCATAAGACCACATTTTGGAACCGGAAGCAATAGTTACGCAAGAGGTTACCCGAGAGATGAGAAGCCGAGGTTACAAAGTGAAAGCAAGCAGCCGGCTATAACAAGACCTGAAACCAAACCGTATGAAGATAAAGGAAAAGCTGAAGCCAGAACCAGTAGAATCAAGTGCTACAAGTGCCAAGGAATGGGACACTATGTGAGTGAGTGTACCAACAAAAGGATAAGGGTTCTAAAGGATAATGGCGAGTATGAATCCGAAGATGAGCAACCAGAAGTTAAGCAACATGAAGATGAGGATGTTGAGTTACCAGCTAAGGAAGAGTTGCTAGTAGCAGTGAGGACGCTCAGCATACAATCTAAGACCGAAGAGCAAGAGCAAAGAGCTAACTTTTTTCACACGTGATGCTATGTCAAGGGGAAAGTGTGCAGCCTTATCATTGACGGTTGGAGTTGTACTAATGTGGCAAGTGAAACAATGGTTAAGAAGCTGGGATTGGAAATTAAGAAGCATCCGAAGCCGTATGATCTTCAATGGCTTAGCAAAGAAGGAGAAATGAAAGTGAAGCATCAAGTGGAAGTACCTATAGTTATCGGCAAATATGAAGATGAAATCTTGTGTGATGTGCTACCTATGGAAGTTGGACATATCCTACTTGGGAGACCATTGCAATCTGATAGGAAGGTAGTACATGATGGCTTCACCAACCGGCATACGTTCGAGTTCAAAGGAAGGAAGACCACTCTACTACCGATGTCGCCACAAGAAGTGTATCTTGATCAAGTTCGGCTCCAAGGCAAACAGGAAACAAGCAAGAAAGCCAACCATTTTGCTATGGCTAGGATAAGAGAAAGAAACAAAACTTGGGCTGAACCGAACCCTTTTGGACTTAATGATGTTTTCACTTGTTCCTTTAACATACACCGGTGCTACCGAGTGAGTTTGAATTATTACAGGATATAGGTGATGGACCGAGACAGGATCACTTCTACCACTACAGTGTGGCTCTAAGACAAGACAAAGCTCCACCATACGACCAAGACAAGGAAGCACCAAAAGAACAAGATGAAGTCTTCAAGGAGTATCCATCCGATTTGAGTGCCAAATACTTTGCTTATGATGGCGAGAAGACTCTATGTATGTTTCAAGTCAAGGAAGAGAGCCAGACCAATGCAACCATCCAAGTCCAGTCCACGGACATTCCGGACTTAACAGGATTCCTTAAACTCTTTAAAATAATTTCTAATGGCTTTAAATCGATAATAGTACAACCCGGTCCTGTTGTAGATTTCCTATCATCTAATCAGGATTTTACATACTATTGTGATATGACAGGATCAAAGGACAGAGCTAAGGCTTGCAAGGAACAGACGTTTGAAATGAAGAACAAAAACTCAACTAATGAGACCACTCGTCACCGAATCTTTGTTCTAGACTACTTCCGCGATACAAAGCTTGGAACCAAGGGAGATCTTTGGAAAGTGTTCAGCACCTATGGAAACAATGGACATGAACCATATTCTCCACTCACCGACATCCCTTATGCCGAACTCTTTCCTAAGCTTTCTCTTTACCTTTCTCTTATTCTTAAATATTGTTATGGCCTTATTAAGCTTCTATTCTTTTGGAACACTAATTGGCGTTGTTCTTGGCAGGTACTCCGGATTTGAGGACAAATCCTTTTCAACTGGGGGAGCATGATGTGATATTGGATAACAACCAGGATTGGAAGCCGATGGCCAAGGAATTGCTTGAACCGGTCGAGAAGGAAGCTCCGGACGTGTCACTTGGAGCTAGGACTCGGTCTTGGATGGCCAAGGAAGTACTGAACGTACCAGCTGGTTCTATGACTCGCTCTAGGACTAAGGAACTTAACCAAACTGTCGGAGTTTTGCTACGTCAAGCATTGGCTCAAAGAGGTCACTCGGACACATGTGGTACCGCGGCCACCTTGGTCATGGTTCACGTCCGGGATGACTAGTGTCAAGCCCTATGGCTCACTTACACTCTTTTTCCCTTGCCTTTGGTTTTTTCCAAGTGGTTTTCCAAGGAAGGTTTTTAATGACGTTCGTAGTCCATAGGTTCATCTTTGCTTGGCATTGGCCCGACCTAGTCCGGCCCGTCTCGAGATCATTTGGCGCGGCCCGTCTCTTATCTATCTATCTTATTTCTATTTTTGTTATTTTGAATTTAAAACTTATGTTTGAGAGATTATGTTTGTGCGAGCGTTTATGTGTGTGTTTACTTTCGAGTTGGTCTTTGGTGAGTTTCCGAGACATGTCTCGAAACTCACGAGCATTAACTCCTCTGCTCCTCCTCTCTTCTCCTCTTCGTCTCCTCTTCTTTATATATCTCTGAAACTCCTATTGTATTTCTTCTATCTTTTTAATCAAAAACCTTTTTCTTTGATAGATCCTTGTCTTCTTTTTCGAGTGATTCGAATTTGGATACTTGTGAACATTTCTAGTGATTAGATTGTTCAACCCCAACTTATCAAGAGGCCTTCCGCATCCTCTCGTGGCGTCACTCTTCCCATTAAACTCCAGATCGCTTGCTGCTCAAGCCTGGAGCCTTATTATCGTCATCTTAGCTTCCCATTGTGTGATTGGGGCGTGATTCTCTAACCAGAATCATATCAGAAAGGAAGGTGTAGGAATTAGAGAAGCACTCGGTCAAGTCCACTCAGTCAAGACCACTCGGCCTCTCCAGTCGAGCTCAAGGCACCGAGTTCATGCTGCAATCCAGGTTAGGACTCCATTGATCCAACTCGGTTAAGCCAAACCGAGTGAGGTCAAACATTTGGTCAAAATGTTGACTCAGTCGGTCAACTCGACCAAGGTTGACCGAGCTTGGTCAACGAGTCAACGTTTCTTCCCTCTCCTTGCACCAATTCAAATTTGAAAGTAGATCCAGATTCAAATTTGAATTGTACTCGATTCATGCACTCAGTTGGGACCCCCTTTTTGTCCTCTTCTTCCCTTGCACTTCCAAAAAGGTCTTTAAAACATCCTCATGCACTCCTCTCACTCATTTATCCTCACACTTAACATTTTCATTAGCCATTCTCTCTAGACTTTAAGGCTTTTTCAAAGTTTTTCATAAAAACTTCTCAAACTCGGTTTCATTAGCTCGAGTTCATCATCTCGAGTTCATCTCTTCTTAGCATTTTAACTCGATTTAGCTCTCATTACACACTCGGTTTCATTAATTAAGTTTCTCTATTTGATTCATTTCACATTTCTGAGTTTAAAGCTTTGATGTTCTTGATGTTCTTGATGTTCTTGAACGCTCTTGAGCATTCTTAAATCAAATCGTTTAAAACTGCTTGAAACCAAGTTTCTAATGATCTTAATCTTGTTAAAACCGATTAATTGATGTTATAACTTCATATTGATGCATTTAGAAGCGATTTGAGAAAAGTTTAGAATATGAATGCTTGAGAGTTTTCTGGGTTTAGAGCTTGAATGTTCTTGAGGAAAATTTGAATTTGCTAGCTCACATATATCAGAAAACGTATAACTCTTATGAATTCACCATGTTCAAACTAGTTTAATCATTTTCTCATTATGCTTTAGAGAAGTTTGAATCAAATTCTGAAAAAATGTTCTTGAATAGGTGTGAGCTATGCATTAGAAACTTGATGTAACCCAGAAACATAACATTGGATATAGAGATGAAGCTTTGTGAACTGATGATTAAGTGTTCTTTAACCGGATTGAATGATTGGCATAGGCTTGATTGTTATGTTCATGGACTCGGTTACGTACACTCGATCTATAAAGCCGAGTGTGCACACTCGATCTATAAAGCCGAGTGTGCACACTCGGTCCATCAACCCGAGCTCAAGGCATCGAGTTTGAATACCTTCTTAGGATTTGAAATCAAGCTAGGTTTGTCTTGGCCGAGTTGAAGGCACCGAGTTCATTCAAACATTATCTAATGGCTATTTGATTTATGTATTTCAGGTACCTAATCTTAATGGACCAAAGTGCTATTAGGAGACAACAAGCTGAAGCTTTAGCAAGAAGTTTCTCGGCTGTAAGAGGAACCATTAAGCATCCAACCAGAGAGGAGGAGGATGTAATCAGGCTGTATTCCAGAAACAAGAAAGATATAGCAAGAGGAAAACGTCCTGAGCTGGTTGATGAAGATTCTGAAATGGAAGTTGAAGGAGGTGAAACTGCTATGGAGGTTGAGTCTCCTAGAGTGGAAAAGAAAAACACCATAGGGTCAAGGAGGAAAGAAACAACTGAGGAAGAGCGCTATGAGGCTCTTATTGCCATGCGTTTTTGGGCAACAAGGTACCCACATCCGGAAACAATGGAAGCACTTGGTATAGCAAGGGATGTGGAGTACTTGTTTGAGCAATGCAACCTCAGAACTTTCATGGACATGCCACATGCTGGGTACAAGGAGGAAACATGCCAATTCCTAGCTTCATTAGGTTTCCACATCTACAATAATTCTGAAGAAGCAGAGGAAGATTTGGTTTCATCACATTTGAAGTGCATGAAGTGGGATATCTCCTCTACAAAAGTCAGCTAGATGGGATTTTCAGTTTTCCAACAGGAGATAACACTCTTCAAGATTATGATAAGGAGAAGCTGCAAGCACTATGGGGCATAATAGCAGGGGGAGAGGGTTATACATCAGCCAGGAGCAAGGGTGCTCAAATCAGGAGTCCAGTGATCAGATATGCTCATAAGGCTCTTGCGAGCACATTCTTTGCAAGAAAAGTCACGGGAAACATGAATCAAGGCGAACTGTAAATGTTGGATACTGCACTTCTAAAGAGGCTCAATGATGAAAGGGGGAGAAAAATCTTCCTAGGTGACAAAGCCAATGTGGGAAACACTCTGACTCTTGCTATTACAACTCATGCGGTACAGAGATTGGGCACATATGCTTCACAAGAATGGAAGCTGTGGAGATCTAGTAGTTGGAGGTGTCATCACCCCCAATCCTTTTGGCAGCTGGAGTGCCTTTACACACAGCACCATATCAGCCTGAATGGCTAGACTTAGCTAATCTAGCCAAATAGCACATTCTGGATAGGAAAAGGGTTGATGGGGGTTATTTATACCAGTTCACACATCCTTCAGCTGGGCCAGCTAGAGTCAAGCTCCCAAGTGTACACCTCACTAAGATTACGCGCCCAGGAGGTATAGAGTTCTGTCCTCCAACTGAAGCCTTATATGACCAAAATGAGGAGGTTCCAGTCCACGAAACCAGAGTTGAGGAGGAAAAACAACAAGAGGCTGAATCCTATTTCTTTGATGAAGAGCCTCCAGCAAAGACTCTAAAGGAAGCAAACAGGAGAATAAACCTGATTCAGCGACTAGGAAAATGGCAACACAAGATCATGTCTGCTTTGAAGGATACAATTAAGGACCTGAGTGACTCAGTGAAGTCAATGAAGAAGCAAATCAAAGGTCTTAAAGGAAAGAAATCCTCAACAACTCCTTCAGGCCCTCAGTTGAAAAGAAGTGGCTCTTTCAGTTTCAGACCCAGACAGACTGCCTCAGCAGACCCTCCGAGGAATTCAGCAGTTGAACCAAGGCAAAGGAAGAGAAGAGAGACACAAGAGTGGGAGCACGGCACGAGCTCGGTCAATGCACTCGGCATCCAAACCGAGTCTAGATCACAGAGACTAGACTCGGCCATTCCACTCGGTCGGCTGACTGAGTTGCCACTCTACACACGCGCAAGCTCGGCTAGGGAGCTCGGTTACATACCCGAGTCTAAGACATCGAGACCAAGCTACACCACAGAAAGCATGGATGCCTACACGGACTCCTTTTTCCACCATTGAGGTACAACTCCACTCCTTACCATTGTTTATACCACTCATCTTTAGTTTTTCTTATTGTTTTTCATTCTTGAACCTTCCTTTGAATCTTTTATTACACAAGGGACTGTGTAATTCAATTTTGGGGGAGGGTTTGAGATGCATTTGACATCGTTTACTGTTTTCTTATTTTAAATTTTGCATATTTAGTCTGCATAGCATCTCATCTATTTGCATAAGAAAAACCATAAAAATTTGAAAATCTTCAGAAAAGCATTCCACAAAAACAGAGTGTTCATGTAGATTGCATTCATGTTTAGGATTTAGTCTAGATGCATTTCATATGGAATTGTGCACCTGCATAGGGGACTAGGATGATAAAAGCCTTGTAAGCATGATGGTTTCAATATGTGTCTTCTTGCTACAACTCCCAACTTCACCCTTAGTAACTCATATGGGATTCAAAGAAGTATCATACTTGTGAGATAAGATATAATGTTTGTTTCTTACCTTGAATTTCTTCTCCTCTTTGGTAGCAAGCTTTATCACGTAATCAAGAGTCCTTATAAGCTAAAACTAAGTCATTGATGAAGTTTCATCACTCAATCCTTGTACAAAGCCTAAAATGCCTCCCTGTTGTGGCTCTTGAACATCGTCAAGCAATTGTTAGAGATCCAACTTCGTTAAGTACACTTCATCAATTCTATTCACTCCTCTTTGTATTTTGGTTGCTCATAACTCCGTTTTGGAACTATCAGCTTGTAAATGGCCAAATCCTTTTCTATCAAAGCATTGCTTCTTCATATTAACATCCATAGGTGTAGTTTAGTCTCAATATATGTCTTCTTGCTACAACTCCCAATTTCACCCTAAGAAACTCCTATGGGATTCAAAGAAGTATCATAATTGTGGGATAAGGTATAAAGTTTGTTTCTCAACTTGGCTTTCTTCTCCAACTTGGTAGCAAGCTGTATCACGTGATCAAGAGTCTTAATAGGATGAAGCTCAGGCATTGATGAAGTTCCATCAATCAATCTTTGTACAAAGCCTATAATGCCTCCATGTTGCGGCTCTTGAATATCGCCAAGCAATTGTTAGAGATCCAACTTCATTGAGTACACTTCAACAGTTCTATTCACTCTCCTTGGTATTTTGACTGATCATAACTCCATTTTGGGACTATCAGCTTGTAAATTGTCAAATCCTTGTTAATTAAAGCATTGCTTCTTCATATTAACATCCATAGGTGCTGGTTTAGTCTCATTATGTGTCTTCTTGCTATAACTCCCAACTTCAACCTCAGAAACTCCTAGGGGATTCAAAGAACTATCAGAATCATGGGATAAGGTACAACGTTTGTTTCTTTCCTTGGCTTTCTTCTCCACCTTGGTAGCAAACTGTATCACGTGATCAAGAGTCCCAATAGGCTGAAACTCAGCCATTGATGAAGTTTCATAACTCAATCCTTGTACAAAGCCTAAAATGCCTCCCTGTTGCGGCTCTTGAACATCGCTAAGCAATTGTTAGAGATCCAACTTTGTTGAGTACACTTCAGCAGTTCCATTCACTCATCTTTGTATTTTGGCAGCTCATAACTCCGTTTTGCGACTATCAGCTTGTAAATGGACAAATCCTTTTCTATCAAAACATTGCTTCTTCATATTAACATCCATAGGTCTTGGTTTAGACTCAATATGTGTCTTCTTGCTACAACTCCCAAATTCACCGTAAGAAACTCCTACGGGATTCAAAGAAGTATCATAATTGTGGGATAAGGTAAAACGTATGTTTCTTACCTTGGCATTCTTCTCCACCTTGGTAGCAAGCTGTATCACGTGATCAAGAGTCTTAATAGGCTGAAGCTCAGCCATTGGTGAAGACTCAACACTCAATCCTTGTACAAAGCCTACATACAATGCCTCCCTGTTTCAGCTCTTGAACATCGCCAGGCAATTGTTAGAGATCCAACTTCGTTGAGTACACTTCAGCAATTCTATTCACTCTCCTCTGTATTTCGACTTGTCATCACTCTATTTTTGGGACTATCAGCTTGTAAATGGCGAAATCCTCGTCTATCAAAGCATTGCTTCTTCATATTAACATTCATAGGGGCTGGTTTAGTCTCAATATGTATCTTCTTGCTACAACTCCCAACTTCACCCTAAGAAACTCCTATGGGATTCAAAGAAGTATCATCATTGTGGGATAAGGTATAACGTTTGTTTCTTACCTTGGCTTTTTTCTCCACCTTGGTAGCAAGCTTTATCACGTAATCAAGAGTCCTAATAAGTTGAAACTCAGCCATTGGTGAAGTTTCATAACTCAATCCTTGTACAAAGCCTAAAATACCTCCCTGTTGCGGCTCTTGAACATCGCCAAGCAATTGTTAGAGATCCAACTTCATTGAGTACACTTCAACAGTTCTATTCACTCCTCTTTGTATTTTGGCTGCTCATAACTCCATTTTAGGACTATCAGCTTGTAAATGGCCAAATCCTTGTCTATCAAAGCATTGCTTCTCCATATTAACATTTATAGGGGCTGGTTTACTCTCAATATGTATCTTCTTGCTACAACTCCCAACTTCAACATAAGAAACTCCTATGGGATTTAAAGAAGTATCATCATTGTGGGCTAAGGTATAACGTTTGTTTCTTACTTTGGCTTTCTTCTCCACCTTGGTTACAAGCTGTATCACGTAATCAAGAGTCGTAATAGGCTGAAGCTCAGCCATTGATGAATTTCCATCAATCAATCTTTGTACAAAGCCTACAATGCATAATTGTGGGATAAGGCATAACGTTTGTTTCTCAACTTGGCTTTCTTCTGCACCTTGGTAGCAAGCTGTATCACGTGATCAAGAGTCCTAATAGGCTGCAGCTCAGCCATTGATGAAGATTCATCACTCAATCCTTGTACAAAGCCTACAATTGTTAAGCAATTGTTAGAGATCCAACTTCGTCGAGTACACTTCAGCAGTTATATTCACTCTCCATTGTATTTTAACTCGTCATAATTTCAGTTTTGGGACTATCAGCTTGTATGTGGCCAAATCATTGTCTATCAAAGCATTGCTTCTTCATATTAACATCCATAGGTGCTGGTTTAGTCTCAATATGTGTCTTCTTAATACAACTCCCAATTTCATATTTACTCAATTGTGGGATAAGGTATAACATTTGTTTCTTACATTGGCTTTCTTCTCCACTCTTGTAGCAAGCTATATCACGTAATCAAAAGTCCTAATAGGTTGAAGCTCAACCATTGATGAAGTTCCATCACTCAATCCTTGTAAAAATCCTACAATGCCTCCATGTTGCGGCTCTTGAATATCGCCAAGCTATTGTTAGAGATCCATCTTCATTGAGTACACTTCAGCAGTTATATTCACTCTCCTTCGTATTTTGACTAGTCATAATTCCATTTTGGGGCTATCAGCATGTAAATGGCCAAATCATTGTCTATCAAAGCATTGCTTCTTCATATTAACATCCATAGGTGATGGTTTAGCCTCAATATGTGTCTTCTTGCTACAACTCCCAACTTCACCCTTAGTAACTCATATGGGATTCAAAGAAGTATCATATATGTGGGATAAGATATTCCGTTTGTTTCTTTAATTGGCTTTCTTATCCACCTTGGTAGCAAGCTTTATCACGTAATCAAGAGTCCTTATATGCTAAAATTCAGTCATTGATAAAGTTTCATCACTTAATCCTTGTACAAAGCATAAAATGTCTCCCTGTTGCGGCTCTTGAACATCGCCAAGCAATTGTAAGAGATCCAACTTCGTTAAGTACACTTCAACAGTTCTATTCACTCCTCTTTGTATTTTGGATGCTCATAACTCTGTTTTGGGACTATCAGCTTGTAAATGGCCAAATTATTTTCTATCAAAGCATTGCTTTTTCATATTAACATCCATAGGTGTTAGTTTAGTTTCAATATGTGTCTTCTTGTTACAACTCCCAACTTCACCCTAAGAAACTCCTATGAAATTCAAAGAAGTATTATAGTTGTGGTATAAGGTATAACGTTTGTTTCTTACCTTGGCTTTCTTCTCCATCTTGTTAGCAAGCTTTATCATGTAATCAAGAGTCCTAATAGGCTGAAGCTCAACATTGATGAATATTCATCACTCAATCCTTGTGCAAAGCTTACAATGCCTCCTTGTTGCAGCTCTTAAACATCGCCAAGCAATTGTTAGAGATCCAACTTCATTGAGTACTCTTCAGCAGTTTTATTCACTCTCCTTTTTATTTTGACTGGTCATAATTCCATTTTTAGGGCTATCAGCTGTAAATGTCCAAATCCTTATCTATCAAAGCATTGCTTCTTCATATTAACATCCATAGGTGTTTGTTTTGTCTCAATATGTGTCTTCTTGCTACAACTCCAAACTTCACCCTTAGAAACTCGTATGGGATTCAAAGAAGTATCATAATTTTGGGATAATGTATCACGTTTGTTTCTCAACTTGGCTTTTTTCTCCACCTTGGTAGCAAGATGTATCACATGATCAAGAGTCCTAATTGGCTGAAACTCTGCCATTGATGAAGATTCATCACTCAATCCTTGTACAAAGCCTACAATTCCTTCATGTTTCAGCTCTTGAACATCTTAAAGTAATTGTTAGAGATCCAACTTTGTTGAGTACACTACAACAGTTCTATTCACTCTCCTTTGTATTTTGTGTGGTCATAACTCCATTTTTGGGACTATCAGCTTGTAAATGGTCAAATCCTTGTCTATCAAAGCATTGCTTCTTCATATAAACATTCATAGGTGCTGGTTTAATCTGAATATGTATCTTCTTACTACAACTCCCAACTTCACTCTAAGAAACTCTTATTGGATTCAAAGAAGTATCATCATTGTGGGATAAGGTATAACGTTTGTTTCTTACCTTGGCTTTCTTCTCCACCTTGCTAGAAAGTTGTATCACGTGATCAAGAGTCCTAATGGGCTGAAACTCAGCCATTGATGAAGTTTCATAACTCAATCCTTGTACAAAGCCTAAAATGACTCCCTGTTGCGGCTCTTGAACATCGCCAAGCAATTGTTAGAGAGCCAACTTCGTTGAGTACACTTCAGGAATTCTATTCACTCTCCTTTGTATTTTGACTTGTCATAAATCCATTTTTGGGACTATTAGCTTGTCCAAATCCTTGTCTATCAAAGCATTGCTTCTTCATATTAACATCTATAGGTGCCGGTTTAGTCTTAATATGTGTCTACTTTCCACAACCCCAACTTCACCCTAATAAACTCCTATGAGATTCAGTAAAGTATCATAATTGTGGGATTAGGTATAACGTTTGTTTCTCACCTTGTCTTTCTTCTCCACCTTGGTAGCAAGCTGCATCACGTGATCAAGAGTCCTCATAGGCTGAATGATGAGGACATAGAGACCAAGACCATTGAAGCTGAAGAGGAAGTAAGCATACCCGTCATGAGGCGTACACCAAGAACAAGGTCAGGGACAAAGAGTTTACGAGAGGAGTTTAACAAGTCATTGGAAAGCTTACTCACCCTCATTGAGCATGAAGAACTGAAAGGAAATCTGCTGACTAAAGAAATCACGCAAGAGACTCCAATAGCGCCTCACGGAGAATCAAGCCTCACAAATCCCCAAGACGCTGAGGAAGATCAAGATAAAGATTGTGCTGGGCTTAAGAGACACCAGGGACTTTACATCAACAACAAAGAGCACGACAACATCTGCTTGCAACCCAAGGAACAAGATATCACTTTCTTACCAGTTTTACAAGGCCGCACCAGAGCTTCTTTATTTGTCATTTCGGCCAAGGAGGGCTCTGAGGCTCCACACGACTAGGAGAGGTCCTAAGAGGATCAAACCTGCAGGTAAGCATTTGAATTTAAATTACTCACGAGTTTTCTTTTTCTGTTTTGCAGGTTTTATCATTTTTTTTAGTTTAATCTTTTCTAGTTTATTTTAGAATAAGTCATTGTATTTCTATTTCTATTTATTTTTGGCCAAGAAGCCCTAGCTGCTGGACTATTTAATAAAGTCCCTTCTCAGCTTTGTAGCCACGTTTTTGATATCAATAAAATACCTAGTTTTCTTGTTGAGAACTTCCAGCCGCTCCCTTGCTTCTTTGCGTGAGAAACGATTGAAGTTAGAGTGCAAACCTCTCTTCTTCCTGTGTGTGATTCACTTGAAGCTGAGTGTTAAGACTTATCACAGAGCTTCCCATCCTCTGTGTGGCGTCTCTCGATTCCCCCCTTGTTACCGGCGTTCATCATCCATCCACTTGAGTCCATAGAGAGTGTTGTACGACCAGCTATAGATTCATCATCCATCACCCCTTGTAAGAACAAGTTGCCTCTTGTTCCTACATCATCTTGGTATCAGAGCTTAAATGCTCCTCTCTCAGGTTGTTTCAATCCCTTTTACCTTTATTTAGTTTGCTGTGGTTGTTTGTTTCAATCCCTATCAAGAAAAACCAAAAAAAAAAAAAAAAAAAAAAAATCTGTTTCATAGTTTTCCAATTTTTTGTCTGTTGTGTTGTTTCGATTTTATAAAACTCAAACAAATTCATAAAAATATTTCGTCTTCTGTTTTAGCTTCTCAAAACCTTTTAAAAAATATAAAAATTGTCCCCCTTATTTTAGAAATTCGTTTGCTATTTTTCGTTCACGAAAACTTGAGATACAGAAATTTTGCTAATTTCTCTGTTTTGTGTTTGGCTTGAAGGAACTTTGATTTCTTGTTTGATTTAATTGTTCAATTTCCTTTTGCACTTGATCTGTTTGCTAGTGTACTACAGGAACCTCGACATGGGAGAGGAGGTACACGTCAACATGAACCAGCTCTTGGAAGCCATTAGGTCCGTTAACGACCGTCTTGCACGCCTAGAGGCACGACCTCAGCCAGCTAGAGGAGGACAAGGAGAACCTCCCAACAGACAAAGACCTCCACCAGAAGATGAGGTTGTTGAAGACTCGGAGGATTATGAAGAGGATCCATTACCGGCACCCAATATTCGAGCAAGGAGACATGCTAGGGCTAGAGATCGGAACTTTGATGAAAATAGGCCTCTGCATGAGGGTCGAGACTTGAAGCTGACCGCACCAACGTTCACTGGAAGAGTTAATCCTGAAGCTTATCTCGATTGGGAGAAGAGAATGGAGTACATCTTTGAGTATTACAACTACTCGGATGCAAGAAAAATTTCACTAGCTGCAGCTCAACTTACCGAGAACGCTTTAGATTGGTGGGATCGTGATGTTTCAGAAAGGAGAAGACTTAGGCATGCTCAGATCACCACTTGGGAAGACATGAGGTTCAGCTTGAGGAAGAGATATGTACCAGCTTATTTCCACCGAGAGCTACAAAAGAAGTTTCGAAAACTTATTCAAGGAACAAAATCTGTGGAAGAATATTTTGAAGAATTTGAGACTCTCAAGAACAGATTAGGAACTGAAGATGCCGAGGAGACCTTGATGGCACAGTTTCTTGATGGATTACATGATCGGATAGCAAGGAAATTGGAGAGGCAAGCTTACCATGACTTTGATGAGCTATTACATCTCGCTGTTCAAGCAGAACAACATATCAAGAGGAAGACCACTTCTGTTCCTAGAAGCAAGCCGAATTGGACTACTCCACCACCGAGGAATCTAGATAAGGGAAAGTCCATTTCTGAGGACTCCAAATTTAAGAAACAAGCACCAGAAACGTCTAAAGGCACCAGACCTGAGCAAGGTAAGTTTCCTACACAAAGATCTCGTGACATTACATGTTTTAAATGCCAGGGAAAAGGACATTATGCAAGAGAATGTCCAAACCAAAGGGTAATGATTCTTAAGTCAAATGGCGAGTACGAGTCACAAGATGAGGCTGAGGAAGAGCAAGTGGAATCTGAAGAAGACATAATAGATTATCCAGAAACTGGCGAGCTGCTAGTCATAAGGAGGGTTCTTAGCGCACTCTATGACCCGGAAACTATTCAGCGAGAGAACATCTTCCACTCTCGTTGCACAATCAACTCTAAGGTATGTAGTTTAATTATTGATGGAGGTTCATGCACTAACGTGGCCAGCAAGTATTTGGTTGATAAGTTAGGTCTTCAAAAGACAAAGCATCCACGGCCTTACAAGCTCAAATGGCTTAACGATGAGACTGAGCTTAAGTTCTCCGAGCAAGTCACCATTCCCTTCAGCATAGGTAAGTACACAGATCAGGTTGTGTGCGACGTAGTTCCCATGCAGGCTGGACATCTTTTACTAGGGAGGCCATGGCAGTTCGACAAGGAGGCTTTACACAACGGGCGCACCAACTATTATACTTTCACACACAACAGTAAGAAGCACAACCTAGCGCCTCTTACTCCACAAGAAGTGTATGAAATGCAGAAAGCTATGGACAAAGGGGTCAAGGTAAGTAAGACTAACCTTTACATTACTCCCGCTACTGTTTCTAAATCACTTGAGGCAAAAGAAACGGTGCTACTAATGATTTTCAAGGAAAGCCTAGTTTCAGGTCAACAGCAAGAAGACCCTTCATCGGCTGTTCTGGAACTTTTGGAGAAGTTCACCAACGTGTTTCCTGAAGAAATACCCCCAGGCCTTCCCCCGGTTAGAGGAATTGAACATCAGATCGATCTCGTACCCGGTGCACCATTACCAAATCGAGCAGCCTATAGAGTTAATCCCGAAGAGGATAGGGAACTAGAGAAGCAAGTGCAAGATTTGATGTCAAAGGGATATATCCGAGAGAGTTTAAGTCCATGCGCCGTACCTGTGATCTTAGTGCCTAAAAAGGATGGAACATGGAGGATGTGTGTCGACTGTCGAGCAATCAACAATATTACCATCAAATATCGACACCCTATTCCACGACTTGACGACATGCTAGATGAACTCAATGGTGCTACTATATTTTCAAAAATTGATCTAAGGAGCGGGTACCATCAGCTTCGGATGAAGGAAGGAGATGAATGGAAGACAGCCTTTAAGACTAAGAGGGGTCTATACGAGTGGTTAGTGATGCCGTTTGGTCTCACCAACGCCCCTAGCACATTCATGAGACTCATGAACCACATTCTAAGGGCCTACATCTGTAAGTTTGTCGTGGTATACTTTGATGATATCCTTATTTATAGTACTTGTCTTGCTGATCATTTGACACATTTAGAACAAGTACTTGAAACGCTTCGGCTAGAACACCTGTACGCGAACCTAAAGAAATGCACATTTTGCACTGATCAATTTGTGTTTTTAGGATTTGTTGTAAGTTCACAGGGATTAAAGGTCGATGAAGAGAAAATCAAGGCGATACAAGACTGGCCACCCCCAACAACGATAGGGCATGTTAGGAGTTTCCATGGACTGGCCAGCTTTTATAGGAGATTTGTGCGTGACTTTAGTACCATAGCT
Organism: Barbarea vulgaris; assembly: GCA_963667165.1. NCBI lineage: Eukaryota > Viridiplantae > Streptophyta > Magnoliopsida > Brassicales > Brassicaceae > Barbarea > Barbarea vulgaris. Next base: position 8,662,245 of record OY763889.1, on the reverse strand, counting down.
GCCCCACTCACTTCAGTAATCAAGAAAGACGTTGCATTTAAATGGGAGCCGCGCAAGAGGAAGCATTCAACAGGCTCAAAGACAGTTTAACCCATGCACCGGTTCTGGTACTTCCAAACTTTGATAAAATGTTTGAAATTGAATGTGATGCTTCTGGTACAGGCATAGGGGCTGTTTTAACTCAAGGAGGAAAACCAGTGGCCTATTTCAGTGAGAAACTCAATGGAGCTTCTCTAAACTATCCTACCTACGACAAGGAACTTTATGCATTGGTAAGGTCTCTAGAAACATGGCAACATTATTTATTGTCAAAAGAGTTTGTTATTCATACAGATCATGAGACACTCAAACATCTGAGAGGACAAACCACACTCAAGAGGAGGCACGCCAAGTGGCTTGAGTTCGTAGAGACTTTTCCTTATGTAATCAAGTACAAGAAGGGTAAGGAAAACATCGTAGCCGACGCCTTGTCACGGAGATTTACATTGATTAGTACCATGGAGGCGAAGATAATGGGATTCGAGCATGTTAAGGGATTATATGAGGCTGACCCAGATTTCCAAGAAGCCTACAAGGAAACAAGTAAAGCCGCATTCGGAGCATTTTATCAACAAGACGGATTCTTGTTCAAGGACAAGAGGCTTTGTATTCCCCAAGGTTCCATGAGAGAGTTACTAATCCGAGAAGCACATGGAGGAGGACTTATGGGCCATTTTGGCCGAGACAAGACTTTAAGTGTACTCATGGATCACTTCTATTGGCCGCATTTAAAGAGAGACGTTGAGAGGTTCTGTGCAAAGTGCATCACTTGCTTAAAGGCAAAATCCAGGTCACATCCTTATGGTTTATATATGCCTTTGCCTATTCCTAACCTACCTTGGGTAGACATCTCTATGGACTGTTTTAGGTTTACCGAAGGTCGACCACAAGGATTCTATCTTTGTAGTTGTTGACAGGTTCTCCAAGATGGCTCATTTCATCCCATGCAACAAGACAAACGACGCCACCCAAACGGCCGACCTCTTCTTTAAGGAAGTAGTACGTTTACATGGAGTGCCCAGAACCATTGTTTCAGATCGTGACACCAAGTTTCTGAGCCATTTCTGGAAGACCTTGTGGAAAAAGTTGGGAACTAAGCTCCTCTTCTCGACTACTTGTCATCCCCAGACCGACGGTCAAACAGAGGTAGTAAACCGTACACTCTCAACCCTACTGAGAGCAACGGTTGGTAAGAATTTAAGAAATTGGTTGTCTTGCTTGCCTTATATTGAATTTGCGTATAATCATGCTAGGCATTCAGCTACTAGGCAATCTCCCTTTGAAATTGTTTATGGTTTCAATCCTTTGACTCCATTAGATCTCTCACCGCTGCCCCAAGCTATATATTCTAGTACTGCAGGTGAAACAAAAGCGGATTTTGTGAAGAAGCTTCACCAACGGGTCAAAGAAAATCTGGAGAAAAAGACGGAGAAGTACAAGCAATACGCTGACAAAGGACGGAAGGAGATCACCTTTGAACCGGGAGAATGGGTGTGGTTACACATGAGGCATGAGAGGTTTCCCAACCAGAGGAAGTCCAAGCTAGCACCTCGAGGAGATGGACCATTTCGGGTGTTAGAAAGAATCAACGACAATGCATACAAGCTGGAGTTGCCAGGTGAGTTAAACATTTCTCCAACTTTCAATGTCGCTGATTTAGCTCCTTTTAGTGCAGCTGAACCAATTCTGAGGTCAGAACCTTCTCAAGAGGGAGGGAATGATGAGGACATAGAGACCAAGACCATTGAAGCTGAAGAGGAAGTAAGCATACCCGTCATGAGGCGTACACCAAGAACAAGGTCAGGGAAGAGTTTACGAGAGGAGTTTAACAAGTCATTGGAAAGCTTACTCACCCTCATTGAGCATGAAGAACTGAAAGGAAATCTGCTGACTAAAGAAATCACGCAAGAGACTCCAATAGCGCCTCACGGAGAATCAAGCCTCACGAAGCCCCAAGACGCTGAGGAAGATCAAGATAAAGATTGTGCTGGGCTTAAGAGACACCAGGGACTTTACATCAACAACAAAGAGCACGACAACATCTGCTTGCAACCCAAGGAACAAGATATCACTTTCTTACCAGTTTTACAAGGCCGCACCAGAGCTTCTTTGTTTGTCATTTCGGCCAAGGAGGGCTCTGAGGCTCCACACGACTAGGAGAGGTCCTAAGAGGATCAAACCTGCAGGTAAGCATTTGAATTTAAATTACTCAGGAGTTTCCTTTTTCTGTTTTGCAGGTTTTATCATTTTTTTTAGTTTAATCTTTTCTAGTTTATTTTAGAATAAGTCATTGTATTTGTATTTCTATTTATTTTTGGCCAAGAAGCCCTAGCTGCTGGACTATTTAATAAAGTCCCTTCTCAGCTTTGTAGCCATGTTTTTGATATCAATAAAATACCTAGTTTTCTTGTTGAGAACTTCCAGCCGCTCCCTTGCTTCTTTGCGTGAGAAACGATTGAAGTTAGAGTGCAAACCTCTCTTCTTCCTGTGTGTGATTCACTTGAAGCTGAGTGTTAAGACTTATCACAGAGCTTCCCATCCTCTGTGTGGCGTCTCTCGATTCCCCCCTTGTTACCGGCGTTCATCATCCATCCACTTGAGTCCATAGAGAGTGTTGTACGACCAGCTATAGATTCATCATCCATCACCCCTTGTAAGAACAAGTTGCCTCTTGTTCCTACATCACTGAAGCTCAGCCATTGATGAAGATTCATCACTCAATCCTTGCACAAAGCCTACAATGCCTCTCTCTGTTTTAGCTCTTGAACATCGCCAAACAATTGTTAGAGATCCAACTTCGTTGAGTACACTTCAGCTGTTCTATTCACTCTCCTTTGTATTTTGGCTGGTCATAACTCCATTTTTGGGACTATCAGCTTGTAAATAGCCAAATCCTTGTCCATCAAAGCATTGCTTCTTCATATTAACATCCATAGGTGTTGGTTTAGTCTCAATATGTGTCTTCGTACTACAACTCCTAACTTCACCCTTAGTTAACTCCAATAGGATTCAAAGAAGTATCATAACTGTGGGATAAGGTATAACGTTTGTTTCTTACCTTAGCTTTCTTATCCACCTTGGTAGCCAGCTTTATCACGTAATCAAGAGTCCTTATACGCTGAAACTCAGTCATTTATGAAGTTTCATAACTCAATCCTTGTACAAAGCCTAAAATGCCTCCCTGTTGCGGCTCTTGAACATCGCCAAGCAATTGTTAGAGATCCAACTTCGTTGAGTAAACTTCAGCAATTCTATTCACTCCTCTTTGTATTTTGGCTGCTCATAACTCCGTTTTGGGACTATCAGCTTGTAAATGGCCAAATCCTTTTCTATCAAAGCATTTCTTCTTCATATTAACATCCATAGGTGTTGGTTTAGTCTCAATATGTGTCTTCTTGCTACAACTCCCAACTTAATCCTAAGAAACTCCTATGGGATTCAAAGAAGTATCATAATTGTGGGATAAGCTATTACGTTTGTTTCTTAGCTTGGCTTTCTTATCCACCTTGGTAGCTAGCTGTATCACGTGATCAAGAGTCCTAATAGGCTGAAACTCAGCCATTGATGAAGATTCATCACTCAATCCTTGTACAAAGCCTACAATTCCTTCCTGTTTCAGCTCTTGAACATCGTAAAGTAATTGTTAGAGATCCAACTTCGTTGAGTACACTTCAGCAGTTCTATTCACTCTCCTTTGTATTTTGACTGGTCTTAAATCCGTTTTTGGGACTATCAGCTTGTAAATGGCCAAATCCTTGTCTATCAAAGCATTGCTTCTTCATATTAACATTCCTAGGTGCTGGTTTTGTCTCAATATGTATCTTCTTGCTACAACTCCCAACTTCACCCTAAGATACTCCTATGGGATTCAAAGAAGAATTATCATTATGGGATAACGTATAACGTTTGTTTCTTACCTTGGCTTTCTTCTCCACCTTGGTAGCAAGTTGTATCACGTGATCAAGAGTCCTAATAGGCTGAAACTCAGCCATTGATGAAGTTTCATAAGTCAATCCTTGTACAAAGCCTAAAATGCCTCCCTGTTGCGGCTCTTGAACATCCCCAAGCAATTGTTAGAGATCCAGATTCGTTGAATACACTTCAGCAGTTCTATTCACTCCTCTTTGTATTTTGGCTGCTTATAACTCCGTGTTGCGACTATCAGTTTGTAAATGGCCAAACCCTTGTCTATCAAATCATTGCTTCTTCATATTAACATTCATAGGTGTTGGTTTAGTCTCAATACGTGTCTTCTTGCTACAACTCCCAACTTCACCCTAAGAAACTCCTATGGGATTCAAAGAAGTATCATAATTTTGGGATAAGGTATACCGTTTGTTTCTTACCTTTGCTTTCTTCTCCACCTTATTAGCAAGCTTTATCATGTAATCAAGAGTCCTAATAGGCTGAAGCTCAACCATTGATGAAGATTCATCACTCAATCCTTGTACAAAAAGCCTACAATGCCTCCTTGTTGCAGCTCTTGAACATCGCCAAGCAATTGTTAGAGATCCAACTTCTTTGAGTACACTTCAGCAGTTCCATTTACTCTCCTTTGTATTTTGACTGGTCATAACTCCATTTTTGGAACTATCAGCTTGTAAATGGCCAAATCCTTGTTTATCAAAGCATTGCTTCTTCATATTAACATTCATAGATGTTGGTTTAGTCTCAATATATATCATCTTGCTACAACTCCCAACTTCATCCTAAGAAACTCCTATGGGATTCAAAGAAGTATCATCATTGTGGGATAGGGTATAACGTTTGTTTCTTACCTTGGCTTTCTTCTCCACCTTGGTAGCAAGTTGTATCACGTGATCAAGAGTCCTAATAGGCTGAAACTCAGCCATTGATGAAGTTTCATAACTCAATCCTTGTACAAAGCCTAAAATGCCTCCCTGTTGTGGCTCTTAAACATCGCCAAGCAATTGTTAGAGATCCAACTTCGTTGAGAACACTTCAGCAGTTCTATTCACTCCTCTTTGTATTTTGGCTGCTTATAACACCGTTTTGGGACTATCAGCTTGTAAATGGTCAAATCCTTTTCTATCAAAGCATTGCTTCTTCATATTAACATCCATAGGTGTAGTTTAGTCTCAATATGTGTCTTCTTGCTACAACTCCTAACTTCACCCTAAGAAACTCCTATGGGATTTAAAGAAGTATCATAATAAGAAACTCCTTACTTTGGCTTTCTTCTCCACCTTGATAGCAAGCTGTATCACGTGATCAAGAGTCCTAATAGGCTGAAACTCAGCCATTGATGAATATTCATCACTCAATCCTTGTACAAAGCCTACACACAATGCCTCCCTGTTTCAGCTTTGGAACATCGCCAGGCAATTGTTAGAGATCCAACTTCGTTGAGTACACTTCAACAATTTTATTCACTCTCCTCTGTATTTTGACGTGTCATAACTCCATTTTTGGGACTATCAGCTTGTAAATGGCCAAATCCTTGTCTATCAAAGCATTACTTCTTCATATTAACATTCATAGGGGCTGGTTTAGTCTCAGTATGTATCTTCTTCCTACAACTCCCAACTTCACCCTAAGAAACTCATATGGGATTCAAAGAAGTATCATCATTGTGGGATAAGGTATAACGTTTGTTTCTTACCTTGGCTTTATTCTCCACCTTGGTAGCAAGCTTTATCACGTAATCAAGAGTCCTAATAAGCTGAAACTCAGCCAATTATGAAGTTTCATAACTCAATCCTTGTAGAAAGCCTAAAATACCTCCCTGTTGTGGCTCTTGAACATCGCCAAGCAATTGTTAGAGATCCAACTTCGTTGAGTACACTTCAGCAGTTCTATTCACTCCTCTTTGTATTTTGGCTGCTCATAACTCCGTTTTGGGACTATCAGCTAGTAAATGGCCAAATCCTTTTCTATCAAACCATTGCTTCTTCATATTAGCATCCATAGGTGTTGGTTTAGTCTCAATATGTGTCTTCTTGCTACAACTCCCAACTTCACCTTAAGAAACCACTATGGGATTCAAAGAAGTATCATCATTGTGGGATAAGGTATAACGTTTGTTTCTTACTTTGGCTTTCTACTCCACCTTGGCTGCAAGCTGTATCAAGTAATCAAGAGTCCTAATAGGCTGAAGCTCAGCCATTGATGAAGTTCCATCACTCAATCCTTGTACAAAGCCTACAATGCCTCCCTGTTGCAGCTCTTGGATCTCGCCAATCAATTGTTAGAGATCCAACTTCATTGAGTACACTTCAACAGTTCTATTCACTCCTCTTTGTATTTTGGCTGCTCATAACTCCGTTTTGGAACTATCAGCTTGTAAATGGCCAAATCCTTTTCTATTAAAGCATTGCTTCTTCATATTAACATCCATAGGTGTTGGTTCAGTCTCAATATGAGTCTTCTTGCTACAACTCCCAACTTCACCCTAAGAAACTCCTATGGGATTTGAAGAAGTATCATAATTGTGGAATAAGGTATAACGTTTGTTTCTTACCTTGTCTTTCTTCTCCATTTTGGTAGCAAGCTGTATCACGTGATGAAGAATCCTAGTAGGATGAAGCTCAGCCATTGATGTAGATTCATCACTCAATCCTTGTACAAAGCCTATAATTCCTCCCTGTTTCAGCTCTTGAACATCGCTAAGCAATTGTTTGAGATCGAACTTCGTTGAGTACACTTCAGCAATTTTAACTTGTCATAACTCCATTTTTGGGACTGTCAGCTTGTAAATGGCCAAATCCTTGTCTATCAAAGCATTGCTTCTTCATATTAACATTCATAGAGGCTGGTTTAGTCTCAATATGTATTTTCTTGCTACAACTCCCAACTTCACCCTAAGAAACTCATATGGGATTCAAAGAAGTATCATCATTGTGGGATAAGGTATAACGTTTGTTTCTTACCTTGTCTTTCTTCTCCACCTTGCTAGCAAGCTTTATCACGTAATCAAGAGTCCTAAAAAGCTGAAACGCAGCCATTGATGAAGTTTCATAACTCAATCATTGTACAAAGCCTAAAATACCTCCCTGTTGCGGCTCTTGAACATCGCCAAGCAATTGTTAGAGATCCAACTTTGTTGAGTACACTTCAGCAGTTCTATTCACTCCTCTTTGTATTTTGGCTGCTCATAACTCCGTTTTGGGACTATCAGCTAGTAAATGGCCAAATCCTTTTCTATCAAACCATTGCTTCTTCATATTAACATCCATAGGTGTTGGTTTAATCTCAATATGTGTATTCTTGCTACAACTCCCAACTTCACCCTAAGAAACTCCTATGGGATTTAAAGAAGTATCATAATTGTGGGATAAGGTATAACGTTTGTTTCTTACCTTGGCTTTCTTCTCCACCTTGGTAGCAAGCTGTATCACGTGATCACGAGTCCTAATAGGCTGAAGCTCAGCCATTGATGAAAATTCATCACTCAATCCTTGTACAAAGCCTACATACAATGCCTCCCCGTTTCAACTTTGGAACATCGCCAGGCAATTGTCAGAGATCCAACTTCGTTGAGTACACTTCAGCAATTCTATTAACTCTCCTCTGTATTTTAACTTGTCATCACTCCATTTTTGGGACTATCGGCTTGTAAATGGCCAAATCCTTGTCTATCAAAGCATTGCTTCTTCATACTAACATTCATAGGGGCTGGTTTAGTCTCAATATGTATCTTCTTGCTACAACTCCAAACTTCACCCTAAGAAACTCCTATGGGATTCAAAGAAGTATCATCATTGTGGGATAAGGTATAACGTTTATTTCTTACCTTGGCTTTCTTCTCCACCTTGGTAGCAAGCTTTATCACGTAATCAAGAGTCCTAATAAGTTGAAACTCAGCCATTGATGAAGTTTCATAACTCAATACTTGTACAAAGCCTAAAATGCCTCCCTGTTGCGGCTCTTGAACATCGCCAAGCAATTGTTAGAGATCCAACTTCGTTGAGTACACTTATGCATTTCCATTCACTCCTCTTTGTATTTTGGTTGCTGATAACTCTGTTTTAGGACTATCAGCTTGTAAATGGCTAAATCCTTTTCTATCAAAGCATTGCTTCTTCATATTAACATTCATAGGTGCTGGTTTAGTCTCAATATGTATCTTCTTGCTACAACTCCCAACTTCACCCTAAGAAACTCCTATGGGATTCAAAGAAGTATCATCATTGTGGGATAAGGTATAACGTTTGTTTCTTGCTTTGGCTTTCTTCACCACCTTGGTTGCAAGCTGTATCACGTAGTCAAGAGTCCTAATAGGCTGAAACTCAGCCATTGATGAAGTTCCATCACTCAATCCTTGTACAAAGCCTACAATGCCTCCTTGTTGCAGCTCTTGAATATCGCCAAGCAATTATTAGAGATCAAACTTCATTGAGTACACTTCAACAGTTCTATTCACTCCTCTTTGTATTTTGGCTGCTCATAACTCCATTTTAGGACTATCAGCTTGTAAATGGCCAAATCCTTGTCTATCAAAGCATTGCTTCTCCATATTAACATTTATAGGGGCTGGTTTACTCTCAATATGTATCTTCTTGCTACAACTCCCAACTTCACCCTAAGAAACTCCTATGGGATTCAAAGAAGTATCATCGTTGTGGGATAACGTATAACATTTGTTTCTTACTTTGGCTTTCTTCTCCACCTTGGTTGCAAGTTGTATCAAGTAATCAAGAGTCCTAATAGGCTGAAGCTCAGCCATTGATGAAGTTCCATCACTCAATCCTTGTACAAAGCCTACAATGCCTCCCTGTTGCAGCTCTCGAATCTCGCCAAGCAATTGTTAGAGATCCAACTTCATTGAGTATCCTTCAACAGTTCTATTCACTCCTCTTTGTATTTTGGCTGCTCATAACTCCGTTTTGAGACTATCCTTTTCTATCACAGGATTGCTTCTTCATATTAACATCCATATGTGTTAGTTTAGTCTCAATATGTGTCTTCTTGCTACAACTCCCAACTTCACCCTAAGAAACTCCTATGGGATTCAAAGAAGTATCATAATTGTGGAATAAGGTATAACGTTTGTTTCTTACCTTGGCTTTCTTCTCCACCTTGGTAGCAAGTTGTATCACGTAATCAAGAGTCCTGATAGGCTGAAGCTCAGCCATTGATGAAGTTCCATCAATCAATCTTTGTACAAAGCCTACAATGCCTCCCTGTTGCGGCTCTTGAATATCTCCAAGCAATTGTTAGAGATCCAACTTCATTGAGTACACTTTAACAATTCTATTCACTCTCCTTGGTATTTTGACTGGTCATAACTCCGTTTTGGGACTATGAGCTTGTAAATTGCCAAATCCTTGTTAATTAAAGCATTGCTTCTTCATATTAACATCCATAGGTGTTGGTTTAATCTCATTGAAGTATCAGAATCATAGGATAAAGTATAACGTTTGTTTCTTACCTTGGCTTTCTCCTCCATTTTGGTAGCAAGCTGTATCACGTGATCAAGAGTCCTAATAGGATGAAGCTCAGCCATTGATGAAGATTTATCACTCAATCCTTGTAGGGGCTGGTTTAGTCTCAATATGAATCTTCTTGCTACAACTCCAAACTTCACCCTAAGAAACTCCTATGGGATTCAAAGAAGTATCATAATTGTGGGATAAGGTACATCATTTGTTTCTTACCTTGGCTTTCTTCTCCACCTTGGTACCAAGCTGTATCACGTGATCAAGAGTCCTAATAGGCTGAAGCTCAGCCATTGATGAAGATTCATCACTCAATCCTTGTACAAAGCCTACATACAATGCCTCCCTGTTTCAGCTCTGGAACATCGCCAGGCAATTGTTAGAGATCCAACTTCGTTGAGTACACTTCATCAATTCTATTCACTCACCTCTGTATTTTGACTTGTCATAACTCCATTTTTGGGACTATCAGCTTGTAAATGGCGAAATCCTTGTCTATCAAAGCATGGCTTCTTCATATTAACATTCATAGGGGCTGGTTTAGTCTCAATATGTATCTTCTTGCTACAACTCCCAACTTCACCCTAAGAAACTCCTATGGGATTCAAAGAAGTATCATCATTGTGGGATAAGGTATAACGTTTGTTTCTTACCTTGGATTTGTTCTCCACCTTGGTAGCAAGCTTTATCACGTAATCAAGAGTCCTGATAAGCTGAAACTTAGCCATTGATGAAGTTTCATAACTCAATCCTTGTACAAAGCCTAAAATGCCTCCCTGTTGCGGCTCTTGAACATCGCCAAGCAATTGTTAGAGATCCAACTTCGTTGAGTACACTTAAGTAGTTCTATTCACTCCTCTTTGTATTTTGGTTGCTGATAACTCCGTTTTAGGACTACCAGCTTGTAAATTGCAAAATCCTTTTCTATCAATGCATTGCTTCTTCATATTATAATTCATAGGTGCTGGTTTAGTCTCAATATGTAACTTCTTGCTACAACACCCAACTTCACCCTAAGAAACTCCTATGGGATTCAAAGAGGTATCATCATTGTGGGATAAGGTATTACGTTTGTTTCTTACTTTGGCTTTCTTCTCCACCTTGGTTGCAAGCTGTATCACGTAATCAAGAGGCCTAATTGGCTGAAGCTCAGCCATTGATAAAGTTACATCACTCAATCCTTGTACAAAGCCTACAATGCCTCCTTGTTGCAGCTCTTGAATATCGCCAAGCAATTGTTAGAGATCCAACTTAATTGAGTACACTTCAACAGTTCTATTCACTCCTCTTTGTATTTTGGCTGCTCATAACTCAGTTTTGGGACTATCAACTTGTAAATGGCCAAATCATTTTCTATCAAAACATTGCTTCTTCATATTAACTTCCATAGGTCTTGGTTTAGTCTCAATATGTGTCTTCTTGCTACAACTCCCAACTTCACCCTAAGAAACTCCTATGGGATTCAAAGAAGTATCATAATTGTGGGATTAGGTATAACGTTTGTTTCTTACCTTGGCTTTCTTCTCCACCTTGGTACCAAGCTGTATCAGGTGATCAAGTGTCCTAATAGGATGAAGCTCAGCCATTGATGAAGATTCATCACTAAATCCTTATACAAAGCCTACATACAATGCCTCCCTGTTTCAGCTCTGGAACATCGCCAGGCAATTGTTAGAGATCAAACTTCGTTGAGTACACTTCAGCAATTCTATTCACTCACCTCTATATTTTGACTTGTCATAACTCCATTTTTGGGACTATCAGCTTGTAAAAGGCCAAATCTTTGTCTATCAAAGCATTGCTTCTTCATATTAACATTCATAAGGGCTGGGTTAGTCTCAATATGTATCTTCTTGCTACAACTCCCATCTTCACCCTAAGAAACTCCTATGAGATTCAAAGAAGTATCATCATTGTGGGATAAGGTATAAAGTTTGTTTCTTACATTGACTTTCTTCTCCACCTTGGTTGCAACCTGTATCACATAATCAAGAGTCCTAATAGGCTGAAGCTCAGCCATTGATGAAGTTACATCACTCAATCCTTGTACAAAGCCTACAATACCTCCTTGTTGCAGCTCATGAATATCGCCAAGAATTTGTTAGAGATCCAACTTAATTGAGTACACTTCAACAGTTCTATTCACTCCTCTTTGTATTTTGGCTGCTCATAACTCCGTTTTGGGACTATCAGCTTGTAAATGGCCAAATCCTTTTCTATCAAAGCATTGCTTCTTCATATTAACATCCATAGGTGTAGTTTAGTCTCAATATGTGTCTTCTTGCTACAACTCCTAATTTCACCCTAAGAAACTCATATGGGATTCAATGAAGTATCATAATTGTGGGATAAGGTATAACGTTTGTTTCTCAACTTGGCTTTCTTCTGCACCTTGGTAGCAAGCTGTATCACGTGATCAAGAGTCCTAATAGGCTGAACCTCAGCCATTGATGAAGATTCATCACTCAATCCTTGTACAAAACCTAAAATGCCTTCATGTTTCAGCTCTTGAACATCTTCAAGTAATTGTTAGATATCCAACTTCGTTGAGTACACTTCAGCAGTTCTATTCACTCTCCTTTGTATCAGCGTGTAAATGGCCAAATCCTTGTCTATAAAAGCATTGCTTCTTCATATTAACATCCATAGGTGCTGGTTTAGTCTCAATATGTATCAACTTGCTACAACTCCCAACTTCTCCCTAAGAAACTCCTATGGGATTCAAAAAAATATCATCATTGTGGAATAAGGTATAACGTTTGTTTCTTACCTTGGCTTTCTTCTCCACCTTGGTAGCAAGCTTTATCACTTAATTAAGAGTCCTAATAAGCTGAAGCTCAGCCATTGATGAAGTTTCATAACGCAATCTTTGTACAAAGCCTAAAATGCCTCCATCTTGTGGCTCTTGAACATCGTCAAGCAATTGTTAGGGATCCAACTTCATTGAGTACACTTCAGCAGTTCTATTCACTCCTCTTTGTATTTTGGCTGCTCATAACTTCGTTTTAGGACTATCAGCTTGTAAATGGCCAAATCCTTTTCTATCAAACCATTGCTTCTTCATATTAACATTCATAGGTGCTGGTTTAGTCTCAATATGTATCTTCTTGCAACAACTCCCAACTTCACCCTAAGAAATTCCTATGGGATTCAAAGAAGTATCATCATTGTGGGATAAGGTATAACGGTTTTTTCTTACCTTGGCTTTCTTCTCCACCTTGGTAGCAAGCTGTATTCCGTGATCAAGAGTCCCAATAGGCTGAAGCTCAGCCATTGATGAAGATTCATCACTCAATCCATGTACAAAGCCAACAATGTCTCCCTTTTACAGCTCTTGAACATCGCCACGCAATTGTTAAAGATCCAACTTCATTGAGTACACTTCAGCAGTTCTATTCACTATCCTTTGTATTTTGACTGGTCATAACTCCACTATTTAAACTATCAGCTTGTAAATGGCCAAATCATTATCTATCAAAGCATTGCTTCTTCATATTAACATCCATAGGTGCTAGTTTAGTCTCATTATGTATCTTCTTGCTACAACTCCGAACTACAACCTCAGAAACTCCTATAAGATTCAAAGAAGTATCAGAATCATTGGATAAAGTATAACGTTTGTTTCTTACCTTGGCTTTCTTCTCCACTTTGGTAGCAAGCTGTATCACATGATCAAGAGTCCTAATAGGCTGAAGCTCAACCATTGATGAAGATTCATTACTCAATCATTGTACAAAGCCTACAATGCCTCCATGTTTCAGCTCTTCAACATCACCAACGCCAAGTAATTGTTAGAGATTTTACTTCGTTGAGCACACTTCAGCAGTTCTATTCACTCTCCTTTATATTTTGACTGATCATAACTCCATTTTTGGGACTATCAGTTTATAAATGGAAAAAACCTTGTCTATCAAAGCATTGCTTCTTCATATTAACATCCATAGGTGTTGGTTTAGTCTCAATATGTGTCTTCCTGCTACAACTCCCAACATTACCCTTAGTAACTCCTATGGGATTCAAAGAAGTATCATAATTATGGGATAAGGTATAACGTTTATTTCTTACCTCGGCTTTCTCCTCCACCTTGGTAGCAAGCATTATAACGTCATCAAGAGTCCTAATAAGCTGAAACTCAGCCATTGATGAAGTTTCATCACTCAATCCTTGTACAAAACCTAAAATGCCTCCCTCTTGTGGCTCTTGAACATCGCCAAGCAATTGTTAGGGATCCAACTTCGTTGAGTACACTTAAGCAGTTCTATTCACTCCTCTTTGTATTTTGGCTGCTCATAACTCTGTTTTGGGACTATCAGCTTCTAAGTGGCCAAATCCTTGTCTATCAAAGCATTGCTTCTTCGTATTAACATCTATAGGTGTTGGTTTAGTCTCAATATGTGTCTTCTTGCTACAACTCCCAACTTCACCCTAAGAAACTCCTATGGGATTCAAAGAAGTATCATAATTGTGGGATTAGGTATAACGTTTGTTTCTTACCTTGGCTTTCTTCTCCAAATTGGTACCAAGCTGTATCAGGTGATCAAGTGTCCTAATAGGATGAAGCTCAGCCATTGATGAAGATTCATCACTAAATCCTTATACAAAGCCTACATACAATGCCTCTCTGTTTCAGCTCTGGAACATCGCCAGGCAATTGTTAGAGATCAAACTTCGTTGAGTACACTTCAGCAATTCTATTCACTCACCTCTATATTTTGACTTGTCATAACTCCATTTTTGGGACTATCAGCTTGTAAAAGGCCAAATCTTTGTCTATCAAAGCATTGCTTCTTCATATTGACATTCATAAGGGCTGGTTTAGTCTCAATATGTAACTTCTTGCTACAACTCCCAACTTCACCCTAAGAAACTCCTATGAGATTCAAAGAAGTATCATCATTGTGGGATAAGGTATAACGTTTGTTTCTTACTTTGGCTTTCTTCTCCACCTTGGTTGCAACCTGTATCACATAATCAAGAGTCCTAATAGGCTGAAGCTCAGCCATTGATGAAGTTACATCACTCAATCCCTGTACAAAGCCTACAATACCTCCTTGTTGCAGCTCATGAATATCGCCAAGCAATTGTTAGAGATCCAACTTAATTGAGTACACTTCAACAGTTCTATTCACTCCTCTTTGTATTTTGGCTGCTCATAACTCCGTTTTGGGACTATCAGCTTGTAAATGGCCAAATCCTTTTCTATCAAAGCATTGCTTCTTCATATTAACATCCATAGGTGTAGTTTAGTCTCAATATGTGTCTTCTTTCTACAACTCCTAATTTCACCCTAAGAAACTCATATGGGATTTAATGAAGTATCATAATTATGGGATAAGGTATAACGTTTGTTTCTCAACTTGGCTTTCTTCTGCACCTTGGTAGCAAGCTGTATCACGTGATCAAGAGTCCTAATAGGCTGAACCTCAGCCATTGATGAAGATTCATCACTCAATCCTTGTACAAAACCTACAATGCCTTCATGTTTCAGCTCTTGAACATCTTTAAGTAATTGTTAGATATCCAACTTCGTTGAGTACACTTCAGCAGTTCTATTCACTCTCCTTTGTATCAGCATGTAAATGGCCAAATCCTTGTCTATAAAAGCATTGCTTCTTCATATTAACATCCATAGGTGCTGGTTTAGTCTCAATATGTATCAACTTGCTACAACTCCCAACTTCTCCCTAAGAAACTCCTATGGGATTCAAAAAAATATCATCATTGTGGAATAAGGTATAACGTTTGTTTCTTATCTTGGCTTTCTTCTCCACCTTGGTAGCAAGCTTTATCACTTAATTAAGAGTCCTAATAAGCTGAAGCTCAGCCATTGATGAAGTTTCATAACGCAATCTTTGTACAAAGCCTAAAATGCCTCCATCTTGTGGCTCTTGAACATAGTCAAGCAATTGTTAGGGATCCAACTTCATTAAGTACAATTCAGCAGTTCTATTCACTCCTCTTTGTATTTTGGCTGCTCATAACTTCGTTTTAGGACTATCAGCTTGTAAATGGCCAAATCCTTTTCTATTAAACCAT
The DNA here is from genome assembly GCA_963667165.1 of Barbarea vulgaris. Taxonomy (NCBI): domain Eukaryota; kingdom Viridiplantae; phylum Streptophyta; class Magnoliopsida; order Brassicales; family Brassicaceae; genus Barbarea; species Barbarea vulgaris. Next base: position 8,646,772 of record OY763889.1, on the reverse strand, counting down.
TGCTTCTTCATATTAACATTCATAGGTGCTGGTTTAGTCTCAATATGTATCTTCTTGCAACAACTCCCAACTTCACCCTAAGAAATTCCTATGGGATTCAAAGAAGTATCATCATTGTGGGATAAGGTATAACAGTTGTTTGTTACCCTAGCTTTCTTCTCCACCTTGGTAGCAAGCTGTATCACGTAATCAAGAGTTTAATAGGCTGCAGCTCAGCCATTGATGAAGTTCCATCACTCAATCCTTGTACAAAGCCTACAATGCCTCCCTATTGCAGCTCTTGAATATCGCCAAGCAATTGTTAGAGATCCAAATTCATTGAGTACACATCAACAATTCTATTCACACTTCTTTGTATTTTGGATGGTCATAACTCCGTATTAACATCCACAGGTGTTGGTTTAGTCTCAATATGTGTCTTCTTGCTACAACTCCTAACTTCACCCAAAGAAACTCCTATGGGATTCAAAGAAGTATCATAATTGTGGGATAAGGTATAACGTTTGTTTCTTACCTTGGCTTTCTTCTCCACCATGGTATCAAGCTGTATCACGTAATCAAGAGTCCTAATAGGCTGAAGCTCAGCCATTGATGATGTTCCATCACTCAATCCTTGTACAAAGCCTACAATGCCTCCCTTTGCGGCTCTTGGATATCGCCAAGCAATTGTTAGAGATCCAACTTCATTGAGTACACTTCAACAGTTATATTCATTCTCCTTGGTATTTTGACTGGTCATAACTCCGTTTTGGGACTATCATCTTGTAAATTGACAAATCCTTGTTAATTAAAGCATTGCTTCTTCATCTTAACATTCATAGCTGCTGGTTTAGTCTCATTATGTGTCTTCTTGCTACAACTCCGAACTTCAACCTCAGAAACTCCTATGAGATTCAAAGAAGGATCAAAATCATGGGATAAAGTTTAAAATTTGTTTCTTAACTTGGCTTCCTTCACCATCTTAGTAGCAAGCTGTATCACGTGATCAAGAGTCCTAATAGGCTGAAGCTCAGCCATTGAAGAAGATTCTTCACTCAATCCTACAATTCCTCCCTTTTTCTGCTCTCGAACATCGCCAAACAATTGTTAGAGATCCAACTTCGTTGAGTACACTTCAGCAGTTCTATTCACCTTCCTTTTTATTTTGAAAGGTCATAACTCCGTTTTGGGACTATCAGCTTGTAAATGGTCAAATCCTTGTCTATCAAAGTGATATATCATGGTTTTTATGGGTTTTAACTATGATATAAGAGTCTTTAATCGTGTCTTTTTGGTGTTTTTAGAGTCTATTAGAGTCTTTTGTCTTCAGGTATGCATTTAGGACTAATGTGAAGAATATGGGAGATTTTGGAGCAAAGACCAAGAAGTTGCGTAGAAGGATCATGTTTTGAGGCGATGCATTACCTGGTGTCGATCGACACCAGCCATGTGTGTCGATCGACACCACAGGCGGTCAACTTGGGAGATTTTGGAGGATTTACAATTTTGCCCAGAAGTTTCCATTATTTTCAGCATTAGTCCCTGTACGAGTTTTTAGCTATATATTGTGTTTTAGATCAGGGTTTTAGGATGATCAAGCAGCAGACCCTCTTTCTATCTTAAGCTTGTATCATCTTTCTCAAATCTCTGATACTCTTTGTTCTTACTTTTAATATATCGAATGATTTCTATTCATATCATGATGATTGTTTCTTTCACCATGTCTGAGTAGTTTCCCTGTTAGGTTATGGGATTTCAAGGGTTTCTGAAGAATTGTTGAACCAGTGATTTATTAGGGTTAATTGATAGAGTTCTTCATCTAAGATTGAACTTATTGCTTATTCTAGATTCGCGACCTAGAATCTGATTTAGGGTTGTTAATTGCCACGAAAGTGTAATTGATTGCCAGATCTATCTTAGGAGAGCAAAATACCTATCTGCAAAGGAATTTGATTTAGGGATTTTGTGAACAAATTGAACCTGATCATTACTGCTTGTCTGGATCTTAGAATTAGCAAAGGAATTTGGAATTCTAGATTCAGGGATAGATAGTTTACGCAGCGAAAGCTGGTAGGTTTTACAATTGTGTTTGAGTTCTAGAACGGTTCTTAAATTATAATCCTGATAATTCAATCTAATCACAGTTCTGAAGATTCCTGAGATTTCCCTATGCCTAGCGCTTTTCTCCATTGATTTACACTTCGTTTAATTACTCGCATTGCAATTTCATTACATTACACTTTGTTTAGCATAATACTTTTACTGGGATTTATTGGGTATTTCATAGTCCTTGTGGATTCGATCCCTAAGTACTACAGTGATCTCTTAATTTGAGAGAGTAGCTCAGGGTAAATTTGAGCATATCACAAAGCATTGCATCTTAATATTAACATCCATAGGTGTTGGTTTAGTCTCAATATGTGTCTTCTTGCTACAACTCCCAACTTCACCCTTAGTAACTCCTATGGGATTCAAAGAAGTATCATAATTATGGGATAAGGTATAACGTTTTTTTTCTTACCTTGGCTTTCTTCTCCACCTTGGTAGCAAGTTTTATCACGTAATCAAGAGTCCTAATAAGCTGAAACTCAGCCATTGATGAAGTTTCATAACTGAATCCTTGTAGAAAGCCTAAAATGCCTCTCTGTTGTGGCTCTTGAACATCGCCAAGCAATTGTTAGAGATCCAACTACGTTGAATACACTTCAGCAGTTCTATTCACTCCTCTTTGTATTTTGGCTGCTCATAACTCCGTTTTGGGACTATCAGCTTGTAAATGGGCAAATCCTTTTCTATCAAAGCATTGCTTGTTCATATTAACATCCATAGGTGTTGGTTTAGTTTCAAAATGTCTCTCCTTGCTACAACTCCCAACTTCACCCTAAGAAACTCCTATGGGATTCAAAGAATAATCATAATTGTGGGATAAGGTATTACGTTTGTTTCTTAGCTTGGCTTTCTCTTCCACCTTCTTAGCAAACTTTATCGTGTAACCAAGAGTCCTAATAGGCTGAAGCTCAACCATTGTTGAAGAATCATCACTCAATCCTTGTACAAAGCCTACAATGCTTTCTTGTTGTAGCTCTTTAACATCGCCAAGCAATTGTTAGAGATCCAACTTCATTGAGTAAACTTCAGCAGTTCTTTTCACTCTCCTTTGTATTTTGACTTGTCATAACTCCATTTTTGGGACAATCACCTTGTAAATGGCCAAATCCTTGTCTACAAAAGCTTTGCTTCTTCAAATTAACATCCATAGGTGCTGGTTTAGTCTCATCATGTATCTTTTTGCTACAACTCTGAATTTCAACCTCAGAAACTCATATGGCATTCAAAGAAGTATCATAATTGTGTGATAAGGTATAATGTTTGTTTCTTACCTTGGATTTCTTCACCACCTTGGTAGCAAGCTTTATCACGTAATCAAGAGTCCTAATTGGCTGAAGCTAATCCATTGATTAAGTTTCATCACTCAATCAATGTACAAAGCCTACTTCATTGAGTACACTTCAACAGTTCTAATCACTCTCCTTGGTATTTTAACTGGTCATAAATCCGTTTTGGGACTATCAGCTTGTAAATGGCAAAATCTTTGTTAATCAAATCATTGCTTCTTAATATTAACATCCATAGGTGCTGGTTTAGTCTCATTATTTGTCTTCATGCTTCAACTCCCAATTTCAACCTCAAAAACTCCTATGAGATACAAATAAGTATCAGAATCATGGGATAAAGTATAACTTTTGTTTCTTACCTTGGCTTTCTTCTCCACCTTTGTAGCAAGATGTATCACGTGATCTAGAGTCCTAATAGGCTGAAGCTCAGCGATTGATTAAGATTCATCACTCAATCATTTGGCAAAGCCTACAATGTCTCCCTGTTTCAGCTCTTCAACATCGCCAAGCAATTGTTAGAGATTTAACTTCGTTGAGCACACTACAGCAGTTCTATTGACTCTCTTTTGTATTTGGACTGATCATAACTCCATTTTTGCGACTATCAGCTTATAAATGGCCAAATCCTTGTCTATCAAAGCAATACTTCTTCATATTAACATCCATAGGTGTTGGTTTAGTCTTATTATATGTCTTCTTGCTACAATCATAATTATGGGATAAGGTATAACATTATACGCTGAAACTCAGCCATTGATGAAGTTTCATCACTCAATCCTTGTACAAAGTCTAAAATGCCTCCCTCTTGTTGGTCTTGAACATCGCCAAGCAATTGTTAGGGATCCAACTTCGTTGAGCACACTTCAGCAATTGTTAGGTATCCAACTCCTCTTTTTATTTTGGCTGCTCATAACTCCGTTTTGGGACTATCAGCTTGTAGCAGGCTTTATCACCTAATCAAGAGTCCTAATAGTCTTAAGCTCCGGCACTGATGAAGTTTCATCACTCAATCCTTGTACAAAGCCTACAATGCCTCCCTGTTACGAGCCTTGAAGATCGCCAAGCAATTGTTACAGATCTAAGTTCGTTGAGTATACTTCAGCAGTTCTATTCACTCTCCTTTGTATTTTGAAAGGTCATAACTCTGTTTTGGCCAAATCTTTATCTATCAAAGCATTGCTTCTTCATATCAACATCCATAAGTGCTGGTTTAGTCTCATTATGTATCTTCTTGCTACAACTCCGAATTACAACCTCAGAAACTCCTATAAGATTCAAAGAAGTATCAGAATAATGGGATAAAGTATAACGTTTGTTTCTTACCTTGGCTTTCTTCTCCACCTTGGTAGCAAGCTGTATCACATGATCAAGAGTCCTAATACGCTGAAGCTCAGCCATTGATCTTATTCATCACTCAATCATTGTACAAAGCCTTCAATGCCTCCATGTTTCAGCTCTTCAACATCGCCAACGCCAAGCAATTGTTAGAGATTTTACTTCGTTGAGCACACTTCAACAGTTCTCTTCACTCTCCCTTATATTTTGACTGATCATAACTCTATTTTTGGGACTATCAGCTTATAAATGGAAAAATCCTTGTCTATCAAAGCATTGCTTCTTCATATTAACATCCATAGGTGTTTGTTTAGTCTCGATATGTGTCTTCCTGCTACAACTCCCAACTTTACCCTTAGTAACTCCTATGGGATTCAAAGAAGTATCATAATTTTGGGATAAGGTATAACGTTTTTTTTTTCTTACCATGGCTTTCTTCTCCACCTTGGTAGCAAGCATTATAACGTCATCAAGAGTCCTAATAAGCTGAAACTCAGCCATTGATGAAGTTTCATCACTAAATCCTTGTACAAAGCCTAAAATGCCTCCCTCTTGTGGCTCTTGAACATCGCCAGGCAATTGTTAGGGATCCAACTTCGTTGAGTACACTTAAGCAGTTATATTCACTCCTCTTTGTATTTTGGCTGCTCATAACTCCGTTTTGGGACTATCAGGTTGTAAATGACCAAATCCTTGTCTATCAATGCATTGCTTCTTCATATTAACATCCATAGGTGTTGCTTTAGTCTCAATATGTGTCTTCTTGCTACAACTCCGAACTTCACCCTCAGATACTCCTACGGGATTCAAAGAAGTATCATAATTGTGGGATAAGATATAATGTTTGTTTCTTACCTTGGCTTTCTTCTCCACCTTGGTAGCAGGCTTTATCACGTAATTAAGAGTCCTAATAGTCTTAAGCTCCGGCATTGATGAAGTTTCATCACTCAATCCTTGTACAAAGCCTACAGTGCCTCCCTGTTACGAGCCTTGAAGATCGCCAAGCAATTGTTAGAGATCCAACTTCGTTGGGTATACTTCAGTAGTTCTATTCACTCTCCTTTGTATTTTGAAAGGTCATAACTCCGTTTTGGGACTATCAGGTCATAACTCCTATGGGATACAAAGAAGTTTCATAATTATGGGATAAGGTATAACGTTTTTTTCTTACCTTGGCTTTCTTCTCCACCTTGGTAGCAAGCTGTATCACGTGATCAAGAGTCCCAATAGGCTGAAGCTCAGCCATTGATGAAGATTCATCACTCAATCCATGTACAAAGCCAACAATGTCTCCCTGTTACAGCTCTTGAACATCACCACGAAATTGTTAAAGATCCAACCTCATTGAGTACACTTCAGCCGTTCTATTCACTATCCTCTGTATTTTGACTGGTCATAACTCCACTATTTAAACTATCAGCTTGTAAATGGCCAAATCTTTATCTATCAAAGCATTGCTTCTTCATATTAACATCCATAAGTGCTGGTTTAGTCTCATTATGTATCTTCTTGCTACAACTCCGAATTACAACCTCAGAAACTCCTATAAGATTCAAAGAAGTATCAGAATAATGGGATAAAGTATAACGTTTGTTTCTTACCTTGGCTTTCTTCTCCACCTTGGTAGCAAGCTGTATCACATGATCAAGAGTCCTAATACGCTGAAGCTCAGCCATTGATCTTATTCATCACTCAATCATTGTACAAAGCCTACAATGCCTCCATGTTTCAGCTCTTCAACATCGCCAACGCCAAGCAATTGTTAGAGATTTTACTTCGTTGAGCACACTTCAGCAGTTCTATTCACTCTCCTTTATATTTTGACTGATCATAACTCCATTTTTGGGACTATCAGTTTATAAATGGAAAAAACCTTGTCTATCAAAGCATTGCTTCTTCATATTAACATCCATAGGTGTTGGTTTAGTCTCAATATGTGTCTTCCTGCTACAACTCCCAACTTTACCCTTAGTAACTCCTATGGGATTCAAAGAAGTATCATAATTATGGGATAAGGTATAACGTTTTTTTCTTACCTTGGCTTTCTCCTCCACCTTGGTAGCAAGCATTATAACGTCATCAAGAGTCCTAATAAGCTGAAACTCAGCCATTGATGAAGTTTCATCACTCAATCCTTGTACAAAGCCTAAAATGCCTCCCTCTTGTGGCTCTTGAACATCGCCAAGCAATTGTTAGGGATCCAACTTCGTTGAGTACACTTAAGCAGTTCTATTCACTCCTCTTTGTATTTTGGCTGCTCATAACTCTGTTTTGGGACTATCAGCTTGTAAGTGGCCAAATCCTTGTCTATCAAAGCATTGCTTCTTCGTATTAACATCTATAGGTGGTGGTTTAGTCTCAATATGTGTCTTCTTGCTACAACTCCCAACTTCACCCTAAGAAACTCCTATGGGATTCAAAGAAGTATCATAATTGTGGAATAAGGTATAACGTTTGTTTCTTACCTTGGCTTTCTTCTCCACCTTGGTAGCAAGCATTATAACGTCATCAAGAGTCCTAGTAAGCTGAAACTCAGCCATTGATGAAGTTTCATCACTCAATCCTTGTACAAAGCCTAAAATGCCTCCCTCTTCTGGCTCTTGAACATCGCCAAGCAATCGTTAGGGATTTTACTTCGTTGAGCACACTTCAACAGTTCTCTTCACTCTCCCTTATATTTTGACTGATCAGAACTCTATTTTTGGGACTATCAGCTTATAAATGGAAAAATCTTTGTCTATCAAAGCATTGCTTCTTCATATTAACATCCATAGGTGTTGGTTTAGTCTCGATATGTGTCTTCCTGCTACAACTCCCAACTTTACCCTTAGTAACTCCTATGGGATTCAAAGAAGTATCATAATTTTGGGATAAGGTATAACGTTTTTTTTTCTTACCATGGCTTTCTTCTCCACCTTGGTAGCAAGCATTATAACGTCATCAAGAGTCCTAATAAGCTGAAACTCAGCCATTGATGAAGTTTCATCACTAAATCCTTGTACAAAGCCTAAAATGCCTCCCTCTTGTGGCTCTTGAACATCGCCAGGCAATTGTTAGGGATCCAACTTCGTTGAGTACACTTAAGCAGTTATATTCACTCCTCTTTGTATTTTGGCTGCTCATAACTCCGTTTTGGGACTATCAGGTTGTAAATGACCAAATCCTTGTCTATCAATGCATTGCTTCTTCATATTAACATCCATAGGTGTTGCTTTAGTCTCAATATGTGTCTTCTTGCTACAACTCCGAACTTCACCCTCAGATACTCCTACGGGATTCAAAGAAGTATCATAATTGTGGGATAAGATATAATGTTTGTTTCTTACCTTGGCTTTCTTCTCCACCTTGGTAGCAGGCTTTATCACGTAATTAAGAGTCCTAATAGTCTTAAGCTCCGGCATTGATGAAGTTTCATCACTCAATCCTTGTACAAAGCCTACAGTGCCTCCCTGTTACGAGCCTTGAAGATCGCCAAGCAATTGTTAGAGATCCAACTTCGTTGAGTATACTTCAGTAGTTCTATTCACTCTCCTTTGTATTTTGAAAGGTCATAACTCCGTTTTGGGACTATCAGGTCATAACTCCTATGGGATACAAAGAAGTTTCATAATTATGGGATAAGGTATAACGTTTTTTTCTTACCTTGGCTTTCTTCTCCACCTTGGTAGCAAGCTGTATCACGTGATCAAGAGTCCCAATAGGCTGAAGCTCAGCCATTGATGAAGATTCATCACTCAATCCATGTACAAAGCCAACAATGTCTCCCTGTTACAGCTCTTGAACATCACCACGAAATTGTTAAAGATCCAACCTCATTGAGTACACTTCAGCCGTTCTATTCACTATCCTCTGTATTTTGACTGGTCATAACTCCACTATTTAAACTATCAGCTTGTAAATGGCCAAATCTTTATCTATCAAAGCATTGCTTCTTCATATTAACATCCATAAGTGCTGGTTTAGTCTCATTATGTATCTTCTTGCTACAACTCCGAATTACAACCTCAGAAACTCCTATAAGATTCAAAGAAGTATCAGAATAATGGGATAAAGTATAACGTTTGTTTCTTACCTTGGCTTTCTTCTCCACCTTGGTAGCAAGCTGTATCACATGATCAAGAGTCCTAATACGCTGAAGCTCAGCCATTGATCTTATTCATCACTCAATCATTGTACAAAGCCTACAATGCCTCCATGTTTCAGCTCTTCAACATCGCCAACGCCAAGCAATTGTTAGAGATTTTACTTCGTTGAGCACACTTCAGCAGTTCTATTCACTCTCCTTTATATTTTGACTGATCATAACTCCATTTTTGGGACTATCAGTTTATAAATGGAAAAAACCTTGTCTATCAAAGCATTGCTTCTTCATATTAACATCCATAGGTGTTGGTTTAGTCTCAATATGTGTCTTCCTGCTACAACTCCCAACTTTACCCTTAGTAACTCCTATGGGATTCAAAGAAGTATCATAATTATGGGATAAGGTATAACGTTTTTTTCTTACCTTGGCTTTCTCCTCCACCTTGGTAGCAAGCATTATAACGTCATCAAGAGTCCTAATAAGCTGAAACTCAGCCATTGATGAAGTTTCATCACTCAATCCTTGTACAAAGCCTAAAATGCCTCCCTCTTGTGGCTCTTGAACATCGCCAAGCAATTGTTAGGGATCCAACTTCGTTGAGTACACTTAAGCAGTTCTATTCACTCCTCTTTGTATTTTGGCTGCTCATAACTCTGTTTTGGGACTATCAGCTTGTAAGTGGCCAAATCCTTGTCTATCAAAGCATTGCTTCTTCGTATTAACATCTATAGGTGGTGGTTTAGTCTCAATATGTGTCTTCTTGCTACAACTCCCAACTTCACCCTAAGAAACTCCTATGGGATTCAAAGAAGTATCATAATTGTGGAATAAGGTATAACGTTTGTTTCTTACCTTGGCTTTCTTCTCCACCTTGGTAGCAAGCATTATAACGTCATCAAGAGTCCTAGTAAGCTGAAACTCAGCCATTGATGAAGTTTCATCACTCAATCCTTGTACAAAGCCTAAAATGCCTCCCTCTTCTGGCTCTTGAACATCGCCAAGCAATCGTTAGGGATTTTACTTCGTTGAGCACACTTCAACAGTTCTCTTCACTCTCCCTTATATTTTGACTGATCAGAACTCTATTTTTGGGACTATCAGCTTATAAATGGAAAAATCTTTGTCTATCAAAGCATTGCTTCTTCATATTAACATCCATAGGTGTTGGTTTAGTCTCGATATGTGTCTTCCTGCTACAACTCCCAACTTTACCCTTAGTAACTCCTATGGGATTCAAAGAAGTATCATAATTTTGGGATAAGGTATAACGTTTTTTTTTCTTACCATGGCTTTCTTCTCCACCTTGGTAGCAAGCATTATAACGTCATCAAGAGTCCTAATAAGCTGAAACTCAGCCATTGATGAAGTTTCATCACTAAATCCTTGTACAAAGCCTAAAATGCCTCCCTCTTGTGGCTCTTGAACATCGCCAGGCAATTGTTAGGGATCCAACTTCGTTGAGTACACTTAAGCAGTTATATTCACTCCTCTTTGTATTTTGGCTGCTCATAACTCCGTTTTGGGACTATCAGGTTGTAAATGACCAAATCCTTGTCTATCAATGCATTGCTTCTTCATATTAACATCCATAGGTGTTGCTTTAGTCTCAATATGTGTCTTCTTGCTACAACTCCGAACTTCACCCTCAGATACTCCTACGGGATTCAAAGAAGTATCATAATTGTGGGATAAGATATAATGTTTGTTTCTTACCTTGGCTTTCTTCTCCACCTTGGTAGCAGGCTTTATCACGTAATTAAGAGTCCTAATAGTCTTAAGCTCCGGCATTGATGAAGTTTCATCACTCAATCCTTGTACAAAGCCTACAGTGCCTCCCTGTTACGAGCCTTGAAGATCGCCAAGCAATTGTTAGAGATCCAACTTCGTTGAGTATACTTCAGTAGTTCTATTCACTCTCCTTTGTATTTTGAAAGGTCATAACTCCGTTTTGGGACTATCAGGTCATAACTCCTATGGGATACAAAGAAGTTTCATAATTATGGGATAAGGTATAACGTTTTTTTCTTACCTTGGCTTTCTTCTCCACCTTGGTAGCAAGCTGTATCACGTGATCAAGAGTCCCAATAGGCTGAAGCTCAGCCATTGATGAAGATTCATCACTCAATCCATGTACAAAGCCAACAATGTCTCCCTGTTACAGCTCTTGAACATCACCACGAAATTGTTAAAGATCCAACCTCATTGAGTACACTTCAGCCGTTCTATTCACTATCCTCTGTATTTTGACTGGTCATAACTCCACTATTTAAACTATCAGCTTGTAAATGGCCAAATCTTTATCTATCAAAGCATTGCTTCTTCATATTAACATCCATAAGTGCTGGTTTAGTCTCATTATGTATCTTCTTGCTACAACTCCGAATTACAACCTCAGAAACTCCTATAAGATTCAAAGAAGTATCAGAATAATGGGATAAAGTATAACGTTTGTTTCTTACCTTGGCTTTCTTCTCCACCTTGGTAGCAAGCTGTATCACATGATCAAGAGTCCTAATACGCTGAAGCTCAGCCATTGATCTTATTCATCACTCAATCATTGTACAAAGCCTACAATGCCTCCATGTTTCAGCTCTTCAACATCGCCAACGCCAAGCAATTGTTAGAGATTTTACTTCGTTGAGCACACTTCAGCAGTTCTATTCACTCTCCTTTATATTTTGACTGATCATAACTCCATTTTTGGGACTATCAGTTTATAAATGGAAAAAACCTTGTCTATCAAAGCATTGCTTCTTCATATTAACATCCATAGGTGTTGGTTTAGTCTCAATATGTGTCTTCCTGCTACAACTCCCAACTTTACCCTTAGTAACTCCTATGGGATTCAAAGAAGTATCATAATTATGGGATAAGGTATAACGTTTTTTTCTTACCTTGGCTTTCTCCTCCACCTTGGTAGCAAGCATTATAACGTCATCAAGAGTCCTAATAAGCTGAAACTCAGCCATTGATGAAGTTTCATCACTCAATCCTTGTACAAAGCCTAAAATGCCTCCCTCTTGTGGCTCTTGAACATCGCCAAGCAATTGTTAGGGATCCAACTTCGTTGAGTACACTTAAGCAGTTCTATTCACTCCTCTTTGTATTTTGGCTGCTCATAACTCTGTTTTGGGACTATCAGCTTGTAAGTGGCCAAATCCTTGTCTATCAAAGCATTGCTTCTTCGTATTAACATCTATAGGTGGTGGTTTAGTCTCAATATGTGTCTTCTTGCTACAACTCCCAACTTCACCCTAAGAAACTCCTATGGGATTCAAAGAAGTATCATAATTGTGGAATAAGGTATAACGTTTGTTTCTTACCTTGGCTTTCTTCTCCACCTTGGTAGCAAGCATTATAACGTCATCAAGAGTCCTAGTAAGCTGAAACTCAGCCATTGATGAAGTTTCATCACTCAATCCTTGTACAAAGCCTAAAATGCCTCCCTCTTCTGGCTCTTGAACATCGCCAAGCAATCGTTAGGGATTTTACTTCGTTGAGCACACTTCAACAGTTCTCTTCACTCTCCCTTATATTTTGACTGATCAGAACTCTATTTTTGGGACTATCAGCTTATAAATGGAAAAATCTTTGTCTATCAAAGCATTGCTTCTTCATATTAACATCCATAGGTGTTGGTTTAGTCTCGATATGTGTCTTCCTGCTACAACTCCCAACTTTACCCTTAGTAACTCCTATGGGATTCAAAGAAGTATCATAATTATGGGATAAGGTATAACATTTTTTTTTCTTACCTTGGCTTTCTTCTCCACCTTGGTAGCAAGCATTATAACGTCATCAAGAGTCCTAATAAGCTGAAACTCAGCCATTGATGAAGTTTCATCACTAAATCCTTGTACAAAGCCTAAAATGCCTCCCTCTTGTGGCTCTTGAACATCGCCAAGCAATTGTTAGGGATCCAACTTCGTTGAGTACACTTAAGCAGTTATATTCACTCCTCTTTGTATTTTGGCTGCTCATAACTCCGTTTTGGGACTATCAGGTTGTAAATGACCAAATCCTTGTCAATAAATGCATTGCTTCCTCATATTAACATCCAAAGGTGTTGGTTTAGTCTCAATATGTGTCTTCTTGCTACAACTCCAAACTTCACCCTAAGAAACTCCTACGGGATTCAAAGAAGTATCATAATTGTGGGATAAGATATAACGTTTGTTTCTTACCTTGGCTTTCTTCTCCACCTTGGTAGCAGGCTTTATCACCTAATTAAGAGTCCTAATAGTCTTAAGCTCCGGCATTGATGAAGTTTCATCACTCAAACCTTGTACAAAGCCTACAGTGCCTCCCTGTTACGAGCCTTGAAGATCGCCAAGCAATTGTTAGAGATCCAACTTCGTTAAGTATACTTCAGCAGTTCTATTCACTCTCCTTTGTATTTTGAAAGGTCATAACTCCGTTTTGGGACTATCAGCTTGTAAATGGTAAAATCCTTGTCAATCAAAGCAATGCTTCTTCATATTAACATCCATAGGTGTTGATTTAGTTTGAATATGTGTCTTCTTGCTACAACTCCTAACTTTACACCCTTAATAACTCCTATGGGATACAAAGAAGTTTCATAATTATGGGATAAGGTATAACGTTTTTTTCTTACCTTGGCTTTCTTCTCCACCTTGGTAGCAAGCTGTATCACGTGATCAAGAGTCCCAATAGGCTGAAGCTCAGCCATTGATGAAGATTCATCACTCAATCCATGTACAAAGCCAACAATGTCTCCCTGTTACAGCTCTTGAACATCGCCACGCAATTGTTAAAGATCCAACTTCATTGAGTACACTTCAGCAGTTCTATTCACTATCCTTTGTATTTTGACTGGTCATAACTCCACTATTTAAACTAGCAGCTTGTAAATGGCCAAATCATTATCTATCAAAGCATTGCTTCTTCATATTAACATCCATAGGTGCTAGTTTAGTCTCATTATGTATCTTCTTGCTACAACTCCGAACTACAACCTCAGAAACTCCTATAAGATTCAAAGAAGTATCAGAATCATTGGATAAAGTATAACGTTTGTTTCTTACCTTGGCTTTCTTCTCCACTTTGGTAGCAAGCTGTATCACATGATCAAGAGTCCTAATAGGCTGAAGCTCAACCATTGATGAAGATTCATTACGCAATCATTGTACAAAGCCTACAATGCCTCCATGTTTCAGCTCTTCAACATCGCCAACGCCAAGCAATTGTTAGAGATTTTACTTCGTTGAGCACACTTCAGCAGTTCTATTCACTCTCCTTTATATTTTGACTGATCATAACTCCATTTTTGGGACTATCAGTTTATAAATGGAAAAAACCTTGTCTATCAAAGCATTGCTTCTTCATATTAACATCCATAGGTGTTGGTTTAGTCTCAATATGTGTCTTCCTGCTACAACTCCCAACTTTACCCTTAGTAACTCCTATGGGATTCAAAGAAGTATCATAATTATGGGATAAGGTATAACGTTTTTTTCTTACCTTGGCTTTCTCCTCCACCTTGGTAGCAAGCATTATAACGTCATCAAGAGTCCTAATAAGCTGAAACTCAGCCATTGATGAAGTTTCATCACTCAATCCTTGTACAAAGCCTAAAATGCCTCCCTCTTGTGGCTCTTGAACATCGCCAAGCAATTGTTAGGGATCCAACTTCGTTGAGTACACTTAAGCAGTTCTATTCACTCCTCTTTGTATTTTGGCTGCTCATAACTCTGTTTTGGGACTATCAGCTTGTAAGTGGCCAAATCCTTGTCTATCAAAGCATTGCTACTTCGTATTAACATCTATAGGTGGTGGTTTAGTCTCAATATGTGTCTTCTTGCTACAACTCCCAACTTCACCCTAAGAAACTCCTATGGGATTCAAAGAAGTATCATAATTGTGGAATAAGGTATAACGTTTGTTTCTTACCTTGGCTTTCTTCTCCACCTTGGTAGCAAGCATTATAACGTCATCAAGAGTCCTAGTAAGCTGAAACTCAGCCATTGATGAAGTTTCATCACTTAATCCTTGTACAAAGCCTAAAATGCCTCCTTCTTGTGGCTCTTGAACATCGCCAAGCAATTGTTAGGGATCCAACTTCGTTGAGTACACTTAAGCAGTTCTATTCACTCCTCTTTGTATTTTGGCTGCTCATAACTCCGTTTTGGGACTATCAGGTTGTAAATGACCAAATCCTTGTCTATCAATGCATTGCTTCTTCATATTAACATCCATAGGTGTTGCTTTAGTCTCAATATGTGTCTTCTTGCTACAACTCCGAACTTCACCCTCAGATACTCCTACGGGATTCAAAGAAGTATCATAATTGTGGGATAAGATATAACGTTTGTTTCTTACCTTGGCTTTCTTCTCCACCTTGGTAGCAGGCTTTATCACGTAATTAAGAGTCCTAATAGTCTTAAGCTCCGGCATTGATGAAGTTTCATCACTCAATCCTTGTACAAAGCCTACAGTGCCTCCCTGTTACGAGCCTTGAAGATCGCCAAGCAATTGTTAGAGATCCAACTTCGTTAAGTATACTTCAGCAGTTCTATTCACTCTCCTTTGTATTTTGAAAGGTCATAACTCCGTTTTGGGACTATCAGCTTGTAAATGGTAAAATCCTTGTCTATCAAAGTAATGCTTCTTCATACTAACATCCATAGGTGTTGATTTAGTTTGAATATGTGTCTTCTTGCTACAACTCCTAACTTTACACCCTTAATAACTCCTATGGGATACAAAGAAGTTTCATAATTATGGGATAAGGTATAACGTTTTTTTCTTACCTTGGCTTTCTTCTCCACCTTGGTAGCAAGCTGTATCACGTGATCAAGAGTCCCAATAGGCTGAAGCTCAGCCATTGATGAAGATTCATCACTCAATCCATGTACAAAGCCAACAATGTCTCCCTGTTACAGCTCTTGAACATCGCCACGCAATTGTTAAAGATCCAACTTCATTGAGTACACTTCAGCAGTTCTATTCACTATCCTTTGTATTTTGACTGGTCATAACTCCACTATTTAAACTAGCAGCTTGTAAATGGCCAAATCATTATCTATCAAAGCATTGCTTCTTCATATTAACATCCATAGGTGCTAGTTTAGTCTCATTATGTATCTTCTTGCTACAACTCCGAACTACAACCTCAGAAACTCCTATAAGATTCAAAGAAGTATCAGAATCATTGGATAAAGTATAACGTTTGTTTCTTACCTTGGCTTTCTTCTCCACTTTGGTAGCAAGCTGTATCACATGATCAAGAGTCCTAATAGGCTGAAGCTCAACCATTGATGAAGATTCATTACTCAATCATTGTACAAAGCCTACAATGCCTCCATGTTTCAGCTCTTCAACATCGCCAACGCCAAGCAATTGCTTCTTCATATTATCAGTTTATAAATGGAAAAAACCTTGTCTATCAAAGCATTGCTTCTTCATATTAACATCCATAGGTGTTGGTTTAGTCTCAATATGTGTCTTCCTGCTACAACTCCCAACTTTACCCTTAGTAACTCCTATGGGATTCAAAGAAGTATCATAATTATGGGATAAGGTATAACGTTTTTTTCTTACCTTGGCTTTCTCCTCCACCTTGGTAGCAAGCATTATAACGTCATCAAGAGTCCTAATAAGCTGAAACTCAGCCATTAATGAAGTTTCATCACTCAATCCTTGTACAAAGCCTAAAATGCCTCCCTCTTGTGGCTCTTGAACATCTCCAAGCAATTGTTAGGGATCCAACTTCGTTGAGTACACTTAAGCAGTTCTATTCACTCCTCTTTGTATTTTGGCTGCTCATAACTCTGTTTTGGGACTATCAGCTTGTAAGTGGCCAAATCCTTGTCTATCAAAGCATTGCTTCTTCGTATTAACATCTATAGGTGTTGGTTTAGTCTCAATATGTGTCTTCTTGCTACAACTCCCAACTTCACCCTAAGAAACTCCTATGGGATTCAAAGAAGTATCATAATTGTGGAATAAGGTATAACGTTTGTTTCTTACCTTGGCTTTCTTCTCCACCTTGGTAGCAAGCATTATAACGTCATCAAGAGTCCTAATAGGCTGAAACTCAGCCATTGATGAAGTTTCATCACTCAATCCTTATACAAAGCCTAAAATGCCTCCCTCTTGTGGCTCTTGAACATCGCCAAGCAATTGTTAGGGATCCAACTTCGTTGAGTACACTTAAGCAGTTCTATTCACTCCTCTTTGTATTTTGGCTGCTCATAACTCTGTTTTGGGACTATCAGCTTGTAAGTGGCCAAATCCTTGTCTATCAAAGCATTGCTTCTTCGTATTAACATCTATAGGTGTTGGTTTAGTCTCAATATGTGTCTTCTTGCTACAACTCCCAACTTCACCCTAAGAAACTCCTATGTGATTCAAAGAAGTATCATAATTGTGGAATAAGGTATAACGTTTGTTTCTTACCTTGGCTTTCTTCTCCACCTTGGTAGCAAGCATTATAACGTCATCAAGAGTCCTAATAAGCTGAAACTCAGCCATTGATGAAGTTTCATCACTAAATCCTTGTACAAAGCCTAAAATGCCTCCCTCTTGTGGCTCTTGAACATCGCCAAGCAATTGTTAGGGATCCAACTTCGTTGAGTACACTTAAGCAGTTCTATTCACTCCTCTTTGTATTTTGGCTGCTCATAACTCCGTTTTGGGACTATCAGGTTGTAAATGGCCAAATCCTTGTCTATCAAAGCATTGCTTCTTCATATTAACATCCATAGGTGTAGGTTTAGTCTCAATATGTGTCTTCCTGCTACAACTCCCAACTTTACCCTTAGTAACTCCTATGGGATTCAAAAAAGTATCATAATTATGGGATAAGGTATAACGTTTTTTTTCTTACCTTGGCTTTCTCCTCCACCTCGGTAGCAAGCATTATAACGTCATCAAGAGTCCTAATAAGCTAAAACTCAGCCATTGATGAAGTTTCATCACTCAATCCTTGTACAAAGCCTAAAATGCCTCCCTCTTGTGGCTCTTGAACATCGCCAAGCAATTGTTAGGGATCCAACTTCGTTTAGTACACTTAAGCAGTTCTATTCACTCCTCTTTGTATTTTGGCTGCTCATAACTCCGTTTTGGGACTATCAGCTTGTAAATGGCCTAATCCTTGTCTATCAAAGCATTGCTTCTTCATATTAACATCCATAGGTGTTGTTTTAGTCTCAATATGTGTCTTCTTGCTACAACTCCCAACTTCACCCTAAGAAACTCCTATGTGATTCAAAGAAGTATCATAATTATGGGATAAGATATAACGTTTGTTTCTTACCTTGGCATTCTTCTCCACCTTGGTAGCAAGCTTTATCACATAATCAAGAGTCCTAATAGTCTTAAGCTCGGCCATTGATGAAGTTTCATCACTCAATCCTTGTGAAAGCCTACAATGCCTCCCTGTTATGAGCCTTAATATCGCCAAGCAATTGTTAGAGATCCAACTTCGTTGAGTACATTTCAGTAGTTCTATTCACTCTCCTTTTTATTTTGAATGGTCATAACTCCGTTTTGGGACTATCAGCTTGTAAATGGTCAAATCCTTGTCTATCAAAGCATTACATCTTAATATTAACATCATAGTTGTTGGTTTAGTCTCAATATGTGTCTTCTTGCTACAACTCCCAACTTCACCCTTAGTAACTCCTATGGGATTCAAAGAAGTATCATAATTATGGGATAAGGTATAACGTTTTTTTTCTTACCTTGGCTTTCTTCTCCACCTTGGTAGCAAGCTTTATCACGTAATCAAGAGTCCTAATAAGCTGAAACTCAGCCATTGTTGAAGTTTCATCACTCAATCCTTGTACAAAGCTTAAAATGCCTCCCTCTTGTGGCTCTTGAACATCGCCAAGCAATTATTAGGGATCCAACTTTGTTGAGTATACTTCAGCTTTTCTATTCACTCCTCTTTGTATTTTGGCTGCTCATAACTCCGTTTTGGGACTATCAACTTGTAAATGGCCAAATCCTTCTCTATCAAAGCATTGCTTCTTCATATTAACATTCATAGGTGTTGGTTTACTCTCAATATGTGTCTTCTTGCTACAACTCCCAACTTCACCCCAAGAAACTTCTACGGGATTCAAAGAAGTATCATAATTGTGGGATACGATATAACGTTTGTTTCTTACCTTGGCTTTCTTCTCCACCTTGGTAGCATGCTTTATCACGTAATCAAGAGTCCTAATAGTCTTAAGCTCCGGCACTGATGAAGTTTCATCACTCAATCCTTGTACAAAGCCTACAATGCCTCCCTGTTACGAGCCTTGCAGATCGCCAAGCAATTGTTACAGATCCAAGTTCGTTGAGTATACTTCAGCAGTTCTATTCACTCTCCTTTGTATTTTGAAAGGTCAAAACTCCGTTTTGGGACTATCAGCTTGTAAATGGTAAAATCCTTGTCTATCAAAGCATTGCTTCTTCATATTAACATCCATAGGTGTTGATTTAGTCTGAATATGTGTCTTCTTGCTACAACTCCTAACTTAACACCCTTAATAACTCCTATGGGATTCAAAGAAGTTTCATAATTATGGGATAAGGTATAACGTTTTTTTCTTACCTTGGCTTTCTTCTCCACCTTCGTAGCAAGCTGTATCACGTGATCAAGAGTCCTAATAGGCTGAAGCTCAGCCATTGATGACTCATCAGTCAATCCATGTACAAAGCCAACAATGCCTCCCTGTTGCAGCTCTTGAACATCGCCAAGCAATTGTTAAAGATCCAACTTCATTGAGTACACTTCAGCAGTTCTATTCATTCTCCTTTGTATTTTGACTGGTCATAACTCAATTTGTAGGACTATCAGCTTGTAAATGGTAAAATCCAAGCATTGCTTCTTCATATTAACATCCCTTGGTGTTGGTTTAGTCTCAATATGTGTCTTATTGGTATAACTCCCAACTTCACCCTAAGAAACTCCTATGGGATTCAAAGAAGTATCATAATTGTGGGATAAAGTATAACGTTTTTTTTTCTTACCTTGGCTTTCTTGTCCACCTTGGTAGCAAGCTTTATCACGTAATCAAGAGTCCTAATAGGCTGAAGCTCAGCCATTGATGAAGATTCATCACTCAATCCTTGTACAAAGCCTACAATGCCTCCCTGTTTCAGCTTTTGAACATCGCCAAGCAATTGTTAGAGATCTAACTTTGTTGAGTACACTTAAACAGTTCTATTAACTCTCCTTTGTAATTTGACTAATCAATACTCCATTTTTGGGACTATCAACTTGTAAATGGCAAAATCCTTGTCTATCAAAGCATTGCTTCTTCATATTAACATCCATAGGTGCTGGTTTAGTCTCATTATGTATCTTATTGCTACAGCTCCGAACTTCAACCGCAGAAACTCCTATGGGAGTGAAAGAAGTATCAGAATTATGGAACATTTGTTTCTTACCTTGGCTTTCCTCTCCACCTTGGTAGCAAACTTTATCATGTAATCAAGAGTCCTAATAGGCTGAACCACTGCCACTGATGAAGTTTCATCACTCAATCCTTGTACAAAGCCTACAATGCCTCCCTGTTACGGGCCTTGAACATCGCCTAGCAATTGTTAGAGATCCAACTTCATTGAGTACACTTCAACAGTTCTATTCACTCTCCTTGGTATGGTGACTGGTCATAACTCCGTTTTGGGACTATCAGCTTGTAAATGGCCAAATTTTTGTTAATAAAAGCATTGCTTCTTCATATTAACATTAATAGGTCCTGGTTTAGTCTTATTATGTGTCGTCTTACTACAAGTTCAACTTCAACTTCCCAACTTGTACAAAGCCTACAATGCCTCCCTGTTTCGGGTCTTTCACATCGCTAAGCAATTGTTAGAGATCCAACTTCATTGAGTACACTTTAACAGTTCCATTTACTATCCTTGGTATTTTGACTGGTCATAACTCCTTTTTGGGACTATCAGCTTGTAAATGGCCAAATCTTTGTTAATCAAAGCTTTGCTTTTTCATATTAACATCCATTGGTGCTGGTTTAGTCTTATTATGTGTCGTCTTGCTACAACTTCAAACTTCAACCTCAGAAACTCCTATGAGATTGAAAGAAGTATCAGACTAATGGGCCAAAGTATAACGTTCGTTTCTTACCTTGGCTTTCTTCTCCACCTCGGTAGCAAGTTGTATCACATGATCAAGAGTCCTAATAGGCTGAAGCTCAGCCATTGATAATGATACATCACTCAATCCTTGTACAAAGCCTACAATGCCTCATTGTTTCAGCTCTTTAACATCGCCAAGCAATTGTTAGAGATCCAACTTCGTTGAGTACACTTCAGCAGTTCTATTCACTCTCCTTTATATTCTGACTGGCTTTCATCTCCACCTTGGTAGCAAGCTTTATCACGTAATCAAGAGTCCTAATAGGCTGAAGCTCAGCCATTGATGAAGTTTCATCACTAAATCCTTGTATAAATCCTACAATGCCTTCCTATTACGAGCCTTGAACATCGCCAAGCAATTGTTAGAGATCCAACTTCATTGAGTATACTTCAACAGTTCTATTCACTCTCCTTGGTATTTTGACTGGTCATAATTCCGTTTTGGGACTATCAGTTTGTAAATTACCAAATCTTTGTTAATCAAAGCATTGCTTCTTCATATTAACATCCATAGGTGCTGGTTTAGTCTCATTATCTGTCGTCTTACTACAACTCCCAACTTCAACCTCAGAAACTCCTACGAGATTCAAAGAAGTATCAGAATCATTGGATAGAGTATAACGTTTGTTTCTTACCTTGGCTTTCTTCTCCACCTTGGTAGCAAGCTGTATTACGTGATCAAGAGTCCTAATAGGCTGAAGCTCAGCCATTGACGAACATTCATCACTCAATCCTTGTACAAAGCCTACAATGCCTTCCTGTTTCACCTCCTTAACATCGCCAAGGAATTGTTAGAGATCCAACTTCGTTAAGAACACTGCAGCAGTTCTATTCACTCTCCTTTGTGGGACTATCAACTTGTAAATGGCGAAATCCTTGTCTATCAAAGCATTGCTTCTTCTTATTAACTTCCATAGGTGCTGGTTTGTCTCAATATGTGTCTTCTTCCTACAACTCCGAACTTCAACCTAAGAAACTCCAATGGGATTCAAAGAAGTATCATAATTATGGGATAAGGTATAACGTTTGTTTCTTACTTTGGCTTTTTTCTCCACCTTGGTAGCAAACTTTATCACATAATCAAGAGTCCTAATAAGCTAAAGCTCAGCTATTGATGAAGTTTCATCACTCAATCCTTGTACAAAGCCTACAATGCCTCCCTATTATGGGCCTTGAACATCGCCAAGCAATTGTTAGAGATACAACTTCATTGAGTATACTTCAATAGTTCTATTCACTCTCCTTGGTATTTTGACTGGTCATAACTCCGTTTTGGGACTATCAGCTTCTAAAGGGCCAAATCTTTGTTAATCAAAGCATTGCTTCTTCATATTAACATCCATAGGTTCTGGTTTAGTCTCATTATGTGTCGTCTTGGTACAACTCCTAACTTGAACCTCAAAAACTCCTATAAGATTCAAAGAAGTATCAGAATCATTGGATAAAGTATAACGTTTGTTTCTTACCTTGGCTTTCTTCACCACCTTGGTAGCAAGCTGTATTACATGATCAAGAGTCCTAATAGGATGAAGCTCAGCCATTGATGAAGATTCATCACTCAATACTTGTACAAAGCCTACAATGCCTCCCATTTTCAGCTATTGAACATCGCCAAGCAATTGTTAGAGATCCAACATCGTTGAGTACACTTCAGCACTTCTATTCACTCTCCTTTGTATTTTGACTGGTCATAACTCCATTTTTGGGACTCTCAGCTTGTAAATGGCCAAATCCTTGTCTATCAAAGCATTGCTTCTTCATATTAACATCCATAGGTGTTGGGTTAGTCTCAATATGTGTCTTCTTGCTACAACTCCCAACTTCACCCTTAGTAACTCCTATGGGATTCGAAGAAGTATATTTATTGTGGGATAAGGTATAACGTTTTTTTCTTACCTTGGCTTTCTTCTCCACCTTGGTAGCAAGTTTTATCACGTAATCAAGAGTCCTAATAAGCTGAAACTCAGCCATTGATGAAGTTTCATCACTAAATCCTTGTACAAAACCTAAAATGCCTCCCTGTTATGGCTCTTGAACATCGCCTCGCAATTGTTAGGGATCCAACTTTGTTGAGTACACTTCTGCAGTTCTATTCACTCCTCTTTGTATTTTGGCTGCTCATAACTCTGTTTTGGGACTATCAGCTTGTAAATGTTCAATTCCTTGTCTATCAAAGCATTGCTTCTTCATATTAACATTCATAGGTGTTGGTTTAGTCTCAATATGTGTCTTCTTGCTACAACTCCCAACTTCACCCTAAGTAACTCCTATGGGATTCAAAGAAGTATCACAATTGTGGGATAAGGTATAACGTTTGTTTCTTACCTTGGATTTCTTTTACACCTTGGTAGCAAGTTGTATCATGTGATCAAGAGTCCTAATAGGCTGAAGCTCAGCCATTGATGAAAATTCATCACTCAATCCTTGTACAAAACCTACAATGCCTCCCTGTTTCAGATCTTGAACATCGCCAAGTAATTGTTAGAGATACAACTTCGTTGAGTACACTGCAACAGTTCTATTCACTCTCCTTTGTATTTTGACTGGTCATAACTCCATTTTTGGGACTATCAGCTTGTAAATGGACAAATCCTTGTCTATCAAAGTATTGCTTCTTCATATTAACATCCATATGTGTTGGTTTAGTCTCAATATGTGTCTTCTTGCTACAACTCCCAACTTCACCTTTAGTAAATCCAATGGGATTCGAAGAAGTATCATTATTGTGGGATAAGGTATAACGTTTGTTTCTTACCTTGGCTTTCTTCTCCACCTTGGTAGCAAGCTGTATTATGTGATCAAGAGTCCTTATAGGCTGAAACTCAGCCATTGATGAAGATTCATCACTCAATCCTTGTATAAAGCCTAAAATGCCTCCTTGTTTCAGCTCTTGAACATCGCCAAGCAATTGTTAGAGATCCAACTTCGTTGACTACACTTCAGCAGTTCTATTCACTCTCCTTTGTATTTTGACTGGTCATAACTCCATTTTTGGGACTATAAGCTTGTAAATGGCCAAATCCTTGTCTATCAGAGTATTGCTTCTTCATATTAACATCCATAGGTGTTGGTTTAGTCTCAATATGTGTCTTCTTACTACAACTCCCAACTTCATCCTAAGAAACTCCTATGGGATTCAATGAAGTATCACAATTGTGGGATAAGGTATAATGTTTGTTTCTTACCTTGGCTTTCATCTCCACCTTGGTAGCAATCTGTATCACGTGATCAAGATTCCTAATTGGCTGAAGCTCAGCCATTGATGAAGATTCATCACTCAATCTTTGTACAAAGCCTACAATGCCTCCCTATTGTGGCTCTTGAACATCGTCAAGCAATTATAAGGGATCCAACTTCGTTGAGTGCTCTTCAGCAGTTATATTCACTCCTCTTTGTATTTTAGCTGCTTATAACACCGTTTTGCGACTATCAGCTTGTAAATGGCCAAATCCTTGTCTATCAACGCATTGCTTCTTCATATTAACATCCATAGGTCTTGGTTTAGTCTCAATATGTGTCTTCTTGCTACAACTCCCAACTTCACCCTAAGAAACTCCTATGGGATTCAAAGAAGTATCATAATTGTGGGATAAGGTATAACGTTTTATTTTTTACCTTAGCTTTCTTCTCCACCTTGATAGCATGATGTATCATGTGATCAAGACTCCTAATAGGGTGAAGCCGAGCCATTGATGAAGACTCATCACTCAATCCTTGTACAAATCCTACAATGCCTCCCTGTTTCAGCACTTGAACATTGCCAAGCAATTGTTAGAGATCCAATTTCGTTGAGTACACTTCAGCAGTTCTATTCACTCTCCTTTGTATTTTCATTGGACATAACTTCATTTTTGGGACTATCAGCTTGTATATGGCCAAATCCTTGTTTATCAAAGCATTGCTTCTACATATTAACATCCATAGGTGCTGGTTTAGTCTCATTATGTATCTTCTTGCTACAACTCCGAATTTCAACCTCATAAACTCCTATGGGATTCTAACAAGTATCGGAATTGTGGAACATTTGTTTCTTACCTAGGCTTTCTTCTCCACCTTGGTAGCAATCTGTATCACATGATCAAGAGTCCTAATTGGCTGAAGCTCAGCCATTGATGAAGATTCATCACTCAATCCTTGTACAAAGCCTACAATGCCTCCCTGTTGTGGCTCTTGAACATCGTCAAGCAATTATTAGGGATCTCACTTCGTTGAGTACACTTCAGCAGTTATATTTACTCCTCTTTGTATTTTGGCTGCTCATAACTCCGTTTTGGGACAATCAGCTTGTAAATAGCCAAATCCTTGTCTATTAAAGCATTGCTTCTTCATATTAACATTTATAGGTGTTGGTTTAGTCTCAATATGTGTCTTCTTGCAACATCTCCCAACTTCACACTAGGAAACTCCTATGGGATTCAAAGAAGTATCATAATTGTGGGATAAGGTATAACGTTTTGTTTATTACCTTGGATTTCTTCCCCACCTTGATAGCAAGCTGTATCACGTGATCAAGACTCCTAATAGGCTGAAGCTCAGCCATTGATGAAGACTCATCACTCAATCCTTATAAAAAGCCTACAATGCCTCCATGTTTCAGCATTTGAACATCGCCAAGCAATTGTTAGAGATCCAACTTTGTTGACTACACTTCAGCAGTTCTTTTCACTCTCCTTTGTATTTTCACTGGTCATAACTTCATTTTTAGGACTATAAGCTTGTATATGGCCAAATCCTTGTCTATCAAAGCATTGCTTCTTCTTATTAGCATCCATAGGTGGTGGTTTAGTCTCAATATGTGTCTTCTTGCTACAACTCCCAACTTCACCCTAAGAAACTCCTATGGGATTCAAAGAAGTATCAGAATTGTGGAATAAGGTATAACATTTGTTTCTTATGCTTTCTTCTCCACCTTGTTAGCAAGCTGTATCATATGAGCAAGAATCCTAATAGGCTGAAGCTCAGCCAGTGATGAAGATTCATCATTCAATCCTTGTACAAAGCCTATATTGCCTCCCTGTTTTAGCTCTTGAATATCGCCAAGCAATTGTTAGAGATCCAACTTCGTTGAGTACACTTCAACAGTTCTATTCACTCTCCTTGGTATGGTGACTGGTCATAACTCCGTTTTGGGACTATCAGCTTGTAAATGGCCAAATTTTTGTTAATAAAAGCATTGCTTCTTCATATTAACATTCATAGGTCCTGGTTTAGTCTTATTATGTGTCGTCTTACTACAAGTTCAACTTCAACTTCCCAACTTGTACAAAGCCTACAATGCCTCCCTGTTTCGGGTCTTTCACATCGCTAAGCAATTGTTAGAGATCCAACTTCATTGAGTACACTTTAACAGTTCCATTTACTATCCTTGGTATTTTGACTGGTCATAACTCCTTTTTGGGACTATCAGCTTGTAAATGGCCAAATCTTTGTTAATCAAAGCTTTGCTTTTTCATATTAACATCCATTGGTGCTGGTTTAGTCTTACTATGTGTCGTCTTGCTACAACTTCAAACTTCAACCTCAGAAACTCCTATGAGATTGAAAGAAGTATCAGACTAATGGGCCAAAGTATAACGTTCGTTTCTTACCTTGGCTTTCTTCTCCACCTCGGTAGCAAGTTGTATCACGTGATCAAGAGTCCTAATAGGCTGAAGCTCAGCCATTGATAATGATACATCACTCAATCCTTGTACAAAGCCTACAATGCCTCATTGTTTCAGCTCTTTAACATCGCCAAGCAATTGTTAGCGATCCAACTTCGTTGAGTACACTTCAGCAGTTCTATTCACTCTCCTTTATATTCTGACTGGCTTTCATCTCCACCTTGGTAGCAAGCTTTATCACGTAATCAAGAGTCCTAATAGGCTGAAGCTCAGCCATTGATGAAGTTTCATCACTAAATCCTTGTATAAATCCTACAATGCCTTCCTATTACGAGCCTTGAACATCGCCAAGCAATTGTTAGAGATCCAACTTCATTGAGTATACTTCAACAGTTCTATTCACTCTCCTTGGTATTTTGACTGGTCATAATTCCGTTTTGGGACTATCAGTTTGTAAATTACCAAATCTTTGTTAATCAAAGCATTGCTTCTTCATATTAACATCCATAGGTGCTGGTTTAGTCTCATTATCTGTCGTCTTACTACAACTCCCAACTTCAACCTCAGAAACTCCTACGAGATTCAAAGAAGTATCAGAATCATTGGATAGAGTATAACGTTTGTTTCTTACCTTGGCTTTCTTCTCCACCTTGGTAGCAAGCTGTATTACGTGATCAAGAGTCCTAATAGGCTGAAGCTCAGCCATTGACGAACATTCATCACTCAATCCTTGTACAAAGCCTACAATGCCTTCCTGTTTCACCTCCTTAACATCGCCAAGGAATTGTTAGAGATCCAACTTCGTTAAGAACACTGCAGCAGTTCTATTCACTCTCTTTTGTGGGACTATCAACTTGTAAATGGCCAAATCCTTGTCTATCAAAGCATTGCTTCTTCTTATTAACTTCCATAGGTGCTGGTTTGTCTCAATATGTGTCTTCTTCCTACAACTCCGAACTTCAACCTAAGAAACTCCAATGGGATTCAAAGAAGTATCATAATTATGGGATAAGGTATAACGTTTGTTTCTTACTTTGGCTTTCTTCTCCACCTTGGTAGCAAGCTTTATCACATAATCAAGAGTCCTAATAAGCTAAAGCTCAGCTATTGATGAAGTTTCATCACTCAATCCTTGTACAAAGCCTACAATGCCTCCCTATTATGGGCCTTGAACATCGCCAAGCAATTGTTAGAGATACAACTTCATTGAGTATACTTCAATAGTTCTATTCACTCTCCTTGGTATTTTGACTGGTCATAACTCCGTTTTGGGACTATCAGCTTCTAAAGGGCCAAATCTTTGTTAATCAAAGCATTGCTTCTTCATATTAACATCCATAGGTTCTGGTTTAGTCTCATTATGTGTCGTCTTTCTACAACTCCCAACTTGAACCTCAAAAACTCCTATAAGATTCAAAGAAGTATCAGAATCATTGGATAAAGTATAACGTTTGTTTCTTACCTTGGCTTTCTTCACCACCTTGGTAGCAAGCTGTATTACATGATCAAGAGTCCTAATAGGATGAAGCTCAGCCATTGATGAAGATTCATCACTCAATACTTGTACAAAGCCTACAATGCCTCCCATTTTCAGCTATTGAACATCGCCAAGCAATTGTTATAGATCCAACTTCGTTGAGTACACTTCAGCACTTCTATTCACTCTCCTTTGTATTTTGACTGGTCATAACTCCATTTTTGGGACTCTCAGCTTGTAAATGGCCAAATCCTTGTCTATCAAAGCATTGCTTCTTCATATTAACATCCATAGGTGTTGGGTTAGTCTCAATATGTGTCTTCTTGCTACAACTCCCAACTTCACCCTTAGTAACTCCTATGGGATTCGAAGAAGTATATTTATTGTGGGATAAGGTATAACGTTTTTTTCTTACCTTGGCTTTCTTCTCCACCTTGGTAGCAAGTTTTATCACGTAATCAAGAGTCCTAATAAGCTGAAACTCAGCCATTGATGAAGTTTCATCACTAAATCCTTGTACAAAACCTAAAATGCCTCCCTGTTATGGCTCTTGAACATCGCCTCGCAATTGTTAGGGATCCAACTTTGTTGAGTACACTTCTGCAGTTCTATTCACTCCTCTTTGTATTTTGGCTGCTCATAACTCTGTTTTGGGACTATCAGCTTGTAAATGTTCAATTCCTTGTCTATCAAAGCATTGCTTCTTCATATTAACATTCATAGGTGTTGGTTTAGTCTCAATATGTGTCTTCTTGCTACAACTCCCAACTTCACCCTAAGTAACTCCTATGGGATTCAAAGAAGTATCACAATTGTGGGATAAGGTATAACGTTTGTTTCTTACCTTGGATTTCTTTTACACCTTGGTAGCAAGTTGTATCATGTGATCAAGAGTCCTAATAGGCTGAAGCTCAGCCATTGATGAAAATTCATCACTCAATCCTTGTACAAAACCTACAATGCCTCCCTGTTTCAGATCTTGAACATCGCCAAGTAATTGTTAGAGATACAACTTCGTTGAGTACACTGCAACAGTTCTATTCACTCTCCTTTGTATTTTGACTGGTCATAACTCCATTTTTGGGACTATCAGCTTGTAAATGGACAAATCCTTGTCTATCAAAGTATTGCTTCTTCATATTAACATCCATATGTGTTGGTTTAGTCTCAATATGTGTCTTCTTGCTACAACTCCCAACTTCACCTTTAGTAAATCCAATGGGATTCGAAGAAGTATCATTATTGTGGGATAAGGTATAACGTTTGTTTCTTACCTTGGCTTTCTTCTCCACCTTGGTAGCAAGCTGTATTATGTGATCAAGAGTCCTTATAGGCTGAAACTCAGCCATTGATGAAGATTCATCACTCAATCCTTGTATAAAGCCTAAAATGCCTCCTTGTTTCAGCTCTTGAACATCGCCAAGCAATTGTTAGAGATCCAACTTCGTTGACTACACTTCAGCAGTTCTATTCACTCTCCTTTGTATTTTGACTGGTCATAACTCCATTTTTGGGACTATAAGCTTGTAAATGGCCAAATCCTTGTCTATCAGAGTATTGCTTCTTCATATTAACATCCATAGGTGTTGGTTTAGTCTCAATATGTGTCTTCTTACTACAACTCCCAACTTCATCCTAAGAAACTCCTATGGGATTCAATGAAGTATCACAATTGTGGGATAAGGTATAATGTTTGTTTCTTACCTTGGCTTTCATCTCCACCTTGGTAGCAATCTGTATCACGTGATCAAGAGTCCTAATTGGCTGAAGCTCAGCCATTGATGAAGATTCATCACTCAATCTTTGTACAAAACCTACAATGCCTCCCTATTGTGGCTCTTGAACATCGTCAAGCAATTATAAGGGATCCAACTTCGTTGAGTGCTCTTCAGCAGTTATATTCACTCCTCTTTGTATTTTAGCTGCTTATAACACCGTTTTGCGACTATCAGCTTGTAAATGGCCAAATCCTTGTCTATCAACGCATTGCTTCTTCATATTAACATCCATAGGTCTTGGTTTAGTCTCAATATGTGTCTTCTTGCTACAACTCCCAACTTCACCCTAAGAAACTCCTATGGGATTCAAAGAAGTATCATAATTGTGGGATAAGGTATAACGTTTTATTTTTTACCTTAGCTTTCTTCTCCACCTTGATAGCATGATGTATCATGTGATCAAGACTCCTAATAGGGTGAAGCCGAGCCATTGATGAAGACTCATCACTCAATACTTGTACAAATCCTACAATGCCTCCCTGTTTCAGCACTTGAACATTGCCAAGCAATTGTTAGAGATCCAATTTCGTTGAGTACACTTCAGCAGTTCTATTCACTCTCCTTTGTATTTTCACTGGACATAACTTCATTTTTGGGACTATCAGCTTGTATATGGCCAAATCCTTGTTTATCAAAGCATTGCTTCTACATATTAACATCCATAGGTGCTGGTTTAGTCTCATTATGTATCTTCTTGCTACAACTCCGAATTTCAACCTCATAAACTCCTATGGGATTCTAACAAGTATCGGAATTGTGGAACATTTGTTTCTTACCTAGGCTTTCTTCTCCACCTTGGTAGCAATCTGTATCACATGATCAAGAGTCCTAATTGGCTGAAGCTCAGCCATTGATGAAGATTCATCACTCAATCCTTGTACAAAGCCTACAATGCCTCCCTGTTGTGGCTCTTGAACATCGTCAAGCAATTATTAGGGATCTCACTTCGTTGAGTACACTTCAGCAGTTATATTTACTCCTCTTTGTATTTTGGCTGCTCATAACTCCGTTTTGGGACAATCAGCTTGTAAATAGCCAAATCCTTGTCTATTAAAGCATTGCTTCTTCATATTAACATTTATAGGTGTTGGTTTAGTCTCAATATGTGTCTTCTTGAAACATCTCCCAACTTCACACTAGGAAACTCCTATGGGATTCAAAGAAGTATCATAATTGTGGGATAAGGTATAACGTTTTGTTTATTACCTTGGATTTCTTCCCCACCTTGATAGCAAGCTGTATCACGTGATCAAGACTCCTAATAGGCTGAAGCTCAGCCATTGATGAAGACTCATCACTCAATCCTTATAAAAAGCCTACAATGCCTCCATGTTTCAGCATTTGAACATCGCCAAGCAATTGTTAGAGATCCAACTTTGTTGACTACACTTCAGCAGTTCTTTTCACTCTCCTTTGTATTTTCACTGGTCATAACTTCATTTTTAGGACTATAAGCTTGTATATGGCCAAATCCTTGTCTATCAAAGCATTGCTTCTTCTTATTAGCATCCATAGGTGGTGGTTTAGTCTCAATATGTGTCTTCTTGCTACAACTCCCAACTTCACCCTAAGAAACTCCTATGGGATTCAAAGAAGTATCAGAATTGTGGAATAAGGTATAACATTTGTTTCTTATGCTTTCTTCTCCACCTTGTTAGCAAGCTGTATCATATGAGCAAGAATCCTAATAGGCTGAAGCTCAGCCAGTGATGAAGATTCATCATTCAATCCTTGTACAAAGCCTATATTGCCTCCCTGTTTTAGCTCTTGAATATCGCCAAGCAATTGTTAGAGATCCAACTTCGTTGAGTACACTTCAACAGTTCTATTCACTCTCCTTTGTATTTTGTCTGGTCATAACTCCATTTTTGGGACTATCAACTTGAAAATGGCCAAATCCTTGTCTATCAAAGCATTGATTCTTCTTATTAACATCCATAGGTGATGGTTTAGTCTCAATATGTGTCTTCTTGCTACAACTCCAAACTTCACCCTAAGAAACTCCTATGGGATTCATAGAAGTATCAGAATTGTGGAATAAAGTATAACGTTTGTTTCTTACCTTGGCTTTCTTCTTAACCTTGGTAGCAATCTGTATCACATGATCAAGAGTCCTAATTGGCTAAAGCTCAGCCATTGATGAAGATTCATCACTCAATCCTTGTACAAAGCCTACAATGCCTCCTTGTTGTGGCTCTTTAACTTCGTCAAGCAATTATTAGGGATCCAACTTCGTTGAGTACACTTCAGCAGTTCTATTCACTCCTCTTTGTATGTTGGCAGCTCATAACTTCGTTTTGGGACTATCAGCTTGTAAATGGCTAAATCCCTGTCTATCAAAGCATTGCTTCTTCATATTAACATCCATAGGTGTTGGTTTAGTCTCAATATGTGTCTTCTTGCTACAACTCCCAACTTCACCCTAAGAAACTCCTATGGGATTCAAAGAAATATCATAATTGTAGGACAAGGTATAACGTTTTGTTTCTTACCTTGGCTTTCTTCTCCACCTTAATAGCAAGCTGTATCACGTGATAAAGACTCCTAATAGGCTGAAGCTTGGCCATTGATGAAGATTTATCACTCCATTTTTGGGACTCTCAGCTTGTAAATGGCCAAATCCTTGTCTATCAAAGCATTGCTTCTTCATATTAACATCCATAGGTGTTGGGTTAGTCTCAATATGTGTCTTCTTGCTACAACTCCCAACTTCACCCTTAGTAACTCCTATGGGATTCGAAGAAGTATATTTATTGTGGGATAAGGTATAACGTTTTTTTCTTACCTTGGCTTTCTTCTCCACCTTGGTAGCAAGTTTTATCACGTAATCAAGAGTCCTAATAAGCTGAAACTCAGCCATTGATGAAGTTTCATCACTAAATCCTTGTACAAAACCTAAAATGCCTCCCTGTTATGGCTCTTGAACATCGCCTCGCAATTGTTAGGGATCCAACTTTGTTGAGTACACTTCTGCAGTTCTATTCACTCCTCTTTGTATTTTGGCTGCTCATAACTCTGTTTTGGGACTATCAGCTTGTAAATGGTCAATTCCTTGTCTATCAAAGCATTGCTTCTTCATATTAACATTCATAGGTGTTGGTTTAGTCTCAATATGTGTCTTCTTGCTACAACTCCCAACTTCACCCTAAGTAACTCCTATGGGATTCAAAGAAGTATCACAATTGTGGGATAAGGTATAACATTTGTTTCTTACCTTGGATTTCTTTTACACCTTGGTAGCAAGGTGTATCATGTGATCAAGAGTCCTAATAGGCTGAAGCTCAGCCATTGATGAAAATTCATCACTCAATCCTTGTACAAAACCTACAATGCCTCCCTGTTTCAGATCATGAACATCGCCAAGTAATTGTTAGAGATACAACTTCGTTGAGTACACTGCAATAGTTCTATTCACTCTCCTTTGTATTTTGACTGGTCATAACTCCATTTTTGGGACTATCAGCTTGTAAATGGACAAATCCTTGTCTATCAAAGTATTGCTTCTTCATATTAACATCCATATGTGTTGGTTTAGTCTCAATATGTGTCTTCTTGCTACAACTCCCAACTTCACCTTTAGTAAATCCAATGGGATTCGAAGAAGTATCATTATTGTGGGATAAGGTATAACGTTTGTTTCTTACCTTGGCTTTCTTCTCCACCTTGGTAGCAAGCTGTATTATGTGATCAAGAGTCCTTATAGGCTGAAACTCAGCCATTGATGAAGATTCATCACTCAATCCTTGTATAAAGCCTAAAATGCCTCCTTGTTTCAGCTCTTGAACATCGCCAAGCAATTGTTAGAGATCCAACTTCGTTGACTACACTTCAGCAGTTCTATTCACTCTCCTTTGTATTTTGACTGGTCATAACTCCATTTTTGGGACTATAAGCTTGTAAATGGCCAAATCCTTGTCTATCAGAGTATTGCTTCTTCATATTAACATCCATAGGTGTTGGTTTAGTCTCAATATGTGTCTTCTTACTACAACTCCCAACTTCATCCTAAGAAACTCCTATGGGATTCAAAGAAGTATCACAATTGTGGGATAAGTGATATAGGAACAAGAGTATTGATCCTATAAGGACGAGGGGATGGTGAATCAAGGACGAGGAGATGGTGAATCAACTAGTTGGCCGTACAGCTCTCTCTAGAAGAATCTGAGGTGATGAATGAATAAAACACAAACTGGGGAAGGTGATAGACGCCACACGAAGCTATGAACTGATTCGTGATAAGTCTTGACACTCAGGCTTCAAGGAATCGCACACAAGAAGGCTCGAGCGGCTGCTGCTTTCTCTCAAAGAAAACTAGGTATTTTATTGATATCAAAAATGTGGCTACAAAGCTGAGAAGGGACTTTATTAAATAGTCCAGCAGCTAGGGCTTCTTGGCCAAAAATAAATAGAAATAAAAATACAAGGACTTATTCTAAAATAAACAAAAAAAGATTAAACTAAAAAAAATGATAAAACCTGCAAAACAGAAAAGGAAACTCGTGAGTAATTTAAATTCAAATGCTTACCTGCAGGTTTGATCCTCTTAGGACCTCTCCTAGTCGTGTGGAGCCCCTGAGCCCTCCTTGGCCGAAATGACAAACAAAGAAGCTCTGGTGCGGCCTTGTAAAACTGGTAAGAAAGTGATATCTTGTTCCTTGGGTTGCAAGCAGATGTTGTCGTGCTCTTTGTTGTTGATGTAAAGTCCCTGGTGTCTCTTAAGCCCAGCACAATCTTTATCTTGATCTTCCTCAGCGTCTTGGGGCTTCGTGAGGCTTGATTCTCCGTGAGGCGCTATTGGAGTCTCTTGCGTGATTTCTTTAGTCAGCAGATTTCCTTTCAGTTCTTCATGCTCAATGAGGGTGAGTAAGCTTTCCAATGACTTGTTAAACTCCTCTCGTAAACTCTTTGTCCCTGACCTTGTTCTTGGTGTACGCCTCATGACGGGTATGCTTACTTCCTCTTCAGCTTCAATGGTCTTGGTCTCTATGTCCTCATCATTCCCTCCCTCTTGAGAAGGTTCTGACCTCAGAATTGGTTCAGCTGCACTAAAAGGAGCTAAATCAGCGACATTGAAAGTTGGAGAAATGTTTAACTCACCTGGCAACTCCAGCTTGTATGCATTGTCGTTGATTCTTTCTAACACCCGAAATGGTCCATCTCCTCGAGGTGCGAGCTTGGACTTCCTCTGGTTGGGAAACCTCTCATGCCTCATGTGTAACCAAACCCATTCTCCCGGTTCAAAGGTGATCTCCTTCCGTCCTTTGTCAGCATATTGCTTGTACTTCTCCGTCTTTTTCTCCAGATTTTCTTTGACCCGTTGGTGAAGCTTCTTCACAAAATCCGCTTTTGTTTCACCTGCAGTACTAGAATATATAGCTTGGGGCAGCGGTGAGAGATCTAATGGAGTCAAAGGATTGAAACCATAAACAATTTCAAAGGGAGATTGCCTAGTAGCTGAATGCCTAGCATGATTATACGCAAATTCAATATAAGGCAAGCAAGACAACCAATTTCTTAAATTCTTACCAACCGTTGCTCTCAGTAGGGTTGAGAGTGTACGGTTTACTACCTCTGTTTGACCGTCGGTCTGGGGATGACAAGTAGTCGAGAAGAGGAGCTTAGTTCCCAACTTCTTCCACAAGGTCTTCCAGAAATGGCTCAGAAACTTGGTGTCACGATCTGAAACAATGGTTCTGGGCACTCCATGTAAACGTACTACTTCCTTAAAGAAGAGGTCGGCCGTTTGGGTGGCGTCGTTTGTCTTGTTGCATGGGATGAAATGAGCCATCTTGGAGAACCTGTCAACAACTACAAAGATAGAATCCTTGTGGTCGACCTTTGGTAAACCTAAAACAAAGTCCATAGAGATGTCTACCCAAGGTAGGTTAGGAATAGGCAAAGGCATATATAAACCATAAGGATGTGACCTGGATTTTGCCTTTAAGCAAGTGATGCACTTTGCACAGAACCTCTCAACGTCTCTCTTTAAATGCGGCCAATAGAAATGATCCATGAGCACACTTAAAGTCTTGTCTCGGCCAAAATGGCCCATAAGTCCTCCTCCATGTGCTTCTCGGATTAGTAACTCTCTCATGGAACCTTGGGGAATACAAAGCCTCTTGTCCTTGAACAAGAATCTGTCTTGTTGATAAAATGCTCCAAATGCGGCTTTACTTGTTTCCTTGTAGGCCTCTTGGAAATCTGGGTCAGCCTCAGATAATCCCTTAACATGCTCGAATCCCATTACCTTCGCCTCCATGGTACTAATCAATGTAAATCTCCGTGACAAGGTGTCGGCTACGATGTTTTCCTTACCCTTCTTGTACTTGATTACATAAGGAAAAGTCTCTACGAACTCAAGCCACTTGGCGTGCCTCCTCTTGAGTGTGGTTTGTCCTCTCAGATGTTTGAGTGTCTCATGATCTGTATGAATAACAAACTCTTTTGACAATAAATAATGTTGCCATGTTTCTAGAGACCTTACCAATGCATAAAGTTCTTTGTCGTAGGTAGGATAGTTTAGAGAAGCTCCATTGAGTTTCTCACTGAAACTCCTAACATGCCCTATCGTTGTTGGGGTTGGCCAGTCTTGTATCGCCTTGATCTTCTCTTCATCGACCTTTAATCCCTGTGAACTTACAACAAATCCTAAAAACACAACTTGATCAGTGCAAAATGTGCATTTCTTTAGGTTTGCGTACAGGTGTTCTAGCCGAAGCGTTTCAAGTACTTGTTCTAAATGTGTCAAATGATCAACAAGACAAGTACTATAAACAAGGATATCATCAAAGTATACCACGACAAACTTACAGATGTAGGCCCTTAGAATGTGGTTCATGAGCCTCATGAATGTGCTAGGGGCGTTGGTGAGACCAAACGGCATCACTAACCTCTCGTATAGACCCCTCTTAGTCTTGAAGGCTGTCTTCCATTCATCTCCTTCCTTCATCCGAACCTGATGGTACCCGCTCCTTAGATCAATTTTTGAAAATATAGTAGCACCATTGAGTTCATCTAACATGTCGTCAAGTCGCGGAATAGGGTGCCGATATTTGATGGTAATATTGTTGATTGCTCGACAGTCGACACACATCCTCCATGTTCCATCCTTTTTAGGCACTAAGATCACAGGTACGGCGCATGGACTTAAACTCTCTCGGATATATCCCTTTGACATCAAATCTTGCACTTGCTTCTCTAGTTCCCTAGCCTCTTCGGGATTAACTCTATAGGCTGCTCGATTTGGTAATGGTGCACCGGGTACGAGATCGATCTGATGTTCAATTCCTCTAACCGGGGGAAGGCCTGGGGGTATTTCTTCAGGAAACACGTCGGTGAACTTCTCCAAAAGTTCCAGAACAGCCGATGGTGGGTCTTCTTGCTCTTGACCTGAAACTAGGCTTTCCTTGAAAATCATTAGTAGCACCGTTTCTTTTGCCTCAAGTGATTTAGAAACAGTAGCGGGAGTAATGTAAAGGTTAGTCTTACTTACCTTGACCCCTTTGTCCATAGCTTTCTGCATTTCATACACTTCTTGTGGAGTAAGAGGCGCTAGGTTGTGCTTCTTACTGTTGTGTGTGAAAGTATAATAGTTGGTGCGCCCGTTGTGTAAAGCCTCCTTGTCGAACTGCCATGGCCTCCCTAGTAAAAGATGTCCAGCCTGCATGGGAACTACGTCGCACACAACCTGATCTGTGTACTTACCTATGCTGAAGGGAATGGTGACTTGCTCGGAGATCTTAAGCTCAGTCTCATCGTTAAGCCATTTGAACTTGTAAGGCCGTGGATGCTTTGTCTTTTGAAGACCTAACTTATCAACCAAATACTTGCTGGCCACGTTAGTGCATGAACCTCCATCAATAATTAAACTACATACCTTAGAGTTGATTGTGCAACGAGAGTGGAAGATGTTCTCTCGCTGAATAGTTTCCGGGTCATAGAGTGCGCTAAGAACCCTCCTTATGACTAGCAGCTCGCCAGTTTCTGGATAATCTATTATGTCTTCTTCAGATTCCACTTGCTCTTCCTCAGCCTCATCTTGTGACTCGTACTCGCCATTTGACTTAAGAATCATTACCCTTTGGTTTGGACATTCTCTTGCATAATGTCCTTTTCCCTGGCATTTAAAACATGTAATGTCACGAGATCTTTGTGTAGGAAACTTACCTTGCTCAGGTCTGGTGCCTTTAGACGTTTCTGGTGCTTGTTTCTTAAATTTGGAGTCCTCAGAAATGGACTTGCCCTTATCTAGATTCCTCGGTGGTGGAGTAGTCCAATTCGGCTTGCTTCTAGGAACAGAAGTGGTCTTCCTCTTGATATGTTGTTCTGCTTGAACAGCGAGATGTAATAGCTCATCAAAGTCATGGTAAGCTTGCCTCTCCACTTTCCTTGCTATCCGATCATGTAATCCATCAAGAAACTGTGCCATCAAGGTCTCCTCGGCATCTTCAGTTCCTAATCTGTTCTTGAGAGTCTCAAATTCTTCAAAATATTCTTCCACAGATTTTGTTCCTTGAATAAGTTTTCGAAACTTCTTTTGTAGCTCTCTGTGGAAATAAGCTGGTACATATCTCTTCCTCAAGCTGAACCTCATGTCTTCCCAAGTGTTGATCTGAGCATGCCTAAGTCTTCTCCTTTCTGAAACATCACGATCCCACCAAGCTAAAGCGTTCTCGGTAAGTTGAGCTGCAGCTAGTGAAATTTTTCTTGCATCCGAGTAGTTGTAATACTCAAAGATGTACTCCATTCTCTTCTCCCAATCGAGATAAGCTTCAGGATTAACTCTTCCAGCGAACGTTGGTGCGGTCAGCTTCAAGTCTCTACCCTCATGCAGAGGCCTATTTTCATCAAAGTTCCGATCTCTAGCCCTATCATGTCTCCTTGCTCGAATATTGGGTGCCGGTAATGGATCCTCTTCATAATCCTCCGAGTCTTCAACAACCTCATCTTCTGGTGGAGGTCTTTGTCTGTTGGGAGGTTCTCCTTGTCCTCCTCTAGCTGGCTGAGGTCGTGCCTCTAGGCGTGCAAGACGGTCGTTAACGGACCTAATGGCTTCCAAGAGCTGGTTCATGTTGACGTGTACCTCCTCTCCCATGTCGAGGTTCCTGTAGTACACTAGCAAACAGATCAAGTGCAAAAGGAAATTGAACAATTAAATCAAACAAGAAATCAAAGTTCCTTCAAGCCAAACACAAAACAGAGAAATTAGCAAAATTTCTGTATCTCAAGTTTTCGTGAACGAAAAATAGCAAACGAATTTCTAAAATAAGGGGGACAATTTTTATATTTTTTAAAAGGTTTTGAGAAGCTAAAACAGAAGACGAAATATTTTTATGAATTTTTTTGAATTTTATAAAATCGAAACAACACAACAGACGAAAAATTGAAAAACTATGAAACAGATTTTTTTTTTTTTTTTTTTTTTTTAAGATGAAGTGATGCAGACACAAGAACCAAACAACTAGCAACTTATGCAACTAAAATCGACTAACAATTGGAACAAAGCAAGCAAGCACACTCACGACACAAGATGCAACACAAATAAGCAAAGGACATAAAGCAATAACGACATATTGAGAAAAGAAAGAAGATGCAGCAGCTATGAACCCTAATTTTTTTTGATTTTAAATAAACTGAAGCAACGATAAAAATAACAGAGCAGACAATTTTTATGGATTTTTTTCTAATAGATATGAAGCAACAATAAGAAAAGAAACAGAAACACCTTGATAGGAACTTGTGCTCTGATACCAAGATGATATAGGAACAAGAGTATTGATCCTATAAGGACGAGGGGATGGTGAATCAAGGACGAGGAGATGGTGAATCAACTAGTTGGCCGTACAGCTCTCTCTAGAAGAATCTGAGGTGATGAATGAATGAAACACAAACTGGGGAAGGTGATAGACGCCACACGAAGCTATGAACTGATTCGTGATAAGTCTTGACACTCAGGCTTCAAGGAATCGCACACAAGAAGGCTGGAGCGGCTGCTGCTTTCTCTCAAAGAAAACTAGGTATTTTATTGATATAAAAAACGTGGCTACAAAGCTGAGAAGGGACTTTATTAAATAGTCCAGCAGCTAGGGCTTCTTGGCCAAAAATAAATAGAAATAAAAATACAAGGACTTATTCTAAAATAAACAAAAAAAGATTAAACTAAAAAAAATGATAAAACCTGCAAAACAGAAAAGGAAACTCGTGAGTAATTTAAATTCAAATGCTTACCTGCAGGTTTGATCCTCTTAGGACCTCTCCTAGTCGTGTGGAGCCCCTGAGCCCTCCTTGGCCGAAATGACAAACAAAGAAGCTCTGGTGCGGCCTTGTAAAACTGGTAAGAAAGTGATATCTTGTTCCTTGGGTTGCAAGCAGATGTTGTCGTGCTCTTTGTTGTTGATGTAAAGTCCCTGGTGTCTCTTAAGCCCAGCACAATCTTTATCTTGATCTTCCTCAGCGTCTTGGGGCTTCGTGAGGCTTGATTCTCCGTGAGGCGCTATTGGAGTCTCTTGCGTGATTTCTTTAGTCAGCAGATTTCCTTTCAGTTCTTCATGCTCAATGAGGGTGAGTAAGCTTTCCAATGACTTGTTAAACTCCTCTCGTAAACTCTTTGTCCCTGACCTTGTTCTTGGTGTACGCCTCATGACGGGTATGCTTACTTCCTCTTCAGCTTCAATGGTCTTGGTCTCTATGTCATCTTCAAAAGACAAAGCATCCACGGCCTTACAAGCTCAAATGGCTTAACGATGAGACTAAGCTTAAGATCTCCAAGCAAGTCACCATTCCCTTCAGCATAGGTAAGTACACAGATCAGGTTGTGTGCGACGTAGTTCCCATGCAGGCTGGACATCTTTTACTAGGGAGGCCATGGCAGTTCGACAAGGAGGCTTTACACAACGGGCGCACCAACTATTATACTTTCACACACAACAGTAAGAAGCACAACCTAGCGCCTCTTACTCCACAAGAAGTGTATGAAATGCAGAAAGCTATGGACAAAGGGGTCAAGGTAAGTAAGACTAACCTTTACATTACTCCCGCTACTGTTTCTAAATCACTTGAGGCAAAAGAAACGGTGCTACTAATAATTTTCAAGGAAAGCCTAGTTTCAGGTCAAGAGCAAGAAGACCCACCATCGGCTGTTCTGGAACTTTTGGAGAAGTTCACCGACGTGTTTCCTGAAGAAATACCCCCAGGGCTTCCCCCGGTTAGAGGAATTGAACATCAGATCGATCTCGTACCCGGTGCACCATTACCAAATCGAGCAGCCTATAGAGTTAATCCCGAAGAGGCTAGGGAACTAGAGAAGCAAGTGCAAGATTTGATGTCAAAGGGATATATCCGAGAGAGTTTAAGTCCATGCGCCGTACCTGTGATCTTAGTGCCTAAAAAGGATGGAACATGGAGGATGTGTGTCGACTGTCGAGCAATCAACAATATTACCATCAAATATCGGCACCATATTCCGCGACTTGACGACATGTTAGATGAACTCAATGGTGCTACTATATTTTCAAAAATTGATCTAAGGAGCGGGTACCATCAGGTTCGGATGAAGGAAGGAGATGAATGGAAGACAGCCTTCAAGACTAAGAGGGGTCTATACGAGTGGTTAGTGATGCCGTTTGGTCTCACCAACGCCCCTAGCACATTCATGAGGCTCATGAACCACATTCTAAGGGCCTACATCTGTAAGTTTGTCGTGGTATACTTTGATGATATCCTTGTTTATAGTACTTGTCTTGCTGATCATTTGACACATTTAGAACAAGTACTTGAAACGCTTCGGCTAGAACACCTGTACGCAAACCTAAAGAAATGCACATTTTGCACTGATCAAGTTGTGTTTTTAGGATTTGTTGTAAGTTCACAGGGATTAAAGGTCGATGAAGAGAAGATCAAGGCGATACAAGACTGGCCAACCCCAACAACGATAGGGCATGTTAGGAGTTTCCATGGACTGGCCAGCTTTTATAGGAGATTTGTGCGTGACTTTAGTACCATAGCTGCCCCACTCACCTCAGTAATCAAGAAAGACGTTGCATTTAAATGGGGGCCAGCGCAGGAGGAAGCATTTAACAAGCTCAAAGACAGTTTAACCCATGCACCGGTTCTGGTACTTCCAAACTTTGATAAAATGTTTGAAATTAAATGTGATGCTTCTGGTACAGGCATAGGAGCTGTTTTAACTCAAGGAGGAAAGCCAGTGGCCTATTTCAGTGAGAAACTCAATGGAGCTTCTCTAAACTATCCTACCTACGACAAGGAACTTTATGCATTGGTAAGGTCTCTAGAAACATGGCAACATTATTTATTGTCAAAAGAGTTTGTTATTCATACAGATCATGAGACACTCAAACATCTGAGAGGACAAACCACACTTAAGAGGAGGCACGCCAAGTGGCTTGTGTTCGTAGAGACTTTTCCTTATGTAATCAAGTACAAGAAGGGTAAGGAAAACATCGTAGCCGACACCTTGTCACGGAGATTTACATTGATTAGTACCATGGAGGCGAAGGTAATGGGATTCGAGCATGTTAAGGGATTATATGAGGCTGACCCAGATTTCCAAGAGGCCTACAAGGAAACAAGTAAAGCCGCATTTGGAGCATTTTATCAACAAGACGGATTCTTGTTCAAGGACAAGAGGCTTTGTATTCCCCAAGGTTCCATGAGAGAGTTACTAATCCGAGAAGCACATGGAGGAGGACTTATGGGCCATTTTGGCCGAGACAAGACTTTAAGTGTGCTCATGGATCATTTCTATTGGCCGCATTTAAAGAGAGACGTTGAGAGGTTCTGTGCAAAGTGCATCACTTGCTTAAAGGCAAAATCCAGGTCACATCCTTATGGTTTATATATGCCTTTGCCTATTCCTAACCTACCTTGGGTAGACATCTCTATGGACTTTGTTTTAGGTTTACCAAAGGTCGACCACAAGGATTCTATCTTTGTAGTTGTTGACAGGTTCTCCAAGATGGCTCATTTCATCCCATGCAACAAGACAAACGACGCCACCCAAACGGCCGACCTCTTCTTTAAGGAAGTAGTACGTTTACATGGAGTGCCCAGAACCATTGTTTCAGATCGTGACACCAAGTTTCTGAGCCATTTCTGGAAGACCTTGTGGAAGAAGTTGGGAACTAAGCTCCTCTTCTCGACTACTTGTCATCCCCAGACCGACGGTCAAACAGAGGTAGTAAACCGTACACTCTCAACCCTACTGAGAGCAACGGTTGGTAAGAATTTAAGAAATTGGTTGTCTTGCTTGCCTTATATTGAATTTGCGTATAATCATGCTAGGCATTCAGCTACTAGGCAATCTCCCTTTGAAATTGTTTATGGTTTCAATCCTTTGACTCCATTAGATCTCTCACCGCTGCCCCAAGCTATA
Organism: Barbarea vulgaris; assembly: GCA_963667165.1. NCBI lineage: Eukaryota > Viridiplantae > Streptophyta > Magnoliopsida > Brassicales > Brassicaceae > Barbarea > Barbarea vulgaris. Next base: position 8,603,620 of record OY763889.1, on the reverse strand, counting down.
TATTCTAGTACTGCAGGTGAAACAAAAGCGGATTTTGTAAAGAAGCTTCACCAACGGGTCAAAGAAAATCTGGAGAAAAAGACGGAGAAGTAAAAGCAATATGCTGACAAAGGACGGAAGGAGATCACCTTTGAACCGGGAGAATGGGTTTGGTTACACATGAGGCATGAGAGGTTTCCCAACCAGAGGAAGTCCAAGCTCGCACCTCGAGGAGATGGACCATTTCGGGTGTTAGAAAGAATCAACGACAATGCATACAAGCTGGAGTTGCCAGGTGAGTTAAACATTTCTCCAACTTTCAATGTCGCTGATTTAGCTCCTTTTAGTGCAGCTGAACCAATTCTGAGGTCAGAACCTTCTCAAGAGGGAGGGAATGATGAGGACATAGAGACCAAGACCATTGAAGCTGAAGAGGAAGTAAGCATACCCGTCATGAGGCGTACACCAAGAACAAGGTCAGGGACAAAGAGTTTACGAGAGGAGTTTAACAAGTCATTGGAAAGCTTACTCACCCTCATTGAGCATGAAGAACTGAAAGGAAATCTGCTGACTAAATAAATCACGCAAGAGACTCCAATAGCGCCTCACGGAGAATCAAGCCTCACGAAGCCCCAAGACGCTGAGGAAGATCAAGATAAAGATTGTGCTGGGCTTAAGAGACACCAGGGACTTTACATCAACAACAAAGAGCACGACAACATCTGCTTGCAACCCAAGGAACAAGATATCACTTTCTTACCAGTTTTACAAGGCCACACCAGAGCTTCTTTGTTTGTCATTTCGGCCAAGGAGGGCTCAGGGGCTCCACACGACTAGGAGAGGTCCTAAGAGGATCAAACCTGCAGGTAAGCATTTGAATTTAAATTACTCACGAGTTTCCTTTTCTGTTTTGCAGGTTTTATCATTTTTTTTAGTTTAATCTTTTTTTGTTTATTTTAGAATAAGTCCTTGTATTTTTATTTCTATTTATTTTTGGCCAAGAAGCCCTAGCTGCTGGACTATTTAATAAAGTCCCTTCTCAGCTTTGTAGCCACGTTTTTGATATCAATAAAATACCTAGTTTTCTTTGAGAGAAAGCAGCAGCCGCTCCAGCCTTCTTGTGTGCGATTCCTTGAAGCCTGAGTGTCAAGACTTATCACGAATTAGTTTATAGCTTCGTGTGGCGTCTATCACCTTCCCCAGTTTGTGTTTCATTCATTCATCACCTCAGATTCTTCTAGAGAGAGCTGTACGGCCAACTAGTTGATTCACCATCTCCTCGTCCTTGATTCACCATCCCCTCGTCCTTATAGGATCAATACTCTTGTTCCTATATCATCTTGGTATCAGAGCACAAGTTCCTATCAAGGTGTTTCTGTTTCTTTTCTTATTGTTGCTTCATATCTATTAGAAAAAAATCCATAAAAATTGTCTGCTCTGTTATTTTTATCGTTGCTTCAGTTTATTTAAAAAAAAAAAAAATTAGGGTTCATAGCTGCTGCATCTTCTTTCTTTTCTCAATCTGTCGTTATTGCTTTCTGTCCTTTGCTTATTTGTGTTGCATCTTGTGTCGTGAGTGTGCTTGCTTGCTTTGTTCCAATTGTTAGTCGATTTTAGTTGCATAAGTTGCTAGTTGTTTGGTTATTGTGTCTGCATCACTTCATCTTAAAAAAAAAAAAAAAAAAAAAATCTGTTTCATAGTTTTTCAATTTTTCGTCTGTTGTGTTGTTTCGATTTTATAAAATTCAAAAAAATTCATAAAAATATTTCGTCTTCTGTTTTAGCTTCTCAAAACCTTTTAAAAAATATAAAAATTGTCCCCCTTATTTTAGAAATTCGTTTGCTATTTTTCGTTCACGAAAACTTGAGATACAGAAATTTTGCTAATTTCTCTGTTTTGTGTTTGGCTTGAAGGAACTTTGATTTCTTGTTTGATTTAATTGTTCAATTTCCTTTTGCACTTGATCTGTTTGCTAGTGTACTACAGGAACCTCGACATGGGAGAGGAGGTACACGTCAACATGAACCAGCTCTTGGAAGCCATTAGGTCCGTTAACGACCGTCTTGCACGCCTAGAGGCACGACCTCAGCCAGCTAGAGGAGGACAAGGAGAACCTCCCAACAGACAAAGACCTCCACCAGAAGATGAGGTTGTTGAAGACTCGGAGGATTATGAAGAGGATCCATTACCGGCACCCAATATTCGAGCAAGGAGACATGATAGGGCTAGAGATCGGAACTTTGATGAAAATAGGCCTCTGCATGAGGGTAGAGACTTGAAGCTGACCGCACCAACGTTCGCTGGAAGAGTTAATCCTGAAGCTTATCTCGATTGGGAGAAGAGAATGGAGTACATCTTTGAGTATTACAACTACTCGGATGCAAGAAAAATTTCACTAGCTGCAGCTCAACTTACCGAGAACGCTTTAGCTTGGTGGGATCGTGATGTTTCAGAAAGGAGAAGACTTAGGCATGCTCAGATCAACACTTGGGAAGACATGAGGTTCAGCTTGAGGAAGAGATATGTACCAGCTTATTTCCACCGAGAGCTACAAAAGAAGTTTCGAAAACTTATTCAAGGAACAAAATCTGTGGAAGAATATTTTGAAGAATTTGAGACTCTCAAGAACAGATTAGGAACTGAAGATGCCGAGGAGACCTTGATGGCAGAGTTTCTTGATGGATTACATGATCGGATAGCAAGGAAAGTGGAGAGGCAAGCTTACCATGACTTTGATGAGCTATTACATCTCGCTGTTCAAGCAGAACAACATATCAAGAGGAAGACCACTTCTGTTCCTAGAAGCAAGCCGAATTGGACTACTCCACCACCGAGGAATCTAGATAAGGGCAAGTCCATTTCTGAGGACTCCAAATTTAAGAAACAAGCACCAGAAACGTCTAAAGGCACTAGACCTGAGCAAGGTAAGTTTCCTACACAAAGATCTTGTGACATTACATGTTTTAAATGCCAGGGAAAAGGACATTATGCAAGAGAATGTCCAAACCAAAGGGTAATGATTCTTATGTCAAATGGCGAGTACGAGTCACAAGATGAGGCTGAGGAAGAGCAAGTGGAATCTGAAGAAGACATAATAGATTATCCAGAAACTGGCGAGCTGCTAGTCATAAGGAGGGTTCTTAGCGCAGTCTATGACCCGGAAACTATTCAGCGAGAGAACATCTTCCACTCTCGTTGCACAATCAACTCTAAGGTATGTAGTTTAATTATTGATGGAGGTTCATGCACTAACGTGGCCAGCAAGTATTTGGTTGATAAGTTAGGTCTTCAAAAGACAAAGCATCCACGGCCTTACAAGCTCAAATGGCTTAACGATGAGACTGAGCTTAAGATCTCCGAGCAAGTCACCATTCCCTTCAGCATAGGTAAGTACACAGATCAGGTTGTGTGCGACGTAGTTCCCATGCAGGCTGGACATCTTTTACTAGGGAGGCCATGGCAGTTCGACAAGGAGGCTTTACACAACGGGCGCACCAACTATTATACTTTCACACACAACAGTAAGAAGCACAACCTAGCGCCTCTTACTCCACAAGAAGTGTATGAAATGCAGAAAGCTATGGACAAAGGGGTCAAGGTAAGTAAGACTAACCTTTACATTACTCCCGCTACTGTTTCTAAATCACTTGAGGCAAAAGAAATGGTGCTACTAATGATTTTCAAGGAAAGCCTAGTTTCAGGTCAAGAGCAAGAAGACCCACCATCGGCTGTTCTGGAACTTTTGGAGAAGTTCACCGACGTGTTTCCTGAAGAAATACCCCCAGGCCTTCCCCCGGTTAGAGGAATTGAACATCAGATCGATCTCGTACCCGGTGCACCATTACCAAATCGAGCAGCCTATAGAGTTAATCCCGAAGAGGCTAGGGAACTAGAGAAGCAAGTGCAAGATTTGATGTCAAAGGGATATATCCGAGAGAGTTTAAGTCCATGCGCCGTACCTGTGTTCTTAGTGCCTAAAAAGGATGGAACATGGAGGATGTGTGTCGACTGTCGAGCAATCAACAATATTACCATCAAATATCGGCACCCTATTCCGCGACTTGACGACATGTTAGATGAACTCAATGGTGCTACTATATTTTCAAAAATTGATCTAAGGAGCGGGTACCATCAGGTTCGGATGAAGGAAGGAGATGAATGGAAAACAGCCTTCAAGACTAAGAGGGGTCTATACGAGTGGTTAGTGATGCTGTTTGGTCTCACCAACGCCCCTAGCACATTCATGAGGCTCATGAACCACATTCTAAGGGCCTACATCTGTAAGTTTGGCGTGGTATACTTTGATGATATCCTTGTTTATAGTACTTGTCTTGCTGATCATTTGACACATTTAGAACAAGTACTTGAAACGCTTCGGCTAGAACACCTGTACGCAAACCTAAAGAAATGCACATTTTGCACTGATCAAGTTGTGTTTTTAGGATTTGTTGTAAGTTCACAGGGATTAAAGGTCGATGAAGAGAAGATCAAGGCGATACATGACTGGCCAACCCCAACAACGATAGGGCATGTTAGGAGTTTCCATGGACTGGCCAGCTTTTATAGGAGATTTGTGCGTGACTTTAGTACCATAGCTGCCCCACTCACCTCAGTAATCAAGAAAGACGTTGCATTTAAATGGGGGCCAGCGCAGGAGGAAGCATTTAACAAGCTCAAAGACAGTTTAACCCATGCACCGGTTCTGGTACTTCCAAACTTTGATAAAATGTTTGAAATTGAATGTGATGCTTCTGGTACAGGCATAGGAGCTGTTTTAACTCAAGGAGGAAAGCCAGTGGCCTATTTCAGTGAGAAACTCAATGGAGCTTCTCTAAACTATCCTACCTACGACAAGGAACTTTATGCATTGGTAAGGTCTCTAGAAACATGGCAACATTATTTATTGTCAAAAGAGTTTGTTATTCATACAGATCATGAGACACTCAAACATCTGAGAGGACAAACCACACTCAAGAGGAGGCACGCCAAGTGGCTTGAGTTCGTAGAGACTTTTCCTTATGTAATTAAGTACAAGAAGGGTAAGGAAAACATCGTAGCCGACACCTTGTCACGGAGATTTACATTGATTAGTACCATGGAGGCGAAGGTAATGGGATTCGAGCATGTTAAGGGATTATATGAGGCTGACCCAGATTTCCAAGAGGCCTACAAGGAAACAAGTAAAGCCGCATTTGGAGCATTTTATCAACAAGACGGATTCTTGTTCAAGGACAAGAGGCTTTGTATTCCCCAAGGTTCCATGAGAGAGTTACTAATCCGAGAAGCACATGGAGGAGGACTTATGGGCCATTTTGGCCGAGACAAGACTTTAAGTGTGCTCATGGATCATTTCTATTGGCCGCATTTAAAGAGAGACGTTGAGAGGTTCTGTGCAAAGTGCATCACTTGCTTAAAGGCAAAATCCAGGTCACATCCTTATGGTTTATATATGCCTTTGCCTATTCCTAACCTACCTTGGGTAGACATCTCTATGGACTTTGTTTTAGGTTTACCAAAGGTCGACCACAAGGATTCTATCTTTGTAGTTGTTGACAGGTTCTCCAAGATGGCTCATTTCATCCCATGCAACAAGACAAACGACGCCACCCAAACGGCCGACCTCTTCTTTAAGGAAGTAGTACGTTTACATGGAGTGCCCAGAACCATTGTTTCAGATCGTGACACCAAGTTTCTGAGCCATTTCTGGAAGACCTTGTGGAAGAAGTTGGGAACTAAGCTCCTCTTCTCGACTACTTGTCATCCCCAGACCGACGGTCAAACAGAGGTAGTAAACCGTACACTCTCAACCCTACTGAGAGCAACGGTTGGTAAGAATTTAAGAAATTGGTTGTCTTGCTTGCCTTATATTGAATTTGCGTATAATCATGCTAGGCATATAGCTACTAGGCAATCTCCCTTTGAAATTGTTTATGGTTTCAATCCTTTGACTCCATTAGATCTCTCACCGCTGCCCCAAGCTATATATTCTAGTACTGCAGGTGAAACAAAAGCGGATTTTGTGAAGAAGCTTCACCAACGGGTCAAAGAAAATCTGGAGAAAAAGACGGAGAAGTACAAGCAATATGCTGACAAAGGACGGAAGGAGATCACCTTTGAACCGGGAGAATGGGTTTGGTTACACATGAGGCATGAGAGGTTTCCCAACCAGAGGAAGTCCAAGCTTGCACCTCGAGGAGATGGACCATTTCGGGTGTTAGAAAGAATCAACGACAATGCATACAAGCTGGAGTTGCCAGGTGAGTTAAACATTTCTCCAACTTTCAATGTCGCTGATTTAGCTCCTTTTAGTGCAGCTGAACCAATTCTGAGGTCAGAACCTTCTCAAGAGGGAGGGAATGATGAGGACATAGAGACCAAGACCATTGAAGCTGAAGAGGAAGTAAGCATACCCGTCATGAGGCGTACACCAAGAACAAGGTCAGGGACAAAGAGTTTACGAGAGGAGTTTAACAAGTCATTGGAAAGCTTACTCACCCTCATTGAGCATGAAGAACTGAAAGGAAATCTGCTGACTAAAGAAATCACGCAAGAGACTCCAATAGCGCCTCACGGAGAATCAAGCCTCACGAAGCCCCAAGACGCTGAGGAAGATCAAGATAAAGATTGTGCTGGGCTTAAGAGACACCAGGGACTTTACATCAACAACAAAGAGCACGACAACATCTGCTTGCAACCCAAGGAACAAGATATCACTTTCTTACCAGTTTTACAAGGCCGCACCAGAGCTTCTTTGTTTGTCATTTCGGCCAAGGAGGGCTCAGGGGCTCCACACGACTAGGAGAGGTCCTAAGAGGATCAAACCTGCAGGTAAGCATTTGAATTTAAATTACTCACGAGTTTCCTTTTCTGTTTTGCAGGTTTTATCATTTTTTTTAGTTTAATCTTTTTTTGTTTATTTTAGAATAAGTCCTTGTATTTTTATTTCTATTTATTTTTGGCCAAGAAGCCCTAGCTGCTGGACTATTTAATAAAGTCCCTTCTCAGCTTTGTAGCCACGTTTTTTATATCAATAAAATACCTAGTTTTCTTTGAGAGAAAGCAGCAGCCGCTCCAGCCTTCTTGTGTGCGATTCCTTGAAGCCTGAGTGTCAAGACTTATCACGAATCAGTTCATAGCTTCGTGTGGCGTCTATCACCTTCCCCAGTTTGTGTTTCATTCATTCATCACCTCAGATTCTTCTAGAGAGAGCTGTATGGCCAACTAGTTGATTCACCATCTCCTCGTCCTTGATTCACCATCCCCTCGTCCTTATAGGATCAATACTCTTGTTCCTATATCATCTTGGTATCAGAGCACAAGTTCCTATCAAGGTGTTTCTGTTTCTTTTCTTATTGTTGCTTCATATCTATTAGAAAAAAAATCCATAAAAATTGTCTGCTCTGTTATTTTTATCGTTGCTTCAGTTTATTTAAAATCAAAAAAAATTAGGGTTCATAGCTGCTGCATCTTCTTTCTTTTCTCAATCTGTCGTTATTGCTTTCTGTCCTTTGCTTATTTGTGTTGCATCTTGTGTCGTGAGTGTGCTTGCTTGCTTTGTTCCAATTGTTAGTCGATTTTAGTTGCATAAGTTGCTAGTTGTTTGGTTCTTGTGTCTGCATCACTTCATCTTAAAAAAAAAAAAAAAAAAAAAATCTGTTTCATAGTTTTTCAATTTTTCGTCTGTTGTGTTGTTTCGATTTTATAAAATTCAAAAAAATTCATAAAAATATTTCGTCTTCTGTTTTAGCTTCTCAAAACCTTTTAAAAAATATAAAAATTGTCCCCCTTATTTTAGAAATTCGTTTGCTATTTTTCGTTCATGAAAACTTGAGATACAGAAATTTTGCTAATTTCTCTGTTTTGTGTTTGGCTTGAAGGAACTTTGATTTCTTGTTTGATTTAATTGTTCAATTTCCTTTTGCACTTGATCTGTTTGCTAGTGTACTACAGGAACCTCGACATGGGAGAGGAGGTACACGTCAACATGAACCAGCTCTTGGAAGCCATTAGGTCCGTTAACGACCGTCTTGCACGCCTAGAGGCACGACCTCAGCCAGCTAGAGGAGGACAAGGAGAACCTCCCAACAGACAAAGACCTCCACCAGAAGATGAGGTTGTTGAAGACTCGGAGGATTATGAAGAGGATCCATTACCGGCACCCAATATTCGAGCAAGGAGACATGATAGGGCTAGAGATCGGAACTTTGATGAAAATAGGCCTCTGCATGAGGGTAGAGACTTGAAGCTGACCGCACCAACGTTCGCTGGAAGAGTTAATCCTGAAGCTTATCTCGATTGGGAGAAGAGAATGGAGTACATCTTTGAGTATTACAACTACTCGGATGCAAGAAAAATTTCACTAGCTGCAGCTCAACTTACCGAGAACGCTTTAGCTTGGTGGGATCGTGATGTTTCAGAAAGGAGAAGACTTAGGCATGCTCTGATACCAAGATGATATAGGAACAAGAGTATTGATCCTATAAGGACGAGGGGATGGTGAATCAAGGACGAGGAGATGGTGAATCAACTAGTTGGCCGTACAGCTCTCTCTAGAAGAATCTGAGGTGATGAATGAATGAAACACAAACTGGGGAAGGTGATAGACGCCACACGAAGCTATAAACTAATTCGTGATAAGTCTTGACACTCAGGCTTCAAGGAATCGCACACAAGAAGGCTGGAGCGGCTGCTGCTTTCTCTCAAAGAAAACTAGGTATTTTATTGATATCAAAAACGTGGCTACAAAGCTGAGAAGGGACTTTATTAAATAGTCCAGCAGCTAGGGCTTCTTGGCCAAAAATAAATAGAAATAAAAATACAAGGACTTATTCTAAAATAAACAAAAAAAGATTAAACTAAAAAAAATGATAAAACCTGCAAAACAGAAAAGGAAACTCGTGAGTAATTTAAATTCAAATGGTTACCTGCAGGTTTGATCCTCTTAGGACCTCTCCTAGTCGTGTGGAGCCCCTGAGCCCTCCTTGGCCGAAATGACAAACAAAGAAGCTCTGGTGCGGCCTTGTAAAACTGGTAAGAAAGTGATATCTTGTTCCTTGGGTTGCAAGCAGATGTTGTCGTGCTCTTTGTTGTTGATGTAAAGTCCCTGGTGTCTCTTAAGCCCAGCACAATCTTTATCTTGATCTTCCTCAGCGTCTTGGGGCTTCGTGAGGCTTGATTCTCCGTGAGGCGCTATTGGAGTCTCTTGCGTGATTTCTTTAGTCAGCAGATTTCCTTTCAGTTCTTCATGCTCAATGAGGGTGAGTAAGCTTTCCAATGACTTGTTAAACTCCTCTCGTAAACTCTTTGTCCCTGACCTTGTTCTTGGTGTACGCCTCATGACGGGTATGCTTACTTCCTCTTCAGCTTCAATGGTCTTGGTCTCTATGTCCTCATCAATAAGGTATAATGTTTGTTTCTTACCTTGGCTTTCATCTCCACCTTGGTAGCAATCTGTATCACGTGATCAAGAGTCCTAATTGGCTGAAGCTCAGCCATTGATGAAGATTCATCACTCAATCTTTGTACAAAGCCTACAATGCCTCCCTATTGTGGCTCTTGATAATCGTCAAGCAATTATTAGGGATCCAACTTCGTTGAGTGCTCTTCAGCAGTTCTATTCACTCCTCTTTGTATTTTGGCTGCTTATAACACCGTTTTGCGACTATCAGCTTGTAAATGGTCAAATCCTTCTCTATCAACGAATTGCTTCTTCATATTAACATCCATAGGTGTTGGTTTAGTCTCAATATGTGTCTTCTTGCTACAACTCCCAACTTCACCCTAAGAAACTCCTATAAGATTCAAAGAAGTATCATAATTGTGGGACAAGGTATAACGTTTTGTTTCTTACCTTGGCTTTCTTCTCCACCTTGATAGCAAGCTGTATCACGTGATAAAGACTCCTAATAGGCTGAAGCTCGGCCATTGATGAAGATTTATCACTCAATCCTTATACAAAGCCTACAATGCCTCCCTGTTTCAGCACTTGAACATCGCCAAGCAATTGTTAGAGATCCAACTTCGTTGAGTACACTTCAAGAGTTCTATTCACTCTCCTTATTATTTTCTATGGTCATAACTTCATTTTTGGGACTATAAGCTTGTATATGGCCAAATCCTTTTTGATCAAAGCATTGCTTCTTCATATTAACATCCATAGGTGCCGGTTTAGTCTCAATATGTGTCTTCTTGCTACATCTCCCAACTTCACTCTAAGAAACTCCTATGGGATTCAAAGAAGTATCATAATTGTGGGATAAGGTATAACGTTTTGTTTATTACCTTGGATTTCTTCCCCACCTTGATAGCAAGCTGTATCACGTGATCAAGACTCCTAATAGGCTGAAGCTCAGCCATTGATGAAGACTCATCACTCAATCCTTATACAAAGCCTACAATGCCTCCATGTTTCAGCATTTGAACATCGCCAAGCAATTGTTAGAGATCCAACTTTGTTGAGTACACTTCAGCAGTTCTTTTCACTCTCCTTTGTATTTTCACTGGTCATAACTTCATTTTTAGGACTATAAGCTTGTATATGGCCAAATCCTTGTCTATCAAAGCATTGCTTCTTCTTATTAGCATCCATAGGTGGTGGTTTAGTCTCAATATGTGTCTTCTTGCTACAACTCCCAACTTCACCCTAAGAAACTCCTATGGGATTCAAAGAAGTATCAGAATTGTGGAATAAGGTATAACATTTGTTTCTTATGCTTTCTTCTCCACCTTGTTAGCAAGCTGTATCATGTGAGCAAGAGTCCTAATAGGCTGAAGCTCAGCCAGTGATGAAGATTCATCATTCAATCCTTGTACAAAACCTATAATGCCTCCCTGTTTTAGCTCTTGAACATCGCCAAGCAATTGTTAGAGATCCAACTTTGTTGAGTACACTTCAACAGTTATATTCACTCTCCTTTGTATTTTGTCTGGTCATAACTCCATTTTTGGGACTATCAACTTGAAAATGGCCAAATCCTTGTCTATCAAAGCATTGATTCTTCATATTAACATCCATAGGTGATGGTTTAGTCTCAATATGTGTCTTCTTACTACAACTCCAAACTTCACCCTAAGAAACTCCTATGGGATTCATAGAAGTATCAGAATTGTGGAATAAAGTATAACGTTTCTTTCTTACCTTGGCTTTCTTCTTAACCTTGGTAGAAATATGTATCACGTGATCAAGAGTCCTAATTGGCTAAAGCTCAGCCATTGATGAAGATTCATCACTCAATCCTTGTACAAAGCCTACAATGCCTCCCTGTTGTGGCTCTTTAACATCGTCAAGCAATTATTAGGGATCCAACTTCGTTGAGTATACTTCAGCAGTTCTATTCACTCCTCTTTGTATGTTGGCAGCTCATAACTTCGTTTTGGGACTATCAGCTTGTAAATGGCTAAATCCCTGTCTATCAAAGCACTGCTTCTTCATATTAACATCCATAGGTGTTGGTTTAGTCTCAATATGTGTCTTCTTGCTACAACTCCCAACTTCACCCTAAGAAACTCCTATGAGATTCAAAGAAGTATCATAATTGTGGGACAAGGTATAACGTTTTGTTTCTTACCTTGGCTTTCTTCTCCACCTTGATAGCAAGCTGTATCACGTGATAAAGACTCCTAATAGGCTGAAGCTCGGCCATTGATGAAGATTTATCACTCAATCCTTGTACAAAGCCTACAATGCCTCCCTGTTTCAGCACTTGAACATCGCCAAGCAATTGTTAGAGATCCAACTTCGTTGAGTACACTTCAAGAGTTCTATTCACTCTCCTTATTATTTTCTATGGTCATAACTTCATTTTTGGGACTATAAGCTTGTATATGGCCAAATCCTTTTTTATCAAAGCATTGCTTCTTCATATTAACATCCATAGGTGCCGGTTTAGTCTCAATATGTGTCTTCTTGCTACATCTCCCAACTTCACCCTAAGAAACTCCTATTGGATTCAAAGAAGTATCATAATTGTGGGATAAGGTATAACGTTTTGTTTATTACCTTGGATTTCTTCCCCACCTTGATAGCAAGCTGTATCACGTGATCAAGACTCCTAATAGGCTGAAGCTCAGCCATTGATGAAGTCTCATCACTCAATCCTTATACAAAGCCTACAATGTCTCCATGTTTCAGCATTTGAACATCGCCAAGCAATTGTTAGAGATCCATCTTTGTTGAGTACACTTCAGCAGTTCTTTTCACTCTCCTTTGTATTTTCACTGGTCATAACTTCATTTTTGGGACTATAAGCTTGTATGTGGCCAAATCCTTGTCTATCAAAGCATTGCTTCTTCTTATTAGCATCCATAGGTGGTGGTTTAGTCTCAATATGTGTCTTCTTGCTACAACTCCCAACTTCACCCTAAGAAACTCCTATGGGATTCAAAGACGTATCAGAATTGTGGAATAAGGTATAACATTTGTTTCTTATGCTTTCTTCTCCACCTTGTTAGCAAGTTGTATCATGTGAGCAAGAGTCCTAATAGGCTGAAGCTCAGCCATTGATGAAGATTCATCATTCAATCCTTGTACAAAGCCAACAATGCCTCCCTGTTTTAGCTCTTGAACATCGCCAAGCAATTGTTAGAGATCCAACTTCGTTGAGTACACTTCAACAGTTCTATTCACTCTCCTTTGTATTTTGTCTGGTCATAACTCCATTTTTGGGACTATCAACTTGAAAATGGCCAAATCCTTATCTATCAAAGCGTTGATTCTTCTTATTAACATCCATAGGTGATGGTTTAGTCTCAATATGTGTCTTCTTGCTACAACTCCAAACTTCACCCTAAGAAACTCCTATGGGATTCATAGAAGTATCAGAATTGTGGAATAAAGTATAACGTTTGTTTCTTACCTTGGCTTTCTTCTTAACCTTGGTAGCAATCTGTATCACATGATCAAGAGTCCTAATTGGCTAAAGCTCAGCCATTGATGAAGATTCATCACTCAATCCTTGTACAAAGCCTACAATGCCTCCTTGTTGTGGCTCTTTAACTTCGTCAAGCAATTATTAGGGATCCAACTTCGTTGAGTACACTTCAGCAGTTCTATTCACTCCTCTTTGTATGTTGGCAGCTCATAACTTCATTTTGGGACTATCAGCTTGTAAATGGCTAAATCCCTGTCTATCAAAGCATTGCTTCTTCATATTAACATCCATAGGTGTTGGTTTAGTCTCAATATGTGTCTTCTTGCTACAACTCCCAACTTCACCCTAAGAAACTCCTATGGGATTCAAAGAAATATCATAATTGTAGGACAAGGTATAACGTTTTGTTTCTTACCTTGGCTTTCTTCTCCACCTTAATAGCAGGCTGTATCACGTGATAAAGACTCCTAATAGGCTGAAGCTTGGCCATTGATGAAGATTTATCACTCAATTCTTGTACAAAGCCTACAATGCCTCCCTGTTTCAGCACCTGAACATCGCCAAGCAATTGTTAGAGATACAACTTTGTTGAGTACACTTCAGCAGTTCTATTCACTCTCCTTATTATTTTCTATGGTCATAACTTCATTTTTGGGACTATAAGCTTGTATATGGCCAAATCCTTTTCTATCAAAGCATTGCTTCTTCTTATTAACATCCATAGGTGCCGGTTTAGTCTCAATATGTGTCTTCTTGCTACAACTCCCAACTTCACCCTAAGAAACTCCTATAGGATTCAAAGAAGTATAAGAATTGTGGGATAAGGTATAACATTTGTTTCTTACCTTGGCTTTCTTCTCCACCTTGTTAGCAAGCTGTATCACGTGAGCAAGAGTCCTAATAGGCTGAAGCTCGGCCATTGATGAAGATTCATCACTCAATCCGTGTACAAAGCCTACAATGCCTCCCTGTTTCAGCTCTTGAACATCGCCAAGCAATTGTTAGAGATCCAACTTCGTTGAGTACACTTCAGCAATTCTATTCACTTTCCTTTGTGTTTTGTCTGGTCATCACTTCATTTGTGGGACTATCAGCTTGTAAATGGTCAAATCCTTGTCTATCAACACATTGGTTCTTCTTATTAACATCCATAGGTGCTGGTTTAGTCTCAATATGTGTCTTCTTGCTACAACTCCCAACTTCACCCTAAGAAACTCATATGGGATTCAAAGAAGTATCAGAATTGTGGGATAAGGTATAACATTTATTTCTTACCTTGGCTTTCTTCTCCACCTTGTTAGCAAGCTATATCACGTGAGCAAGAGTCCTAATAAGCTGAAGCTCAGCCATTGATGAAGATTCATCACTCAATCCTTGTACAAAGCCTTCAATGCCTCGCTGTTTCAGCTCTTGAACATCGCTAAGCAATTGTTAGAGATCCAATTTCGTTGAGTACACTTCAGCAGTTCTATTCACTCTCCTTTGTATTTTGACTGGTCATAACTCCATTTATGGGACTATCAGCTTGAAAATGGCCAAATCCTATTCTATCAAAGCATTGTTTCTTCTTATTAAAATCCATAGGTGCTGGTTTAGTCTCAATATGTGACTTCTTGCTATAACTCCCAACTTCACCCTTAGTAACTCCTATGGGATTCAAAGAAGTATCATAATTATGGGATAAGGTATAACATTTTTTTTCTTACCTTGGCTTTCTTCCCCACCTTGGTAGCAAGCTTTATCACATAATCAAGAGTCCTAATAAGCTGATACTCAGTCATTGATGAAGTTTCATCACTCAATCCTTGTACAAAGCCTAAAATGCCTCCCTCTTGTGGCTCTTGAACATCGCCAAGCAATAATTAGGGATCCAACTTCGTTGAGTATACTTCAGCTGTTCTATTCACTCCTCTTTGTATTTTGGCTGCTCATAACTCCGTTTTGAGACTATCAACTTGAAAATGGCCAAATCCTTGTCTATCAAAGCATTGATTCTTCTTATTAACATCCATAGGTGATGGTTTAGTCTCAATATGTGTCTTCTTACTACAACTCCAAACTTCACCCTAAGAAACTCCTATGGGATTCATAGAAGTATCAGAATTGTGGAATAAAGTATAACGTTTCTTTCTTACCTTGGCTTTCTTCTTAACCTTGGTAGAAATCTGTATCACGTGATCAAGAGTCCTAATTGGCTAAAGCTCAGCCATTGATGAAGATTCATCACTCAATCCTTGTACAAAGCCTACAATGCCTCCCTGTTGTGGCTCTTTAACATCGTCAAGCAATTATTAGGGATCCAACTTCGTTGAGTATACTTCAGCAGTTCTATTCACTCCTCTTTGTATGTTGGCAGCTAATAACTTCGTTTTGGGACTATCAGCTTGTAAATGGCTAAATCCCTGTCTATCAAAGCATTGCTTCTTCATATTAACATCCATAGGTGTTGGTTTAGTCTCAATATGTGTCTTCTTGCTACAACTCCCAACTTCACCCTAAGAAACTCCTATGAGATTCAAAGAAGTATCATAATTGTGGGACAAGGTATAACGTTTTGTTTCTTACCTTGGCTTTCTTCTCCACCTTGATAGCAAGCTGTATCACGTGATAAAGACTCCTAATAGGCTGAAGCTCGGCCATTGATGAAGATTTATCACTCAATCCTTGTACAAAGCCTACAATGCCTCCCTGTTTCAGCACTTGAACATCGCCAAGCAATTGTTAGAGATCCAACTTCGTTGAGTACACTTCAAGAGTTCTATTCACTCTCCTTATTATTTTCTATGGTCATAACTTCATTTTTGGGACTATAAGCTTGTATATGGCCAAATCCTTTTTTATCAAAGCATTGCTTCTTCATATTAACATCCATAGGTGCCGGTTTAGTCTCAATATGTGTCTTCTTGCTACATCTCCCAACTTCACCCTAAGAAACTCCTATTGGATTCAAAGAAGTATCATAATTGTGGGATAAGGTATAACGTTTTGTTTATTACCTTGGATTTCTTCCCCACCTTGATAGCAAGCTGTATCACGTGATCAAGACTCCTAATAGGCTGAAGCTCAGCCATTGATGAAGACTCATCACTCAATCCTTATACAAAGCCTACAATGTCTCCATGTTTCAGCATTTGAACATCGCCAAGCAATTGTTAGAGATCCAACTTTGTTGAGTACACTTCAGCAGTTCTTTTCACTCTCCTTTGTATTTTCACTGGTCATAACTTCATTTTTGGGACTATAAGCTTGTATGTGGCCAAATCATTGTCTATCAAAGCATTGCTTCTTCTTATTAGCATCCATAGGTGGTGGTTTAGTCTCAATATGTGTCTTCTTGCTACAACTCCCAACTTCACCCTAAGAAACTCCTATGGGATTCAAAGACGTATCAGAATTGTGGAATAAGGTATAACATTTGTTTCTTATGCTTTCTTCTCCACCTTGTTAGCAAGTTGTATCATGTGAGCAAGAGTCCTAATAGGCTGAAGCTCAGCCATTGATGAAGATTCATCATTCAATCCTTGTACGAAGCCAACAATGCCTCCCTGTTTTAGCTCTTGAACATCGCCAAGCAATTGTTAGAGATCCAACTTCGTTGAGTACACTTCAACAGTTCTATTCACTCTCCTTTGTATTTTGTCTGGTCATAACTCCATTTTTGGGACTATCAACTTGAAAATGGCCAAATCCTTGTCTATCAAAGCATTGATTCTTCTTATTAACATCCATAGGTGATGGTTTAGTCTCAATATGTGTCTTCTTGCTACAACTCCAAACTTCACCCTAAGAAACTCCTATGGGATTCATAGAAGTATCAGAATTGTGGAATAAAGTATAACGTTTGTTTCTTACCTTGGCTTTCTTCTTAACCTTGGTAGCAATCTGTATCACATGATCAAGAGTCCTAATTGGCTAAAGCTCAGCCATTGATGAAGATTCATCACTCAATCCATGTACAAAGCCTACAATGCCTCCTTGTTGTGGCTCTTTAACTTCGTCAAGCAATTATTAGGGATCCAACTTCGTTGAGTACACTTCAGCAGTTCTATTCACTCCTCTTTGTATGTTGGCAGCTCATAACTTCGTTTTGGGACTATCAGCTTGTAAATGGCTAAATCCCTGTCTATCAAAGCATTGCTTCTTCATATTAACTTCCATAGGTGTTGGTTTAGTCTCAATATGTGTCTTCTTGCTACAACTCCCAACTTCACCCTAAGAAACTCCTATGGGATTCAAAGAAATATCATAATTGTAGGACAAGGTATAACATTTTGTTTCTTACCTTGGCTTTCTTCTCCACCTTAATAGCAAGCTGTATCACGTGATAAAGACTCCTAATAGGCTGAAGCTTGGCCATTGATGAAGATTTATCACTCAATTCTTGTACAAAGCCTACAATGCCTCCCTGTTTTAGCACTTGAACATCGCCAAGCAATTGTTAGAGATACAACTTTGTTGAGTACACTTCAGCAGTTCTATTCACTCTCCTTATTATTTTCTATGGTCATAACTTCATTTTTGGGACTATAAGCTTGTATATGGCCAAATCCTTTTTTATCAAAGCATTGCTTCTTCTTATTAACATCCATAGGTGCCGGTTTAGTCTCAATATGTGTCTTCTTGCTAAAACTCCCAACTTCACCCTAAGAAACTCCTATAGGATTCAAAGAAGTATAAGAATTGTGGGATAAGGTATAACATTTGTTTCTTACCTTGGCTTTCTTCTCCACCTTGTTAGCAAGCTGTATCACGTGAGCAAGAGTCCTAATAGGCTGAAGCTCGGCCATTGATGAAGATTCATCACTCAATCCTTGTACAAAGCCTACAATGCCTCCCTATTTCAGCTCTTGAACATCGCCAAGCAATTGTTAGAGATCCAACTTCGTTGAGTACACTTCAGCAATTTTATTCACTTTCCTTTGTGTTTTGTCTGGTCATCACTTCATTTGTGGGACTATCAGCTTGTAAATGGTCAAATCCTTGTCTATCAACACATTGGTTCTTCTTATTAACATCCATAGGTGCCGGTTTAGTCTCAATATGTGTCTTCTTGCTACAACTCCCAACTTCACCCTAAGAAACTCCTATAGGATTCAAAGAAGTATAAGAATTGTGGGATAAGGTATAACATTTGTTTCTTACCTTGGCTTTCTTCTCCACCTTGTTAGCAAGCTGTATCACGTGAGCAAGAGTCCTAATAGGCTGAAGCTCGGCCATTGATGAAGATTCATCACTCAATCCGTGTACAAAGCCTACAATGCCTCCCTGTTTCAGCTCTTGAACATCGCCAAGCAATTGTTAGAGATCCAACTTCGTTGAGTACACTTCAGCAATTCTATTCACTTTCCTTTGTGTTTTGTCTGGTCATCACTTCATTTGTGGGACTATCAGCTTGTAAATGGTCAAATCCTTGTCTATCAACACATTGGTTCTTCTTATTAACATCCATAGGTGCTGGTTTAGTCTCAATATGTGTCTTCTTGCTATAACTCCCAACTTCACCCTAAGAAACTCATATGGGATTCAAAGAAGTATCAGAATTGTGGGATAAGGTATAACATTTATTTCTTACCTTGGCTTTCTTCTCCACCTTGTTAGCAAGCTATATCACGTGAGCAAGAGTCCTAATAGGCTGAAGCTCAGCCTTTGATGAAGATTCATCACTCAATCCTTGTACAAAGCCTTCAATGCCTCGCTGTTTCAGCTCTTGAACATCGCTAAGCAATTGTTAGAGATCCAATTTCGTTGAGTACACTTCAGCAGTTCTATTCACTCTCCTTTGTATTTTGACTGGTCATAACTCCATTTATGGGACTATCAGCTTGAAAATGGCCAAATCCTATTCTATCAAAGCATTGTTTCTTCTTATTAAAATCCATAGGTGCTGGTTTAGTCTCAATATGTGACTTCTTGCTATAACTCCCAACTTCACCCTTAGTAACTCCTATGGGATTCAAAGAAGTATCATAATTATGGGATAAGGTATAACATTTTTTTTCTTACCTTGGCTTTCTTCCCCACCTTGGTAGCAAGCTTTATCACATAATCAAGAGTCCTAATAAGCTGATACTCAGTCATTGATGAAGTTTCATCACTCAATCCTTGTACAAAGCCTAAAATGCCTCCCTCTAGTGGCTCTTGAACATCGCCAAGCAATAATTAGGGATCCAACTTCGTTGAGTATACTTCAGCTGTTCTATTCACTCCTCTTTGTATTTTGGCTGCTCATAACTCCGTTTTGAGACTATCAACTTGAAAATGGCCAAATCCTTGTCTATCAAAGCATTGATTCTTCTTATTAACATCCATAGGTGATGGTTTAGTCTCAATATGTGTCTTCTTACTACAACTCCAAACTTCACCCTAAGAAACACCTATGGGATTCATAGAAGTATCAGAATTGTGGAATAAAGTATAACGTTTCTTTCTTACCTTGGCTTTCTTCTTAACCTTGGTAGAAATCTGTATCACGTGATCAAGAGTCCTAATTGGCTAAAGCTCAGCCATTGATGAAGATTCATCACTCAATCCTTGTACAAAGCCTACAATGCCTCCCTGTTGTGGCTCTTTAACATCGTCAAGCAATTATTAGGGATCCAACTTCGTTGAGTATACTTCAGCAGTTCTATTCACTCCTCTTTGTATGTTGGCAGCTAATAACTTCGTTTTGGGACTATCAGCTTGTAAATGGCTAAATCCCTGTCTATCAAAGCATTGCTTCTTCATATTAACATCCATAGGTGTTGGTTTAGTCTCAATATGTGTCTTCTTGCTACAACTCCCAACTTCACCCTAAGAAACTCCTATGAGATTCAAAGAAGTATCATAATTGTGGGACAAGGTATAACGTTTTGTTTCTTACCTTGGCTTTCTTCTCCACCTTGATAGCAAGCTGTATCACGTGATAAAGACTCCTAATAGGCTGAAGCTCGGCCATTGATGAAGATTTATCACTCAATCCTTGTACAAAGCCTACAATGCCTCCCTGTTTCAGCACTTGAACATCGCCAAGCAATTGTTAGAGATCCAACTTCGTTGAGTACACTTCAAGAGTTCTATTCACTCTCCTTATTATTTTCTATGGTCATAACTTCATTTTTGGGACTATAAGCTTGTATATGGCCAAATCCTTTTTTATCAAAGCATTGCTTCTTCATATTAACATCCATAGGTGCCGGTTTAGTCTCAATATGTGTCTTCTTGCTACATCTCCCAACTTCACCCTAAGAAACTCCTATTGGATTCAAAGAAGTATCATAATTGTGGGATAAGGTATAACGTTTTGTTTATTACCTTGGATTTCTTCCCCACCTTGATAGCAAGCTGTATCACGTGATCAAGACTCCTAATAGGCTGAAGCTCAGCCATTGATGAAGACTCATCACTCAATCCTTATACAAAGCCTACAATGTCTCCATGTTTCAGCATTTGAACATCGCCAAGCAATTGTTAGAGATCCAACTTTGTTGAGTACACTTCAGCAGTTCTTTTCACTCTCCTTTGTATTTTCACTGGTCATAACTTCATTTTTGGGACTATAAGCTTGTATGTGGCCAAATCCTTATCTATCAAAGCATTGCTTCTTCTTATTAGCATCCATAGGTGGTGGTTTAGTCTCAATATGTGTCTTCTTGCTACAACTCCCAACTTCACCCTAAGAAACTCCTATGGGATTCAAAGACGTATCAGAATTGTGGAATAAGGTATAACATTTGTTTCTTATGCTTTCTTCTCCACCTTGTTAGCAAGTTGTATCATGTGAGCAAGAGTCCTAATAGGCTGAAGCTCAGCCATTGATGAAGATTCATCATTCAATCCTTGTACAAAGCCAACAATGCCTCCCTGTTTTAGCTCTTGAACATCGCCAAGCAATTGTTAGAGATCCAACTTCGTTGAGTACACTTCAACAGTTCTATTCACTCTCCTTTGTATTTTGTCTGGTCATAACTCCATTTTTGGGACTATCAACTTGAAAATGGCCAAATCCTTGTCTATCAAAGCATTGATTCTTCTTATTAACATCCATAGGTGATGGTTTAGTCTCAATATGTGTCTTCTTGCTACAACTCCAAACTTCACCCTAAGAAACTCCTATGGGATTCATAGAAGTATCAGAATTGTGGAATAAAGTATAACGTTTGTTTCTTACCTTGGCTTTCTTCTTAACCTTGGTAGCAATCTGTATCACATGATCAAGAGTCCTAATTGGCTAAAGCTCAGCCATTGATGAAGATTCATCACTCAATCCATGTACAAAGCCTACAATGCCTCCTTGTTGTGGCTCTTTAACTTCGTCAAGCAATTATTAGGGATCCAAAGAAATATCATAATTGTAGGACAAGGTATAACGTTTTGTTTCTTACCTTGGCTTTCTTCTCCACCTTAATAGCAAGCTGTATCACGTGATAAAGACTCCTAATAGGCTGAAGCTTGGCCATTGATGAAGATTTATCACTCAATTCTTGTACAAAGCCTACAATGCCTCCCTGTTTTAGCACTTGAACATCGCCAAGCAATTTTTAGAGATACAACTTTGTTGAGTACACTTCAGCAGTTCTATTCACTCTCCTTATTATTTTCTATGGTCATAACTTCATTTTTGGGACTATAAGCTTGTATATGGCCAAATCCTTTTTTATCAAAGCATTGCTTCTTCTTATTAACATCCATAGGTGCCGGTTTAGTCTCAATATGTGTCTTCTTGCTAAAACTCCCAACTTCACCCTAAGAAACTCCTATAGGATTCAAAGAAGTATAAGAATTGTGGGATAAGGTATAACATTTGTTTCTTACCTTGGCTTTCTTCTCCACCTTGTTAGCAAGCTGTATCACGTGAGCAAGAGTCCTAATAGGCTGAAGCTCGGCCATTGATGAAGACTCATCACTCAATCCTTGTACAAAGCCTATAATGCCTCCCTGTTTCAGCTCTTGAACATCGCCAAGCAATTGTTAGAGATCCAACTTCGTTGAGTACACTTCAGCAATTTTATTCACTTTCCTTTGTGTTTTGTCTGGTCATCACTTCATTTGTGGGACTATCAGCTTGTAAATGGTCAAATCCTTGTCTATCAACACATTGGTTCTTCTTATTAACATCCATAGGTGCTGGTTTAGTCTCAATATGTGTCTTCTTGCTACAACTCCCAACTTCACCCTAAGAAACTCATATGGGATTCAAAGAAGTATCAGAATTGTGGGATAAGGTATAACATTTATTTCTTACCTTGGCTTTCTTCTCCACCTTGTTAGCAAGCTATATCACGTGAGCAAGAGTCCTAATAGGCTGAAGCTCAGCCATTGATGAAGATTCATCACTCAATCCTTGTACAAAGCCTTCAATGCCTCGCTGTTTCAGCTCTTGAACATCGCTAAGCAATTGTTAGAGATCCAACTTCGTTGAGTACACTTCAGCAGTTCTATTCACTCTCCTTTGTATTTTGACTGGTCATAACTCCATTTATGGGACTATCAGCTTGAAAATGGCCAAATCCTATTCTATCAAGCATTGTTTCTTCTTATTAACATCCATAGGTGCTGGTTTAGTCTCAATATGTGACTTCTTGCTATAACTCCCAACTTCACCCTTAGTAACTCCTATGGGATTCAAAGAAGTATCATAATTATGGGATAAGGTATAACATTTTTTTTCTTACCTTGGCTTTCTTCCCCACCATGGTAGCAAGCTTTATCACGTAATCAAGAGTCCTAATAAGCTGATACTCAGTCATTGATGAAGTTTCATCACTCAATCCTTGTACAAAGCCTAAAATGCCTCCCTCTTGTGGCTCTTGAACATCGCCAAGCAATAATTAGGGATCCAACTTCGTTGAGTATACTTCAGCTGTTCTATTCACTCCTCTTTGTATTTTGGCTGCTCATAACTCTGTTTTGGGACTATCAGCTTGTAAATGGCCAAATCCTTGTCTATCAAAGCATTGCTTCTTCATATTAACATTCATAGGTGTTGGTTTAGTCTCAATATGTGTCTTCTTGTTACAACTCCCAACTTCACCCTAAGAAACTCCTACGGGATTCAAAGAAGTATCATAATTGTGGGATAAGATATAACGTTTGTTTCTTACCTTGGCTTTCTTCTCCACATTGGTGGTAGGCTTTATCACGTAATCAAAAGTCCTAATAGTCTTAAGCTCCGGCACTGATGAAGTTTCATCACTCAATCCTTGTACAAAGCCTACAATGCCTCCCTGTTACGAGCCTTGAAGATCGCCAAGCAATTGTTACAGATCTAAGTTCGTTGAGTATACTTCAGGAGTTCTATTCACTCTCCTTTGTATTTTGAAAGGTCATAACTCCGTTTTGGGACTATCAGCTTGTAAATGGTAAAATCCTTGTCTATCAAAGCATTGCTTCTTCATATTAACATCCATAGGTGTTGATTTAGTCTGAATATGTGTCTTCTTGCTACAACTCCTAACTTTACACCCTTAATAACTCCTATGGGATTCAAAGAAGTTTCATAATTATGGGATAAGGTATAACGTTTTTTTCTTACCTTAGCTTTCTTCTCCACCTTGGTAGCAAGCTGTATCACGTGATCAAGAGTCCTAATAGGCTGAAGCTCAGCCATTGATGAAGACTCATCACTCAATCCATGTACAAAGCCAACAATGCCTCCCTGTTGCAGCTCTTGAATATCGCCAAGCAATTGTTAGAGATCCAACTTCATTGAGTACACTTCAGCAGTTCTATTCACTCTCCTTTATATTTTAACTTGTCATAACTCCACTATTTAAACTATCAGCTTGTAAATGGCCAAATCCTTATCTATCAAAGCATTGCTTCTTCATATTAACATCCATAGGTGTTGGTTTAGTCTCATTATGTATCTTCTTGCTACAACTCCGAATTACAACCTCAGAAACTCCTATAAGATTCAAAGAAGTATCAGAATCATGGGATAAAGTATAACGTTTGTTTCTTACCTTGGCTTTCTTCTCCACCTTGGTAGCAAGCTGTATCACATGATCAAGAGTCCTAATACGCTGAAGCTCAGCCATTGATGTAGATTCATCACTCAATCATTGTACAAAGCCTACAATGCATCTATGTTTCAGCTCTTCAACATCGCCAACACCAAGCAATTGTTAGAGATTTTACTTCGTTGAGCACACTTCAACAGTTCTCTTCACTCTCCTTTATATTTTGACTGATCATAACTCCATTTTTGGGACTATCAACTTATAAATGGAAAAATCCTTGTCTATCAAAGCATTGCTTCTTCATATTAACATCCATAGGTGTTGGTTTAGTCTCGATATGTGTCTTCCTGCTACAACTCCCAACTTTACCCTTAGTAACTCCTATGGGATTCAAAGAAGTATCATAATTATGGCATAAGGTATAACGTTTTTTTTTCTTACCTTGGCTTTCTTCTCCACCTTGGTAGCAAGCATTATAACATCATCAAGAGTCCTAATAAGCTGAAACTCAACCATTGATGAAGTTTCATCACTCAATCCTTGTACAAAGCCTAAAATGCCTCCCTCTTGTGGCTCTTGAACATCGCCAATCAATTGTTAGGGATCCAACTTCGTTGAGTACACTTAAGCAGTTCTATTCACTCCTCTTTGTATTTTGGCTGCTCATAACTCCGTTTTGGGACTATCAGGTTGTAAATGGCCAAATCCTTGTCTATCAAAGCATTTCTTCTTCATATTAACATCCAAAGGTGTTGGTTTAGTCTCAATATGTGTCTTCTTGCTACAACTCCCAACTTCACCCTAAGAAACTCCTAAGGGATTCAAAGAAGTATCATAATTGTGGAATAAGGTATAACGTTTGTTTCTTACCTTGGCTTTCTTCTCCACCTTGGTAGCAAGCATTATAACGTCATCAAGAGTCCTAATAAGCTGAAACTCAGCCATTGATGAAGTTTCATCAGTCAATCCTTGTACAAAGCCTAAAATGCCTCCTTCTTGTGGCTCTTGAACATCGCCAAGCAATTGCTAGGGATCCAACTTCGTTGAGTACACTTAAGCAGTTCTATTCACTCCTCTTTGTATTTTGGCTGCTCATAACTCCGTTTTGGGACTATCGGGTTGTAAATGGCCAAATCCTTGTCTATCATTGCTTCTTCATATTAACATCCATAGGTGTTGGTTTAGTCTCAATATGTGTCTTCCTGCTACAACTCCCAACTTTACCCTTAGTAACTCCTATGAGATTCAAAGAAGTATCATAATTATGGGAAGGTATAACGTTTTTTTTCTTACCTTGGCTTTCTGCTCCACCTTGGTAGCAAGCATTATAACGTCATCAAGAGTCCTAATAAGCTGAAACTCAGCCATTGATGAAGTTTCATCACTCAATCCTTGTACAAAGCCTAAAATGCCTCCCTCTTGTGGCTCTTGAACATCGCCAAGCAATTGTTAGGGATCCAACTTCGTTGAGTACACTTAAGTAGTTCTATTCACTCCTCTTTGTATTTTGCCTGCTCATAACTCCGTTTTGGGACTATCAGCTTGTAAATGGCCAAATCCTTGTCTATCAAAGCATTGCTTCTTCATATTAACATCCATAGGTGTTGGTTTAGTCTCAATATGTGTCTTCTTGCTACAACTCCCAACTTCACCCTAAGAAACTCCTATGTGATTCAAAGAAGTATCATAATTATGGGATAAGATATAACGTTTGTTTCTTACCTTGGCATTCTTCTCCACCTTGGTAGCAGGCTTTATCACGTAATCAAGAGTCCTAATAGTCTTAAGCTCCAGCATTGATGAAGTTTCATCACTCAATCCTTTTACAAAGCCTACAATGCCTCCCTGTTACGAGCCTTGAAGATCACCAAGCAATTGTTAGAGATCCAACTTCGTTGAGTATACTTCAGCAGTTCTATTCACTCTCCTTTGTATTTTGAAAGGTCATAACTCCGTTTTGGGACTATCAGCTTGTAAATGGTAAAATCCTTGTCTATCAAAGCATTGCTTCTTCATATTAACATCCATAGGTGTTGATTTAGTCTGAATATGTGTCTTCTTGCTTCAACTCCTATGGAATTCAAAGAATTTTCATAATTATGGGATAAGGTATAACGTTTTTTTCTTACCTTGGATTTCTTCTCCACCTTGGTAGCAAGCTGTATCACGTGATCAAGAGTCCTAATAGGCTGAATCTCAGCTATTGATGATGACTCATCACTCAATCCATGTACAAAGCCAACAATGCCTCTCTGTTGCAGCTCTTGAACATCGCCAAGCAATTGTTAAAGATTCAACTTACTTCAACAGTTCTATTCACTCCTCTTTGTATTTTGGCTGCTCATAACTCCGTTTTGGGACTATCAAAGCATTGCTTCTTCATATTAACATTCATAGGTCTTGGTTTAGTCTCAATATGTGTCTTCATGCTACAACTCCCAACTTCACCCTAAGAAACTCCTATGGGATTCAAAGAAGTATCATAATTGTGGGATAAGGTATAACGTTTGTTTCTTACTTTGGCTTTCTTCTCCACCTTGGTAGCAAGCTGTATCACATGATGAAGAGTCCAAATACGCTGAAGGTGAACCATTGATGAAGACTCATCACTCAATCCCTGCACAAAACCTACAAAGCCTCCATGTTTCAGCTCTTGAACATCGCCAAGCAATTGTTAGAGATCCAACTTCGTTGAGTACACTTCATCAGTTCTATTCACTCTCCTTTGTATTTTCATTAGTCATAACTTCATTTTTGGGACTATCAGCTTGTAAATGGCCAAATCCTTGTCTATCAAAGCATTGCTTTTTCTTATTAACATTCATTGGTACTGGTTTAGTCTCAACATGTGTCTTCTTGCTACAACTCCCAACTTCACCCTAAGAAACTCTTATGGGATTCAAAGAAGTATCAGAATTGTGGGATAAGGAATAACGTTTGTTTCTTACCTTGGCTTTCTTCTCCACCTTGTTAGCAAGCTTTATCATGTAATCAAGAGTCGTAATTGGCTGAAGCTCAATCATTAATGAAGATTATCCACTCAATCCTTGTACAAAGCCTACATTGCATCGCTCTTGCAGCTCTTGAACATCGCCAAGCAATTGTTAGAGATCCAACTTTATTGAGTACACATAAGCACTTGATGCGAGAATGGATAGCGACCAGGAGGAACAGCCGATGGCCGAGGAAATGCTGGACTCGGTCGAGGACACGTTCGTGCCGGTCGAGGAGAAAGCTCCGGATGAGCCACTTGGAGCTAGGACGCGATCTTGGTCGGCCACAGAAGCATTGAGCTTACCAGTTGGGACAATGACTCGATCTAAGACTAAGGAACTCATTCGCACGGTTGGAACATTGCTTCGTCAAGCTTTGGTTCGTAAGGGTCACTCGGACGTAGATGATACCTCGGCCACGTTGGTCTTGGGTCATGTCCGGGATGACAAGTATCAAGCCCTATGGCTCACCTACACTCTTTTTCCCTTGCCTTTGGTTTTTCCCAAGTGGTTTTCCAAAGGAAGGTTTTTAATGAGGTTCGTGGTCCATAGGTTCATCTTTGCTTGGTGCTAGTCCGACCTAGTCCGGCCATCTCGAGATTATTTGGCGCGGACCGTCTATCTTATTATCTTTCTATCTTATTTCTGTTTAGTTTATTTAAATTTGAACTTATGTTTGAGAATTATGTGTGCGCGGGATTGTCTTGGAGTGTTGGTCGTTGGTATGTTCCAAGGCATGTCTTGGAACTCGCCGAGACTTCAATGCTCCGCTCCTCCTCTCTTCTCCTCTTCGTCTCCTCTCTTCTTTATATTCTCTGAGACTCTATGTTATTTCTTAACCTTTTTTGAATAAAAAATTATCTTTCTCTCTATCTCTTTTTCGAGTGATTCGAATTAGAACCCAAGAACAATCCTAGTGATTAGGTTGTTCGCACCAGACTTATCAAGAGGCCTTCCGCATCCTCTCGTGGCGTCTATCCTTCCACCCTAACTCTAGATCAGCTTGCTGTTCAAGCCTGGAGTCTAAACTTGTCACCTTAACCTCTCAGTGAGTGATTGGGACGAGATTCTTCACCCAGAATCGTATCAAGTGGTATCAGAGCAACATTGAGAAGTTAAGTGGTTTTCGCCCCAACTTGTTCGAATTTTAATTAAATATTGGCTTGTGATAAAATCGTGAAATCAATTTGATTGGAACCGATTTTGAGTCTAGTATTTGTTAAAATTGGTTTGGGAATTTTTGGTTATTTTTTGATAATTTTCCGAGATCGTTTTCTGAAAACAGTCGTTGACAGTGTTCATCCGATGAAATTGAATACCAAGAGTCATTTTCGTGTTTTTCAGTATTAGGACCGATTTGATTATCAAAAGGACTCTTTACTGGTGTATTTTGTTGTGTTGTTTCAGGCAGAGATGGCCGATCATGATGAGGAGACACTCAGAAACCGCAACAAGCAACTCGTTGAAGCGATTACAGCAAACATGGAGCAAGTAATGGATAACAACATGGCTGCACTTCGTCAAGGACTTCATCAAGGACTTCAACAAGAGCAGAGCAGAGCAAGAAAAATGAGGGAACCTGATCTTAATCCCAAGCCGCCAGACAATACAACGAGATCAACTTGGCGCAGCCCGCATAAAACCTCTCACGCTCCCAAATCTGTGTTTTGTTTTGATTTTCAACCAACTAATGAGTTTCTACTTTGGAAATTTTCAGGAAAAGAAAACTACTTAGAGTGGGAACAAAACATGGAGGATTGGTTCTATTACAATCACATTCTGAAAGAGAAGAGGTTAGATTATGCCATTAGCCGACTCATTGGAGATGCTTACAAATGGTTGTTGGATGAAGTTTATGAACGCTGGTATTACAACAAGCCGACTATCACGACCTGGAGAGATCTTAAGGAACTACTAAGGAATAAGTATGTTCCACAAGCACCACCAGAACTACTACAACAAGCTCCAAGCCAAGAATCGCCTAAAGAAGCAACAACACGAGCATTAGGAGGGTTTACTCAAACTGAAGCAGTTCTGGCCAACAATAACTTACCTACAGCTTGTCACAGTGTTGAGACTAATGAGAAACCACCAGACATTTTGCCACCAGTGAATACCCGAGATTGTACCATTTCGGTGTCAAAACCTTTTCAAGAAAAGAAGATTAGTCTTGTACCATTGCCACCAGATGAAGTATATCTTGACAAAACCAAACTCAAAGGTAAGCAAGAACAAGGTAAGCAAGCTAATTACTTGGTCATGTCTGGTGAAGAGAAAGAGGATGAAACTTTTTATTCAAACTTATTTACCTCTTTGAATAAAATTGCTTGTGCTTCTAACCCTCCACCGGTGCCACCGAGTGAACTTAAATTTTTGCAGGAAGTGTCTATAGGTACTGAACCGAAGAAGCTACAGCCTAATCACTCCTACAACTACAATGTGGCGATGATCTATGGTGGTGGAATTCAAGATAAAGCTAAAGAAAAAGAAGAGCAAAGTGATGACAACTTTCTTAAGGAGACGCAACCAGTTCTAGCCAGGAGTACTTCGGCTCAACAAGGATTTTTCATGGGCTTTAGAATGATTTCTAATGGCTCTAAATCGATGATAGTTCAACCCCTTCCTGTTGTTGATTTTCTAATAACTAACATGGAGTTTTCTTCTTGTCATGATAGGAATAAAGCAAGAGATCATCGTGAACAAGTTTTCGGAGACATTGAATTGCAAGCAAAGCTAGCCACTGGAAAAACCATCCGTTGTATCCATCAAGATGCCTCTCAAAGCCACATTTGGAGACCTGGAGACTATCTAGAACGTTCAAGACCTGTACCGTTCGAGTTTTGGATCACATCACTTCAAAAGTTTCCCGTGGAGCCTAAAATGGATCTTTCATCATCTGGATCATTCTTAACCTATCATTGGCGACCAGGAGAGTTTTTAGACACCTCTAGAGAGTATGAGATGGTTGCCAACAATGCCCTGATCCAAGAAGAACCCCCGGATCCAACACTATTTTCATTTGTTGTGATATTTACAAGTACCAAATACACCAAGGACCTTGTTCAGGTAAGTATCTCTTCATCTCGATTTGTTTCTCATGATTTAAGGGCTGTGAATATGAGTTTATTTTATCCAGAAATCATTGAGAAAAAGTTAGGATTAATCAAAGAATATTCGGAACAGAATTCTTGTAATAAGATGAATGAAAAAGAAGAACTTGACAAGGATAATGTTTTGAATCAAGTTAAGAAGTGTTTATTTGTTTATGGTATTTTCATGACTGTGATAACACACTTGCTCTTTGCCAAAGCTGTTGAAAACATTGCAGGTACAAAGGAGGAGCCACCAGATCTAGAAGCTCGCTCGTCCAATTTCTTTGCAAGGACTGGAATTGGAGTTGTTTTGACAAAGGAGCTGAACATTTCCCAAGTATCTGCTTGTGTGAAGATGAATATTCTGATCAAAGCTCACCAAGGCTGCCACCATGAAGCTGAACCTCTCTTGAGGATTCTCGACAATACTCATTTCTTTTCTTTTCGTTTTCGAGCTAAGTCCCTTTTGTTTTATCCTTTTGATGCTTCTAACTTGGCGTTGTTCTTGGCAGGTATTCCGGATTTGAGGACAAATCCTTTTCAACTGGGGGAGCCTGATGCGAGAATGGATAGCGACCAGGAGGAACAGCCGATGGCCG
The DNA here is from genome assembly GCA_963667165.1 of Barbarea vulgaris. Classification (NCBI taxonomy): domain Eukaryota; kingdom Viridiplantae; phylum Streptophyta; class Magnoliopsida; order Brassicales; family Brassicaceae; genus Barbarea; species Barbarea vulgaris. Next base: position 8,573,147 of record OY763889.1, on the reverse strand, counting down.
AGGAAATGCTGGACTCGGTCGAGGACACGTTCAGGCCGGTCGAGGAGAAAGCTCCGGATGAGCCACTTGGAGCTAGGACGCGATCTTGGTCGGCCACAGAAGCATTGAGCTTACCAGTTGGGACAATGACTCGATCTAAGACTAAGGAACTCATTCGCACGGTTGGAACATTGCTTCGTCAAGCTTTGGTTCGTAAGGGTCACTCGGACGTAGATGATACCTCGGCCACGTTGGTCTTGGGTCATGTCCGGGATGACAAGTATCAAGCCCTATGGCTCACCTACACTCTTTTTCCCTTGCCTTTGGTTTTTCCCAAGTGGTTTTCCAAAGGAAGGTTTTTAATGAGGTTCGTGGTCCATAGGTTCATCTTTGCTTGGTGCTAGTCCGACCTAGTCCGGCCATCTCGAGATTATTTGGCGCGGACCGTCTATCTTATTATCTTTCTATCTTATTTCTGTTTAGTTTATTTAAATTTGAACTTATGTTTGAGAATTATGTGTGCGCGGGATTGTCTTGGAGTGTTGGTCGTTGGTATGTTCCAAGGCATGTCTTGGAACTCGCCGAGACTTCAATGCTCCGCTCCTCCTCTCTTCTCCTCTTCGTCTCCTCTCTTCTTTATATTCTCTGAGACTCTATGTTATTTCTTAACCTTTTTTGAATAAAAAATTATCTTTCTCTCTATCTCTTTTTCGAGTGATTCGAATTAGAACCCAAGAACAATCCTAGTGATTAGGTTGTTCGCACCAGACTTATCAAGAGGCTTTCCGCATCCTCTCGTGGCGTCTATCCTTCCACCCCAACTCTAGATCAGCTTGCTGTTCAAGCCTGGAGTCTAAACTTCTCACCTTAACCTCTCAGTGAGTGATTGGGACGAGATTCTTCACCCAGAATCGTATCAGCACTTCTATTCACCCTCCTTTGTATTTTGACTAGTCATAACTGCATTATTCTGACTATCAGCTTGTAAATGGTCAAATCCTTGTCTATCAACGCATTGGTTCTTCTTATTAACATCCATAGGTGCTGGTTTAGTCACAATATGTGTCTTCTTGCTACAACTCCCAACTTCACCCTAAGAAACTCATATGGGATTCAAAGAAGTATCAGAATTGTGGGATAAGGTATAACATTTGTTTCTTACCTTGGCTTTCTTCTCCACATTGTTAGCAAGCTGTATCACGTGATCAAGACTCCTAATAGGCTGAAGCTCAGCCATTGATGAAGATTCATCACTCAATCTATGGACAAAGCCTACAATGCCTCCCTGTTTCAGCTCTTAAACATCGCTAAGCAATTATTAAAGATCCAACTTCGTTGAGTAGACTTCAGTAGTTCTATTCACTCTCCTTTGTATTTTGACTGGTAATAACTCAATTTTTGGGACTATTGATGTGTCTGCATTTTACTACTTTTAAATTCGCATTTTCATCCAGTTTAGCATAGTTTCATCTACAGTTTCACTCCATATCCATCCACTTCATTCATATAGGTTTCATGATAGGTTTACTTTAGTTTTGCATACATATCGCATATTGGAGTTGTCTTTCAGGTGTTTTGGATGTTTGCTGGAGATCAAGGAACATGGAGACACAAGCTCGGTGTGAAGACTCGACTTCAAGACCGAGCTAAGGACCAAGACCAACATGCACTCGACCAAGAGCACTCGACTTGAAGCCAGACCGAGTGCAAAGCAATCCACCAACACCACTCGATCGCATGCACTCGACTTCATGACCGAGCTGGAGGCAGAGAGGGGATAGCACTGGGACAAGAGCACTCGATCAGGTCCACTCGACCACCAAACCGAGCTCAGGCAACCGAGTCTAAGGACCCGAAGCCTGAAGCAACACCACTCGATCACACCACTCGACCAGAGGAACCCGAGCTCAAGGCAGCCGACCTAAGGACTTTAGTTTATTTTGTCTTTTTGTACTAGGGCTTTTGACCTAGAGTATTTATACTCTGATTAGGTCAGCAGCCGCGGGAGGACGTTTTTTATTCTCTTGTTCTCTGAAAAACCACTCTAGATCTATCTGATTTTGTATTTGCAATTACTTTTGATCCTTGGATCCTTTTGAGTTTATTTCTTCTATTCCTTCTTCATCTCAATCTCTAGATTATGATTATGGAAATTATTTCATTTTCTGGGTTTGTGATTTTGATGATGAAGTCTGTGTAGTGATGAGGGTTCTTGAGGATGAGTTAGATCTGGGTTATGATTCATGGTGATTCTAGTTGATTTAGGGTTCTAAAAGCCTATGATCTCTTCTGGGTTAGCTGTTTCTAATGCTGATTCCATGTACACCCACTTGGAATCTGATCTTGGTGTTTCCTTGTACACCCACTTGTGAAACACCAGATCTGCTAACACTAGAGATCTGGAGCTTCTTTCCAATGATTGATCTTAGATCATAGGAAGCAAGTTGTAGTTTGACATTTATGAGCTGATTCTTAATGCTTATTCTCTTTATGTTTCATTGGAATGCTATCTGAGTGTTAGTGACAATCAATGGGGCATAGGTGTGGATTCCAAGATTAGGAAGTTTAGAGAATCTGGTGATAGTTGTAACTGGGAAGTGGAACTATCACTCTGTTGATGCTCATAGTTGAGAGATCCCTCCTATGAAGTTGTTTATGAAATCACTAGCTTTCTCTCCCTTGATAGTTTTCTACTTTCTCATACTCTGTTTTCCTGTTCTTAGCTTACTCTGTTTCTGTTTCTAGTTTCTTTTACTTATTTTTAGTTCCTGCTTTAGTTGTTTCACCCTGTCACTTTCATCCAGTTTAATTGGCTTGAATTAGATAGATTTGCTACATCCTGATTGCTTGCATAATCCCGATTGGATTCGATAGCCTTTTGTACTACAAATTGGGCAATAGATAGCTTTAGGTGTAAAAACCTAGTTATCAATTTGGGATTTCTTTGTTTCATTTAGGATTGCAGATCTTCTGAGATCAAGTTCTATTTATTTTTACTTTGTTACTAATTTTCTGGATTCAATCTGTTATAGGTACCACTCGGTCTCCAACTCGAGTTTGATTCAAGTACCACTCGGTCACTCCAACTCGGTTTGTGACCTCGAGTTAAGCACTCTCTAAGTTTTATCACCCTAGCTTGGTCTCCCAAACCGAGTTCATTCACCCCGAGCTCAGTCACCTCAATTCAAGCTCACTCGGTTCCAAACCGAGTTCTGCATCCCGAGTTTGTCGTCTCCTACTAGATGTTTGAAGATCTGAATAATAAGTTGGATAAGCTCCTACAAGCGCAGCAGAGGCAGGTTCATTTTGTTTCTAGGGGTTCCAACAACTATCATACCTACCCACCGCAGCAACAATTCCAGAACAACCATTTCGCTCCTCACAATCAGAATCCATTTCAGCAGCAATATCATGGAAGCTATCAATAGCAGCATGTCATGAACACAATACCATGTTTTGTACCTCTGCAAGCCCATGCATCTATTGCACCAGCTAGTGCTATAGAACAAATGCTGCATCAACTTTTACAAGGACAAGCTATTACTGCAACAGGGTTCACCACACAGTTGTCAGAAATGCAAAACCTGCTGGAGTGCAATGTCAATAATCTCAACTCTCAAATTGCGGAAATGACCTCCAAAATGGAGAATATAGTGAACAAGATTACATCATCCTCTGCTCAGCCTACAGACCACCTCCCATGGACTACTATCCAAAACCCCAAGGAGTTCGCCACTGCCCATGCTATCACATTGCTGAGTGAAGGCAAGCTACCTACCAGAAAAGAGACTATACCAGTCACTGAGGACAGTGAGGTTCAAGAAGGGGAGGCTTTCTATCAAAAAGTAGCCAGATCTGAAACTCCAAAGTCTGCACTCGGTCAATGCACTCGATCAGAGGCCCGAGTTCAAGGAGAGACCAAAGGTGATCAAACTCGGTCACCAAACCGAGCTGATGTAACCGAGCTCAAGGGTAAAGCTGTTCAAGAAGAGAAAAGGGTACCTTACATTCCCCCTCCTTATATCCCCAAGATTCCTTTCCCTGGGAGATTCAAGCAGGAACTCTTGGAGAAGGCTACAGCTGATTTCAAAAGTGCAGTGGACAAGCTTGAGCAGATAATGCCTTTGGAGACTATCTTGTCCATTATCCCCACTCAGGAGAAAATCCTTCGAGAAGAACTGCTGAGAAGAAAGATGAAAGTTGATAGTATGAAAGAAGTGAAATATGATTGCAAGGCAGTCATAGGAGAGAGGGTGATCAAGGAAAAGCTTGAAGACCCAAGTTCATTCAGTCTTCCATGCTCTATAGGGGCTCTAAACTTTAAAAGTAGTCTCTGTGACCTTGGAGCTGCTGTTAGCCTGATGCCTCTGTCTATAGCTCAGAAGCTAAAAGTAGAGGACTTCAGGTCCTGTAACATCACCCTAGTGCTAGCTGATGGTACAACAAAAATCCCACAGGGAATGCTGAAAGATCTTCCTGTGAAGATAGGTGAGGTAACAGTTCTTGCTGACTTTGTGGTTTTGAAGATGGATGAAGAACCAGCAGATCCACTGATTCTTGGAAGGCCATTCTTGGCAACTGCTGGAACTGTGATAGATGTGAAAGGAGGTAAGATTGCTCTTAACCTAGTTGGCAATCTAAGGATGGAGTTTGACATCAATGATGATAGGAAGAGGCCAACTATTGAAGGCCAGGTTTTCACCTTAGATGAACTTGTTCAAAATGATGAAGTTTTGACAACCAACCTACTTGAGGATGCCCCTAAGGAAGACTTGCTGGACAAGGGTGCTGAAACAGTATTGGAGGAAGCTCTGGAACAGGCTGGGGCACCTAACTCGACTAATCAAACCGAGTTAGACCCTCAAATAGTTTTCCCTAAACAGCTTGATTCAACAGAATGGCTAAAGCTCCAGGATAAGGCTGAAAGGCAAGATGAAGCTATCAGAGCTTTGAATAGTGTTATGGAGAAACTGCAAAGGCAAGTAACAAGCTTGCTCTACAAGAAAGATGAGTCCAAGCCTCAGGGTTTCAAGATGAATACGTCCTCAATCTGTTTCACTGCGATCAACAAGGGAAGGAGTGCAGTTGAATGGTTCAGAGAGGTGGACTATCCTCAGCAACAAGAGGAAGACTATCTTGATGAGGAATCTGTGGAAAACAACTATGATGATCCTTCAAGAGATCATGTCCTGTTTGATGATCAAGGTGACCAGGAAGCAAGGAGGATTTCAATTCCTCCACCTCATCCTCCATAGAAAGCACTGTACGGAAGTCAAGCTCAGTGACTTTAAACAAGCTCACTTGGGAGGAAGTCCCATGACTATCTTTGTAAATAATTCTCATTTAAGTTTAGATTCATTTCTGTTATTTTTAATAAGTTTTCTACCTAGTCTTGTTGGCAAGAGACTGCAGGAATAAGGTGATTGAGAAAGAGAGATGTTGAGCTCAAGGAGAACCACTCGGTGTAGTCCACTCGGTCACGTCCAGCCGAGCTCAAGCCACAATCCAGGTTAGGACTCGATTGATCAAACTCGGTCAAGCCAAGCCGAGTAGTCAACATGTTGACTCGGCCGGTCAACTCGACCAAGGTTGACCGAGCTTGGTCAACGAGTCAACGTTTCTTCCCTCCTCTTGCAACAATTCGAATTTGAAAGTAGATCTAGATTCAAATTGAAATGAACTCGACATGTGCGCTCGGTTGGGACCACACTCTTGTCCCCTTTCACTCCCAAAAACCTCTTTAAAACACCCTCATGGTCTGGTCGACCAAATTGTGTGTTTGGTTGGTTTCTTGTGTTTTAAGTTTCGTTTTTTTTGGTTTATTGTTAGGTACGCGTTTGAGGAAGTGAAGTCTATTCATTCCGGGAAGATTTAGGAATTTTTTTCCAGAATTTCTACGCATAAATCCCGAATATAAATTCCAAAATTTCCATTTCCGGAACATGGGCGTTACAATTCTCCCCCACCAAGCTGGATTCGTCCTCGAATCCTTAGACACAGTTCAATCCGCTATGAACTCAACACGACTCTACCCTCTCATGGCCAACCCGACCATACAACTCTACCTATCCAACAACCCCGTAAACCCTCTAGCGTCAACTTGCTTCAGAGAACTTTTGACAAGAGTTAGATAGGATAGCTTTTAATACTTAGCCATTCGTTTTAGCGATTCCTCATGACGAACGTAATAAAACAAACAAGTACCATACGTTCGAAAATCGGATCTACCGCATAGAACTGCTCATGAGCCATCCGATCAAACCACTTATCTCATTTTCCCTTAACAAGTTTAACTAGAAACACGACTCTATTCCCAAGTCACAACCCAACCACTCTCGAGACCTCTATTCAGCCGTTATGCTTATACTCACGTTATGGACATACACTGCTCCCAACTCATACTCGTACCATTCCCAACCTCTGTGCAATGCACTCTGGGCTCTGGGTATCCCATGCCACTCTCTCTTACAGGCCACAAAGTCCTGCAAGCCATCGGCATCCAACCTATACCACTCCCACTCTCAGGACTCGTCAGCCCTTCGAGCTCTGGGTATAGCAACCATACCACTCGCACTCTCAGGTCACAAAGACCTTCAAGCTATGGGTATCACACTTATACCACTCCCACTCTCAGGACTCACAAGTCCTTCGAGCTCTGGTATCCGGGGAAATCCTCATCCCCGCCTCTGGAGAAATCAATCTCCCATGAGTCGTACAGGACCCACCAGTCCTTGGAGCAAGCAAGTCTAACGTCTATAAGCATGTCCGACCGAATCTATCTCACAGAGTCCACTCTCCACATCACATGGTGACAATCACCAACCATATTCCCATCCCGGAATATCAACCTATCCTATAACCACTACACAGGTTATCTTAAGGTATATCCACTCACTCAGGGTATTCCATTGATCCTTGTTCGATGAATACTTCCAGTTTATACTCTAATAGACTTTTTTTACTCACATGACATCACAAGTCATAAACTCATAAGATTACTCCTCTTATTCAATTCACATAATATTCATCATATACAACACGACATACAACTAAAAATGTGAAATTAGAAACCATCGATGGAAACTCAAGCCTCAGCTTGCTTCTCGAACCACTTTTTAAATCTTGTTTCCATCCTTGCCTCTGGTACCCAAGTCTCCTCCTGCACACCGTCACAATCCCATAACACCCTCATCATTGGAATCTTCCTCCGACGAAGCTCTTTGACCCTCCTCTCGAGAATCCTCAAAGGCCTCGCCTCAACGGTCATATTAGGCTGAAGATCCGTCGGAATCTCTTCCAATACTTCATCATCCTTACGTAAGCATTTCTTCAGCATCGACACATGGAAGACCTTGTGAAATGCCCGCATAACCTCCGGTAACTCCAACCGATATGCAACCGGGCCAACTCTCTCAACAATCTTGAACGGACCCAAATACCTCGGACTCAACTTAGTCTCAGTAATGGATCTGTTCGGACCCCGCAACAATGCCATCTTGAGATTTACCCAATCTCCCACCTCAAACTCGAGATCTTTTCTCCTTTTATCGGCATAACTCTTTTGCCGATCTTGGGCTTCTTTCATGTTCAGTTTCAAAACTCGGATCTTCTCCGTAGTTTCCTGAACAAAATCTGCACCCAACATACTCCTCTCCCCTACCTGGGTCCAACACAAGGGTGTACGACATGGCCTCCCATAGAGTGCTTCGTATGGGGCCATCCCAATGCTTGCCTGGTAGCTGTTATTGTAAGCAAACTCTGCCAAGCTCAAGTGGTCTACCCAATGACCACCCCAGTCAAGCACACACATCCTCAGCAAATCCTCGAGAGTCTGGATGGTCCTCTCGGACTGCTCATCCGTCTGAGGGTGATATGCCGTACTTAAGTGCACCCTAGTGCCCATCTCTTCCTGGAATGCCTTCCAGAATCCCGAAGTGAACTTAGGGTCCCGGTCTGACACTATACTCACCGGTACTCCATGAAGTCTCACTATCTCCTGCACATACTTCCTAGCCAGAACCGTAGCTCCATCGGTTTTCTTAATGGCTAGAAAATGCGCTGACTTGGTCAATCGATCAACAATGACCCAAATAGCATCCTTGGTCCGAGAAACATGTAACCCAACTACGAAGTTCATCGTAATCATATCCCACTTCCACTCGGGAATGGGTAAACTCCGCAACAGCCCGCTCGGAACCTGATGCTCTGCCTTTACTAACTGGCACACATCGCACTCTGCGACCCAGTTAGCAACATCCTTTTTCATCCCGACCCAATGATAATACCGTTTCAGATCACGGTACATCTTAGTCGCTCCTGGGTGAATCGAAAACTTGCTCGCATGAGCCTCACTCAGAATCTCTCGCTTCAACTCCTCATCCTTGGGTACACACACTCGTCCATGCACAAGAATAGTCCCATTAGCTGAGACTTGATACTCTGAACCCTCAGCTCTGGAGGCCTTAATCAACCCTTCATCTTTTTCCTGAGCCAACCGAACCCTGCTCAAAAGATCTGCCTGATTAGTCGCCTCCAAGCCCAACGGTTCCTGAGATATAGCACACAACCTCAACGTGCTAATTTCGTACACCAAGGACTCCATGTCCCGCTCACCAGCCGAAGATACGCGCTTGCGACTCAAGGCATCTGCAACCAAATTTGCTTTTCCAGGGTGGTAAGCTATCTCCAGATCATAATCTGCCACTAACTCCATCCAACGTCTCTGCCTTAAATTCAACTCGGGCTGGGTGAACAAATACTTCAGGCTCTTATGATCTGTGAATACCTGAACCTTCCCGCCGTAAAGATAAGACCTCCAAATCTTTAAGGCAAACACCACCGCAGCCATCTTAAGATCATGGGTAGGGTAGTTGCCCTCATGCTTCCTCAGCTGCCTCGAAGCATAGGCAATCACTTTTCCCCGCTGCATCAACACACAACCAAGGCCAACTCTCGAGGCATCCGTATACACCATATAAGGCTCACCCGGCTCGGGAAATGCCAACACTGGTGTACTCGTCAGCATCGTCTTCAGGTTCGCGAAACTCTCCTCACACTCTGGAGACCAAACGAAAGGAACATCTTTTCCTGTCAGCTTTGTCAAAGACTTAGTCATACTCGCAAAACCCTTGACGAACCTCTGATAATAACCTGCCAAACCAAGGAAACTCCTGATCTCCGTGGCATTCCTTGGCCTCGGCCAATCTCTGATGGCCTGAATCTTTTCTGGGTCAACTGACACTCCCTTCTCGGAGACAATATGACCCAAGAATCCAATCTCTCGCTGCCAGAAACTGCACTTGCTCAACTTAGCGAACAGCTTCTGTTCCCGCAGCTTCTCCAGGACATTTCTCAAATGGACCTCATGCTCCTCTGGACTTTTCGAATACACCAATATATCATCTATGAAAATGATTACGTATTCATCCAGATACTCTTGGAACACTCCATTCATCAATCTCATGAACGCTGCTGGTGCGTTCGTCAACCCAAATGGCATCACCACAAACTCGTAGTGCCCATATCTTGTCCTGAAAGCCGTCTTCCGGATATCCTCTGCATCAATCCGAATCTGATGGTATCCAGAAGCCAAGTCTATCTTGGAGAACCAAGTAGCCCCTCTCAACTGATCCAACAACTCATCAATCCGCGGAAGAGGATACTTGTTCTTCACAGTGACTCGGTTAAGTCCCCGGTAATCGATACACAACCGGAAACTACCATCCTTCTTCTTCACGAACAACACCGGTGCTCCCCACGGTGAAGTACTCGGCCTGATAAAACCCTTACTTAACAACTCCTCCAGCTGCTTCTTCAGCTCTGCCATCTCTGCTGGAGCCATTCTGTACGGAGCCTTGGATATCGGCTTTGTGCCTTGTTCCAACTCAATCGTGAAAGGGTCAGACCGAGACGGTGGTAACCCTTGCAACGATTGAAAAACGTCCTCGAACTCCCGCACAACCCGAATATCCTGAACCGCTACTTCTCCAACAGTCTCTGGGGTAATAATAGTTGCCAGGTAAGCTTCACAACCTCGCTCGATCATTTTCTCAGCTTGCATTGCCGAGATCACGAGACTCCCAGTCGTAGGTCTCACTCCCTGGTAGACCAACCTGCCTCTTTCTCTTTCGAACACGACACGCCCCCGGTGGCAATCCAGATGCGCTCTGAACTTTCCCAGCCAATCCATGCCCAAGATAACATCATACAGTTCCACAGAACAGATGATCAAATCCGCTGGCATTGACTCCTCGGCCACCTGAACATCCACACCTCTAACTCGACCAAGAATAGATAGAAACTTCCCTCCCGCAACCTTTACAAAACCCAGTTGCTCATTGGGTTCGCCTCGCAATTTGGCCTTCTCGGCCAATTTCGGAGTGACAAAGCAATGCGATGCCCCGGAATCGAATAACACATGGGACTCAACACCTCCCACGATTAAGGTCCCTGCACATACCCATGTGCCGAGAACCTTAACCACCCCTCACGGAGCCAGAAAGTTTTATAACCGAAGGAATTTAACACAGATAAGTCTAAAAAGTACCTGTGATCGGCCTAGAGCTCGGCTCTCCCGTCTCCGCGATGGAATACACCCGAGGCGCAGGTGCTATCTGCCTGATCGGTGGTGCTGCGGTTGGCATCATCTTCAGTCCAGCACTCCGCTCATCTGCCTCCTCGACGGTGTAAATCCGAGGTGCCACTGCACTTTGCCTACTCGACGGTGCTACTGCTACCCCTCCCTGCTGCAACTTAGGGCATTTGGGCTTGATATGCCCCACTTCCTTGCAATGGAAGCACACCCGAATATCTGGAAGGACCTCTCCCTTCTGCGGACAGTTGGTCACCCTGTGATCCATACTTCCGCACCCAAAACATCTCTGGCTACTCTGACTACTCCTCACAGGGCCTCCACGTCCTGCACTCCTTGAGGGACAACTCGCAATCTTGTGATCCTTGCTTCCACACCCGAAGCATCCTGGACCACTCTGAGTACCTCCAGAAGTGCCTCCCCACTTCCTCTTCTGCCCTGCCACCTGCCTACTCCCCTTACTCGACCCTGATTGTTGCTGCATCTTCTTGGCCGGGAAACTCAAAGTAGACAATGCTACCTCCTCCCTCAGACCATCTTCTATAGATGCGGCCAACTCAACCAACTCTCCCAATGTGCCAAACAACTTACCAAGGCAACGGGTCCTCAACTCAGGCCGCAAGTATTTGGAGTTAAACTCCTCCACAAAATCTCTCCAAGTCAACTGCACCTGACCTCTCCTGGCGACTACACTCGACCACCACAGATGTGCATCGCCATCCAAGTAATGAACTGCCAAGTCAACTCGATATTCCTCTGGACACCTACATGACTGGAAGTTCCGCTCCAACCGGGATCTCCACATATTAGCCTCCTCAGGACCGACACCACCCAGGAAGAACGTAGTGCCCATCCTCTGCATCTGCTCCATCATCCTATGGTTGGATGGGAGCTCCCCCTCAACCACAACTCTCGGTTGTGCCTCAACTACTGGTGGCACAACTGGAGCTTGTACCGCTACCCTCTCTGGTAACCGCTCCAATACCAAGGTCAACAGATCCACAATACGGCCATCCCGAGCCTGAGCATCACCTGCTGTCACACCCGCAGCATCCGCTGGAACTCCAGCCTCACCGGCACTCTCACCGGCCGCACCCTCAGGCCCCAGCGGACCCGTATGCAAATCTCCGCCTTGCTCAACCGTGGCACTATGTGCCTCTCCCAAACCCACCACTGGAACACGACCTCGGCCTCTACCACGGCCACGGCCACGACCTCTAGCTCCTCTAGCCATCTACACTTTCAAGAGCATATACTAAAAACCTAAGACAACTTAAACAAAAATCAATAAAACACAACTCACCGTGGAATCACTTGAAGGCTCGGAGAGGATGATATAGAACTCCATACTCAAACAATTGACTAACTCACATAATCAATTCACTAACGGTTTGCCCAAGCATCACCGTACCAAAAATTAAATTAAATCCAATTTAATTTTTCCTAACCCGTCCTAGAGCCGTAATTGCTCTGATACCAAATTAAAACGACCGCCCTGGTTTTGTTTTTTTTTTTTACCATTATTAATTAATTAATTATTATTCCCATAAATAATAATTAATTTTCCAAAAATCAAATAATAACGCAACTTATCTATTAACAATAGTTATTTAACTCCGTAAATAAATATACAACCGTAAATATTTAATTACTTATCCCTAAGGATATTTGGTCGATTAATCTTTCCGGAATACGACGACTTGAGTTGAGAGTCGAAGTTGGTCTGTATAGCCACCTTGGCTTTCATAGACATTTTCCGTTGTCTATAACGGTTCTCGATAAACGAGAATCCGGACTCGAGATCGTTCGATCATTTAACCGTCGGGTTACTTAACACACGAAATAAATTATTTAAACTCATAAATAAAATACTTTCGCATAACCCTTAATAAAAATACGAATATAGAAACACCAAAGTTAACTGTAAGAAATTATTCAACTTAATATAAAACACTTAAAACACACGAGTTTAGATCAACCCCTCTCTTCCTTGCCTTGATTCCACGAACACAACTTTTCTTTCTCTGCATCAAACAAAAGAGATGCATAAGTATTTCAACAAATACTTAGTGAGGCAATCATCCCGTCTACAAGCTACACACACAAGCGAGTTAAAATATTTAACATAGCTAAACACGAAAATACCGAAAACAATCAACCATCTCAAGAAACGCTCGATCTAGATCCACCCGAGATCATACCCGGCCTATTTCATGAAAACCACATCAAATAATTAAATCGCTTAGATAAGCTTACGGTCATGCACTCACCTCAAGCCACGCACGGAAAATTCCTAAATATTCCCGGAATGAATAGACTTCACTTCTTCAAACGCGTGCCTAACAATAAACCAAAAAAAACGAAACTTAAAACACAAGAAACCAACCAAACACACAATTTGGTCGACCAGACCGACCAGATCGATCGATCCTGATCAGGATCGATCGATCCCACCAAGCCGGAACACACCAGATCGATCGATCCCACCTGGATCGATCGATCCACCACTAGATCGATCGATCGATCTCGCCTGGATCGATCGATCCTGGCCGGCCGTGAGTTTCCCAGATCGATCGTTCACTCCTAGATCGATCGATCTTGGTTCAGATCGATCGATCTAGCCCTGGATCGATCGATCCTAGTGCAATCGCCAACACCGATTTGCACCACTCACACCGACTTGGTCAAGCGATCGAATCACCAACTCCTCAACCACAAACATCAACATGGAGTCATGTTCAAGCACCCTCCGCACACAACTCATGGCCACAAACACCGCCACACCATCACGAAACCAATACCGACAACCTTAACAACCGGCTCCGTTGTCACCACGCTTAAGCCGAACCTCGCCAACGACACCACCGTGACTCACACCCTTTGATCCTCACACTAAAACATCAAGAACCACATGATAAAACAAAGAAAGAGCAGAAGCTTACCCTTTCTAACGGTGATAACAAAGGTGCGAGAGAGAGTTTCGAAGCTTCACCGACACGGCAATCCCGCTTCCTTCTCCTCTCAACACTCACGCCCAACACACACACAGCCACCAAGTTCTCCTTCTTTGACTCTCCCATGCCCAAACACACAGCCACCAAGCTCTCCTTCTTTGGCTCTTCTACGCCCACACCCTCACACAAGAGCCTCCTCTCCTTTGTCTCCACACAAAACTCCACACAAAACTCTACAAACTCTCTTCCTCTTCTCTCACTCTCAAACTCTCCTTCTCTTCTTTTGCAGGTGAAGTGTCGGCAGTTTTTGGAGGCTGCAGGAGAATAATGGAGAGGTGGGGAGGGTGGCTGCATAGGCCTCTTTCTAGGGGTTGAAAAATGAGGAAAGGTGATGGGGACCTCTAGGGAGTAGGCTGCTAGGTAGGGGGTAGGCTAGGTAGGGAGGTTGGAAGCTAATGCTGAATTCAGCTTAAACTTATTTAGCATTTGGTCCTTGAACTTTCCAAAATTTTACAAGGTGACACCAAACTTCTCAATCGATCCCGCACACCCCTACGAGGAAAAATGCGGCGTAATTTCTAATTACTTCACAAATTCCCGGAAATATTTTTTTCCAGAATTTCTACGCATAAATCCCGAATATAAATTCCGAAATTTCCATTTCCGGAACACGGGCGTTACAGTTTAGCTCTCATTTGCACTCGGTTTCAGCAAGTAAGTTTCTCTAAATCGATTTATTTCACGTTTCTGGGTTTGATGTTCTTGATGTTCTTGATGTTCTTGAACCTTCCTGAGCACTCTTAAAGCCAAATCGTTTTAAAACTGCTTAAAACCAAGTTTCTAATGATCTTAATCTTTTAAAATCGATTAATTGATGTTTTGACTACATATAGATGCATCTAGAAGCTATTTAAGAGGAGTTTGGATTATGAAAATTTGAAACCAATGAATTGAATGATTCGTATGTGCTTGTTTGTTATAATCATTGACTCGTTTATGTGCACTCGGTTACCAGACCGAGGGGGCACACTCGGTCCCAACAACCCGAGCTCAAGGCATCGAGCTTGAACAATTCCCTAGTAACTAAACACAAGCTCGGTTGGTCTTGGCCGAGTTGAAGGAACCGAGTTGAGCAAAAAAAACATTGTCTCACGCCTCTTTGATTAATGCATTTCAGGTACCTAACTGCAATGGAACAAAGCGCTTTGAGGAAGCAACAAGCACAGACCTTGGCAAGAAGTTTCTCAGCTGTTAGAGGGACTATCAAGCACCCAACCAGAGAAGAAGAGGATGTTATCAAGCTGTATTCAAGAAACAAGAAGGATATAGCAAGAGGGAAGCGCCCAGAACTGGTTGATGAAGACTCAGAAATGGATGTTGAGGGTGATGAGACTGCTATGGAGGTTGAGTCTCCCAGAGAGGAGAAGAGAAACACCAGAGGGACTAGTAGAAAAGAAACAACTGAGGAAGAGCGCTATAAAGCTCTTATTGCAATGCGTTTCGGAGGAACAAGGTATCCACATCCAGAAACAATGGAAGCACTTGGAATAGCAAGGGATGTGGAGTACTTGTTTGAACAATGCAATCTCAAAACATTCATGGAGATGCCACATGCCGGTTATAAGGAAGAAACGTGCCAATTCCTAGCTTCGCTAAGTTTCCACATCTATGAGAATTCCGAAGAAGCAGAGCAAGACGGTCAGAATCCTGAAGAGTTTGGCTTCATCACTTTCAAAGTACATGAAGTAGGGTATCTACTCTACATAAGCCAGCTAGATGGGATCTTCAACTTCCCAACAGGAGACAACACACTTCAGAACTATGATAAAGAGGAACTGCAAGCACTTTGGGGAGTAATAGCAGAAGGGGAAGGTTATTCATCATCTAGGAACAAGGCAGCTCAAATCAGGAGCCCTGTGATCAGGTATGCACATAAGGCACTTGCAAGCACATTTTTTTCAAGAAAAGTCACGGGAAATGTGAACCAAGGAGAGCTCCAGATGTTAGACACTGCACTTCTAGAAAGGCTCAATGATGAAAGAGGGAGAAAGATCTACCAAGGTGACCAAGCCAATGTAGGAAATACTCTACTTCTGCTATTACAGCTCATGTGGTACAGGGATTGGGCACACATGATGTACAAAAAGAGAAGCTGTGGAGATCTAGTGGTTGGAGGTGTAATCACCCCAATCCTTTTGGCAGCCGGAGTGCCACTACAAAAAGCTCCATATCAACCTGAATGGATAGATATCCCTAATCTGGTCAATCAGCATATTCTGGACAGAAAGAGGATGAAAGGGGGTCATCTATACCAGTTCGCTCACCCCTCAGCTGGACCAAGCAGAATCAAGTTCCCAAGTGCACACTTCACTCAGATTTCTGTCCCCCACTAGAAGCTTTGTATAACCAAGATGAGGAGGTTCCAATCCAGGCAACCAGAGTTGCAGAGGATGAACAACAAGAAGATGAGCCTTATTTCTTTGATGAAGAGCCTCCAGCAAGGACTCTCAAGGAAGCAAATAGGCGAATAAACCTTCTCCAGCGTTTGGGAAGGTGGCAACACAAAACCATGTCTGTTTTGAAGGATACAGTGAAGGATTTGAGTGACTCAGTGAAGTCTATGAAGAAACAAATCAAAGGTCTTAAAGGAAAGAAATCCTCAAGAACTCCTTCAGGCCCTCAGTTGAAACGAAGCGGCTCCTTCAGTTTTAGACCCAGGCAAACAACCTCAGCAGACCCTCCAAGGCATTCAGCAGTTGAACCAAGGCAAAGAAAGAGGAGAGCAACACAAGAGTGGGAGCATGGCACCAGCTCGGTCAGTGCACTCGGCATCCAGACCGAGTCAAGAGCACAGAGACTCCACTCGGCCACTCCACTCGGTCATCTGACCGAGTTATCTCTCAACACACGCTCCAGCTCGGCCAGAGAACTCGGTTACACACCCGAGCTTGAGACATCCAGACCAAGATACACCAGAGAAAGCATGGAAGCCTACACGGACTCCTTCTTTCTACTAAGGTACAACTCCACTCTTCACCATTGTTTATACCATTCATTTTTAGTTTTTCTTATTGTTTTTCATTCTTGAATCTTTCTCTGAATCTTTTATTACACAGGGGACTGTGTAATTCAAGTTTCGGGGAGGGTTTGAGATGCATTTGATATCGTTTACTATTTTGTTATTTCAAATTTTGCATATTGAGTCCGCATAGCATCTCATCTATTTTCATAAGAAAAACCATAAAAATTTGAAAAATTCCAGAAAAGCATTCCACAAAAACAGAGTGTTCATGTAGATTGCATTCATGTTTAGGATTGAGTCTAGATGCATTTCATATAGAATTGTGCATCTGCTTAGGGGACTAGGATGATAAAAGCCTTGTAAGCATGTTGGTTTATGAAATAGTCTCAATGCCCTAGTTAATAGGCTGTCTAATGCATTCATGTAAGTCTGAAGCATAAGACCGCACCATGCCTAGATTGCATTGTTTGATATCTAGTTTTGGCTGAAGCATGTCTTGATCTGATATCATCCTCTATCTATTAGAACCTTAAACTGAATTGCAATTGTCATGTCTATGCCTTTGATTTGAACTCATGGATATCTCACACATATTTGGATTCTCTTACTTTTTTCACCACTCTTGTGAATCCAAGTAGCTGATTCCCATCATTGGAACAGTTTCCCCTACCTTTAACCTTAACCTTCTTTTCAAGCCAACAATACTCTATGTGCGAATGTGAGGCCTATTTCGGGATTGAGCTTGGTAGAAAGTGTTGGGTCTGTGCCGACAAGAATGGTTTCTCATACATATAGTTCTGGTTCATAATCTTTGAGCTCAGTTGTATAAGCTCGGTTAGGAGAACGAGTTCACACCTCGAGTTCACTAAACCGAGCTTGAGCTTCATTTTGGGGTTCAAGGGGAAGAAAAGAAGAGAAAGGAAAGAAAAGAAGTTCTGGGAAAAGGGTATAAGTTGAAAATAAGAAAGCTGCTCTAGTAAAGGAGTTGGGATTTGAAAAAGAAGAAAAGAAATGTATAGGCTCAGAAAGATATAAAAGAAAAGAAAGGCAAAAGCCTGAAGTGTCTTAATGAATAAGAAGAATAGAAGAGCCTTAGTTTTAAAAGAACCCAATCCGCTAGTATAAGCAAGAAACACAAGAACCCTTTTCCTTAGAATAAATGGCAAAAGAAAGAAGAATGAGTTGATCCAAAGAGGATTCATGGCAGAAAAGTGCCTAAGGGTAGATTTAGGATCATCTTCTGGGTTTAGGATTAGGTGGTAGCAGAATCTTTGTATATGGGATGGGTAGATGAGAAATTGTTCTTGTATGCATCGGTTGGCTATCTTACCTTTAGCCTTCTCCTAAAGCTCAGTCTATTCTTGAGAGTCCCATGTTACCTACTATTTAAACCTGTTGCAAAAGGGGCCATCTTTGCCTCTTAACCTTTCCCTTAGCCAAATGAGTTCATTGAAATTGCATAGGCTTGATCCATGGTTACAGAATGAATGAATGTTAAAGGGAATGATTGATTTGATTGCATGTGTAGGTTAAGGCTGGTGTCAGGTTTGTTTTGAAGGGTATGGCTAAAGTTTTAAAAGTAAGGTTTACTTGTTAATGCATTCTAGAACTACTAACTAGGACCTTGATGCTACTTCCTTTATCAGCATGTTTTGGCTCTGAGTCCCAGCATTTCATCAACCTCACCAGCTTATATCTTATAAGTTTGTTTGAGGGCAAGCAAAGACTAAGTTTGGGGGAGTTGATGTCTCTGCATTTTACTACTTTTAAACTCGCATTTTCATCCATTTTAGCATAGTTTCATATACAGTTTCACTCCATATCCATCCACTTCATTCATATAGGTTTCATGATAGGTTTACTTTAGTTTTGCATACATATTGCATATTGGAGTTATCTTTCAGGTGTTTTGGATGTTTGCTGGAGATCAAGGAACATGGAGACACAAGCTCGGTGTGAAGACTCGACTTCAAGACCGAGCTAAGGACTAAGACCAACATGCACTCGACCAAGAGTACTCGACTTGAAGCCAGACCGAGTGCAAAGCAATCCACCAACACCACTCGATCGCATGCACTCGACTTCATGACCGAGCTGGAGGCAGAGAGGGGATAGCACTGGGACAAGAGCACTCGATCACGTCCACTCGACCACCAAACCGAGCTCAGGCAACCGAGTCTGAGGACCCGAAGCCTGAAGCAACACCACTCGATCACACCACTCGACCAGAGGAACCCGAGCTCAAGGCAGCCGACCTAAGGACTTTAGTTTATTTTGTTTTTTGTACTAGGGCTTTTGACCTAGAGTATTTATACTCTGATTAGGTCAGCAGCCGCGGGAGGACGTTTTTTATTCTCTTTTTCTCTGAAAACCTGTCTAGATCTATCTGATTTTGTATTTGCAATTACTTTTGATCCTTGGATCCTTTTGAGTTTATTTCTTCTATTCCTTCTTCATCTCAATCTCTAGATTATGATTATGGAAATTATTTCATTTTCTGGGTTTGTGATTTTGATGATGAAGTCTGTGTAGTGATGAGGGTTCTTGAGGATGAGTTAGATCTGGGTTATGATTCATGGTGATTCTAGTTGATTTAGGGTTCTAAAAGCCTATGATCTCTTCTGGGTTAGCTGTTTCTAATGCTGATTCCATGTACACCCACTTGGAATCTGATCTTGGTGTTTCCTTGTACACCCACTTGTGAAACACCAGATCTGCTAACACTAGAGATCTGGAGCTTCTTTCCAATGATTGATCTTAGATCATAGGAAGCAAGTTGTAGTTTGACATTTATGAGCTGATTCTTAATACTTATTCTCTTTATGTTTCATTGGAATGCTATCTGAGTGTTAGTGACAATCAATGGGGCATAGGTGTGGATTCCAAGATTAGGAAGTTTAGAGAATCTGGTGATAGTTGTAACTGGGAAGTGGAACTATCACTCTGTTGATGCTCATAGTTGAGAGATCCCTCCTATGAAGTTGTTTATGAAATCACTAGCTTTCACCATGATGAATCCCAGATCCAGAACTCATCCTTAGGACCTTTCTCTCCCTTGATAGTTTTCTACTTTCTCATACTCTGTTTTCCTGTTCTTAGCTTACTCTGTTTCTGTTTCTAGTTTCTTTTACTTATTTTTAGTTCCTGCTTTAGTTGTTTCACCCTGTCACTTTCATCCAGTTTAATTGGCTTGAATTAGATAGATTTGCTACATCCTGATTGCTTGCATAATCCCGATTGGATTCGATATCCCTTTGTACTACAAATTGGGCAATAGATAGCTTTAGGTGTAAAAACCTAGTTATCAACTATCAGCTTGTAAATGGTCAAATCCAAGCATTGATATTTCATATTACCATCCCTAGGTGTTGGTTTAGTCTCAATATGTGTCTTCTTGCTACAACTCCCAACTTCACCCTAAGAAACTCCTAAGGGATTCAAAGAAGTATCATAATTGTGGGATAAGGTATACCGTTTTTTTCTTACCTTGGCTTTCTTCTCCACCTTGGTAGCAAGCTTTATCACGTAATCAAGAGTCCTAATAAGCTGAAAGTCAGCCATTGATGAAGTTTCATCACTCAGTCCATGTACAAAGCCCGAAATGCCTCCCTGTTGTGGCTCTTGAACATCGCCATGCAGTTGTTAGGGATCCAACTTCGTTGAGTACACTTCAGCAGTTCTATTCACTCTTCTTTGTATTTTGGCTGCTCATAACAACGTTTTGGGACTATCAGCTTGTAAATGGCCAAATCCGTATCTATCAAAGCATTGATTCTTCATATTAACATCCATAGGTGTTGGTTTATTCTCAATATGTGTCTTCTTGCTACAACTCCCAACTTCACCCTAAGAAACTCCTATGGGATATAAAGAAGTATCACAATTGTGGGATAAGGTATCACGTTTGTTTCTTACCTTGGCTTTCTTCTCCACCCTTGTAGCAAGCTGTATCACGTGATCAAGAGTCGTAATAGGCTGAAGCTCAGCCATTGATGAAGATTCATCACTCAATCCTTGTACAAAGACTACAATGCCTCCCTGTTTCAGCTCTTGAACATCGCCAGGCAATTGTTAAAGATCCAATTTCGTTAAGTAGACTTCAGCAGTTCTATTCACTCTCCTTTGTATTTTGACTGGTTATAACTCAATTTGTAGGACTATCAGCTTGTAAATGGTAAAATCTAAGCATTGCTTCTTCATATTAACATCCTAGGTGTTGGTTTAGTCTTAATATGTGTCTTAATGGTACAACTCCCAACTTCACCCTAAGAAACTCCTACGGGATTCAAAGAAGTATAATAATTGTGGGATAAGGTATAACGTTTTTTTTTTCTTACCTTGGCTTTCTTCTCCACCTTGGTAGCAAGCTTTATCACGTGATCAAGAGTCGTAATAGGCTGAAGCTCAGCCATTGATGAAGATTCATCACTCAATCCTTGTACAAAACCTACAATGCCTCCCTGTTTCAGCTCTTGAACATCGCCAGGCAATTGTTAAAGATCCAACTTCGTTAAGTAGACTTCAGCAGTTCTATTCACTCTCCTTTGTATTTTGACTGGTTATAACTCAATTTGTAGGACTATCAGCTTGTAAATGGTAAAATCTAAGCATTGCTTCTTCATATTAACATCCTAGGTGTTGGTTTAGTCTCAATATGTGTCTTAATGGTACAACTCCCAACTTCACCCTAAGAAACTCCTATGGGATTCAAAGAAGTATAATAATTGTGGGATAAGGTATAACGTTTTTTTTCTTACCTTGGCTTTCTTCTCCACCTTGGTAGCAAGCTTTATCACGTAATCAAGAGTCCTAATAGGCTAAAGCTCAGCCATTGATGAAGATTCATCACTCAATCCTTGTACAAAGCCTACAATGCCTCCCTGTTTCAGCTCTTGAACATCGCCAAGCAATTGTTAGAGATCTAACTTTGTTGAGTACACTTCAGCAGTTCTATTAACTCTCCTTTGTAATTTGACTAATCATAACTCCATTTTTGGGACTATCAGCTTGTAAATGGCAAAATCCTTATCTATCAAAGCATTGCTTCTTCATATTAACATCCATAGGTGCTAGTTTAGTCTCATTATGTATCTTATTGCTACAGCTCCGAACTTCAACCGCAGAAACTCCTATGGGAGTGAAAGAAGTATCAGAATTATGGAACGTTTGTTTCTTACCTTAGCTTTCTTCTCCACCTTGGTAGCAAACTTTATCATGTAATCAAGAGTCCTAATAGGCTGAACCTCTGCCACTGATGAATTTTCATCACTCAAACCTTGTACAAAGCCTACAATGCCTCCCTGTTACGGGCCTTGAACATCGCCTAGCGATTGTTAGAGATCCAACTTCATTGAGTACACTTCAACAGTTATATTCACTCTCCTTGGTATGGTGACTGGTCATAACTCCGTTTTGGGACTATCAGCTTGTAAATGGCCAAATTTTTGTTAATCAAAGCTTTGCTTTTTCATATTAACATCCATTGGTGCTGGTTTAGTCTTATTATGTGTCGTCTTGCTACAACTTCAAACTTCAACCTCAGAAACTCCTATGAGATTCTCCACCTTGGTAGCAAGTTGTATCACGTGATCAAGAGTCCTAATAGGTTGAAGCTCAGCCATTGATTATGATACATCATTCAATCCTTGTACAAAGCCTACAATGCCTCATTGTTTCAGCTCTTGAACATCGCCAAGCAATTGTTAGAGATCCAACTTCGTTGAGTACACTTCAGCAGTTCTATTCACTCTCCTTTGTATTTTGACTGGCTTTCTGCTCCACCTTGGTAGCAAGCTGTATCACGTGATAAAGACTCCTAATAGGCTGAAGCTCGGCCATTGATGAAGATTTATCACTCAATCCTTATACAAAGCCTACAATGCCTCCCTGTTTCAGCTCTTGATCATCGCCAAGCAATTGTTAGAGATCCAACTTCATTGAGTACACTTCACCACTTCAATTCACTCTCCTATGTATTTAGACTGGTCATAACTCAATTATTGGGACTATCAACTCTTAAATTTCCAAATCCTTATCTATCAAAGCATTGCTTCTTCATATTAATATCTATAGGTGATGGTTTAGTCTCATTATGTGTCTTCTTCCTACAACTCCGAACTCCAACCTCGGAAACTCCCATGGGATTAGAAGAAGTATCAAAATTGTGGGATAAGGTATAACGTTTGTTTATAACCTTGGCATTCTGCTCCACCTTGGTAGCAAGCTGTATCACGTGATAAAGACTCCTAATAGGCTGAAGCTCAACCATTGGTGAAGATTTATCACTCAATCCTTGTACAAAGCCTACAATGCCTCCATGTTTAAGCTCTTGAACATCGCCGAGCAATTGTTAGAGATCCAACTTTGTTGAGTACACTTCAACACTTCTATTCACTATCCTTTGTATTTAGACTGGTCATAACTCCATTTTTGGGACTATCATCTTGTAAATGGCCAAATCCTTGTCTATCAAAGCATTGTTTCTTCTTATTAACATCCATTGGTAATGGTTTAGTCTCATTATGTGTCTTCCTGCTACAACTCCTAACTTCAACCTCAGAAACTCCCATGGGATTAGAAGAAGTATCATAATTGTGGGATAAGGTATAAAGTTTGTTTCTTACCTTGGCTTTCTTCTCCACCTTGTTAGCAAGCTTTATCATGTAATCAAGAGTCCTAATAAGCTGAAGCTCAACCATTGATGAAGATTCATCACTCAATCCTTGTAAAAAGACTACAATGCATCCCTCTTGCAGCTCTTGAACATCGCCAAGCAATTGTTAGAGATCCAATTTCATTGAGTACACTTCAGCACTTCTATTCACTCTCCTTTGTATTTAGACTGGTCTTAACTCCATTATTGGGACTATCAGCTTGTAAATGGCCAAATCCTTGTCTATCAAAGCATTGTTTCTTCTTATTAACTAACATCCATTGGTGATGGTTTAGTCTCATTATGTGTCTTCTTGCTACAATTCCCAACTTCACCCTAAGAAACTCCTATGGGATTCAAAGAAGTATCAGAATTATGGGATAAAGTATAACGTTTGTTTCTTACCTTGGCTTTCTTCTCCATCTTGTTAGCAGGCTTTATCATGTCATCAAGAGTCCTAATAGGCTAAAGCTCAACCATTGATGAAGATTCATCACTCAATCCTTGTACAAAGCCTACAATGCATCCCTCTTGGAGCTCTTGAACATCGCCAAGCAATTGTTAGAGATCCAACTTCATTGAGTACACTTCAGCACTTCTATTCACTCTCCTTTGTATTTAGACTGGTCTTAACTCCATTATTGGGACTATCAGCTCTTAAGTGGTAAAATCCTTGTCTATCAAAGCATTGCTTCTTCATATTAACATCCATAAGTGATGGTTTAGTCTCATTATGTGTCTTCTTCCTACAACTCCTAACTTCAATCTCAGAAACTCCCATGGGATTAGAAGAAGTAACATAATTGTGGGATAAGGTATAACGTTTGTTTCTTACCTTGGCTTTCTTCTCCACCTTGGTAGCAAGCTGTATCACGTGATAAAGACTCCTAATAGGCTGAAGCTCGGCCATTGATGAAGATTTATCACTCAATCCTTGTACAAAGCCTACAATGCCTCCCTGTTTCAGCTCTTGATCATCGCCAAGCAATTGTTAGAGATCCAACTTCATTGAGTACACTTCAACATTTCTATTCACTCTCCTTTGTATTTAGACTGGTCTTAACTCCATTATTGGGATTATCAGCTTGTAAATGGCCAAATCCTTGTCTATCAAAGCATTGTTTCTTCTTATTAACTAACATCCATTGGTGATGGTTTAGTCTCATTATGTGTCTTCTTGCTATAACTCCCAACTTCACCCTAAGAAACTCCTATAGGATTCAAAGAAGTATCAGAATTATGGGATAAGGTATAACGTTTGTTTCTTACCTTGGATTTCTTCTCCATCTTGTTAGCAAGCTTTATCATGTAATCAAGAGTCCTAATAGGCTGAAGCTCAACCATTGATGAAGATTCATCACTCAATCCTTGTACAAAGCCTACAATGCATCCCTCTTGCAGCTCTCGAACATCGCCAAGCAATTGTTAGAGATCCAATTTCATTGAGTACACTTCAACACTTCTATTCACTCTCTTTTGTATTTAGACTGGTCTTAACTCCATTATTGGGACTATAAGCTCTTAAATTTCCAAATCCTTGTCTATCAAAGCATTGCTTCTTCATATTAATATCCATAGGTGATGGTTTAGTCTCATTATGTGTCTTCTTCCTACAACTCCTAACTTCAACCTAAGAAACTCCCATGGGATTAGAAGAAGTATCATAATTGTGGGATAAGTTATAACGTTTGTTTCTTACCTTGACTTTCTTCTCCACCTTGGTAGCAAGTTGTATCACGTGATAAAGACTCCTAATAGGCTGAATGATGAGGACATCCCTACAAGCACCCCTGGAGCTGAGGAGAGTGTCATTACAATTCCGAAACTAAGGAGAAGTCCCAGAACAAGAGGAGGACTCAAGAGTGTAAGAGAAGACTTTAACAAGTCCGTAGAGAGCTTGATTACTCTAATGGAACATGAAGAGCTTAAGGGGACACTTCTCACTAAGGAGATCGATCAAGAGACTCCAATGGATCCGACAAACATGGGAAACACCTTAGGAGATGAGGATTCAAAGCAGATTATACGCGCACAACTCAAGTCTTCATCAATAGCGTTTTTGCCGGTTTTACAAGGACATCAAGAATCGACACTCTTCGTCATCACCAAGAACGCAACGTGAGTATTTGAATTATGCTTTAGACTCATGAGTTTTATATTGTTGTTTTGCAGGGTTTTCTTTTTATTCGAGTCGTTATAAGTCCCAGCGTTTTTGTAATAGAGAGTCTAGAAAGCGTGTCATTTTATTTCTTTCCTTATTTGTATTTTCGGCCAAAGAAGCCACCAGCTGCTGAGCTATTTATAAAGCTCCTTCTCAGCTTGTATCATTTACCCTATTATTAATAAAGAACCACGTTTTTCTTCTTGAAGAAACTCTAGCCGCTTGTTATCTCCTGCGTGTGACTTGCTTGCAGATTTGAAGCTTAGACTTATCAAAGCCTTTCCACCAGCTTTGTGGCGTCTCTCGATCCACCCTTGTTACCTAGCATCCATCTCATCTCATCGCCTCTCTCAAACTGAGTGCTACCACCGTTTGAAAGGCTCCACTCCAATACACTTCGATCCCTTCTTCGTCATTCAAAGAGAGTGTTACCACTCGTTGTTTGGCTCCGCACCTATCCCCATCTAGCTCACGGTCTGTGGCTGTACCATCTGGTATCAGAGCCTAAACGCTCCCCTCTCAGGTTGTTTTCAACCCCTTTTACCTTTATTTAGTTTGCTGTGGTTGTTTGTTTCAATCCCTATCAAGAAAAACCAAATAAAAAAATCTGTTTCATAGTTTTTCAATTTTTCATCTGTTGTGTTGTTTCGATTTTATAAAATTCAAAACAATTCATCAAAATATTTCGTCTTCTGTTTTAGCTTCTCAAAACCTTTTAAAAACTATAAAAATTGTCCCCCTTATTTTAGAAATTCGTTTGCTATTTTTCGTTCACGAAAACTTGAGACACAGAAATTTTGCTAATTTCTCTGTTTTGTGTTTGGCTTGAAGGAACTTTGATTTCTTGTTTGATTTATTTGTTCAATTCCCTTTTGCACTTGATCTGTTTGCTAGTGTACTACAGGAACCTCGACATGGGAGAGGAGGTACACGTCAACATGAACCAGCTCTTGGAAGCCATAAGGTCCGTTAATGACCGTCTCGCACGCCTAGAAGCGCGACCTCAGCCGGTTAGAGAGGGACAGGGAGAGAACCCCAACAGGGCTAGACCTCGAACAGAGGACGAAGTTGTTGAAGACTCGGAAGATTATGAGGATGATCTGTTGCCAGATCCCAATATTCGCGTTAGGAGACAGGAGAGGGCTAGAGATCGGAACCTAGGTGATGAACGACCAAGGCATGAAGGCAAAGATTTGAAGCTGACTGCACCAACGTTTGCTGGAAGAGTAAACCCTGAAGCCTACCTTGATTGGGAGAAGAGAATGGAAAATATCTTCGAATATTATGGATACTCGGATGCAAGAAAAGTCTCTCTCAGTGCTGCTCAGTTCACGGAGAACGCTTTAGCGTGGTGGGATAGAGAAGTTTCTGAGAGAAGAAGACTTAGACACGACCAAATTAGTACGTGGGGTGATATGAGGTACCAGCTCAGGAAACGATACGTTCCATCATACTACCATAGGGATTTGCAGAAGAAGTTTAGGAAACTCACTCAAGGGAGCAAATCAGTAGAGGAATATTTCGAGGAGTTTGAAATGCTTAGGAACAGATTAGAGGTTGAGGAATCAGAGGAGACTCTAATGGCTCAGTTCTTGGACGGCTTACATGACAGAATCGCAAGGAAGGTTGAAAGGCAAGCCTACCGAGATTTGGAGGAATTGTTGCACTTAGCTATACAAGCCGAGCAGCACATTAAGAGGAAGACTGCTCAGACTAGTAGGAGCAAGCCTACTTGGACTTCCCAGCCCCAGCGAAGCCTAGACAAAGGAAAGTCTATAGAGGCTGAATCTAAGTTCAAGAAAAATGTTCTGGAACCCTCGAAACCGAGCAGGACTGAACCGGGTAAGTTCCAATCTCAAAATACTAGAACTCGTGACATCACTTGTTTCAAATGCCAGGGAAAGGGTCACTATGCAAGGGAGTGCCCAAACCAGCGAGTTATGGTACTTAGAGACAATGGAGAGTACGAGTCCGAGGATGAAGTCAATGAGGAGCAAGTGGAGTCCGAAGAGGATATAGTTGATTATCCAGAGGTGGGACAACTCTTAGTGACAAGAAAATATTCCACTCTCGGTGCACAATAGACTCTAAGGTATGTAGTCTTATAATCGACGGTGGTTCTTGTACTAATGTTGCAAGCAAGTATTTGGTTGATAAGCTAAGTCTCAAGAAGACAAAGCATCCAAGTCCCTACCGTCTCAAGTGGCTCAATGATGAAACGGAGCTCAAGATCTCGGAGCAAGTCACTGTGGCATTCAGCATTGGGAAGTATGCGGACCAAGTCATATGCGACGTAGTTCCCATGCAAGCTGGTCACTTACTCCTAGGACGGCCGTGGCAGTTTGACAAGGATACCATTCATAGTGGCCGCACCAACTTCTATAGTTTCAGCCATAACAACCGAAAGCATAGTCTAGCACCACTTACTCCTCAAGAGGTGATGTGGACATCCAAGAGGACCCTAACAAACAGACCAAGATACCACCACTAAGAGGAGGGCCGATGACACGAGCAAGAGCTAAGAGTTCGCAAGGGTTCAAGAAGGCCGTTAGCCTTTGACTCGGTACGAACCAAATGGACATAAACAAAGAGATCACCGAGCCAATAACACCTCCACTCACTCCCAATGATCAAGGAGTATCCACAAGTAATCTTGGATCACAAGAAAGCAACATTACTCCTCAAAACGAAGATTACTTGCACAACATGGAATGGCCTCTCATGCGGACAAAGAAAGTGATTTCACTCTTTGTCCTTTCATTGGCATGTTGAGGCATAAAGACATCACTAGGGATTGTACTCTTTTTCCTTTCCATTAGTTTTATCCCAAGAGGTTTTCCAAGGAAGGTTTTAACGAGGCAACAACCTAGTGGTGCAAGTGGTTTCAAAGGTATTCTTTGAAGGGCCGAATTGATCAAGAAGCCCACCATGTTTCTAGTTCAGTTCTAAGCCTTAAAATGACAACTATTGAATTCCACTTAAGCCCAATAAGGAGCTGGAGGCGCACCAAGAGTTGCCCTAACCATTTGAACCAAGCATCCACCTTAATGCTCCATTAGCTCCATGTTTTAAGGAACCTTTTTTATTTGTTAATTGCTTTTGCTTTTAGCCATGTTTCATTGGCTTTGTTTGTGTATTGTTTATGTTCCTTGTTTTTTGTAATTTGTCATATTTGTAACCTAGAGGTCGAGCCTATATAATGGACTCAACATCCTCAAGGAAAGGACACACTTGAATATCAAACAACTCAGTTTTCTATCTAAGCTTCAACCGCTTAAACCTTTGTTCTCTCTACTTGTTTGTGCGAATCCCAGCAAGTGAAGGACCCTCAGTCGTATCACAAGCCTTCCCATACCTTGTGTGGTCGATTATCAATCCACAGACCCGCTCCTAAAGCCTTTGATTTCACCTTAGTTCCCGAACAGCAACCGCACGGTCATTCGGAAACTCACCTTGTCCGAAGCTTGTATCATTTTGGTGTCAGAGCTGAAGATCCATCCACAACCACCAGGTTGTATCTATCTTTACTTGTTTTTATCCTTTACTTTCGTATCCTGCATTAGTTTTCTTTCCAAAACGAAAAACTCAAAAGAAAATTGTTTTTACCGATTGTTTCCTTCTCGTTTTACCTCTTCGTCTTGTTTTAATTTTCATAAATTCATAAAAACTCCTAAAAATATTCTGTCACTTGTTTTAGAATCTAGACTCATTATATAAAATATAAAAATTAAGTTTGTTAAATTATTACTCGTTTCAATATTTTTACTGAAATCTTTTACTAGTTTACCGAATCGGGTAAAATTTCGAGAATTTGTTCCCAACACTAAAACCACTGTGTTTTTCAAATTCTTGTGAGGGACTATGGCTGAGAATGGACTAGAAACATTGGCCAGATCCATTGCTGACATGAGAGCAGACATAACTCAAAGATTTGGAGCTATTGAAGAGAGAATCACGCACATCGAGCACCCGCCAAGAAGGGCCCCGCCGCGGAATGACGAGCCAGCAAGAAACAATCCGCCACCAAGGAATAACCCTCCTCCAAGGCGCTGACATTTGGAGTCTGATGATGAAGAAGAACCACCTGATCCTCCGAGAAGAGACCGCTATGACCAACCACCCCGGCGAGACAATATCGACCCTAAACTCACCTTGCCAACGTTTGCGGGTCGAGTAGATCCTGATGCTTATCTAGATTGGGAAAAAAGGATGGACAGGATATTTGAGTGCTATGAGTATAGTGAACCAAAGAAGGTAGCCGTGGCAGCAGCACAACTCACTGAACATGCCTTGTCTTGGTGGGATAGAGAAGTTGCCGAGAGAAGACGGAACCGGTACGGCCAAGTAGACACATGGGCTGATATGAAGTTTTATTTCAAGAGAAGATACGTCCCACACCACTATCATCGTGAAATCCAGAGAAGATTTAGGCGACTAACTCAAGGAAGCAAATCCGTAGAAGAATACTACGATGAGTTCGAGACACTCAAGAACCGTCTAGAGCTAGACGATTCGGAGGAGTCCCTAATGGCACAATTTGTCGATGGGTTGCAAGAACGGATATCACAAAAGGTAGAGCTTCATCCATACCACCAAATGGATGAACTATTGCATTTGGCAATCCAAATAGAACAACAAGAGAAGCGCAAGGCCTCAACGAAACAAGTGAACCCTCAAACGTACGGCGCATGTAACGGACGATTTCAACCGCGAGACCGAGCCAAGTCCGTAGAGATCGAGTCAAGATTCAAAGGAAAAATCCCCGAGACGTCTAAGGCCCCGAGAGCTGAGTCTACCCGAGTCACTACGCCCCAAACACGCAACCGAGACATAGTTTGTTACAAATGTCAAGGAAGAGGCCATATGGCCCGAGAATGTCCAAACACCAAAATCATGATTCTCACTAAGGATGGAGGCTATGAAACTCAAGAAGAATCTGAAGAGGAGCGTGAGGAGTCAGAAGATTACGTTGAGTATCCATAGAAGGGAGAGATCCTCATGATAAGGCGTATACTAAACGCAATCGTCGAACCCGACGAGATGGCCCAAAGAGAAAATATTTTCCACACCAAGTGCTTAGTGGAGGGCAAAACATGTAGCCTAATCATCGATGGAGGCTCATGTACCAATGCTGCAAGCTCTTACATGGTTGATAAGCTACGACTTAAGAAAGAAAAACATCCTCAGCCTTACAAGTTACGTTGGCTCAACGACAACTCCGAGCTCAAGGTCCATGAGCAAGTGAAAATCTCTTTTAGTATCGGGAAATATCAAGACCAAGTGACTTGCGACGTAGTTCCTATGCAAGCGGGACACATTCTTTTGGGACGACCATGGCAATTCGACAAGGAGGCCACACATCACGGCCGCATAGCGCTCTTCCTCAGTTGTTTCTTTTCTCCTCGTCCCTCTGGTGTTTTTCCTCTCCTCTCTGGGAGACTCAACCTCCATAGCAGTTTCACCACCCTCAACTTCCATTTCTGAGTCTTCATCAACCAGTTCAGGGCGCTTTCCTCTTGCTATATCTTTCTTGTTTCTTGAATACAGCTTGATGACATCCTCCTCTTCTCTGGTTGGGTGCTTGATAGTTCCTCTGACAGCCGAGAAACTTCTTGCCAAAGCCTGTGCTTGTTGTCTCCTCAAAGCGCTTTGTTCCATTGCAGTTAGGTACCTGAAATGCATTAATAAAAGAGGCATGAGATAGTGTTTGAATGAACTCGGTGCCTTCAACTCGGCCAAGACCAACCGAGCTTGATTTTAGATACTAAGGGAATGTTCAAGCTCGATGCCTCGAGCTCGGGTTGATGGTCCGAGTGTGCTCACTCGGTTGGGTGACTGAGTGCACGTAACCGAGGCAAAGATCATAACAAGCAAGCATATACGAATCATTCAATCCATTTAAAGAACACTTAATCATTAGTTCACAAGGCTTCATCTCTATGTCCAAAGTTCCGTTTCTGGGTAATATCAAGCGCCTAATGCATAACTCATGCCTATCTAAGAACATTTTTCAGAATTTCATTCAAAATGTTTAAGCAAGTTTGAACATGGTGAATGCATAGAAGTTGTAAGTTTTTAGACACTTGTGAGCTAGCAAATTCAAATTTTCCTCAAGAACATGCAAGTTCTAAACCTAGAAAACCCAGAAAAATTTTTAGCTTTCATAATCTAAACTTCTCTTAAATCGCTTCTAGATGTATCAATATGTAGACAAAGCATCAATTAATCGGTTTTAAAAAGATTAAGATCATTAGAAACTTGGTTTTAAGCAGTTTTAAACGATTTGGCTTTAAGAACGCTCAAGTATGTTCAAGAATATTAAGAACATCAAGAACATCAAACCCAGAAACGTGAAATGAATCGAATAGAGAAACTTACTTGATGAAACCGAGTGTGTAATGAGAGCTAAACCGAGTTTAAATGCCTAGAAGGTACGAGCTCGAGATGATGAACTCGAGCTAACTAAATCGAGCTTGGTAACTTTTATGAATTTTTTTTTTTTTTTGAAAACTTGAGCTTCTAGAGATAATAGCTATTGAAAAATGTCAAGTGTGAGGATGATGAATGAGAGGAGTGCATGAGGGTGTTTTAAAGACATTTTTGGGAGTGAAAGGAGCAAGAGGACAAAGATGTGGTCCCAACCGAGTGTATGAATCGAGTACAATTCAAATTTGAATCTAGATCTACTTTCAAATTTGAATTGGTGCAAGGAGAGGGAAGAAACGTTGACTCGTTGACCAAGCTCGGTCAACCTTGGTCGAGTTGACCGAATGTTGACATTGCTCGTTAAAAACCTTATCTCGGAAAACCACTTGGGAAAAACCAGAGACGAAGGAAAAGAGTGCAAGTGGATCATACGGCCATGCTCTAGCCATCTCGAGTGTGTATCTTGACTGGTGTGGCCTTGACACAACCACTAATACTCGAGTGATCCTCTTGAGTCTTTGCCGGATGTAGCAACACTCCATTATCGTAGTGTAACTTCTTGATCCGTAACAATTCTTGACTCCTAAAGCTGCTTTCCTAGCTCCTTTTGCTCTTGGATCGAACACCACTCCTTGTGCATCACCATCTCCAAGTCCTTGTGTCTTGATGCTTCCTAGGATCGTATCATGCCCCTCCTGTTGAAAAGGATTTTTCCTCAAATCCGCTTGACCTGCCACAAACAACATTAAGTTAGAAGCATCAAAAGGGTAAAACAACAATGACTTATCTTGGTAATGAAAAGAAAGGGAAAGAGTAGTGTCGGGAATTCTCAAGAGAGATTCATCTTCATGGTGGCGTCCTTTGAGAACATTGGGGAGAACTCCCAGCATCTCCATCAGAAGAAATATCTTGAAAACGTTTAGCTCCTTTGACTTAACGACTCCAATTCCAGTCCTTGCAAAGAAATTTGGCGAGAGAACTTCCAGATCCGGTGGCTCCTCCTTTGTACCTGCAATGTTTTCAACAGCTTTGGCAAAGAGCAAGTGTGTTATCACAGTCATGGAAGTACCATAAACAAATAAACACTTCTTAGCTTGATTCAAAACATTATCCTTGTCAAGTTCTTCTTTTTCATGCATCTTAATACAAGAATTCTGTTCAGAATATTCTTTGAATAATCCTAACTTTTTCTCAATCATTTCTGGATAAAATAAAATCATATTCACAGCCCTTAAATCATGAGAAACAAGTCGAGATGAAGGGATACTTACCTGAACAAGGTCCTTGGTGTATTTGGTGCTTGTAAGTATCACAACAAATGAAAATAGTGTTGGATCCGGGGGTTCTTCTTGGATCAGGGCATTGTTGGTGACCATTTCATACTCTCTAGAGGTGTCTAAAAACTCTCTTGGTCGCCAATGATAGGTTAAGAATGATCCAGATGATGAAAGATCCATTTTAGGCTCCACGGGAAACTTTTGAAGTGATGTGATCCAAAACTCGAACGGTACAGGTCTTGAACGTTCTAGATAGTCTCCAGGTCTCCAAATGTGGCTTTGAGAGGCATCTTGATGAAGACAACAGATGGTTTTTGTAACGCCCGTGTTCCGAAAAATGGAAACTTCGGAAATAATAATCGGGATTCATGCGTAGATTTTTTCCGAGAAAATATTTCCGGGAATT
Source organism: Barbarea vulgaris (assembly GCA_963667165.1). Taxonomy (NCBI): domain Eukaryota; kingdom Viridiplantae; phylum Streptophyta; class Magnoliopsida; order Brassicales; family Brassicaceae; genus Barbarea; species Barbarea vulgaris. The sequence goes on along the minus strand of OY763889.1, from coordinate 8,539,679 downwards.
TCTGGAGTAATTAGGAAGTTACACGCATTTTTCCCGTAAGGGGGTGTTCGGAGTCGATTTAGGAGTTTGGGGTCAATTTGGGAATTTTCGGGAATTCAGAGACCCAAATCCTAAATTAACACCCGTGTTCCGGAAAAAGAGAAATTTTGGAATTTACATCCGAGATTTATGGAAAGATCTTTGGAAAGTATTTCCGGGAAATTTTCGGAGTATTTTGGATGTTGCGCCGCATTTTTCCCCGTAGGGGTGTGCGGGATCGATTGAGAAGTTTAGGGCCATTTTGTGAACTTTTGGAAAGTTCAGGGACCAAACTTCAATTGTTTTTAAACTGAATTAAATCAGTTGTGCAATCAATTCCACCATTTCTCTTCCACCGCAGCCTCCCCTCCTTTTTCCATCACCTTTTCTCCATTTTCCACCCCTAGCCTCTTAGAGTTCCCCACACCTTTTGACAAATCAGTCCACCTTTTCTTCCCTAGAGTCAGCTGCACCTTCTCTCATTCTCCTTGCCGACACTTCAGCTGCAACAAGAGAAAAAGAAAAGTTAAGAAAAGAGAGAGTTAGAGAGAAGGAGAGAAGGAGGAGGAAAAGTGGTGTGGAGAGCAAAGAAGTGGAGTGGGCTGAGTTGTGTGTGGTGTGGAGATCAAGTGAGGCGGAGACTTGTGAGTCTTGTGGCTGTGTGTGAGGGCGTGGTGAGCTAGAGCCAAAGAAGGCGAGTTTGTTGGCTGAGTGTGTGCTGTGGTGGTATGCAAGAGAGGAGTAAGTTGGAGAGCTGTTTCGTGGGTGAGAAGGGAAAAGGAGTTTGACCTAGCAAATCGTTTGCAAAGGTAGCGAATTTTTGTGGAGTTGTAGTTAAGTCTCTTATCTAGATGTACCAGAGGCAAGGATGGAAACAAGATTTAAAAAGTGGTTCGAGAAGCAAGCTGAGGCTTGAGTTTCCATCGATGGTTTCTAACTTCACATTTTGAGTTGTATGTCGTGTTGTATACGATGAATATTATGTGAATTGAATAAGAGGAGTAATCTTATGAGTTTATGACTTGTGATGTCATGTGAGTAAAGAAGAGGTTATTAGAGTTTAAACTGGAAGTATTCTTCGAACAAGGTTAAATGGAGTACCCTGAGTAAGTGGTTATACCTTAAGATAACATGTGTAGTGGTTATAGGATAGGTTGATATTCCAGGATGGGAATATGGTTGGTGAGTGTCACAATGTGATGAGGTGTGTGGACTCTGTGAGATAGATTCGGTCGGACATGCTTATAGACGTTAGACTAGCTTGCTCCAAGGACTGGTGGGTCCTGTACGATTCATGGGAGATGGATTTCTCCAGAGGCGGGGATGAGGATTTCCCCAGATACCAGAGCTCGAAGGACTTGTGAGTCCTGAGAGTGGGAGTGGTATGAGTGTGATACCCATAGCTTGAAGGTCTTTGTGACCTGAGAGTGCGAGTGGTATGGTTGTTATACCCAGAGCTCGAAGGGCTGACGAGTCCTGAGAGTGGGAGTGGTATAGGTGGGATGCCGATGGCTTGCAGGACTTTGTGGCCTGTAAGTGAGAGTGGCATGAGGTACCCAGAGCCCAGAGTGCATTGCACAGAGGGTGGGAGTGATACGAGTATGAGTTGGGAGCAGTGTATGTCTATAACGTGAGTATAAGCATAGCGGCTGAATAGAGATCTCGGGAGTGGTTGGGTTGCGACTTGGGAATAGAGTCGTGTTTCTAGTTAAACTTGTTAAGGGAAAATGAGATAAGTGGTTTGATCGGATGGCTCATGAGCAGTTCTATGCGGTAGTTCCGATTCTCGAACGTATGGTACTTGTTTGTTTTATTACGTTCGTCATAAGGAATCGCTAAAAAGAATGGCTAAGTATTAAAAGCTGTCTTATCTAACTCTTGTCAAAAGTTCTCTGAAGCAAGTTGACGCTAGATGGTTTACGGGGTTGTTGGATAGGTAGAGTTGTATGGTCGGGTTGACCATGAGAGGGTAGGGATCGTTGCAACGATGTGTGGTCGAGTTCATTGGGGATGAACTGTGCCGTAGATTCGAGGACGAATCTATGTTAGTGGGGGAGAATTGTAACGCCCGTGTTCCGAAAAATGGAAACTTCGGAAATAATAATCGGGATTCATGCGTAGATTTTTTCCGGAAAAATATTTCCGGGAATTTCTGGAGTAATTAGGAAGTTACACGCATTTTTCCCGTAAGGGGGTGTTCGGAGTCGATTTAGGAGTTTGGGGTCAATTTGGGAATTTTCGGGAATTCAGAGACCCAAATCCTAAATTAACACCCGTGTTCCGGAAAAAGAGAAATTTTGGAATTTACATCCGAGATTTATGGAAAGATCTTTGGAAAGTATTTCCGGGAAATTTTCGGAGTATTTTGGATGTTGCGCCGCATTTTTCCCCGTAGGGGTGTGCGGGATCGATTGAGAAGTTTAGGGCCATTTTGTGAACTTTTGGAAAGTTCAGGGACCAAACTTCAATTGTTTTTAAACTGAATTAAATCAGTTGTGCAATCAATTCCACCATTTCTCTTCCACCGCAGCCTCCCCTCCTTTTTCCATCACCTTTTCTCCATTTTCCACCCCTAGCCTCTTAGAGTTCCCCACACCTTTTGACAAATCAGTCCACCTTTTCTTCCCTAGAGTCAGCTGCAACTTCTCTCATTCTCCTTGCCGACACTTCAGCTGCAACAAGAGAAAAAGAAAAGTTAAGAAAAGAGAGAGTTAGAGAGAAGGAGAGAAGGAGGAGGAAAAGTGGTGTGGAGAGCAAAGAAGTGGAGTGGGCTGAGTTGTGTGTGGTGTGGAGATCAAGTGAGGCGGAGACTTGTGAGTCTTGTGGCTGTGTGTGAGGGCGTGGTGAGCTAGAGCCAAAGAAGGCGAGTTTGTTGGCTGAGTGTGTGCTGTGGTGGTATGCAAGAGAGGAGTAAGTTGGAGAGCTGTTTCGTGGGTGAGAAGGGAAAAGGAGTTTGACCTAGCAAATCGTTTGCAAAGGTAGCGAATTTTTGTGGAGTTGTAGTTAAGTCTCTTATCTAGATGTACCTTTTTGCGGAATTGGATTTGAGTTAATATTCTGAAAGTTATTCACGTTTCCCTGAGGCGCTCTGTTTCAGACGCGAAACGGACCAACGTGGATTCAAAGGGCAATCGCGAGTTCGTCTACCGTTGGATCATCTTGAAACTTTGTAGTTAGCTTCAGGACATTTGGGGGTTGAGTTTCAACGGTGGGATTGAGCTTTCATCGGTTAGTTGTTGATTTATTCATGTTTTGTTTCGAGGCGCGTAAGTGGTGAAGGTGATCGGGTTGGTCGATCGGGTGTAGATCGATCGATCTGGTCCAGATCGATCGATCTGGCCAGGATCGATCGATCTAGCCTTGTTTGGTCGATCTGAGATGTTCACGCAAGTTGGGATCGATCGATCTAAGCCTAGATCGATCGATCTGGTATTTTTCGTGTTCGTTTCTTGTGTTTTGAGTGTCGTTTTGGTTTATTTGTTAGGCACGCGTTTGGGGATTGAAGTGTTTTCATTCCGGGAAGTTTTTGAGAATTTCCGTGCGTGGCTAAAGGTGAGTGCAGGACCGTAAGCTTATCTAAGCGATTGAGTTATTTGATGTGTTTGCATGATTGTAGGTCGTATGATCTCTGGTGGATCTAGATCGAGTGTTTCTTGAGATGGTTGATTTGTTTGCGGTATTTTCATGTTTAATATGCTAAATAATTTTAATCGTTTGTGTGTATAGCTTGTAGACGGGAGGATTGCCTCACTAAGTATTTGTTGAAATACTTATGCATCTCTTTTGTTTGATGCAGGAAAAGAAAAGTTGTGACTGTGGAATCATGGCGAAGAAGAGGGGATGATCTAAACTCGTTGTTTGTTTAAGAGTCTTCCGCTATAAAAAGAGTTGTGTTGTTTAGTATTTTTGGATAGATGATCTAACGATCTCGAGTCCGGTTTCTCGTTATCGAGAACCGTTGTAGACAACAGAAATTGTCTATGAAAGCCAAGGTGGCTATACAGACCAACTTCGACTCTCAACTCAAGTCGTCGTATTCTGGAAAGATCGTTCGATTTAATATCCTTTCGGTGGTTTTATTTTGGGAAGTTAATTATTGTTTGAGAGAATAATAATTAATTGTTTTATTGTTGGAATGAGTAAATATTATTCATGATTAGTTTAATAATATTTGTTTGGGGTGATAATTAATATTTATGGCAATATTAATTATTTTGCTGGTGGAGTTAAATAATTTAATGCAAGGATAGTTGCATTGTTATTTGCTTTGGGAAGTTAATTATTATTTATGGGAATAATAATTAATTGTTTTGCGAAAAAAAAAAAAATGAGTGCGGTCGTTTCAGTTTTTCTAGTGGGTAGCTTTGCTTGCAACTCAATGTCTTCGAAAACTTGTTCACGATGATCTCTTGCTTTATTCCTATCATGACAAGAAGAAAACTCCATGTTAGTTAGTAATTACATGGAGTATCTCTTGTTTCAATTTGGTATCAGAGCAATTACGGCTCTATGACGGGTTAGGAAAAATTAAATTGGATTTAATTTAATTTTTGGTACGGTGATGCATGGGCAAACCGTTAGTGAATTGATTATGTGAGTTAGTCAATTATTTGAGTATGGAGTTCTAGATCATCCTCTTCGAGCCTTTAAAGAGATTCCATGGTAAGTTGTTTTGTGTTGCTTGTTGTGTGGTTTTGTGTGGAATAGTCTTTTGGGGCCGAGGTTTTAATCACATAATATGTTATGTGATTTAACATGTGGTGTCCGGTTGGGTCGGGTTAATCCGTGAAGCGGATTAAAGTAATTCAGTTGAGGAATTGCTGTTTTTAAGTTAACTCAAGACCATGGATTAAATATGGAATTGCTGTTTTTAAGTTAACTCAAGACCATGGAATTGCTGTTTTTAAGTTAACTCAAGATTAACCATTATTTAATTTTGGGAATTAAATATGGATTAATCTTTGCTTGGTTCATCTGAACCGTGGAAGTTTGCGTCCGTCGTTTAGCCGGCTTCTGTGGTTGTTTGGTTTGATCGAGGAATCGACCATTCGACTAAGATGGGTAAAAGAGGTAGAGGTCGCGGTCGTGGTACCGTTAGGGTTAGGGGGTCGCGTTCAGAGGGACGCGAGGGCTTCGGTGGTTGCGGAGAGTGTGACACAAGTGTTACGGACGAGCGGGTCGGGAACTTGCATACGGATCAGTTTGGGACGGAGAGTGTGGCCGGTGTTGGTACCGGTGTTGCTGGAGGTTCAGCGGGTGCTGCGGGTGTGGCAGCAGGTGTAGCTCCGGCCCAAGAGGATCGTATTGCGAATTTCTTGACCTTGCTGTTGGAGCGGTTACCGGAGAGGGTACCAGTTCAGGCTCCAGTTGTACCACTGGTAGCTAAGGTGCAGCCAAGGGTTGCGGTTGCGGAAGAGCCCCCAGCATATCTTAAGATGTTGGAACCCGAGTGGTGGTCGTTGTTAGAGCGGAATTTCCGTTCGTTTAGGTGTCCAAAAGGATATCAAGTGGATCTCGCAGTCTACTTTCTGGAGGGTGACGCACATCTCTGGTGGAGAGGTGTTGTGGTCCGGAGGGTCCAAGCAGAGATGTCTTGGAAGGATTTTGTGTCGGAATTTAACTCCAAATATTTTTCCCCCAAGAGGCATTGGACCGGTTGGAGAGACGGTTTCTTGGGTTAACTCAAGGGAACCGGTCGGTTCGTGAGTTTGAGTCGGAGTTTAACCGTCTTAGGGTGTATGGCAGTCATATCCTGGATAATGAGCAGGCCAAGTGAGGCCGAGAGAGTTCTGGAGAAGTTCTAGAAGAGTGAACCATAAGTGGTTTGGTCCGGGGCTGAAGTTTCCAAAAATGGATAGTTTCCTAGAACGGAAAGTTTCCAAAAATGGATAGTTCCTAGAATGGAAAGTTGCCGAGTGTTGTGGGTTAGGGTTCTTAGCATATGGAAGTTGTGTAGGGACCTTAATCGTGGGAGGAATTGAATCTCACGTTTTGTTTGATTTTGGAGCATCGCATTGTTTCGTTACTCCAGAATTGGCAGAGAGGTGTGGTATCCGGGGTAATCCGGGAGAGCATTGGGGTTGGTTAAGGTCGCTGGAGGGAAGTTTTTGAGTAGTCTTGGACGGGTTAAGAATGTGGATGTTCAGGTGGCCGAGGAGTCTATGCCAGCAGATTTGATCATCTGCTCCGTGGAGCTGTATGATGTCATCTTGGGTATGGATTGGCTGGGAAAGTTCAGAGCGCATCTGGATTGCCACCGGGGACGTGTTGTGTTCGAAAGAGAAAAAGGGAGGTTGGTTTATCAGGGAGTGAGACCAACACTCGGAAGTCTCGTGATCTCGGCAATGCAAGCTGAGAAAATGATCGAGCGAGGTTGTGAAGCTTATCTGGCGACTATAAATACCCCAGAGACTGCTGGAGAAGTTGTGGTTCGGGACATTCCTGTTGTTCGGGAGTTCGAGGATGTTTTTCAGTCGTTGCAAGGATTACCACCGTCTCTGTCTGATCCTTTCACGATTGAGCTGGAACCCGGAACAACGCCAATATCTAAGGCACCGTATAGGATGGCTCCAGCAGAGATGGCAGAACTGAAGAAGCAGCTGGAGGAGTTGTTGAGTGAGGGTTTTATCAGGCCGAGCAGTTCACCGTGGGGAGCGCCGGTGCTGTTCGTAAAGAAAAAGGATGGTAGTTTCCGGTTGTGTATCGATTACCGGGGACTTAACCGAGTCACTGTGAAGAACAAGTATCCTCTTCCGCGGATTGATGAGTTGTTGGATCAGTTGAGAGGGGCTACTTGGTTCTCCAAGATAGACCTGGCTTCTGGATACCATCAGATTCGGATTGATGAGGAGGATATCCGGAAGATAGCTTTCAGGTCGAGGTATGGGCATTATGAGTTTGTGGTGATGCCTTTTGGGTTGACGAATGCACCAGTCGCTTTCATGAGATTGATGAATGGAGTGTCCAGGAGTATCTGGATGAATCCGTGATCATCTTTATAGATGATATATTGGTGTATTCGAAGAGTCCTGAAGAGCATGGGGTCCATTTGAGAAATGTTTTGGAGAAGTTGCGAGAGCATAAGTTGTTTGCTAAGTTGAGTCCGAGGTATGTGGGACCGTTCAGGATTGTTGAGCGGGTTGGAACGGTTGCGTATCGGTTGGAGTTACCGGAGGTTATGCGAGCACTTCACAAGGTCTTCCATGTGTCGATGCTGAAGAAATGCTTACGTAAGGATGATGAGGTATTGGAAGAGATTCTGACAGATCTTCAGCCTAATATGACCGTTGAGGCGAGACCTTTGAGGATTCTCGAGAGGAGGGTCAAAGAGCTTCGTCGGAAGAAGATTCCAATGATGAGGGTGTTATGGGATTGTGACGGTGTGCAGGAGGAGACTTGGGAACCAGAGGCAAGGATGGAAACAAGATTTAAAAAGTGGTTCGAGAAGCAAGCTGAGGCTTGAGTTTCCATCGATGGTTTCTAACTTCACATTTTGAGTTGTATGTCGTGTTGTATACGATGAATATTATGTGAATTGAATAAGAGGAGTAATCTTATGAGTTTATGACTTGTGATGTCATGTGAGTAAAGAAGAGGTTATTAGAGTTTAAACTGGAAGTATTCTTCGAACAAGGTTAAATGGAGTACCCTGAGTAAGTGGTTATACCTTAAGATAACATGTGTAGTGGTTATAGGATAGGTTGATATTCCAGGATGGGAATATGGTTGGTGAGTGTCACAATGTGATGAGGTGTGTGGACTCTGTGAGATAGATTCGGTCGGACATGCTTATAGACGTTAGACTAGCTTGCTCCAAGGACTGGTGGGTCCTGTACGATTCATGGGAGATGGATTTCTCCAGAGGCGGGGATGAGGATTTCCCCAGATACCAGAGCTCGAAGGACTTGTGAGTCCTGAGAGTGGGAGTGGTATGAGTGTGATACCCATAGCTTGAAGGTCTTTGTGACCTGAGAGTGCGAGTGGTATGGTTGTTATACCCAGAGCTCGAAGGGCTGACGAGTCCTGAGAGTGGGAGTGGTATAGGTGGGATGCCGATGGCTTGCAGGACTTTGTGGCCTGTAAGTGAGAGTGGCATGAGGTACCCAGAGCCCAGAGTGCATTGCACAGAGGGTGGGAGTGATACGAGTATGAGTTGGGAGCAGTGTATGTCTATAACGTGAGTATAAGCATAGCGGCTGAATAGAGATCTCGGGAGTGGTTGGGTTGCGACTTCGGAATAGAGTCGTGTTTCTAGTTAAACTTGTTAAGGGAAAATGAGATAAGTGGTTTGATCGGATGGCTCATGAGCAGTTCTATGCGGTAGTTCCGATTCTCGAACGTATGGTACTTGTTTGTTTTATTACGTTCGTCATAAGGAATCGCTAAAAAGAATGGCTAAGTATTAAAAGCTGTCTTATCTAACTCTTGTCAAAAGTTCTCTGAAGCAAGTTGACGCTAGATGGTTTACGGGGTTGTTGGATAGGTAGAGTTGTATGGTCGGGTTGACCATGAGAGGGTAGGGATCGTTGCAACGATGTGTGGTCGAGTTCATTGGGGATGAACTGTGCCGTAGATTCGAGGACGAATCTATGTTAGTGGGGGAGAATTGTAACGCCCGTGTTATGAAAAATGGAAACTTCGGAAATAATAATCGGGATTCATGCGTAGATTTTTTCCGGAAAAATATTTCCGGGAATTTCTGGAGTAATTAGGAAGTTACACGCATTTTTCCCGTAAGGGGGTGTTCGGAGTCGATTTAGGAGTTTGGGGTCAATTTGGGAATTTTCGGGAATTCAGAGACCCAAATCCTAAATTAACACCCGTGTTCCGGAAAAAGAGAAATTTTGGAATTTACATCCGAGATTTATGGAAAGATCTTTGGAAAGTATTTCCGGGAAATTTTCGGAGTATTTTGGATGTTGCGCCGCATTTTTCCCCGTAGGGGTGTGCGGGATCGATTGAGAAGTTTAGGGCCATTTTGTGAACTTTTGGAAAGTTCAGGGACCAAACTTCAATTGTTTTTAAACTGAATTAAATCAGTTGTGCAATCAATTCCACCATTTCTCTTCCACCGCAGCCTCCCCTCCTTTTTCCATCACCTTTTCTCCATTTTCCACCCCTAGCCTCTTAGAGTTCCCCACACCTTTTGACAAATCAGTCCACCTTTTCTTCCCTAGAGTCAGCTGCAACTTCTCTCATTCTCCTTGCCGACACTTCAGCTGCAACAAGAGAAAAAGAAAAGTTAAGAAAAGAGAGAGTTAGAGAGAAGGAGAGAAGGAGGAGGAAAAGTGGTGTGGAGAGCAAAGAAGTGGAGTGGGCTGAGTTGTGTGTGGTGTGGAGATCAAGTGAGGCGGAGACTTGTGAGTCTTGTGGCTGTGTGTGAGGGCGTGGTGAGCTAGAGCCAAAGAAGGCGAGTTTGTTGGCTGAGTGTGTGCTGTGGTGGTATGCAAGAGAGGAGTAAGTTGGAGAGCTGTTTCGTGGGTGAGAAGGGAAAAGGAGTTTGACCTAGCAAATCGTTTGCAAAGGTAGCGAATTTTTGTGGAGTTGTAGTTAAGTCTCTTATCTAGATGTACCTTTTTGCGGAATTGGATTTGAGTTAATATTCTGAAAGTTATTCACGTTTCCCTGAGGCGCTCTGTTTCAGACGCGAAACGGACCAACGTGGATTCAAAGGGCAATCGCGAGTTCGTCTACCGTTGGATCATCTTGAAACTTTGTAGTTAGCTTCAGGACATTTGGGGGTTGAGTTTCAACGGTGGGATTGAGCTTTCATCGGTTAGTTGTTGATTTATTCATGTTTTGTTTCGAGGCGCGTAAGTGGTGAAGGTGATCGGGTTGGTCGATCGGGTGTAGATCGATTGATCTGGTCCAGATCGATCGATCTGGCCAGGATCGATCGATCTAGCCTTGTTTGGTCGATCTGAGATGTTCACGCAAGTTGGGATCGATCGATCTAAGCCTAGATCGATCGATCTGGTATTTTTCGTGTTCGTTTCTTGTGTTTTGAGTGTCGTTTTGGTTTATTTGTTAGGCACGCGTTTGGGGATTGAAGTGTTTTCATTCCGGGAAGTTTTTGAGAATTTCCGTGCGTGGCTAAAGGTGAGTGCAGGACCGTAAGCTTATCTAAGCGATTGAGTTATTTGATGTGTTTGCATGATTGTAGGTCGTATGATCTCTGGTGGATCTAGATCGAGTGTTTCTTGAGATGGTTGATTTGTTTGCGGTATTTTCATGTTTAATATGCTAAATAATTTTAATCGTTTGTGTGTATAGCTTGTAGACGGGAGGATTGCCTCACTAAGTATTTGTTGAAATACTTATGCATCTCTTTTGTTTGATGCAGGAAAAGAAAAGTTGTGACTGTGGAATCATGGCGAAGAAGAGGGGATGATCTAAACTCGTTGTTTGTTTAAGAGTCTTCCGCTATAAAAAGAGTTGTGTTGTTTAGTATTTTTGGATAGATGATCTAACGATCTCGAGTCCGGTTTCTCGTTATCGAGAACCGTTGTAGACAACAGAAATTGTCTATGAAAGCCAAGGTGGCTATACAGACCAACTTCGACTCTCAACTCAAGTCGTCGTATTCTGGAAAGATCGTTCGATTTAATATCCTTTCGGTGGTTTTATTTTGGGAAGTTAATTATTGTTTGAGAGAATAATAATTAATTGTTTTATTGTTGGAATGAGTAAATATTATTCATGATTAGTTTAATAATATTTGTTTGGGGTGATAATTAATATTTATGGCAATATTAATTATTTTGCTGGTGGAGTTAAATAATTTAATGCAAGGATAGTTGCATTGTTATTTGCTTTGGGAAGTTAATTATTATTTATGGGAATAATAATTAATTGTTTTGCGAAAAAAAAAAAAATGAGTGCGGTCGTTTCAGTTTTTCTAGTGGGTAGCTTTGCTTGCAACTCAATGTCTTCGAAAACTTGTTCACGATGATCTCTTGCTTTATTCCTATCATGACAAGAAGAAAACTCCATGTTAGTTAGTAGAAAATCAACAACAGGACGAGGTTGTACTTTCATCAATTTAGAGCCATTAGAAATCATTCTAAAGCCCATGAAAAATCTTTGTTGAGCCGAAATACTCCTGGCTTTAACTGGTTGCGTCTCCTTAAGAAAGTTGTCATCACTTTGCTCTTCTTTTTCTTTAGCTTTATCTTGAATTCCATCACCATGGATCATCGCCACATTGTAGTTGTAGGAGTGAGTATACTGTAGCTTCTTCGATTCAGTACCTATAAACACATCCTGCAAAAATTTAAGTTCACTCGGTGGCACCGGTGGAGGGTTAGAAGCACAAGTAATTTTATTCAAAGAGGTGAATAAATTTGAATCAAAAGGTTCATCCTCTTTCTCTTTACCAGACATGGCCAAGTAATTATCTTTCTTACCCTGTTCTTGCTTACCTTTGATTTTGGTTTTGTCAAGATATACTTCATCTGGTGGCAATAGTACAAGACTAATCTTCTTTTCTTGAAAAGGTTTTGACACCGAAATGGTACAATCTACACCAAGAGAAAGCGAGTTAGCTCTCATTCGTTTTTGAGAGTCTAGATAATTACCTCGGGTATTCACTGGTGGCAAAACATCTGGTGGTTTCTCATTAGTCTCAACACTGTGACAAGCTGTAGGTAAGTTATTGTGGGCCAGAACTGCTTCAGTTTGAGTAAACTCTCCTAATGCTCGTGTCGTTGCTTCTTTAGGCGATTCTTGGCTTCGAGCTTGTTGTAGTAGTTCTGGTGGTGCTTGTGGAGCATACTTATTCCTAAGTAGTTCCTTAAGATCTCTCCAGGTCATGATAGTCGGCTTGTTGTAATACCAACGTTCATAAACTTCATCCAACAACCCTTTGTAAGCATCTCCAATGAGTCGGCCAATGGCATAATCTAACCTCTTCTCTTTCAGAATGAGATTGTAGTAGAACCAATCCTCCATGTTTTGTTCCCACTCTAAATAGTTTTCTTTTCCTGAAAATTTCCAAAGTCGAAGCTCATTAGTTGGTTGAAAAACAGAACAAAACTCAGATTTGGGAGCGTGAGAGGTTTTATGCGGGCTGCGCCGAGTTGATCTCGTTGTATTGTCTGGCGGCTTGGGATTAAGATCTTGTTCCCTCATTTTTCGTGCTCTGCTCTGCTCTTGTTGAAGTCCTTGATGAAGTCTTTGACGAAGTACAGCCATGTTGTTATCCATTACGTGCTCCATGTTTGCTGTAATCGCTTCAACAAGTTGCTTGTTGCGGTTGCTGAGTGTCTCCTCATCATGATCGGCCATCTCTGCCTGAAAATCAATACAAAAAGTAACCAGTAAAGAGTCCTTTTGAAGATCGAATTGGTCCTAATTCATAAGAACACGAAAATGACTCTTGGTATGCCAATCTCTCCGAAGAACCCTAAACGCGACTGTGGAAGTCGATCGGTCACAAAAAAATATCAAAACACTTTAGAAAATTCCCAAACTAATTTTAACAAATACTAGACTCATCTTAGGTTCATTTGCAATTGATTTCACAAATTTTGCACGAGCCAATATTTAATTAAAATTCGAACAAGTTGGTACGAAAATCACTTAACTTCTCGATGTGGCTCTGATACCACTTGATACGATTCTGGATGGAGAATCGTGTCCCAATCTCTCACCGGGAAGCTAAGATGACAAGTTTAGACTCCAGGCTTGAGCAGCAAATGCTCGTGTTGTTGCTTCTTTAGGCGATTCTTGGCTTGGAGCTTGTTGTAGTAGTTCTGGTGGTGCTTGTGGAGCATACTTATTCCTTAGTAGTTCCTTAAGATCTCTCCAGGTCGTGATAGTCGGCTTGTTGTAATACCAGCGTTCATAAACTTCATCCAACAACCATTTGTAAGCATCTCCATTGAGTCGTCCAATGGCATAAGCGAACCTCTTTTCTTTCAGAATGTGATTGTAGTAGAACCAATCCTCCATGTTTTGTTCACACTCAAAGTAGTTTTCTTTTCCTGAAAATTTCCAAAGTTGTAGCTCATTAGTTGGTTGAAAATCAAAACAAAACACAGATTTGGGAGCGTGAGAGGTTTTATGCGGGCTGCGCCAAGTTGATCTCGTTGTATTGTCTGGCGGCTTGGGATTAAGCTCTTGTTCTCTCCCTTTTAGTGATCTGCTCTGCTCTTGTAGAAGTCCTTGACGAAGCCTTTGACGAAGTGCAGCCATGTTGTTATCCATTACTTGCTCCATGTTTGCTGTCATCGCTTCAACGAGTTGCTTGTTGCGGTTGCTGAGTGTCTCCTCATCATGATCGGCCATCTCTGCCTGAAACAACACAACAAGATACACCAGTAAAGAGTCCTTTTGATAATCAAATCGGTCCTAATTCTTAAAAACACGAAAATGACTCTTGGTATTCAATTTCATCTGATGAACACTGTCAACGACTGTTTTCAGAAAATGATCTCGAAAAAATTATCAAAACACATCCAAAAATTCTCAAACCAATTTTAACAAATACTAGACTCAAAATCGGTTCTGATCCAATTGATTTCACGATTTTATCACAAGCCAATATTTAATTAAAATTCTAACAAGTTGGGGCGAAAACCACTTAACTTCTCAATGTTGCTCTGATACCACTTGATACGATTCTGGGTGGAGAATCGTGTCCCATTCAGAAGAACCCCCGGATCCAACACTATTTTCATTTGTTGTGATACTTACAAGCACCAAATACACCAAGGACCTTGTTCAGGTAAGTATCTCTTCATCTCGACTTGTTTCTCATGATTTAAGGGCTGTGAATATGAGTTTATTTTATCCAGAAATCATTGAGAAAAAGTTAGGATTAATCAAAGAATATTTGGAACAGAATTCTTGTATTAAGATGCATGAAAAAAGAAGAACTTGACAAGGATAATGTTTTGAATCAAGCTAAGAAGTGTTTATTTGTTTATTTTACTTCCATGACTGTGATAACACACTTGCTCTTTGCCAAAGCTGTTAAAAACATTGCAGGTACAAAGGAGGAGCCACCAGATCTAGAAGCTCGCTCGTCCAATTTCTTTGCAAGGACTGGAATTGGAGTTGTTTTGACAAAGGAGCTGAACATTTCCCATGTATCTGCTCGTGTGAAAATGAATATTCTGATCAAAGCTCACCAAGGCTGCCACCATGAAGCTGAACCTCTCTTGAGGATTCTCGACAATACTCATTTCTTTCCTTTTCGCTTTCGAGCTAAGTCCCTTTTGTTTTATCCTTTTGATGCTTCTAACTTAATGTTGTTCTTGGCAGGTATTCCGGATTTGAGGACAAATCCTTTTCAACTAGGGGAGCCTGATGCGAGAATGGATAGTGTCCAGAAAAGAAATCCAATGGCCGAGGAAATGCTGGACCTGGTCGAGGAAACAATGGAGCTGGTCGAGGGAATGCTGGAACCGGTCGAGAAGGAAGTGCCGGATGAACCATTTGGTGTTAGGACACGTTCTTGGTCGGCCAAGGGAGTACCAGATGGATCTATGACTCGTTCTAGAACTAAGAAACTCAACAATATTATGGGAACCTTGCTACGTCAAGCTTTGGTTCAAAGGGGTCACTCGGACGCAAGTGATACCGCGGCCACCTTGGTCATGGTTCATGTCCGGAAAGTTATATAATTCTTTGGCATTCAAATTTTAACTTCACTCAGACTTCATAATTTAAAAATATTGTGTTGTTATTTCATGTTCACAGGTTAAATGCTTTGCGATTTCCAAGCATCCAAGGATGATTCAATAGGCGGATCCACCTTTTCTTCTACAATAATACTTTACATTTTAAATCCAGTAGTAGTTCATTCATTTTTTTAATTTACACCTAATCAGTTACTTCAGTTTTTACATTTAGTAATCCATAGTTATTACGCATGAGTTAAATTTAATATCGGTTTTATTGTGTTAAAACATACAATTATTAGCAACTAATACTTTTAATTACAAAAATTAGAGTTTATAAGTTAATTAATTATAGCCTGCGCGGGCGCGGGTTCCTCACCTAGTATCCTTTATTTTATACCAAAATGACTACATAAGTTTTGACTAATAATTATATAATAACGTTAACACATTGATTTATACACGTGTGACCCAAAAATAATTCTTATATTCTTTATTTACCATATTGTCGTAGTCAGTACATAATGAAATTGTCCAAAAACTATATAGTACTCCCTCTTTTCCAATTTATAAGAGGTTTTGAATAAAAACACAGTTTTTTTATAAACTTAATAAATACTTGTTATTTTGCTTTTTATTTCTTGAAAACATAACTTAATATTTAATATCAACCATCCATTCAATAAAATAATACTTTAAAATATTAATAATAACAAAATCTGAATTAAATTAAATTTTTGCATAAAAATTTGCAAAACATCTAATAAAATAGAACAGGAAAAAAAATCTTAAAGATCTTATAATTTGGAAGAGAGAGGAGTTAACAAACACAATATAAATTAGAAAAAAATCTCTATAAAACCCTATCACAAATTGTTTGTTTTTCTTTCGTTTTTTTGTAAAAAAAAACTATCACAAATTGTTCTACAATGGTTTAATATAGCCCAATGTTCCATCTCGTTAGTCTTGTGATTTACTTAAGTATTTAACAATGGTAACTAGGTGCATAATCAACAGAATTTAAATTGAAAAGGTCTTCTAATTTCACCATAGTTATTTTTTTTTCTGGATAATTGCTGTAGTATGTAGGTACCATTGGAATAATCTTTTTATTTCCGTCTTTTCTATCTCGCCTCGGTTCTGTGAGAGACATGCTGCTTTCTTTACTCACTCTGGCTCTTAGCTCCTTAAGATATGGAACAAACATTACACAAAGAAATCTCATAATTATACTCAGGCCCGTGTCTAAGCAAAGGAAAAAAAAACATGTAAACCTTTGTATATTATAATTAAGTATTAGCCACCAACTTCCATTTTGGCGTTTAAACAGTAAGTGGAGTTTTAATCTATATTGCATGGAATCAGAAGCGGAAGCGTATCGAAACACATAAACGACTTTTTTTTAAAATGTAGAAAAGGGTGCGTGTTGGAAGGTAAATACACACACATATAAATAAATATATATATATATATATACATATATATATTCAGTTAACTATATCATATTATATATAACAATATGTTCAAAATACCAATTCAATACATTTTTATATAACTGAACATGAATAATTCAAAATAATATAATTCAAAATCTAAATCACCATCTTCATTCTCAATTTTATCAACTCCAAATATTTTCCTACAAATTATATGTTATAATCACCAAACTCAAAATCTTTCAAAATAATCTCATTCGACTAATCAAAATAACTTTTAACATCTCACATGTTAGATGAAAGATAATATAAATATAAAATACAAAAAGTAATGTACATAAATGTCAAAGTAGTAAATTAGTTTTCGGTTTTGTTTTATTATATAACAAGAGACATATCAAAAATAAATCTACTATTCATATTGAGTTACAACACAAAGTTTTCAAAATGGAAGCGTAAGCTTCTAAAAGAGAAGCGCAAGCTTCCAACGTGTTTTTAAAAGAGTTTTTTTTTTAAAACTATATGGAAGCGATCTTCCGAAAACTTTCGATTCCGATTCCGATTACGAAACGGGAAGCGGACCTCCGACGAAACTTCCGTACTACCTAGGTTTTAATCTTAAATATTACTAATGGAAGTTATGAGAGCTTCAAAAAATTAACATTATAATTTATTTTTGTCATCTAATAGACTAATAATAGTAGGTTTATTATTGTTTATGATATTTTACAAGAAAAAACCAGTGATTGTGCTACCAAATTTATCAAAAGTGTGCTGGTTAAAAATGATGATTTTTATAACTTGGTTAATGAGTTTTAATAAAAGAAAGGAAAAAATGTCTGAGAGCTATTATTTTGTTTGTTGGCCTACTTTTTTTAAGAGCATGTTTATTACTTTGAATTTTTTTTGTTTTATATGTATTGAGTATCTTTTTTAAACTGCCTCCAATCTCTATATACGTTGGCACGGCTCTGGTAATACTTATATCGAGCATTAACATACTAATAAATACAAAAAAAATATACCTTTGAGGTAAGAACTTGTGTCTCTTGATGAAGATTGTTGCAGTCAATCTTGAGAGAGTCATAATGAGCTTTAAGGACACAATAGTCTCGTTCGAACGGGCACGGCGGTTCTGGAACCACACGGCCACTTGTCTTGGTTGCAGCCCAGTCTCCTCCGCGATCCTAACCTTCTTCTCTGGCTCGAGCTTGTTCTCTTCCTCGAAGATCCTTTCAAGTGTCTTGACTTGATCTACAGTCAATCTTCTCTTCTTCTCCACCAATGAGAACGTGTTTACTGAACGCAACCTCTTAAGTGTATATATATGCTAACTCTTTCTGATAGTGCTTTAACAAAATAAAACAAAAAATCTTGCTGATCACCACACACGGACACACCTCTCAACACTTTAGTTCATATCTTATCTTTTATATATATACAAGTAGTTCAATATCTTACCTAGTAGTTACTATTATTTGGATTTATTGTTTTTTGAATCTTTTTCAAAATAATAAAATGATTATTGGTAAGTTATACTAGGTGGAAACTCGTGCCATGCACGGGTAAATTTTATATTATTAAATTTATCATAATTTTATTTGTTATAGAATATATATACATTTTGATTTTTCCAGAAAAAATGTAAAAGAAAACCATGAATTTTCAAAAAGTGGACGAAAAAAGTATGAACTTCCAAAATGACATTTAAATTCTACAGTTTCGTTTGAAAAAAATAAGAAGGAAAAATCGGACACCATCACGACTCAAACTGCTAACCTTTTGGACACATAACAAACTCTCAACCAGTGAGACACGATAACATTTTACAATTATAACAACCATATCGTATATATATATATATAATTAAATTAAAACTAGTGAGTATTTTTTTTTGTGGTGATTTTATTAATTAAAATAACAAAACAAAAATATGGGTTAATTAAAAAATATATACTAAATAAGAAAACTAATAATAATCATTGAGACAAGATAACATTTTTTTGGTTTTATTATTATAATTTTTATTGGTTTTTTTATTATAATTTTTTTGGGTGGAGATCTTGTAATATATATATGCAACTAGTTAAAAATAAGAAAACTAATAATGTGGATTAATTAAAAATGTTAAATATATATTTTCATGGAGATGTTATTTTTAATAATTAAAACTAACAAATGTTAAAAATGTTATTTTTTATTTTTTTTGGTGGAGATCTTTTTTATTTTTAATTAATTATGTATATATATATATATATATATATATATATATGTGAGAATATATATATTTAACAGTTTTAATTGATTCATATTTTTAGTTTTCTTATTTTTAATTAGTTACGTGTGTGTATATATATAAAACAAGATCTCTACCAAAAAAAATTTAAATAACAAAACTAAAATTTTTTATCGTGGCTCAACGATTATTATTAGTTTTATTATTTTTAATTAATTGTGTGTATATATATATATACATATATATATATATATATATATATATATATATATATATATATATATATATATATACGCTTTGGTTGTTATAATTTCTAAACGTTACCGTGCCTCAATGGTTGAGAGTTTGTATGTGTCCAAAAGATTAGCAGTTCGATTAGTGATGGCCTCAGGGTTTTCCTTCTTATTTTTTTAATGAAACGACATCGTTTTGGAGGCTGCTAATGGAAAGTTAATGGAAACTTAACGACATGCTCGAAATGGTCAAGTCAACGAAACTTCACCATTTTATTAAGAAGTCAAACGAGACTTTAGGATTTAAATGACATTTTGGAAGTTCATGATTTTTTCGTCCATTTTTTGAAAGTTAATGCTTTTTTGATATTTTTTCCGTTCCAAATTATAAAAGGTTTTGAGTAAAAGCAATGTGTTTAGAAACTTATTAAAAACTTGTTATTTTGCTTTTTTATTTTCTTGAAAACATAACTTAATATTTAATATCAACCATCCACCCAATGAAAAATAATTTTTAAAAATATAAATAATAACAAAATCTGAATAAAATTAAATCTATGAATATAAAGTCGCAAAAAATCCAATAAAGTGGAACAAGAAAAAACAACCCTAAACATCTAATAATTTAGAACATAAGGACTATTTGATTTTGATTTGTGTAGTTGTTAGATTCATTTTTCCTTGACAATTAGAAATAAGAAAGAAAGATTGTTTTGATAGTGTTACCTTGTTTCTGAAAAGTTCTCACCCTCACACCGCATTGGAAATCTTAAACAAATATCAAAGTTGTTGTCTATTGCATCTACATATTTGTTGTAACCGACAACATATTGACTTTACTTTATCAAAATAAATGATTTCATTTATTGTCACATTAATTTATAACTTACTCATAAAAGTGTCGTCAAATAAATAGTATTCTCAAATTGTTATAATGTAGTAGAAATAAGCATATATTATGTATAATATAAATAAGCGTAGTATCACGACAACTAGAAGTTTATTTTATTTTATTTATTTTGAGACACATATATATTACAAACACAAAAAACAACAAGGAACACTATCTACCAAAAAAGCAAAAGAGAAGAAGACATTTGGTACAACAACTGTTTTTGGAAAATTAAAGAAAAACCTTCATATGATAAAAAAAAAAAAAAACCCATCTCTTCCGATTGTTGACTCTCTTTTTCCTCATGCTCTACAAATCAAGTAATTTTTAAATTGTTTGATCATCTTCTCCCATTTTCTCTTGCGACATAAACTTAAAACCAAACACATGAAAAAAAAAACTATAATTTTTGAAGATGGGAAAGTTTAGAGAGAAAAAAGATCAATTAGAAGGTGTTAAATTGTTGATTCGGCTTGAGAGAATGTTTTCCTAGACTTCATTTTCTTGACCTCCTCTTTTGAGCAAATTAATATTTTTTTGACCATGTTGCAGAACTCACTGCATGCATATACAACCCCAAAATCATATATTTTCTCTCTAAGATTTTAACCAATATTTCAATAGATAAAGTGGAGGAAACTTACAGCCGTGGATTGTCCCCAACAAGCATTAGATCTCCTTCATTGTCTTTGAATACTATTTCCCATTGGTTGCAATTTTGCAACTCACCTTTAAGATCAAAGAGTTTTTTGAGCTCTTGTATTAGCTGATCGTATCCATTAAGGACTGTTAAGTCCACACCGCTGTGGATGGTCACACCTTCCATCTGAACCTGTTCAATAATACCACATGAAGAACATGTGAGCCAAGAAGAGCCGTGAAATTTTTATGCAAATATCTTAGCTAAAGTATATTTAATATATTAAAACATATAGGATCCTAATATATATAATCAGAATTTGTTCTATGAAGATCATTTTTCAAACGATCAGATTTTCCAATGCACTAGTTACACATTAAAATGTCATCATATGTAAAGAGTAAGAGGATGATGATTTTATGCTTACCTTAGTAAACCTTCTAGTAGCATATACTTGCTTGTTTTGGATCTGTTCCGGTGACTTCGTAGTTTGGGTATGCTCATGCTTTGTTAGATCGAATCCAAACAATTTGCACCTAGTGGTTGCATTAGTGATTATCATTTCTTTCATTGGTAAGACTATGTGGTTGCTATTGTAATTTGGTGTGGGCATGGTTGGGGGCGAGTCCCAACCATAAGAAGTCTTAGAATCTGCAGTTGAATCGCGATAGCTAAGTTGAGGAGCATTTAGCAAAGAGCTCATGTTTGGTTGTCCAACTTCTTGGGCTTGATATACTGTAGGAATACCATGATTTGATGACGTTGAACCTATGTATAAAAATAGCTATCATGAGTTTATATTCACGAAGAAGCTCTAATTCTTAAACATAAGAATATAATAATGCTTTTTTACCGATTTCATTGTGACGGGAACGTTTGTTCTTGAGCAATTGTTTGTGGATAATGTTTGATGAAGGGGACAAATGTTCTATTTCCCATTGGGAAACTTGATCTGGTCTTGGGAAGGTTGCAGACTCATCCCATTGCACCTACAAAAAGAGAGTCAATTAGTGATATGTTATTTACTACAGTCAATAAAATATTTTACAAGAATGTAGTTGAAGTGTGAAAGGAAATTTTACTTGTAGCTAGGTTTCTCCATTCTGAATCCTTCCAATGAGGGGAGAAATCTTTCATTCCAATTACTGTCCCAGAGTATCTAAATCAATAATACAAAATGTGTTATAGATAGCCAAGTTTGGAATCAAAAAAGAAGAAAGAAAAAGTTTGGTTATATGTTACCTTCTTTCTGAGAAATTCTCACCCTCAAACCGCATTGTAAATCTAGAACCGACATCAAAATTATTGTTTATTGCGTCTACGTATTTTTCATAGCTTACAAGAAATGGACTTGACCTTATATCATATCAAAAACCATAGTATAAGCATACTTGGTAAAAGTTTATTCTCATGATAATTAAAAATAGAATAAAAATTGTGAATTCAATTAGTTTTTTTAATTACCTTGGCTTATAGACCACAAAAATATACAATTTTGCACAAAAGCATTTACTGCTGAAGCAAGTAGTCCATGTTTCATACTATCTGTAGATAATAGTAATGAAGGTATATTGCTTTGTTGATGCCCCATTCGTCTGATACCAACTCGCATCTCTCCAGTCTCTTCTCTGTAACCACCAAAAAAAAAGATAGTTAAAAGTCAAAAATCCAACAACCAGAAGAGATTTAAGAAGACAAATATATACCTAAGGAATATAAAAGCGTCTCCAGCGACCAATCTTTTTGATGTTACGAATGCATTTCAACCTGATCTCAGAAGGTGCCTACTTGGTTTACCTGAATGTAAAAAAAAGGTCATTAGTTACTATTTACTAATCCCAATTTTTACTAGTGTTTGTTGAAGAAAATGTATCATTACCTGTAAACCTATGTTTGAAACTCCAGTATTGACCATGGAGATCTTTAGCAACAAGTATTTGACTCGGTTTTGGCTGAGACATATCCTAAAGCAAAATTCAATACCTAAAGGTTATATTGATGCTTAAATTTTGAGTTTATTCAATAGAAAACTAAGAAGATATACCAGCGGAGGAAGACATTCGATAGCGTGTTTTCGAAGAAGAGTGAGTCCTCCATTTGAGCTACTATCAGATGCCGTTAATACTTTGGTGAACGAGTGAACTTTTGGCCTTTCTTGATTGTCATTAGGAGGAGAAACTATAACATTCCGAGCATTTAAAAATTGAGATTTCTGTTAAGAATAAATTGTAGAAGAATTATAATTAAGTTTGAAATAAATTTATAAATTTTTACTCACTGTTATATCCGGCATCAAAGTAATGTGTGCATAAACTTCATCCGTATCTTTTACCACCTAAAATATACATTAAATTGCTTAATTTTATAAAAGAATATTAATGCAAAATAAGATAGTGCAGCTCAAATTTATTCCTTGAAGACAAAAAAAAAACATACTTTACGATCAATATCAACAACGCAACATTGAAGCTTGGAAGGAAGTTCGAAAAGTGGATTTATTTGTCAAACTCTTCTTCTCGTGTAAATGGCTTCACCTAAAAATGCCATTAAAAATGTTTTGCATATCAAATAGATAACCAAAAATAAGATAGAGAGAGAAAAAAAAACTCACAAGTTCCATATGTCCTTTTGGAAAATAGTAAACTATTTCTCTCACTTTGGGAATGTCACACAAGGGTCTGGCACATAACTCCCATAATTTCTCATATAAATATGTTTTACTTTCATCAACTGGTAAACAAGAAACAAAATATGATCACGGATTTATGTTCTTGGATAAATACAAAAAAAAAAATCAAAATTTTTCACTTATGTCTAATAACTCAGGTTGTGCATTCACAACATTGTTATTTTCCATTTTCCCTTATCCAAAGACCAATCTGCAAAATCATAAAGAAAAAACCACCAAAATCCGTAAAGAGTGCATCTTATTTATAATTTTTTAATTTATTATATATTTGCATATTTATGTAGGATGTGTGAAACACTAATTGAGAACAAATGATGTAAAAAGTATATATACATGATAGAATCCAAACTTACAAATAGACTAACTATGACGAGTTGAATGAGAAAGTCGAAGAGATTAGTCAAAGGGAGATGAATGAGGAAGCGAGGATATTAGGCAAGAGTAGAAAAAACTCAAACAATTTATAGAGAAAGAAGACCAAAATTCTACATGAAGATTTTTTTTAGCTTTGAACATGTTGAATTTTTAATTACGTTACCAAAATCAATAACACGAATGATTTTAAGAAAAAATATTCATAGGTCAAACATGAACCTACCAAAATTTCCTTGCAATAAACCCTATTGTCGCTAAATCAATAATTTACCAAAATTTAGTACTAGTTTGACTAATTAATAAACTAAATTTCTTTGACAAAAATAAAATAAAATAATAAGAATAATAAAAAAAAACTAAATTTCTTAAATATTAATTTAATTAGGTTACTGATATCAATGGTTATTTCTTGGTTTAAACCTTTATGCCTCAAATGGCATAGTCAACATAAGTTAGACATTTAATTATAAAGTCAACAAAAACCTAGGTATTTAGAAGACATTTTTTAAAAAAAATTTGGACTTAAATGTCCATAATTTAAAAGTTTAAGCTTTTTAAGTAAGAGTGAAACGACGTCGTTTTAACTAAACAGAATTTAATGTCGTAAATGTGTTTTGTCTCTAAATTTAACGACGTGTCTCAGATGGGTTAGTCAATGAAAATTTCTCATTTAATTATGAGTCAATAGAAACTTGGACATTTAAGTGGAATTTTGAAATTTAAGGCTTTAAACGTCCACAATTTGAAATTTTATGTTTGTTTTTGGAGAAACATAATTCAACGATGTCTGATATAAATGTGAACATAATCCAACGACGCCTTTGGAAGAATCTTCTTATATGTGATAGTGAAAATCTTCTCATTCTCTGTTCCTTTTGAGTCTCTTATGGAAATTAGAACGAGCAGCCGTCGGATTCTATGGAGTAATGCTTATACTCACATCACAGTGTAGTGGGATATAGAGAACTGTTTAATTTCTCATGGAATTGATCCGCTCCATGTCGTGGACCTTATAACATATTCATTGAGCACGATGCTTTGGCATTGTTGAGATCACGACAGTAACGACTAACAACGAACGGCTTACGAATCTCATCCGGCAAGTAGAGTCACGTTCATAGGTATAGCGGTCATATGTAACATATATTTTATTATCTGATCACTTTAAATCCAAAGAGTCATTCACTTAATCATGTGATTTAATTATATATATATATATATATATATATATATATATATATATATATATATTTTTACTCAGCCTTCAGACTCAAACAAGTCAGTAATGAAAAGATTAAAAAAAAAAGTCAAATGAATGTTTCAAAATAAACAACTCAACTTCCATCTAACATTATGTTAATTTCTGGAGATGAGAGATTTTTGGCTAATTTAATTGATCTCAGCTTGAGGTGTTTCAACATTCTAAGTGCATATAATCATCCTGATGCGGCTTCTGTTATGCCTTAATGGTTCTTGCTCTGATTATTTCGTTATTTAATTCAATTTTTGTTTAATATTTTCATGTTTAAATGACATTTACACAAGAATATGAATAACGATGATGTAAGTGATGTTTTTGCTGAATTTATGAATGATTGTGTGACCTTTTAAGCTAATTTTGAATGAATATAGAATTGGACAGATGGAAAATGCCGTTATTTTTTTAACTTTATATGGATGAGAAAAAAGGGAACAAAACGAAGACATGATTGAATATAACTGAAAAAGAATTCATCATAAATAAGTTTGATGAGAGATTTGGGAAGATATATGTTTGGGGCAAGTTTAAGAACAAATACGACATTTGTAGGAGAACATACACCAAATGGAGAAACATAATTCAAAATAGGACCGGAATGGGCTATGATGCTATTGTAAAAATTGACATGTCTGAAGATTGGTGGGATCAACAAATTAAGGTAATTTATCTTTTCTTAATTGCTAAGTTTGATGAGGAATCTTTGTTTCATGCATTAACTATCAAGTGCATTTGTAGTACTTTTGTTTCTTTTAAATTGTGTATCTCATTATGTTTATCTCAGTTATTTTGTTTACTTTGTTTATTTATTGTTATCTGCTCTAAGACATGTCTTTAAAATAATTAAGACATGAATTTTCCATCAGAATCTATCTCTAGTAACTCATGTCTTAAAGCTTTTGTTAAACTTTTGCATTTTGATTTGTAGGATTCTCTAACATAATGTTAAATTTTATGTTGTTTACAGGAATAACATGATGGTAAAAAGTATAAAACAAGTTGCTTCCTAACATGGATGTCCATCCTTCTGACTGGAGCAGAAGGATAGAGCACTCAACAAAGATAAATTAGTTTAGATTCTAGGGTTGGTACAGAAAATGATGATGAAGTTGATTCTTTTGACACATATATGACACCACCGAGGGTAGGAATACAAAATAGAGGAAGTTCAAGAATACAAAATAGAGCAAGAAGTTTAGGATAAAAAAGAAAACACAAAGAAGTTGATGTGGTTTTAGAAACTTGTGTTGCAAGAAATGCTATCCTTATATGTAAGAATGAGCTAGAACAACAAATAATGATCGTAGTGAGAGTTGCAAGGTAGAGCTATAGTAAAAATACTTAATGAGTTAGCTAGAGTGAGGTTGTGGAAACATTTTCATAGTGCGGCAATTGATCACCTTCTAGCTAATGAAGCAAACCAACAAGGTTTTATAGTTTTTTTTATTTCTAAGTGTAAGACTAAATATTTAGAGCATAGGAGTAGAACAAAGTTGGATGATTGATTTAGTTTATTACTTTTGAAATGTTGGATGATGGATTTTGAAATGTTATTCTTTTTTTGTTTAATATTTAATATTTAGTTTATTTTACAATTTTTATTATTATTTTGGTTTATGACTACTTGATTTTACTCTATGATAAAAGTTTATTGTGATTAAGAAATCTTATGTATATTTTTGGACTTTCATTATGTTTTTTTAGATGCTTAAATGGATGTTGGATGATGATGATGGTGATGATGATGATGATGATGATGATGATGATGATGATGATGATGATGATGATGATGATGATGTGATGATGATGATGATGATGAAGATGAGGATGATGATGATGATGATGATGATGATGATGATGATGATGATGATGATGATGATGATGATGATGATGATGTTGATGATGTTGATGATGTTAAGTTGTTCGAAATGCTTAACATTGAGAGGTTGATCCCCAGAACAAATTGAGGTGAAAGATGACGCCATGTTCAACAATTAATGTATGGATCAAACTAACAATGTTATATATTTTGTGAATGCACCAAACATTATTTGAAGCTTTATGTAAGATTATGTAAGATGCTTAAGACACGATATGGTCTACAAGAGACTAACAATGTTTATGTCGAGGAAGGGGTTGCAATGTTTCTTAAGGTGGTTGGTCAGAATAAAATTGTGCGAAGTATTGCAGAAAGGTATCAACGGTCACTGGATACAGTGAGAAAACTTGATGAAGTGTTAAGTATTATTCTCAAATTTGCAGTGGATACATTAAAACAGGGAGAAAGTGATTTCACTAGAGTAAACTTAGTTTTGAGGAATGATGATCGGTACTAGCCATTTTTTAAAGATTGTGTTGGAGCACTTGATGGAACTCATATCCTAGTTCGTCCTCCTAGTAGAAATGAGATGCCACTACAAAAAAAAAGTCTAGTTACATCATTTATTTTATGTATTTACATTACTTATAATCGATGCAACATGATTTTGCAATTATGTAAGTGATTTTATCTGCAATGGTGCAAAATATTTGCATAACTTGAGATTAATGTTTGCATCAGTTTTGTAATTGATGTTAATATGTATCATTTAAAATAAATGATATTAAGTTTGCATCAGTTACAAATAATTGATGTTAGTTTTCAATCAATTAATAAAACGATGCTACATAGTTGTATGATTTATTTATAATCGATGTTATAATTGTATTATTGTAAATAATTGATGCTAAAATTAGTTGATTTTCATAATAAAATTTAAATAAATATAATATTATTAAATTTATATAATAATAGATCAATTTATTGATAAAGTCTCACATATTATTTAATATATAATTAAATAAATATGTTAAAATAATTATTTGGTGATGAAATTTATTTCATCTAAACACTTAGTAAACTTATCCTAAAATAATGAGTTTATTTATAGCAGAATAATTTTCTCCTCCCAACTTTTTTTGGCTATATGGAACAAATGTAAGAAAATAATTTCATCATTTTCAAATGATACAAAGTTTCCATCATTTAAACAAGTGATGTTAATTTTTATTTTGTATCTTTTATTTTTAAATTATGCAAATTAAGATAAATTAGTACCATTTTTATTTAATTGATGCCAAATAACTAAGTAGAACATCAACTATTGTAATTGATGCTAATTTGTATTGATTATAATAAGTAATTCAAATTTATATCATTTATTCAATTGATGCAATTTAAGTGATGTAATATATCATTTGTTTTGTAGTGTTCATATAGAGGTAGATGATCATTAAAGTAATTCAAGTACTTTCTAGCGAATGCATGTTTCTGAGTATCTCTAGCTAGTTCCCAAAAAAAAAGTCTCTTTGCCTAAATTTATGTGGTTGATGTAGATAATGTATGTTTCTTGACGACCTTATGAGTTTTAATTTTTATTCAAGTACTCTGTATGTTTCGTGGTTAATGATCCTTTAGTTTTAGCACACGATTCAAAGATCATGACTCATTCTGCGAGGAATGAAGCTCCTTTTCTACATCTGTCATATGGGAAATACTATTTGGTTGACTCTGGATATCCCACAAGGACATAATATCTTGGTCCGCATCATAGGGTTTGTAAAACGACCTCACCCGATTTTTTTTTTTGAATTAAAATATTAATTAATGTCCCATACCATTTAATACAAAAATAATAATACATAACCAAACACGCACAATGGTTTCTAACAACTTAAGCATTACAAATAAGACTCGCTTATTAAACTTAACAACACAAAACAACAGCACGAGTCCTAATCATCCTCCTCCTCATAGCCTTGATTCCACGATCACACTTTATCTTTACTTGCATCAAACACACACAGAGATGCGTAAGTATTATCATAAATACTTAGTGAGACGATCCTCCCATCTACGAGCTATACACACAAGCAAGAAGAACCACGCAATGCCCGCACCAAACCGGACACGACACACGATGCTAGGAACCAAAAATCACACCAAACCCAACTGGATCGATCGATCCAAGCATGGATCGATCGATCCCCCAACAACAGCTTGGGATCGATCGATCCAAGCATGGATCGATCGATCCACCGACGAGCAGCTTGGGATCGATCACACGGATTCGACTTCTACCAAGTCGAATTGAGGTAAACAACTTCCAAAACACCACAAACTCGAATCCTAATGATAAAACATCGTTACCCAACTCCAAGACACAAGAAACAAGCCATAAAACTCTATGAATCTAACCAAATCTATCAAACAAACATCAAAACCGAAATCAATGCTCTACAAGCTTAGTCCAGCCCATGGTCACGCACTCACCTCGAATTCGGATTGATTGAAGCCACACGAAGCTTCTCCAGGCCAGTAAGAACCTCCACGCTCAAGCCGAAATCTCTGAACTCCTTTGAAACTTCCCAAAAACTCTAACTCAACTCAACCTCTAATTCTCTCTTTCTCTCTTAGATTAACACACAAACTCTCTTCTTTCACCTCTCTCCCTCTCTTCTTTCTCCCTTAATTCGTCCTCTGAAAGCTCAGAACCAAAAACCCCCTTTCCTCCAACCCAAAAATCACGTTTTAAAGGAGAAAGGTCGAGTTTAACAACTCTGCCGACAGTCGGGATCGATCGATCCTAGCAGGATCGATCGATCCTGCTTACAACCGCAAAATGGTAAATTGCCGACCAGATCGATCGATCCCTATCAGGATAGATCGATCCAGCTCAAACCGCAACCCAGCCAAAAAAAAATCACGATCGATCCTCTGGATTGGCTCGAAAATTGCTTCTTGACCCTTCTTTTTCACCCCGCCATCTCTCTTCGAGAACTCCATTCCCGCGGCCAACGGAATTGATTTTAAAGAGATAATATCTCTTACACAGATTTATTCGGATCAAAGACGTTTTTTTGATATATATATATATCCATATATATAAATTTCGTCAGTAATCCCCTTTTGGGAGACGGGCGTTACAGTTTGTTACCATTTTTCTCAGTTTGTTAGGGAGGACCACCAACAAACATGCGAGAATTGTTTAATAGAAAACATTCAGGTCTACGATCAGTGATTGAGAGGACATTTGGAGTATGGAAAGCAAAATGGAGAATTTTGGATCATAAGCATTCAAAATATGGTTTAACTAAGTGAGTAAATATTGTAACAGCAACAGTAACAATACATAACTTCATATATGATTCAAATCGAGAAGATTATGAATTTGTACGTTGGCAAAGAACGAAAGAATATCAAGTACATGGTGATAAAAAATAAGCAAAGATGAGGATGGTAGTAGTTATGAACCGACCGGTGATAGAGCCATGGAAGCCTTGCGTGACACCATCACGAGTGAAATTAGTAGAGGACGTCGACTACTTTACTAAAAATGTTTATTGTGAAATTTTTATATCTTATGAGACTTTTTATTTCATTTTTCAAACGTTTGTCATGGAATTATAATTAATAATTTACAATTTATGAACTATTTTATATTTTTCCGTCTAGTTAGTACTAACATTTATAAAATTTGTAAAATATATTTAATTTTTTTTTATTTGTTTGCTTATTAACATTTATATAATTTGCATTGTTTTAAAAATTATAAAAAACTTAAATTTTGAATCACAACAGTAGGCAAACAAACAGAACAACACCAGTCGTAGTGACTCCAAAACGAACAACAACACTGGTCGTTGTCATTGTCGTTGTCGCTGATCGACAACGACTGGTAAACGAATAGGCTCTTATTTAAGTTATTTATTATTGGGGTAGTAAATCACAAAATAATATAATGCTAAAAAGTTCCAGTCATGATTTTAGAGATACATAATCAACATATAAATCACTTTTTTTTTTTTTTTTTGTATGAATGTAAAATTATATTCACCAAAAATCCTTAGTACATATGATGCATCCTTAGTTTAAAGTTTGCTGAATTTTAAGCTGATTTTAGAGGAAACAGAGCATGAATTAATAAAACAGAGATGTGGCGAAATCAATTTCTTGTCGCAAACCAGAGTTGTAGTCCTTCATTGGGTTGAGATGAGTGCAGTTCTCGAAGAGAGGATAGGCGATTGCAAACAATGCGATCTATGCTCTTAGTTAGTTGACTTGATTGTACCGGTATTTCTCCATGTCTTCTTCTATTTCTTTCTCTCCATATGGTGTGTATAGAAACTTGGAATGCATACCTAATCAAAAACCGCGGTGTGCTGCTAAGGGTTGAAGCAGCCAAGACACTGAGAATGTCACTGAACGTTGAGGTGTATATGTGTTCCAGTATTCCTCTTGTAAGCGTCTCCCATACTTGTGAAGAGTAACTACACGAGAAAAAAATGTGATCCCGTGTTTCTATTGGAGCATGACAAAAAACACATTGTGGATCTACACCCGCATTCCAAGCCATCATTTTATCTCCTGTAGTAAGTCTATTTTGCACCGCCAACCAGACAATAAACGAGTACCTAGGCGTTGCATGAGTAAACCACACACCCTTATACCATTCCTTGGATGAGACTACCTCTCGCACTTGATTCCATGTATCTTTTGATGAGAATTTTGGCATGAATTTACCTCCTTTACCACGCCATAGAGATACATCGATACTGTGGACAGGTCTATTTGTTTTAAGCTTATCTAGTTCTGCTTCAACAATATTTAGCATATCCACTCTATGGCGCCTTCGACGGTGGGTAGCTAAAGCTTCTGCCACAGTGGCTGAGGCGTTAATCCCTAAATCAATATACCCTCGATCTCCCAAGATGTCATGAATTCTTCCTAGGGAGCACCAGTTGTCAAACCAGAAAGAAGACTGCATACCACTATTAATTTCCTTTCGATGGAACTCCTTAGCATATGGTCGGTATTTGAGAAGTTTCCTCCACATCCATGATCCCAGACTAGAAGTTTCACTCACCGACCAGAAAGAACCTGATCGTATTAGGGATCTTTGTATCCAGTTAACCCATAGAGAGTTTGTACCCGAGACTATACGCCATATCAACTTGTAACAACTGACCTTGTTAGCTTCAGCTATTGATTTCACCCCCAGACCCCCTTCTCTCTTCGGTCTACATACTTCTTTCCATGAGATTTTTGCTTTTCTAGGGTTTAACTCCGACCCCGACCAGAGAAAAGCCGCACAAATCTTCTCAATCTCCTTAACACATGCACTCGGTAAACGGAAAGCGGATATCCAAAAATTAGTGAGACTTGCAATGACTGATGTTAACAGCTGAAGTCTACCTGCATATGATAAAAATCGGTTTTTCCAAGAGCTTATACTTACTCTGATCTTCTCCAACAGTGGCAGACAATCCGCTGGTGACATTCTCCGAGTCATCAGCGGTAAACCCAAGTATCTTACCGGTAGAATCCCACTGTCAAAAGGGAATCGTGCTAGCACTGACACCTTCTCTGTATAAGGAATACCAGCTGTAAACAGAGTGGATTTTTCAAGACTAATATCTAACCCCGAACCTTTAGTAAAAGTCTTGAATACCTCTAGAATGCCTTCCATGGATCTTTGTTTCCCATCAGCAAAAACCATTATGTCATCCGCAAAACATAAATGAGTAAGCTTCATATTTTTACATCTCGGGTGATAACCAAATCTACCCTCCACAGCAGCTTTATCTAGCATCATGGATAGGACATTCATGCATATAACAAAGAGATATGGAGAAAGTGAGCAACCTTGTCTTAGTCCCCTCCCACTTCGAAAAAACCCAGCGAGTTCTCCATTAACCTGAACTGAAAAAGATGGAGTTGATATACACAAGTTTATCCAATGTATGAACTTTGGTGGGAGTTGTAGAGCTTTGAGGATATTCAACAAAAAATCCCACTGAACAGAATCAAAAGCTTTTGCTATATCAATCTTCATGGCACACCGGGGGGAAATATTCTCCTTGTGATAATCCTTAACTAGTTCTGAGGCAAGCAATAAATTCTCCATCAACAATCTGTCCTTAATGAAGGCAGACTGATTTGGCGCAATGAATCCAGGGAGTATACTCTTTAGGCGATTAGCAATAATCTTTGAAATAACCTTATAGAGCACGTTACAACAAGAGATTGGCCTGTAGTCTTTCATCTCTTTAGCCGCTGTCGTCTTTCGTATTAGTGCCAGGATTGTTGAATTTAAGCCCTTAGGCAGAAACCCATAAATAAAGAAAGATTGAATAGCCACAGTAAAATCTTTCCCTATTATCGGCCATGCCTCTTTAAAAAATTCCACCGTGTAACCATCCGGTCCAGGGGACTTGTTTAACGGCATTGAAAAGAGAACCTTCTTTACCTCACTCTCCAACACTTCTGACACTAGATGATCACTTTCTTGGTTAGAACAACGAAAATCTATCAACTCACCAATGGCTTCCTCCGATAAACCCATATATTCAGCCGGCTTAGCCGTCAATAAACCCGTAAAAAAACGAACAGCCTCTGTTTTTATGTCCTCATGCCCCGATAATCGCTCTCCATTCAAGTTTATTATCTCCTTGATCGAATTCCTAGCCTGCCTCTCCTTCACTGCATTATGAAAAAATTGATTATTCATATCCCCTACATTCAGCCAATGTAGCTTCGATTTTTGCCTTAAGAAGTTTTCTTCTAATTTCGACACCTTTTCCCATCTTTCATAAGCTCTAGACTCTGCAATAACAGCTCCAACATCAACATTTGTCAAAGAATTAACTTGACATGAGCAGAGATCAGCATAAGCGTCAGCGGCACGGCGAGATAAATCATATAGTTTACTACGACTCAACTGTCGTAAAATCGGCTTTAATTGCTTAAGCTTATTTGAAAGCCTAAATAAAGCTGATGTCGAGTGAAAGAGAGACCCTGATTCGCCCCAGAATTCTTCTACTTTCGGAATAAAGCCAGGCATAGAAGCAATGACATTCGTAAACTTGAATGGCCCTTTCGGCTTTAATACTGCTCCCTTTAAATTTATTTTTCCGCGTAGATGATCCGAGCACCCACCCGAGTCAAATACACAGTACGACTGTGGATGAAGCTGCAACCAGACATCATTTATAAGCGCTCTATCGAGCTTCTTACAAATTAACCCATCTGCCCTCTTATTACACCAAGTAAATTGCGGACCATGATTAGCCATGTCTAGGAAAGAACAATTTCGGATAACTTCTTGGAACTCACGCATACCCGGGGTAACTGTAGGAGAAGAGACATAGCTTGAGTGCTCCCCAATATCAAGAATTTCATTAAAGTCTCCACAACACAGCCATGGCTTCCCTCTAAACACAACTGAATTTTGGTGATTATTAATGTCTCTCCAAAGTTTCTTTCTTTCTTCTTCAAAATTGGATGCATATATAAACGAACATATAAACTCATCCATTCCATCTACCTCAATCGCACAAGAAATCATTTGTCCACTCTTAAAGAGGACATTTAGCTTTACCTTCTTACTCCACACCACCCAGATTCTTCCCAATCTATTAAATTCATAATTAGACACCATTGACCAGTCTTTGAAAGTTGAAGCAACAATGCCGTTAGCTTTTCTTTCCTTAACTCTTGTTTCTAGCAAACCTCCAAACTCCATAGCATTTTTTTGAATCCATTCTTTGACAACCAACTGCTTATTTGATTTATTAAAACCTCTTATATTCCAGAAAAACCCCGACATTAATGTTTTTTCCTTGAGTTCCTTTTGTTGAAGTTACTCGGAATAGCATCTCGCGGTTTCTGAGACGTATCTGATAAATACTTGTGAGTATTCTTTGAATTTCTTGGGAGAGAGACACGAGCTCCAACCTCAGAGACTCCCACCTTCATGTGTGAATCTGCTGCCACTCCTACTACTGGTTTACCACTACCAATAACTACCTCAGAGACCTGTTCCGTAACAACCTCTGCATTCTCCTCCTCATCATGTTGGTCCCGTAGAATATCAAATCTAGAAGGTGAAAGAATTCTAACCTGACCATATTCCAACTCCCTTGATTTTATATTGAATTTTCGTCCTCCTGAAGATGAAATCTCCCAGCCCTCCTCATTTGGCGTTGATCCTTTTTCTGTCACAACAATTTCTCCCTCTTCTTGTTCCAAACTCGCATCAGCCATCTTGGTTAATGATTCTGTCACATTAACTTCTTTGGCACTCAAAGTTGTCTCACTCACCTCCTCTCTAACTACATTTGCTTGCTGGAATGTTTCTTCCTCATGTATTACCACAGCCTTTTCATTACTCCTCGTAGTGTTTGACTGCACAGTCACTAACTTTCCCCCATTTGCCAAACAAGCATCCTCACCGTGGCCCCACTTAGCACAAATACCACATCGTTGAGGCAGCCAAGGATACTCAAAGTTGACATTAAACTCCTCACCCTTAATATTAAAAAAATAGCTTTTCGGTAGCTCTTTTGAAAGGTTGACGTCGACAAACACCTTTGCTTCTTCAAAACTGGTTACAAGCTCCGTATCCGGGTGCAATCTCAGAGGATGCCCTATCGGACTAGCCATAAAACTTATCCCCTTCCAGGTAAACATGGAGTGTGGGACATTTTTTATTTTTACCCACATAGGCATAGATTTGATAGCCGGTTGAGCCTCTTCGACGATCGGCGTCCATTTAGAAACCACCATTGGAATCTCGCAGATGTTCCACATCCCTCTCCGGAGGGCCCTCAGTCTCGCCGAAGCATTGCGTATTCTAAATTTCACTGTGGTTTCATTGATACTGAAAACATCTACTCGGATCGACTTATCTCCAAGATTCCAAATTTTATTGACTATAACATGAATTTTCGCGACATGTGGCGCCGTAGAAGCAAATCGACCTATCAAAAAATCCTCCCAAAGAGGTGTAGCATCCTCTAACACCTCGTCTGGTACAGCCACAGTAGCTTTGCCATCGATTTCTGAAACTTCGTAATTGAATTTCGTGAGACTCGGCCTACTCGCCACACTCACCCATGTTTTTTTCGTTTGAACCTCTCCAGTTGGAGTTGTGACAGACTCGGTGACCTCCACAACCTGCTCTGACATGATGATGAACGGCGGCTAGCCGCCAGAGAACCCTTACGTGTGGCCTGCGTGAAGAAACCCTAATCTCCCTCTGAATCACCCTCTCTTGCTGACGTGGACTTCTCAAAACAAATTAAATCACTTTTTTTTTTCCCATGTCAATTTAAAATTTTGAGTTTTAAAAGATAAAATTTGAATATACCTTTAAAACTGTGGACATATGTGGCCACTATTTCCATAATGGTGGAAAATGTGATAAAATTTCATATGTTTAACTTGCTTATATTAGGGTTGGGTTGACATGTTTTTGATATTATCTTCCATACTACCACCTGAAACAAAAAATAGTTTTAGAGCTTGATTAATTACTTTTGTAGCAAAAACTTTGGGCTTGATGTCCCACTCTTCCTAATAGATAGAATGTGATCAAAATTTTCTAGTTCAAGAGTTCAACATTTTTACTCATTTTATGGTTTCTTTAAGATCATGTTGCACTGCAAGTAATTTTTAGCCTTTATTTTTAAGTTGCATTTTTAAGTCTTTAATCTGTAATTTAAGCTTTTTCTTCTCCTTGATTAAACCAACATTTTGACTGCAGATGATAACATAATTTCATAAGTATGCATATCTTCCTCTGAAGCATATTCACATGTTTCAGAGGCTTCTTTTTTTGCGGGCTTTGGTTTAACAAACTCAGTTTCGACAGACTCTTTAGTTTTACCTGTGAAGAAAATCATCTTGTTGTATGAAACATCTTTTTGAATAGTAATATTTTTTGTCTCCGACTCATTTAACGTTGTTTTAAGTGACTTTTCATCTATTTTTATGAATTTGCTCAATCTGCTTTGAGGTGGTCGTATCCTTGAAACTTGTAACATTTAACTTGTTTTGTTTTCGTCTTTGCCATGAATTTTCCTTATATTGAATATGTTACCAGAATTTAGAGAATTTTTATATTTCTTCAATAGATCCAGCCGCTTCATATATCTTTCAATCTTGTTCATGATGCATTCTTGTTATCATCATCGCTTTTGCTTTTGGTGGAGACAAATGCAATATTCGTTGCATTTCGACGAGAACTCTATTTTGATCTTACATCTTCTTTTCCATTGCGTACATCTAAAAGGATCCAACAAACTCTTCCAGCTTCATCTTCGTAACATCATTAGATTCCAGCATTGTAGTTTTCTTTGGAGCAAACTTGTGTTGTAAAGATGTCAAGACCTTCATGACCATGTTGAACTCCGTATATGTTTTTCCAAGAGCATAAAGTTCATTTGCAATGTCTCTTGTCTCTTAGTTCTTTGTAGAACTCAGTAATTGAGATGTCATGCCGCATTAAGAAACTATCAAATCTAGATTTAAGCATAACAATTTGTGTTTGTTTAATCTTAGATGTGCCATGATAGGTGTTTCCAAAACTTCCCACACTTCTTTTGATGTTTTGTAAGAGGATATCATACAGAATTAACCGATATCTATTGCGTTGTATATCGTGTTCAAATTTTTAGCGTTGCTAATGTCTTTCTTGACTTTTCTTGATAGAGGGTTCTCACATTTGGTGTAATGTTCCATTGATCATCGTTAGAACCAGCTCATTATATCCAAGTAACACCATGTTCCACGCATCACCATCAATGAAACTTATGAAGGACTACATGATTCTGATTTTCCAATATGAGCCATCTAAAAAGGGAGGACGTATGACCAAACCTCCTTATCTTGGTGGTTCCATCTAGTTTTGAACACAAGATTGAATCACTGCAAAAGTTAAAAAAAAAACTTGATCAGTGATCATGATCTAATACCAAATGAAATTTCTAAGAGATTGAATATCTCTTACTAATAAAAGAAGAGTTTTGAGGCTTCTAGAAGTGCCCACCTCAGAAAAAAAAACTCTTTACAGAAATGTCACGTCAGCATATGTTGCCACATCATCATCTCTTTAAGCTTTTAGCCGGTGAAAGAAAACGTTAGATTGATCCATCGTCTCTTTTCCCTATTAAATAACAAAAAAAAGTAAAAATAAATAAAAAATTTAGAAGCAAAGCCCAACGAGAAAAAATAATAATGAAAAAAACCCCCCACAAATTCGCCTGGACAGTCGTCTTCTTCATCTTCATCGCCTCCTCCACACAAAAAAAAACCTAATCAACCGATTCCTCTTCCAAACCATCTAAATTTAAACCACCGTTAGAACCATTATTCCCACAGTAATGGATGAGTTTCACATTTATCTCACAAAACTCACACCAAAACAGCCATCGTTTCCACTTCACCATCTTTATTTTATCCATTCTCTTCTCCAGTCAATGACTTTAGTGCCCACTCCCCTCATATTGACTACATCTTTTCCAAAAGCTTATAAAAACTGCACTTCCACTAGCGTACCAATCAACCAAAACCCTCTACAACAGCATATCAAATCCAAAAAAAACTGAACGATGGCGTCGTCGTCCAGCCTCCTCACCTTCGTCCCCCTATCCAACCATTCAGATTTAATGAAGAATTCTGCAAGGATGAAGTGTTAGTCCAACAAATTCATTTCTGGGAAGCCGTAATTTCAGGAAAAATAAATTAGTAGCTCACTCCTTGACTCCCAGGTATATAATTGACATTATGTATCTCTTTTTCGGACACGTTTATTCAGATTTATTTTAATTCAAAGAGTTTATCAACAAGTTTGCTGATTATTATGGGTTTCAGAGGGATTGGGGCTCTTGGTCGGCCAGGAATTTTTTACAATCGGAACTAAAGGTTTGCTAATTTCTAAATTTTTGAATGAAACTTTGTTCTGAGTTTTGGGTTTTCGATCGATACAAAACCCTTAGGATTTGTCTATTATGCCTTGCTAATTTGGTTTCTCCTCAATGCCATTAGATGACTACCCTTCAACACTCTGTTGTCATCTTCCAATGAAGGTTATGGTTGCTACTTTTGGTGTTTTCATTCTTTCAGTTTCTTTGATAAGATTCAGGATTCTGATGTATTCGATTTTGACTTGGATGAGGTTGTGATCGACGGGGAAAGAATTGGATGGGGATTACGTGTTTGCCTATGTGAATCCAAAGAAGGATCAAAGAAAATTCTTGTAAAATGGTTGGTGATGGATGATACACTTCTTCTTCCTGTCGTAGTTCATGGTGGAGCACAAACTCTTCATTTGGATATAGAGTATGTCATGCTCTCTCTCATCTCTTCATTGTGAAACTGAAAGTTTTGGGTTTTTGTGAAGTTAGGTAGTATGCTGATGAGGGCAAAGATCAGAATTACTCAACACAGTGAAAGAATTTGGTAAAATTAGGGACTGATTTGCAGACTGGGAGGCCCATGTATCTCTTATAAAGCAGAGTGAAGATTAGAAGATTTTGAGAATAAGAGAAAGTTCGCTATCATCAGAATTCATGGTTTCAATGCTTTCAAAACCATGAAAGTTATATTAATTTTGTTATACATGACAATCAAATTGGCTTATAATTAATTATGATTATAAGTAGGTGCCTAAGCATCGTGCTTTGATCGGGAAGCACTGGAATCATAACGAAAGATGACTTCTTATTTCAGCTACATTTTGATTTGAGGGACATGTGAAATCAAAGTGAAAGAATCTTAGAGGTAGCCGCAGGTTGTAAACATGTTTTATGTATCACTTCTCTACGTCGTTGATGGTTAGCATTTATTGAATTATTGAGGCTAGCATTTGGCTAAACATAGGAAGATTTTTAAGTATAAAATAATGGATATACGATCTGCAATCCTATGAAAACAAAAGCTTAGGAGAGAGGGGACATTCTACAAGTGCTAACAACTGATAAATAAGAGGTTTGGGTAAATATTTTGCCTTTCTGTTGATTTAGCCCTAAAAAATCACGAGCCAATCTTCTAATCTTCTTATGTTGGATTGCTTTTCACTTTACTTTTCACATTCACTTATAAAGTCTTAGGGACAAAGTTATATGAGGCTCAACTACAATAGACGCTGATCTGACATACCCCATGGTTAGAAACCAAGTCTCAGAGTAAGCTTTCTCTGTGTAAAATCTTATTGTTTTATCTACAAAGGAATCAATAGAACTCAAGTGAATTAATAGAGTTCACACGTGCCACTCTGTTCATTTGCTAGGAATGGTATGATTAAGCAATTTATGGTAAATTAAACTGCAAGAAAGAATTTGTTTTTTCCTGTCATGTTAATATATTTATATGGTTACGACTTACGAGTCTTCACTTTTAAGTTATGAAGTTTCGTAATTTTTTAATGAAATTAGTAGTTAATATTTATATCATTGTTCATCTTCAGTAAATACCAAAGGTTTGACAAGTTATTTCAGTTAACACATTTAAAAATATATAATATTCAAACATATATCCGGGCACTAATCCCTAGTTGTAATTAAAATTCCGAAATGGTTTACAAAAAAAAAAGAAATAATGAGACAACAAGATATTAAATGAGGTATCAATTGGTTCTATCAACCAACCACTAGTCTTTAACTTTAAACAATCTTATTATCTCACTTTAAAAAGACAAACATACGATACATTAAACTTTAATAAATCTATCTAAAATATATAGGTATACACGTTAACTCAGTTTACTCCCCCTTAATCATGGTTGTCTTCATTTGCAAAATTATTTTTTTTGTGTTCCTCACACCAACAACAATCTCTTCTCAAGACAGTCTCTCCAAAACTTCAGCAGCTACACAAGTTGAATAACAAACTCTATTTTCTGTTTCTTTGTTTTAACAATGAAAAAATGTTACAGCAAAACAAAACATCTTATGCCTTTTACAGAGAAACACATAATGATTTTTTTTCATTGATACCTAAAACATGTCTTTACTTTCTCAAGTAAAAAAGGATTTAAAAACATGTTGACACAAAAATTTTAGAAAATCAAATAATATGCTTAAAGAAAGTCAAATAACCACTTAATCAAGACTTTGTAGTTAAGATAATATTAAAATCTACAATTATTAAGAAGTCAAAACTATTTTATAATTCAAACTTAGAATTATGGATTCTGGACTTATTTAATTTATTTGAGTTAGTTCTTGGGGTAGTTGACATTTTTGTAGGGGAAGAATGAAAAAGTTAATGGTTTCAACAAATAAACCATCAAATACTATTTAGTTCTCCGTTTTTGTTGAGTAAAATAACACAGAATAAATAATCTAATTCAATTTAATTTAAAACTGTAATTATAATAGTATTTATTCATTGGATGTATGTATTTTTGACATTTTGATGTATGTGTTTTTAAATTGATAATTCATAATATAATGTAAACTTGATGTGTTCGATTATATCACACATATTTCAATGTAAATGTCATATAGATATAGTTTCATATTTCTATTTTCCATTGGAAACAGATGTAAAGATTTATAATTAGAGGTCATATAATTATTCACTGGCAATGTATATATTGTAAATGTAAAATATATATTATATTTAATTATAAATAACATATAATTTTTTGAATGTCTATTTAATTTATTATGTGTAAACGATATAACATAAAATAATTATAATTCAATATTTGAATTGATTATATTCGTTTTTTACAAATATATATATTTTTTTGAATTAATAAAAATTAATGATATTATTAGTGTTTGACGTATCAAATAAACCTAGCCGAATAAGGAAAATAATTCAAATAAAAGTGTTTGAAAAATGTAATAACTATGGTAAACTATATGATATAATTAAAAAACTTAGAAAAATGTGGGTTTAACACGTCAGCATGAATGCTTCTATTTTAATATTTTAATATATAGAAGATTAGACAAATTGTTATGATTAGTTAACTACGTAAGTAATCACATTAGAAAATGTCATTAAACGATTCTACATTGTACCAATCATAAAAAGAGGCAGATATGTTTCTGACCATAGTTGGGTATTTGAGTTTCTAATTTCTCTAAGCATATTTGGTTCTTAGTTGTTGGTTTCGTGAATCCTTCAATCCGTATATGTTCAAACCATTTGTGGTTTCAGTGCGTTTTGATATTGGTTGCTTCTGGTGGGGAAGAAGCTATGTTTTGGAAGATTTTTTTAGTTTGATTTTAGAAGTTACAACCAATAGGTAGTGTCTCTATTTTTTGCTTTTGAAAAATTTTTCTCTAAATCAATTTCAAATAAAGGAGCCACTACTCAAAACAAGCTTATTGTCACTCGGAGTAAATTTTTAACAGTAGTTCATATATTTTATCTTCCTCGGTTGGTTATCTGAAACGACCGCCCTCGTTTTTTTTTTTTTTTTTTTTTAAATAATAATTAATATTCCCATAAATATTAATTACTTTCCCAAACAATTAAAATACAAACACACAAACACCGAAAAGATATTTGATCGATCGATCTTTCCAGATTACGACGACTTGAGTTGAGAGTCGAAGTTGGTCTGTATAGCCACCTTGGCTTTCATAGACAATTTCTGTTGTCTATAACGGTTCTCGATAAACGAGAAACCGGACTCGAGATCGTTCGATCATTTATCCTTCGGATTACTTAAACACAAGAAATAAATTATTTAACTCATAAATAAAATACTTTCGCATAAATTCCTTAAACAATAAAATACGAATACAGAAACACCAAATTTAACTGTAAGAAATTATTCAACTTTAATATAAAATACTTAAACAAACAACGAGTCGTAGATCAACCTCTCTTCCTCGCCTCGATTCCACAGTCACAGCTTTTCTTTCTCACACGAAGATGAGAGAGAGATTTGACTCCGACAAGACGATCCGACCCAATCTTCAGTCTTCACAAAAACTTGGACTCTTTTTTCTCTAAGCCACTCAGCTCACAAGACTCCACTTCTCTCACTTAACTCTTTTTTTTTCTTAGATGTAGGTGTCGGCAACTTAAGGAGGAAGGGGCTGCTGAATTTTAGTGGAGAAAGTGGGTGGCTGCATCTCTTTTTATTTGTTTTATTTTATTTATGGCCTAGTCCTTGAATTTCCCAAAAGTTTACATACTGTCCCGTAACTTTTAAGTTGATCCGAAACACCCCTACGGGAAAAATGCTGTGTAACTTTTAAATTAATCCAAAATCCTCCAGAAATATTTTCCAGAGATTCTTCGCATAAATCCCGTATATAATTCCGAAATCTCCATTTTCGGAACACGGGCGTTACAATTCTCCTCCACTATCATAGATTCGCCCTCGAATCTAACGCCACAGTCCACCCGCAATGAACTCAACCACACATACCATAACACAGTGGTCAAACTCGACCATACTGGCCACACCATCAGTCCCGAGATCAAACACCATTGACCTCTGAGGTCTACATTCAGTCACTAGCTTAAGACTCTGGTCATAGATCATTGCTCACAACTCAAACTCATACCTCTACCCTCTAAGACACCAAGTCTACGAGTTCAAGGTATCGCACTTATATCACTCCACTCTGGGCAGTCTAACCTTACGGGTTCTCGGTATCACACAACACTCCACCCTGGGCTATATTCCTTACGAGTTCTAGGTATCACACCCATAACACTCAACTCTGGGTAGTATAACCTTACGAGTTCTTGGTAATCACATACCACTCTACTCTGGGTTATATACCTTGCGAGTTCCGGATATCACGCTCATACCTCTAACCTCTGGGAAGTATATCCTTACGGGTTCTCGTTATCTCATACCACGCCACCCTAAGCTATTTACCCTTCGAGTTCTGGATAACAGAGGAACTATCCATCCTTCTAAGAGTTGTACAGGACCAACCGTCCCTTGAGCAACATGACCCAACATACGTCTATAAGCACTCCCGACTGAAACTACCTCTCATGATCCGCATACGACCTTACAAGGTAATACAGACATCACACACATTCCAACCCGGAATATCATCTTTTCCATAACCACTACTCAGGTTATTCCACAACATACCCCATCACTCAGGGTACCCACATAATCTTTTTCGATTATAACTCAAGTTCTTAAATCCACATAAACTCTTTTCAGAACCTCATGTTCAGTTAAAACTCATGGCAACACTGACCATCAACAATAAGAACTACACATCTTATTAATGAAAGGAAACATAATGTATTTAATCGTTTACTACACCAAAACGAATACAAAATGTCTAACAAAATAACTCGAAACTGGAAACCATCGATGAAAGCTCAAGTCTCTGATTGTTTCTCAAACCACTTCTTGAACCTTGCTTTCATCCTCGCCTCTGGTTCCCACGTCTCCTCCTCAACCCCGTCACAATCCCACAAGACCCTGATCATTGGAACTTTCTTCCTACGATCCTGCTTGATTCTGCTATCGAGGATCCTTACCGGTCTTGCCTCTAGGGTCATATTAAGCTGAAGATCTGACGGAATCCCAGCCACAACCTCATCATCCTTATGCAAGCACTTC
This sequence comes from Barbarea vulgaris, assembly GCA_963667165.1. Classification (NCBI taxonomy): domain Eukaryota; kingdom Viridiplantae; phylum Streptophyta; class Magnoliopsida; order Brassicales; family Brassicaceae; genus Barbarea; species Barbarea vulgaris. The sequence goes on along the minus strand of OY763889.1, from coordinate 8,495,893 downwards.
TTCAGCATTGACACATGGAAAACCTTGTGAAATGCTTGCATAACCTCGGGTAATTCCAACCGATACGTAACCGGTCCAACCCGCTCAACAATCCTGAACGGTCCCATATACCTCGGACTCAACTTAGTCTCCGTAATGGACCTATTAGGACCCCGCAACATAGCCATCTTAAGATACACTTTATCTCCCACCTCGAACTCGAGGTCTTTTCTCCTCTTATCGGCATAACTCTTTTGTCGATCTTGCGCTTCTTTCATGTTCAGCTTCAGAACCCGGATCTTCTCCATAGTTTCCTGAACAAAATCTGCACCAAACATACTCCTCTCCCCCACTTGGGTCCAGCATAATGGTGTACGACATGGCCTCCCATACATCGCCTCATATGGAGCCATCCCAATACTCGCTTGATAGCTATTATTATAAGCAAACTCTACCAAGCTCAGGTAGTCCGTCCAATGACCACCCCAGTCAAGCACACACATCCTCAGCAAATCCTCGAGAGTCTGGATAGTCCTCTCGGATTGTCCATCTGTCTGCGGGTGATAGGCCGTACTCAGGTGTACCTTAGTGCCCATCTCAGCCTGAAAGGCCTTCCAGAACACCGAAATGAACTTGGAATCACGGTCTGAGACTATACTCACAGGTACCCCATGAAGCCTCACAATCTCATTGACATACTTCTTAGCCAACACCGCAGCTCCATCGGTCTTCTTAATGGCCAGGAAATGTGCTGACTTGGTCAAACGATCAACAATTACCTAAATAGCATCCTTGGTCCGCGAAACGGGTAAGCCGACCACGAAATCCATCGTAATAATATCCCACTTCCACTCTGGAATGGGTAAACTTCGCAACAACCCGCTCGGAACCTGATGCTCAGCCTTCACTAACTGGCATACTTCACAAGCCGCAACCCAGTTAGCCACATCTTTCTTCATCCCAACCAAATGATAATACCTTTTTAAGTCCCGGTACATCTTAGTCGCCCCTGGATGAATCGAAAACATACTCGCATGAGCCTCACTCAGGATCTCTCGCCTCAGATCCTCATCCTTGGGTACACATACCCTCCCATGCACCAGAATAGTCCCATTTGCAGAGACCTGATATTCTGAGCCCACATCACCCGAATCCTTAATCAGACCTTCATCTTTTCCTGAGCCAAACGAACCCTACTCAAAAGATCCGCCTGATTCGCTGCTTCCAAGCCTAACGGTTCCTGAGATATAGCACACAACCTCAACGTGCTAACCTCACTCACCAAGGACTCCATGTCCCGCTCACTAGCCGAAGCTACCCGCTTGCGACTCAACGCATATGCAACCAAATTTTCCCTTCCGGGATGGTAGGCTATCTCCAGATCATAATCTGCCACTAACTCCATCCAACGCCTTTGCCTCAAATTCAATTCTGGCTGCGTAAAGATGTATTTCAGGCTTTTATGATCTGTAAATACCTGAACCTTCCCGCCTTAAAGATAAGATCTCCAAATCTTCAAGGTAAAAACCACTGTAGCCATCTCGAGATCATGGATAGGATAGTTGTTCTCGTGCTTCCTCAACTGACGAGAAGCATAAGCAATAACCTTCCCTTGTTGCATCAACACGCAACCAAGACCCAATCTCGAAGCGTCTGTGTATACCACAAAAGGCTTACTTGGCTCCGGTAAAGTCAAAACTGGTGTACTTGTCAACATTGACTTCAAGTTCGCAAAACTCTCCTCACACTCTGGAGACCACACGAACGGAACATCTTTTCCGGTCAGCTTTGTCATAGACCGCGCCATACTCGCGAACCCATTGACAAATCTCCGATAATAGCCCGCTAGACCAAGAAAACTCCTGATCTCAGTGGCATTCATCGGCCTTGGCCATTCTCTGATAGCCTTAATCTTTTCTGGATCAACTGAAACCCCCTTAATCGTTGCCAGAAACTGCACTTGCTCAACTTAGCGAACAGTTTCTGTTCCCGCAACTTCTCTAGAACAATCCTCAAATGGACTTCATGCTCCTCAGGACTCTTCGAATACACCAATATATCATCTATAAAAATAATCACGGACTCATCGAGATACTCTTGGAACATTCCGTTCATCAATCTCATGAACGCCGCTGGTGCATTCGTCAACCCAAATGGCATCACCACAAACTCGTAGTGCCCATATCTTGTCCTGAAAGCCGTCTTCCGGATATCCACCTCACTAATAGGAATTTGATGATATCCTGACGCCAAGTCAATCTTGGAGAACCAAGTAGCCCCTCTCAACTGATCCAACAACTCGTCGATCCGCGGAAGAGGATACCGGTTCTTCACTGTGACTCGGTTAAGCCCCCGGTAATCGATACACAACCGGAAATTCTCATCCTTTTTCTTCACAAACAGCACCAGTGCTCCCCACGGTGAACTGCTCGGACGGATAAAACCCTTATCTAACAACTCTTCCAGCTGCTTCTTCAGCTCCGCCATCTCTGCTGGAGCCATCCTGTACGGATCCTTGGATATCGGCATCGTGCATGGTTCCAGCTCAATCGTGAAAGGATCAGACCGAGACGGTGGTAACCCCTGCAACGACTGAAAGACATCCTCGAACTCCTAAACAACAGGAATATCCCGGACCGTAGCCTCTCCAACAGTCTCTGGGGTAATAATAGTCGCCAGGTAAGCTTCACAACCTCGCCCGATCATTTTCTCAGCTTGCATTGCCGAGATCACGAGACTCCCAGTTGTAGGTCTCACTCCCTGGTAGACCAACCTACCTCTTTCTCTTTCGAACACGACACGTCCCCGGTGGCAATCCAGATGCGCTCTGAACTTTCCAAGCCAATCCATACCCAAGATGACATCATACAGCTCCACGGAGCAGATGATCAAATCTGTTGGCATAGACTCCTCGGCCACCCAAACATCCACGTTCTTAACCCGACCAAGACTACTCAAAAACTTCCCTCCAGCGACCTTAACAAACCCCACGTGCTCGCCCGGATTGCCCCGGATGCCACACCTCTCTGCCAATTCTGGAGTAACGAAACAATGCGATGCTCCAGAATCGAACAAAACGTGAGATTCAATTCCTCCCACGATTAAGGTCCCTACACAACTTTCATATGCTAAAAACCCTAACCCAAACTTCCAAGGCAGTAACTTTTAAACAAACAAGAATTAAACTCGAGTAAGTTTATAAAAAATTTACCAGTGATCGGTTCGAAGCTCGGCTCTCCCGACTCCACCATGGTGTAAACCCTCGGTGTCACTGCAGCTCGCCTATCTGACGGTGCCGCCGCTACCACTTCCTGCTGCAACCTGGGACATTTAGGCTTGATATGCCCTGGCTCATGACAGTGGTAATACACCCGAGTATCCCCGATCGATCTGCCTTTCTGAGATCAATTCGCAACCCTATGGTCCTTGCTTCCGCATCCGAAGCATCCCTGACCGCCTAGGTTACCCTTAGAAGGGCCCTCCCACTTCCGCTTCTGTCCTTGCATCGGCTTATCGCCCTTGCTAGGACCGGACTGATGTGGAGGCTCTCTTGCCCGAAGAATTGGGCTGACTGCCACAACCACATCTCTTAGGCCCTCCTCAATCAACGCGGCCTTCTCTACCAGTTCTACAACCGTGTTAAACGATCCTATTAGACACTGGTTCCTCAACTCGGCCCGAAGATCTATCAGAAACCGCCTCACATGGGCCTGCTCATCATCCAGGATATGGCCTCCATACACTCTGAGACGGTTAAACTCCGCCTTATACTCCCGAACCGACCGGTTCCCTTGAGTCATCCCAAGAAACTGTCTCTCCATCCGGTCCAATGCCTCTCGGGGAAAATATTTGGAGTTAAACTCCACTATAAAATCCTCCCAAGACATCTCTGCCTGGACCCTCCGGGCCGCAACACCTCTCCACCATAGATGTGCGTCACCCTCCAGATAGTGGACGGCGAGATCCACTTGGTATCCCTCTGGACACCGAATCGAACGGAAATTCCGTTCCATCCTCATCCTCCACTCATCTGCCTCCTCAGGTTTGGCACCACCCTGAAAGAATCTCGTGCCAATCCTTTGCAGCTGCTCCATCATTTTGAGATATGATGGGCGCTCTTCCGCAACCACAACCCTTGGTTGCACCTCCACTGTCGGTGGTTCCATTGGAGCATGCACTGGTACCCTCTCCGGTAACCGCTCCAACAGCAAAGCCAAGAAATTCGCGATAGGATCCCCTTGGGCCGGAGCTACCCCTGCTGCCACACCCGCAGCACCCGCTGGAACTCCAGCAACACCGGCACCAACACCGGCCACACCCTCCGTCCCAACTAGATCCGTAAGCGAGTTCCCGACCTGCTCAACCGTAACACTCGGTGTCACGCTCTCCTCAACCACCGGAGCCCTCGCGTTCCTCCGACCGCGACCTCTACCCCTGCCGATACCACGACCACGACCTCTACCTCTTCTAGCCATCTATACTTACACCAAAAACAGTTAAGTAACACAAACAACTTAACAGAAAAACAGAACAACATACCGTGGAATCTCATCAAAGGCTCGGAGAGGATGATCTATAACTCCATACTCAAACAATTAACTAACTCACATAATCAATTCAATAACGGTTCTTCTCATGCTTCTCAAAGCAACAAAAATTAAATCAAAACCAATTTAATTTTTCTAAACCATCCTAGAACCGTAATCGCTCTGATACCAAATTGAAACGACCGCCCTCGTTTTTTTTTTTTTTAAATAATAATTAATATTCCCATAAATATTAATTATTTTCCCAAACAATTAAAATACAAACACACAAACACCGAAAAGATATTTGATCGATCGATCTTTCCAGAATACGACGACTTGAGTTGAGAGTCGAAGTTGGTCTGTATAGCCACCTTGGCTTTCATAGACAATTTCTGTTGTCTATAACGGTTTTCGATAAACGAGAAACTGGACTCGAGATTGTTCGATCATTTATCCTTCGGATTACTTAAACACAAGAAATAAATTATTTAACTCATAAATAAAATACTTTCACATAAATTCCTTAAACAATAAAAATACGAATACAGAAACACCAAATTTAACTGTAAGAAATTATTCAACTTTAATATAAAATACTTAAACAAACAACGAGTCGTAGATCAACCTCTCTTCCTCGCCTCGATTCCACAGTCACAGCTTTTCTTTCTCACACGAAGATGAGAGGGAGATTTGACTCCGACAAGACGATCCGACCCAATCTTCAGTTTTCACAAAAACTTGGACTCCTTTTTCTCTAAGCCACTCAGCTCACAAGACTCCACTTCTCTCACTTAACTCTTTTTTTTTCTTAGATGTAGGTGTCGGCAACTTAAGGAGGAAGGGGCTGCTGAATTTTAGTGGAGAAAGTGGGTGGCTGCATCTCTTTTTATTTGTTTTATTTTATTTATGGCCTAGTCCTTGAATTTTCCAAAAGTTTACATACTGTCCCGTAACTTTTAAGTTGATCCGAAACACCCCTACGGGAAAAATGCGGTGTAACTTTTAAATTACTCCAAAATCCTCCGGAAATATTTTCCAGAGATTCTTCGCATAAATCCCTTATATAATTCCGAAATCTCCATTTTTCGGAACACGAGCGTTACATTATCAAACAGTTTTAACTCGTGGATCATGAATATTTTCTCTTCTAAATAATATAATGAGTTTTTGCTAGTAATTTTAAATCCAATAAATTTTGACATTAGTTGTTCATCTTTATTTTGTTTTGTTTTTCCGTTGTTGCTTCAGCTTCTACTCGTTTTTAGTTGTTAATTTTTTTTTTATATCTATTTTATGTTTTTTTTTTTACCTTTCTAATTTAGTTTATTTAATTTATTTTGTTGTTTTTCATATAAAACTCCATTAAAAATGAATAAAACATTAAAATCCAAAACAACAAAGTATAACCGCTTGAAACAATATCAAAACAGAAAAGCATAACAAAAGTATTAATAGTGACTCTAATTTTCAATAATTAACTGTAAAGACACGAGATCTTTCAAAGCCAAATAAGACTGAAATCTTTCATTCTTTGTAACATTATTAGCAATACAATCCATCTTTTTATTCTAGTTTTTCAAGCTACAACTAATTTTAGAGAACTTATACTAAAAAACTTCCTGAACAATTTCCTCCAAAACGACTTGTGTATATTGACGGAAAAGAATAAATCGACATAACTTCCACGAATAACGAAAACAAACAAACAAAAACAGTCGATTTTAAAATTTTCGATAAGTCCAAACAGTCTCAATTGCGTTAATGCACCGACGGCAGACTCTAATCACAACTCCAGTTTCGTTTATTTTAGTTTCCGGAAAATTATATTTGTTCCGCTGGATTTTGGCTTGGGAATTGTCTGGTACTGTAAAATGTATATCAATTTTGACGTTTTTTCCAAAGCGATATTTCGGGCCCACATATCACTTTGAGGCCCACACTATACCAGCTCGGCCCAGGGTTGTACAAGAGCCAAGATCAGTCGCTGCCATTTTTTTTTTTGGCTGTCGCTTCAGATCTCATGAGATTCCGGTCAAAGAATCTCTAATTTCTCCGGTCTGTGCTCAGGTACGACTTCCGATCTCCGATCGCCAATTCCATCATTTCATCTTCTCGAACTCATCTTCGAATTCTCTTATCTATTACGGATCAAAAACTGCGAGATTGTTGCATTTTTAGTCGCCGATGTTCTTCGAATTTCATCGAGTAGCGTCTCATGCTTAGAAATTAAACTGCATTTTCTTTGTTCATACGTCTGTTGCGTTGCCGATTAGGTTTTAGAAATTGATCTAGGCTTTGCGATTTTGTCGGTGGAACGAGTTGGTTTTAGTATTACTCTGTGATGATGATTCTGAATTTGCTTCTTCTTCGACTTGCTAGATTAAAGCTTATTTTCTTCATTTCAACTATTTATGTTGGACTTTTTTTTTCTATGTCATTGTTACTTGAAAGATAAGAAAATTTGGGGAAGATGCAGCACACTCCAGTTACCATAGAGGATCAGTTAATATCGAAAGCTGTAAGGGAAGAATGTTCATGGGAAAATCTACCAAAACGACTCCAATCTATTCTTGGATCTAAAGATGAATGGCATAGAAGGTTAGTTTTTTCTTTATGGTTTCTGTATACAGTGGCTCGGGGCACGTTTACATAACTTCTTTCGGTCTATGTTAGGAGAAGCGACTCAGTTTGTTTTACTTTCTTCTCTACAATGAACATTTTTTTTATTGTTTTCATGATTAGGGGATTGAATTCACTATATTGGAATTGAGCTGCTCTATTGGATATCTGTTTTCACTGTTTTGAATGTTTATGCAGGGTCATTGCGCATTGTATCAAGAAAAGACTTCTATGGAATACATGTTTTGCTTGTAAAGTTTGTAAAGAAGGTGAATATTATGAAGATATGATGCGTTACTTGCGAAAGAATCTGGCGGTGCGTGTTGATGGATTACTCTCTAAGAGGTCTTTTTGATTTTTAATTGCTTTCTAGTGGAGAGTTAGTGGCAAATCATTTTGCTGTAGTTTTTCTTCATTCCTCCTTTTTTTTTTTTCAATGGCTTTCTCACTGCACAATTTTGTGAACTAGAGTGACAATAGATACGGGTTTGGAATCTTTGATAGTGGCTAACAAGGTTTATTTTCAGATTCTAGATACCATATTCTGTGATGGTATTGTAATTTATGAATATGTTTCCTACTCTGAAAGATAGCCATGGGTTCACACAGTCGATACAAGGAGAGAAACTTAGTGAAATAGGACGAAATATAGGGCATTGCTTTTCTGTTCCAGTCAGAGGATCTCTAATCTTAATTGCTGTTAACAATTACTTGCAGCTGTTTCCATATCACCTTGCGGAGTATGTTTGCCGTGTGATGAGGATATCACCTTTCAGATACTATTGTGATATGATATTTGAAGTCATGAGAAATGGTAAATTTTTGCTTTACTTTAGAGCTCACTTTTGACTTACCTAAAGTTCTAGCGATTTTGTCATCCTCATACCTTTTAATTTGACACAGAGCAACCTTATGACAGCATTCCAAACTTCAGTGCGGCAGATGCTTTCCGGCTTACTGGAATAGGGAGAAATGAGTTCATCGACATCATGAATAAATGCAGATCTAAGGTATTTCTGCGTCTAGACTTTGTACTGATTTATGTGCCTGGCATGTTTTGCAAGTTACTCTCTGCAAGTTTTCTTGTGCTTTGACTTCCGACTTGAATAATCTTTCCCTGGGTAAAATATGGGAATTCAAAGTTTACAAAACCTAAGATGACATTTCTTGTTTTCATTTTCTGGCACTGTAACTTTAAGAAACTTTGGAGCTACCATAGTGTATCACTTTAACTTGAGTCTATAAGTGGATATTATCCAACATTTATTATTTATACTTTTCATACATGTTTCGAGCTTTCCAGAAAATAATGTGGAAACTGAACAAATCGATTGCGAAAGAATTCTTACCTACTCAACCTGCGGACTTCCCTATTGACCCTTGGTGGGGTGTTTGCCTTGTCAACTTCACCATAGAAGAGTTTAAGGTAATCTAAGCTCTTCTTTATCTTTTCTATTTCTTCCTTTTCATACCAGTTTTACTTTGAGTGAACTTATGAGATGTCAATTTCATCCTACTGTTCCTTGTCTGATAGCAGATCTTAATTCCTTGTCCTTTGCATAGAAACTTTCAGAAGATGAGATGGCGACAATAGATAAAATCTGCAAAGAGGAAGCTAATGCATATATCCTCTTCGATCCAGAAGTCATAAAAGGTCTCTACCGGAGGGGATTGGTATATTTTGATGTCCCAGTCTATCAGGACGACCGCTTTAAAGGTGAGTTTATGTGTACTTCAAGGGTGGAGAATGTTAAATTTTTGCTAAGGCATAAAATTGCATGTCAGAGAATTCCAAGAACATATTCATAATCAGCTCTTTGCATTATTGAAACGCTTATCACTGTAGCCAATACAATTTTATGCTATTTTTATCGTCTAAGAACAGAGCCAGTGAAGCTCCTAGATAGTCTTTTCTCAGATTCCAGTATGTCAGTCTCGTACATTCTCTTGTAAAACTCTAGATTTTCACTGACATGCATGTCCTTTTGCATTCCTGTTTCAGTTTCAAAGCTTGAAGGGTTCATCTCCAACAGAGAGCAGTCTTATGAAGATCCTATTGAAGAGTAAGGGAACTATTATGCCAAATGGAAGCTTGTCTTATCTTGGTTTTAGTTACCCTGAGATTATCTAGAAGTCTAATAGCTGCAACTGCAATTTGCAGATTACTCTATGCAGTTTTTGTAGTTTCAAATGAGAACTCAACAGTTGCAGAGCTGGCGTCCACTTTACAAGCTGATGTATCACAATTACAGGCTGCTGCATCTTTTGTTTGCCGGTTAGGATGGGCTGTTAAGTTAATTGATCCGTCTTCTGTACTTCATGAAAAGATTGTGCCTGGATCTCCACGTGCCATCCTTAGTGATGAAGATGATGCATCTGCTTACATGTCTGCCGATGGTGAGGGGGCTCAACATGGAGATTCTTTAGGGACAGAAAGCTCTGGATCACGTTCTAGTCATGTTCGGGTTGCTTTCATAGTTGATGCTAATATAACATCATATCTAATGATGGGTTCTGTGTCTCCAGGTAAACTTTCCTAGTTCCGTTTGATGGCTAACTTGTAATTATTTAACAGCCCATGAGTGTCAATTATCCCTGTCAAAGGATCATTCTTTGCATTATACTAATATATTCCATTCCATGTTCACGAACGCTGTTGTAGGATTGAAATCTCATGCTGTAACACTCTATGAAGCGGGAAAACTCGGGCATGCCAGTATCCCGGATCTTTGTCAGGATTTAAGCACATTAGAGGGAGCAAAATTTGAGGGCGAACTGCAAGAATTTGCAAATCATGCCTTTAGCCTTCGTTGTGTCTTGGAATGTTTGATATCTGGTGGAGTTGCTACTGATACAGTAGTTGATACAATGGGTTCGGGAACTTTGAGCAATGATGAGGCTGTTACTCTTCTTGCAGATGTTAACTTACCTGATAATTCGGGAGATTCTTTAGCTAGCCAAAATAGTGAGGTTTCCATGGTTTCAGCTGCCCCTCAGGAGGACTCCTTGTTGGCAGAGCCTGTCCCTGAAAGCACTGAGAATGAAGCAGCTTCCACTACACCGTCCAAGGATACAACTTCCTTGACTGATACCTTCAGTTCTAACCTAAACCTTCAGAACGATGGGAAGCCAATCTCCATAGAGGGACCCGACACCAGTAAAGGAAACAAAAAAATGAAAAAATATCGCGTTGATATTCTCCGTTGTGAAAGTCTGGCTTCGTTAACTCCAGTTACTCTAGATCGTTTGTTTTCCCGTGACTACGATATTGTTGTTTCAATGATTCCTCTTCCACTTACGACTGTTCTTCCTGGACCATCGGGGCCAGTTCATTTCGGTCCTCCCTCCCATTCATCCATGACGCAGTGGATGAAACTGGTATTGTATTCAACAGTGGGCACTGGGCCTTTGTCGGTTATCTTGATGAAAGGGCAGTGTCTGCGGTTGCTTCCTGCCCCACTAGCTGGCTGTGAGAAAGCTCTCATTTGGTCTTGGGATGGATCTTCGGTTGGTGGTTTAGGAAACAAGTTTGAAGGTAACTTGGTCAAGGGAAGTATTCTGTTGCACTGTTTAAATTGCCTTCTCAAGTGCTCTGCTGTTCTCGTTCAGCCTCTCAGCAAGCATGATCTTGATAGCTCTGGAAGAGTTGTTACTTTAGATATACCATTACCCTTGAAGAACGCTGATGGTTCCATTCCTCATTTTGGTGACGAGCTAGGACTTCCCCTTCAGGAAAATACAAAGTTGAACTCTCTCTTAACTAAGCTGGCTAACAACATGGAATTGAAGACAGTCGGTTACATTCGCCTTTTGAAACTCTTTAAAGCAAAGGATTCATCGGAACATTTTTCTCCGGATGATGATGAGAAGTATGAATGGGTACCTTTAACGGTGGAGTTTGGGCTTCCACTTTTCAGTCCAAAGTTATGTAACAACATCTGCAAAAGAATCGTCTCATCACAGTTACTTCAAGCAGATTCACTCATGGATCAACACGATGCAATGCAAGGCATAAGGAGAAGATTGAAAGATATATGTGCACAGTACCAAGCAACAGGTCCAGCTGCTAAACTTCTTTACCAGAAAGAGCAAGCAAAGGAGCCTACTCGTAGTAATAAGCTCATGAACTATGCTAGCGGAAGGTGGAACCCACTCGTGGACCCTTCCTCACCAATATCAGGAGCCACAAGCGAATTTCAACGGCTTAAACTAGCTAATCGTCAACGTTGCCGGACTGAAGTTCTCAGCTTCGATGGTAGCATCCTTAGGTCAGTAAAGTTCCTTCAATGTTTCATAATTTTTTTCCTTTTCTCGGTTTTTTTGAGGAGTTTTCGGGTGATTGCAGATCCTATACCTTGGCCCCTGTATATGAAGCTGCCACAAGGACCATTGATGAGAATGCACCTTTAAGTACAACAAAGGCAGATGTTGATGAAGCAGATAGCCGAGAAGTGGTTCTTCCCGGACTGAATCTTCTCTATGATGGTTCAGAGTTGCACCCTTTTGATATCGGTGCTTGCCTTCAGGCTCGTCAACCAGTTGCTCTCATAGCAGAAGCTGCTGCTGCATCAGCAATGCTCGCACCGAAGTAGACTACTCAGAAAGATTCTATCCAAATTTCATAGGACATCAAGTGAAAGGTAATATATATCAACTGAAATATTCAATTTTATCCGTGTTCAAAGTACATAAGCTTAGTTTTCACTCTAGGATCTATCCTTTGGCATTCAGTTTGGGTCTGCATACATTACAAATTCATGGCCAAATAAAATCCAAGTTGTTTTCGGTTAGAATTTGGTTCAGTTTGATGCAATTTGGGTATAAATTATGTCTGATTTGATGCAAGCGAGTTATAGTTTTGGGTTTTTGATTAGGTTCTGTTTTACATAAAATAATAACTTAAAATATATGAAAGTAGTTATATAGTTTTATATATGTAATATGATGCCATTTTTTACTATGTATATTTATCAAAGATTCAAAAGTTTAATGTCTCAATTAAATTCGGTTGATCCGGTTTGGTTGCACTAAAACAAACTGGTTTCAGTTTCTTGGTTTTAAAATAAAACAATATAGTCGTGAATTTCATTTTTGAACTTCTTTTGTTTGGATTTAGTTTAGTTTAGTTTGGCCACTGAAACGAATGACAATGATCTAACTCTCCCTAGATGTAATTTGCAGGTCGGGTTCTTGTTGTTTGTTTGTTTTACATTCTGGCCGACTAGAAAAACATTTCCGCGACGAGCATCAGAACCAAACTGATGTTGCTTATACGCACACTAAAGCTTTAGGAATTCTACAATTTCTATCTTTGGCTAACGAGTGAATGAATGTATCCTTATACCCATTTGTGTTTTCTCTTGAAAAAAAAAGTGCTGAAGAAATTTTGGAGACACTGTGTAGCTTTTGTAGAGGAGTTTTTGGGTTGGGACTGAGTTTGTTTGCACAGATTTTATATCAATTTGTTCCCATTCTCGACGGCTCCAGTTATTACGTCGAGGTTATAATTAGATCCATCCAAGTCGCTTTATCATTTTTTTATGGGCAATTCTCAAAAATAGCACAAAATGAGGTTTTTGTGACATTTTTAGCTCATATTTTTATTTAAGACACAATTAGCATTTTTATTAAAGACACAATTAGCATTTTTATTAAAGGGCCTCATATTTTTAAGATTTAGGGTTTAGGGTTTTCTAAACCCTAAACCCTAAGCCCTAAACCCTAAATTGTACCTCCTACCCCCTAAAAACTATACCCTAAATTCTAATATAATCAACCCAAACCAAAATAAATAAATTATGAACTTCATAAAATGCTATTTTTGTACAAAATAAAAATGTGAGCTATTTGTGGAACAAAAACTTGTTTTTGTGCTATTTGAGGGAATTTCTCTTTTTTTATTTTGTCATAACAAATATAAATCATTTTTTTTCCTCCAGACAATCAAATATTATTTTTATTTTTTTGGTTACGTATATATCACGCACCACCAGAACCAAACTATTGAGTCTTTTCAAAGTCAAAGAGTATTAACCATGTTCAAGAATTATAATGGAAATTTTTTTGGTTTTGTTTTTGTTATTGGCAGGAACATTTTTTACAAGTAAAAGTAAAATATATAAAGTATTAGTGTATTACTAAGATGTTTTATTTCTAGTCATTAACGATTTAATATATATTTTGGTATGCACCATTGTTTAATTTTTTTAGTTTTTATTTTGGTTAAAATAGATTTCAGTTTATTTTTACATTTATAAAAATAAATATATACTAATTTCTGAAAATTTTAAATAGTAAATACCGATTTTTATGAAATACGAATGTAAATCAGACATTAACATATGAATCGTTCAAAAAAGAAAAGTATTTATTTGTTTTAGTTTTGCTATACATATATGTTTTCTTTGTTATTTAATGTGAAATGTTAGTGTTGATTTTCTTAACAATAAGTAATTAATATTAAAGTCCGACGTTTGCATTTTTTCTTTCTTTCTAGTTTCACTATATAAATAAAAATAATAAATAATATTTTATTAAAATATTGTAGTATCTGAAATTCGATCCATATCATTTGATCAGCTTATTAAAACGGAAGGTTGGCTTTTGTTACTTTATCTCTACGACTACGCGTATCGTAGATATGTTCTTTGAAATTTCATCACCTATTTCTTGTTGACTTTTAAGATTTCGGCTTTTTTGGGTCAGCTTGTCATATTTTCGTTTCGTCTTTTGTGTAGGTTTCCTTTGTAATATACATTAACGTCATATTAGTGTTGTCTAGACTCTTTTTTTTTTTCCAAGACTTTTAAGCATTTTGTTTTTGGTTTTAAAGACTTTTTAGCATTATTGTTACTAATTTCTCTCTTCCCGTCTCAAAGTTGCTTTCTTGGGTTTGAACTACAAGAAATTATAAGATAGGAGAACTTTTCGTATCTTGAATAGGTACACTATTTAGTAAGAATTGGATAATCTCCATCTACTCTCACCAAAACAAATAGATTATAGGTAAAATTATTAGAAAAACACAATATTAGAATTCCTGATTCAGCATTCCATTTCACCCAAATTTTATTTAAAAAAAAAAATAAAAGAAAGAAAGAAAACCATTCCATTTCATAAAGATGGTCCAGAAGTAAATAAAATAATGCACCACGAATATATACTATTGTTATTATAAAAAAAAATGTAGGGGTAAATGGAATTTTGGTCCACAATAATAAAATTAAATAATCTCGAAAGCATTAGTCTCATAATCGAGACGACTTCCCTAGAGTGCATATAAACAAAATAAAAATTATTTATACATATTTAAAAATCTGGCGATTTTAGTTAAAAAAATTCGAATTTGATACGTAGTCAATATTTTTTAAAAAAAATTACTATATCATTTAGTAATACACTACATGGTTTTATACTTTTATTTATTTTTTATTATATTAAAATAATAGAATTAAAACTGGAATTGTCTAAACCATTGCATTGAAAATTTAAAACCATATTTTATTCCAAACAAAAAGTTAACTTTAAAATGATACTTAATCTAAAAAGGATGGAATAGATTGTAAGTACTAACTATTAAAAGAAAATACAATATTATAATTTTTTTTTGCTAAATCAATATTATAATTTCCTAATTCAACATTCCATTGTTTTTCTTTAGCATTCCATTTCATAAGAAGATGGTGATGAAGTAAATAAAATAATTCACCACAAAAAAAATACTATTGTTATTATTAAAACATAAAAAAAAGGTAAGGGTAAATGGAGTTTTGGTCCATAATAATAAAAAATTTAATAATCTCCAAAGCTTTTACGTTTTATGATTTCATGTGATCTTTATCGAAGCGACTTCCATAAGTCTGCCAGCTTTGGAACGCCGCCCATTGCTCTAGAAGTCATTGGAAACAGCGCGTTGTTATTGTTGGGGTCGGCGAAGACTCACTAAATCCATCCGACGGCTCAGATTTTATCTCGGCTACGTCTGATGTGTACACGTATCCGACTTAATATTACAATTGCAGAAGACTCCTTCAGTTTTTTTATTCTATTTCTTTTGGCCCATTTGTATTTATAGTATCGTATATTCCATTTCTCCTTTACTCATCTAGTCGTCTTGTAAATGACGAGGAAAAAAGGGTAATAAATCGACAATGTATATTCACAAAATAAAAAAACCCAATAATATGGAGAAACAAAATCATGATACATTTGAAAACAAATATTTAACATAAAATCTTTATTGAAAAGTCATGAGATAAGAACTTCAAATCAATCATATGTTTTCAAATCATTATTAAAATTCAAAACATATATCATTTTTAGTTATTTGTTGGCTTATTTGCAAAATGATACTCCCTCCGTTTCAAAATATAAGTCGTTTTGGATCAAAGCACGCATATTAAGAAATTACTTTTTCTTTTAAAAGTTATTACTTAATATATAGAAAAAAAACAATTCAACCAATTAAAAGAAAAACTGTAAATCATTATTGGTCACACAATATTCAATAAAGTAAAAAGTTACCTAGAAATATGAGAACGTCTTATATTTTGAAACAAAATAAAACTTCTAAAACGATTTATATTATGAAACAGAGGGAGTAATTAGTTGGACTTATTTTCAAAAGTATTTATATTTATATTTGACTTGGAAAAGTATTTAAATATTTAAATTAGAAGTTGTAGTTTCCAAGAAACACAGAGGTTTTACACCTAAACCTTCCACTATATAAACCCACTTTTGTCTCTTTAGTATAATCAGTTTTTATTACTAATCTCTCTATTCTCTTAAAACTCTCACCACACTACAAAAAAACAATGGCTTCCAAATCCGTCGTCGTTTTACTCTTCCTCGCTCTCGTAGCATCCTCCGCCATTGCTCAGGCTCCAGGGCCAGCTCCGACCATGTCTCCCCTCCCCGCCACTCCTCCACCGTCTCAATCTCCAAGAGCCGCCGCACCAGCACCTTCACGTTCAACCATTTCTCCTTCCTCAGCTCCTACCACTGCTCCTCCGGTTAGTCAGCCGCCAACTGATTCTCCCGCAACCTCCACCTCTCCGCCAGCTCCTCCGACGCCTACTCCCCCCGCCGGAGCTCCGGGAACAAATTCTCCTTCTGGTGAAGCCGGACCACCTGCTTCTCTATCTTCTCCAAGTGGCTCTCCAAACGCCGCTTCAGTTAGCAGAGTTACCATCGCTGGATCTTTCGCCGGAGTTGCCGTGATCGCCGCTTTGTTTCTGTAGATTCTTTAGTAATTCTTTTTTGGGTTCATTGTTTGTCCTCTTTTTTGTATCAATTATTTATTTATGTAATTTGGAATTCAGAGTAGCGATGGACGATGGAGATTTATTATGAGTTTTATAGTTTTATTAGAGATTTCGGGATTCGATTTCTGATTTGTCTCTAGTCTCTAGTTTATATGACGTGTGTTATTTTTGGTATTATATTTGTTATAGTATGAGTTTTCTGATAATGAGTTTCAAACTTAAAATTAATTGGTAATGAGTAGATTGACACATATTTTTTATATAATAGTGTTGTTCCTTTCAATTTCAATGTGTGATCCTAACACGCCCCTCGAGATGATGGTTCTTATTAGCCCATTTCGAATTGAATCCTACTCTATGACCGGTAACAAATCCTTCTTGGACCACCCTATTTGGGTCAACAAATGAAACTCTGATACAACTCAAAACTAATTGACAATGAATGGATTGGCCCATATCTCTTAACTAGTGTTGGTCCCTTTCAACTTTCAATGTGTGATCCTAACAATATCCTTATTATTATCATTATTAATAAGGAAAAATTAGAAATAAAGGAGTTCGTGGTTAAATTGACTTCGTGGTATTAACTTGAATTAAAGTTACAAGCAAAATTGAAAGCGAAATTGGTGGGTGATGTTATTAAAGTGGTTAATGAAGAGATTAGGAAAGTGAATGAGTAGCGTTTAGAATGGAAACATTTGTCGTGTAATGTTTTGACTTGGTCTGTGTCAGACCGATTTTTCAATTATTTTCTTCACTTCCTATTAATTTAGGCCAAGGTCGAAACGTTGAGCATTTCACACTCGAGACTAAAACTAATCAATGATTTTGTATGATTTTATTTCATTCAAATCTCCACTTATTTTATTCAGGGTCTGACCCGTTTAAAAACGTAGCGAATGTGGTTACAAGTGCTAGATTTTGCAGAAGCAAACAATTAAGGTTTCAACGCGTTATTAAGTCATTCCTTTTTCCTAATTTCCTTGGAAAAGGTGAAAGGATCAATTCCTTTTTCCTAATTTCTGTCTTCGGACATGTAATGCTACAGCTAGCCGTTAGCCAAATCAAAACTAAACCAAAACTGTACGGACCTGCACCGGTTTCTTAGACTTTACTACTGCAACACATCCTCCATTTCATCGTTATAACCATACTCTGTTTCTTTTATTTTTTGATAGTATAATCAAGAACTACACCATGAATCTAAATTATTTATTGTAAATCGACCTCCAATCCCATCTTCTACAGCTCTAGAATTACCCTTGTAATAATACAACAAACACTTGTAAGTAATGTATATCATCACAGTTTAGAAGTTATCGGCTCCTTTGCATAGTAAGCTTTTGCGTGGGGTCTCTTTATCTGTTTATAAGTTTAAAACACATGCATTAGAGATTCCATAGGTAAGTAACAATTAAATTCATTGCGGTTTTAACTTCACACTGTTTGTTTTTACCTTGAGTGTTGGTGTCATAAGTCCATTTTCAAAGGGGAACTGTTCTGGCGCCAAAGTCACATCCGTTGCAAACTCAAATCCTCTAAACTGTACTATCACAAACTGCTGAATTAATTTTTTTCTTTTTTTTCATGACAGGTGAGACCATTAAGGCAGGTTTGGTTTTTACCTGAGCTTCTCTTCAAACGTTGTCCATCTCGGCAAAAACAGGCTTTCACACTCTTGGATCGTTACAGAGATGTCCTAGATTCTCATACTGTTAAGTGGCTTTTTGTGTGTCATGATGAAGTGATAAAAGTTAAACATTAGTTCTGAACTGGAATTATAAGAAAAATCTCTTTCTGCTAGTGATCAAGCGACATTATGATTCATGAAAAGCAGAGTAATCAAATGAATAATCAAAGAGGTTAGTTGATTTTTGAGAGACAAACAGCCACATAATTGCGTGAATATACCTTTTCAATCCATTTGAAGAGGCTATGTTGTAGTCTAATCAACTTCAGTGACTTCAATGTGATTATCCTTGTTCGTTGCTTAGTCGCCAGCGACTTAATCAAGCGACCAAACTTTTACTCTTATGAAAGCAAATATTATTAATTAAAAACAAAAAGCGGCGACTGGTTTAGTGAAAGTAACGACGTCCGCCTCCGTTAAATTGATCGCTGAAAAACAAAGCGACTCCGACGTTCCTGTCGAAGCTTCATTATTTTGAAAAAGTAGCGATTCCAGCGACCGATTAACATTTATTTTCTTTGTTAATTAACTTGTCGCTGGCGACCCACTCCCGAACAGGGCTTATATCCCAGAAAGAGTGTTTATATCATTTTAGAAAATCTGAAACATGATATTATCACATCAGTAAGAGGATGCCTCTTTTTGCATCCAAATTCTGAAACACACCGAATTTGGTGGATGAGCTTCCACCCAATTACTTTCGAACATGATGAGTTTTTAAGTTGTTTAGCATGTTTATGGCTTCTAGGATTTCAATTTTGCATGATTCTGCAAGAACATTCAACAAACTTATAGGAATTCAGCTTACATAGCATATATTGTATACGACACCCAACGCAAAAAAATATTCCAACCAAGATGATGTCTTATACCTTTATATACATTCTCCTTCACCCGTTTCTATATGATCTCAAATAGTCCACCTTCACCTTGAAGGTTAAATGGTGACTCGGGAATCAACCAACGGTCAACATCTCTGTTGGGTAATATATGTAGCATACATAGCTATAAACCTGTAAAGAGGGAACCCTTAACATTGTAACGACAAATTAATATGTGCTTCAACATGTCATGCGTTAACAGGCTAGGGCGCTGAGATCCCATACTTGAGAACGACCCCACATAAGGGGCGGATTCAGAAATTTTTTTTTACTGGGTGCACAAATATTAAATAAAGCATTAAAAAAAACACAATTAAATTAAAAAAAAAAAACAGTTTATAAATGTACTCTATGTTCACTCATTGTTTGGAACCGGTTTATCACCGCTTCATTCGTAACATCCGTAAGCAACTCTTTTTCAATAAAGCAAATTAGATAATCACTTAGAAATTGATCTCCAATTCGATTGCGTATGGTTGTCTTCACTAGTTTCATTGCCGAAAAACACCTCTCAACACAAATTATGTAGAACAAAGAAATTGTAAAAAAATTACCAGTTTAGATGATGTTTTGCAAGAAAAACCAGAAATCGTTTTAACAAAAATAGAATACAGTTAGTTTTACAATTAAATATAAATTAGGATTTTAAATATAAAATCTAGATTAATATAATTGGGCTTTAAAACTTAAGTTAATTTGGGTTTAAATATTTTTTTTTGATATTTGGGCTCAGCCTAAATTTATTTTGTAGTTAATTAAAAAAGCTGAGTGCAAAATTCTAAATTTAATAGGTGCACAATATATTTTCCTTAAGAAATTACACTATTAATTTTTAAAACTATGGGTGCACGTGCACCCCTTTCTCCTATGTTACATCCGCCCCTGCCCCACATCGAAGTTCTTAATTAAATCGACTGAGTATAATGAGATTTTCTGGTTTCAGCCTTTATGACTAAATAAAAATTATAGATACTTCTCAGCATAATCATTAGAATGGTAGATAGAAACCAATAAACATGAAAAAACTGAGAGCTCACGTGTATTGAAGCATCCGTTGTCCGGAAACGTGTCGATGTGCCGTGATCCGTTTCAGAAATTTCTGTGATATTTTCTCGTTCATATAGATAAACACGATATCTTAGTCAAATTCGTTCGAACCGTCAATCCCAACCACATTTAAAAGCACATTATCTAAAATATGAGAATCGTAAACCCTAAATAAACTCAAAATCTAAGAAGCTTGAACTTAAAAGAAAAGCTGAGTAGGATTTTTTTTGGGTCGATCTCATCGTCGGAACTGAGAGAGAGGGGAAGAAGTCTTGATAGATTTTTTTTTAACGGCAAAGAAAAGAGAACTTAAGTGTTGATGTTTTCTTTTTCTTTTCTTTACATATACGTTTATGGTTTTTTTTAAAATAATTTTAAAAAACTAAAAGGACATGTGTCACCCTCGGGCATGATGACATGACAAAGGGGAAGTGACATCCTTCTTTCATATATATGATTTTAAATAATGTTTTGTACTATACAAAACCTCTATTATGTATTTACCTATATGAACAATAGAGTTATACTATTCCATTTACTATTATACATTAACAAAAAATTTATTTTACACATAAATCTTCTTATAAAAGATTTTGTTAGAAAACTTTTTATTATAAAAAATCTTTTATTTATTAATTAATATTTAAATAAAATTTTTAATTGTGTTTGGATACATGGATAGAAATTAAGATACAAATTCATTTTTGCTATTACTAAATATTTTTATTTTGTTCTATTTTCCAATAGCATTGCATGTAATATTTTACAAAACAAAGGTCACTTTCAAATTGTCCTTCTCTTTTAATAATATATATTTTAAAAATTTTGATAGACAATCAATAGTTTAAAATCAGTGGATATAAATACCACTTCACATGATGAAATTCGAGAAAATTTGAATAACAAACTTATATTTATTTACATTCTATTTCTCGTTTCAAGGTTCGGGTTCTCTGTGGTTTTTTTCTTTGCGGCAACAATGATACGTAACATAAATATTTGCATACGCACACACGACAAGCCCTTTGTAGTTTTGTTTTGTGCGTTTTTAATTCTTTTTGAGTTTTACTGGACCACACAATCGCCCTTTGAGTTATTGAGCTATTCGTCCATGTGCCACTCTTATCACCGTCCAAGATTCTATATATAAAGTTGCTATTTTGCTTTTTCCCTTCGATCCTTAGTATTCACCTCACCAGCTACCTAATCACTCAAACTAAATCTCCCATTTCAAATTCTCAACATAGCCAAAACGTTTGAATTAGCCCAAACACGTTTGCGCTCCTATATTTAATTGAATTTAAATACAAAAACATGTCCAAACAATAAATTAGTCCAAAGAAAATGTGGCTATCCACGTCAGCATAGTCACCTGATGTGTTATAATTTTGAGGTTTTTTTTTTTTTTTCCGCAAAGATGTATATTATCTTGATAGACTTTCAAGCTACAACAATTGCCAACAATAGAAAAACCATTTGGTACATAAGATCAAGCTTTCTAATTGTTTTAGCAAACTCGAAAAGACGGATCGAAATAACAAGGAACTAATATAAAGAGAACTCTAACAGAATATTCTGAACAGAGAAGGACATAACCGAATCTCTCACTTAACCCTCGTCCCAGGAACCTTGCATTTAATCTGCAATCCGGCGAAGCCATGAGTTCAATCCAATCAACCTAGAAATTTCTGCAAGAGCCTCCTCCACCATAAAGATCCCAAAGCTTGAAGGATAATAACCACTTCGACGAACAAGTCATCAGATCCAATTTAAAAAGGACCAACTTCACACAAAACATCACCAACTATTAGGTGATGGCAAATCCGAAATTCACCGGAGACAAAAACCAAAAACGAACGGAACAAACTAACGCCAAAGTGTTTATAGACACCCAAAAAGCAACGACCTAGACTTCGAAGACACCATGAAAATGCAACGAACCCAATCACCGGAACTCACTCGAGACAAGACACAAATCCACACATCCAACCTCTTAGAGAACAAGAAACAACGAACTAAGAGAGAAAAAAAAAAGTAAAAGAAAACCGATGTCGGCGCTGAGGAAAGTCACCGCACACCGGACACCAAAAAGCCAACATCGGCGAAACCATAGATAAGCAAAGGAGAGAAAAGAGGATCTAACACCTAGCTGCGAAAGAGAACCACCATCTCCCAATCCTAAACAGATCTGACGCCTAGCTTCATCCTTCGCTGGCGACTACAAGATAACTTACACGACAAAGAATAGGAAATCAAAGGAAAGTAAAGAAATAGGTTTAGAGACCCGACGCCGGTGCTGGAGGAGCCACCGGCGCCGGTCAGATCTAAAAGAAACGAAAGCGGCGCTATAGGTTTTCGAGATCACTAAACAATCGAAGATATTAATTTTGAGGTTTAAACCATTGATTTAATTAGTCTTTTTGAGTCTTTTTTTATTTATATTGTATCTTTAGAGTCTTTTAGTCTTTTATCGATTCTTTACATGTTTTAGGTTTCTTTGGAGGAAAACATGTTGTTTTGGGATGAAAACGCGGATTTGAAGATGCAGAATTATGCAGAAGCGTCAGAAGTTTAGCATTCTTTGAAAGTCTTTCCGATATCGGATTGAGATGATTCTTTTATACAAGATAGCTCTTTGAGTTAGATTTCATTTGAAACCAGTCTCAGGTTATTCTCATTGATGGTTAAAGAGTTATGCCCGTTTTACTGAAGACATGTCAATCTGGCGAGCAAATGAAGCAGGTGAAGAAACTATGCTTAGGAAGTTAAGATGGATCGGTCAAGAATTGAGATCGATCAATCTGGTATCAGACGCGAATTTTAAAGCCCAAAATCGATCTGTTTCGATCCAAAACCTACCGTAACCAATTTATTTTGTTTTTAAACCCTCAGACTCGATTTTCAGATCAGGAACCTTCATTATATTCAGTTTTCGATATTGTTTTACTTATTGAGAACTTTAGGGAGAAGATCTCTGGAGTTTATTGAGATTTCTGAACCCTTTTGGATTTCTTATTAATTGATTATGAGTTCTTCTTCATCTCTTTGTTGTTTCTTTGCATCTATGTCTGAGTAGTTCCATTGTTAGGTTTAGGGTTTCAATGAGATTTATGAATCATTGAATTAGACATAGATCGGGATTTATCATATGTTATTTTCACCTATAGTTGTTCTTATTGCTTAGGCTAAACTGATCACTTAGTCTCTGATATAAGGTTTAATATATTCATCAAAAGTGTTATAGATTGCTTGATAGAACATAGGTGAGTGTATTGTCCTTAGCCAACGAAAGCTGATGCTAAGGCGATCCGTAAACAAATCAAACCTGTTCGTTAATGCTTGTTTAGAATTTTAGGTTCAAACGACAGTTTAGATACCTAGGTTGTTAGATAAAGTAACTGATACCACGACCATAGATTAATTATACATTCATGTTTGAGTTCTAGACTGTGCTTATATGTTCTCTGAATAGTTGTCTGGTTCATGATCTCTGAATTTCTGAGAACAACCCTCAACCTGACGCTTCGTTTAATTGATCTTTACATCGTTTTATTTGCTATTTATGTTTATTTCACATCAAACAACTATTTCATTGTCTTAGATTAGTTTCGTTCTTGAAAATTTGTAGCATGACATTTGATCCTTGTGGATTCGATCCCTACATTGCTACAATATTTGCTGTGCACTTACAGTAATTTATTGAAACGACCACACTCGAAAAGTTTTTTTTTTTTTTTAAAACATTAAACTGATAATTAATATGTCCATACATATTAATTATCCAACAGTGGTAACGTTAATTACTATTATATTAAACACATTACAATTTAAGCATTTCACATAAGACTCGATTATTAAACTTAAAGTACTACACGACAACACGAGTCATAATCATCCTCCTCCTCAACGCCTTGATTCCACGATCACATTTTATCTTTACCTGCATCAATACGGGGAGATGCGTAAGTATTATCAAAAATACTTAGTGAGGCGATCCTCCCATCTACGAGCTATATACACATGGTAAAATATACCCAAGCAAGTAGAACCACACAACATCCAATCAACATACTCATCAAAAAAAAAAAAAAAAAAAAAAAAAAAAAAAAAAAAACAACATCAAACCACAACTGGATCGATCGATCCCCACGAAATTCACAATTATTCAAAGTTCAGGATCGATCGATCCCCACATGGATCGATCGATCCCCCAAACAACCGGCAAAACATTCTTTTTGAGGTGGATCGATCGATCCTGTCAGGATCGATCGATCCCCAGATCCTACGGCAAAACATGGATCTAACACAAATCCAACTTATACAATTACAAAACTTCAAACAAGCTCAATGGTCATGCACTCACCTGAATCACGCACGGAATTTTCCCGACACCACGCAAGATGAATTACCCCTAAAATCCCGAACACGACCTAGAAAATTAATAAAATAATCAAAGTTAATTAAAACTTTAATTATTACTAAACCAACAATTATTCATCAACTTTTCTCTACTCAGCAACACGTGGCCGCCCACCACCATCTCCACTCAGCCACCACCACCACATCACTTTCACCACCACCACATCACTTCCACCACCACCGCCGCGAGTACTTAAACTCCGATTCCGGCCAAAGTGTTCATCGGAATCCAAATCGGCCGGTGGTTCTGGAAAGTTGACATCTGGGGCTTTCCAGTGATATGTAGATCGTCTCCTAGATCCCTACGGTTCACCGGGAAACTGCCGTTGAAAATGGACGGCGGTGAACTCCGATTTGCAAAACTCCGCCTCAGGAGAACGGCCATAACTTTCTGGCCATAATCCCTAATTGAAATCTGTTTGCGGCTATGGCTAGATACAGATGTCGTGTATCTCTCCTTAAAAGTTCAGATCAAAAAGATTCGATTTGATCATCCGTTCCTCTTTTCTCCTAGAACTCGTCGGACATGGCTCTGATTGAGCGATTTTGGGAGAAAAATCATATCTCCCAAAATACTCAACTAAAATCGACGAAATTTGGTTAATAACTATACAAGAGATTGATGAACTTGCCTACAAAATTTCAGCTCAAACCGAGCTCGATAGTTAGGCCGATCGTGCCTCCAAATAAGCACCAAACTCTGATGTTTCTCTAGCTTCTTCTCTTCTTTCTCCTCCTCCTTCTTCTTCTCCTTTCTCTTCTCTTTCTTACTCTCAGTTCCAGCTCATGCTTCTCACCAACTGAACTCACGATCAGGGAAGAAGAAGAATAAAAAGTTAACCTAGTTTCCCAAAATTGCAACAAAGTCCTCCAACTTTTACAGCTTTTCTATTCGGCCCCAAAACTCTTAAAACGATTTATGACACCCCCGGAACCAATCTAAATTGATTATTTCAACCCCATAATCAATTTCTTGAGATTTTTATGGTTCATAAACTTGAAAGAATTCTGAAATAATTAAATTAATTAATTTTTCGGAACATGAGCGTTACAATTCTCCCCCACCAAGCTGGATTCGTCCTCGAATCTTTAGACACAGTTCAATCCGCTATGAACTCAACACCCATCGTTGCAACGATCCCTACCCTCTCATGGTCAACCCGACCATACAACTCTACCTATCCAACAACCCCGTAAACCCTCTAGCGTCAACTTGCTTCAGAGAACTTTTGACAAGAGTTAGATAAGATAGCTTTTAATACTTAGCCATTCTTTTTAGCGATTCCTCATGACGAACGTAATAAAACAAACAAGTACCATACGTTCTAGAATCGGATCTACCGTATAGAACTGCTCATGAGCCATCCGATCAAACCACTTATCTCATTTTCCCTTAACAAGTTTAACTAGAAACACGACTCTATTCCCAAGTCACAACCCAACCACTCTCGAGATCTCTATTCAGCCGCTATGTTTATACTCACGTTATAGACATACACTGCTCCCAAATCATACTCGTACCACTCCCACCCTCTGTGCAAGGCACTCTGGGCTCTGGGTACCTCATGCCACTCTCGCTCACAGGCCACGAAGTCCTGCAAGCTATCGGCATCCAACCTATACCACTCTCACTCTCAGGACTCGTCAGCCCTTCGAGCTCTGGGTATAGCAACCATACCACTCGCACTCTCAGGTCACAAAGACCTTCAAGCTATGGGTATCACACTCATACCACTCCCACTCTCAGGACTCACAAGTCCTTCGAGCTCTGGGTATCTGGGGAAATCCTCATCCCCGCCTCTGGAGAAATCCATCTCCCATGAGTCGTACAGGACCCACCAGTCCTTGGAGCAAGCAAGTCTAACGTCTATAAGCATGTCCGACCGAATCTATCTCACAGAGTCCACACACCACATCACATGGTGACACTCACCAACCATATTCCCATCCCGGAATATCAACCTATCCTATAACCACTACACAGGTTATCTTAAGGTATATCCACTCACTCAGGGTATTCCATTTATCCTTGTTCGAAGAATACTTCTAGTTTATACTCTAATAAACTTTTCTTTACTCACATGACATCACAAGTCATAAACTCATAAGATTACTCCTCTTATTCAATTTCACATAATATTCATCGTATACAACATGACATACAACTCAAAATGTGAAATTAGAAACCATCGATGGAAACTCAAGCCTCAGCTTGCTTCTCGAACCACTTTTTAAATCTTGTTTCCATCCTTGCCTCAGGTTCCCAAGTCTCCTCCTGCACACCGTCACAATCCCATAACACCCTCATCATTGGAATCTTCTTCCGACGAAGCTCTTTGACCCTCCTCTCGAGAATCCTCAAAGGTCTCGCCTCAACGGTCATATTAGGCTGAAGATCTGTCGGAATCTCTTCCAATACCTCATCATCCTTACGTAAGCATTTCTTCAGCGTCGACACATGGAAGACCTTGTGAAGTGCTCGCATAACCTCCGGTAACTCCAACCGATATGCAACCGGGCCAACTCTCTCAACAATCTTGAATAGACCCAAATACCTCGGACTTAACTTAGTCTCAGTAATGGATCTGTTCGGACCCCGCAACAATGCCATCTTGAGATATACACTATCTCCCACCTCAATCTCGAGGTCTTTTCCCCTCTTATCGGCATAACTCTTTTGCCGATCTTGGGCTTCCTTCATGTTCAGTTTCAAAACTCGGATCTTCTCCGTAGTTTCCTGAACAAAATCTGCACCCAACATACTCCTCTCCCCTACCTGGGTCCAACACAAGGGTGTACGACATGGCCTCCCATAGAGTGCTTCGTATGGGGCCATCCCAATGCTTGCCTGGTAACTATTATTGTAAGCAAACTCTGCCAAGCTCAAGTGGTCCACCCAATGACCACCCCAGTCAAGCACACACATTCTCAGCAAATCCTCGAGAGTCTGGATGGTCCTCTCGGACTGCCCATCCGTCTGAGGGTGATATGCCGTACTTAAGTGCACCCTAGTGCCCATCTCTTTCTGGAATGCCTTTCAGAACCCCGAAGTGAACTTAGGGTCCCGGTCTGACACTATACTCACCGGTACTCCATGAAGTCCCACTATCTCCTGCACATACTTCCTAGCCAGAACCGTAGCTCCATCGGTTTTCTTAATGGCTAGAAAATGCGCCGACTTGGTCAATCGATCAACAATGACCCAAATAGCATCCTTGGTCCGAGAAACAGGTAACCCAACTACGAAATCCATCGTAATCATATCCCACTTCCACTCGGGAATGGGTAAACTCCGCAACAGCCCGCTCGGAACCTGATGCTCTGCCTTCACTAACTGGCACACATCGCACTCTGCGACCCAGTTAGCAACATCCTTTTTCATCCCGACCCAATGATAATACCGTTTCAGATCACGGTACATCTTAGTCGCTCCTGGGTGAATCGAAAACTTGCTCGCATGAGCCTCACTCAGAATCTCTCGCTTCAACTCCTCATCCTTGGGTACACATACCCGCCCATGCACAAGAATAGTCCCATTAGCTGAGACATGATACTCTGAACCCTCAGCTCTGGAGGCCTTAATCAACTCTTCATCTTTTTCCTGAGCCAACCGAACCCTGCTCAAAAGATCTGCTTGATTAGTCGCCTCCAAGCCCAACGGTTCCTGAGATATAGCACACAACCTCAACGTGCTAATCTCGCACACCAAGGACTCCATGTCCCGCTCACTAGCCGAAGATACTCGCTTGCGACTCAAGGCATCTGCAACCAAATTTGCTTTACCAGGATGGTAAGCTATCTCCAGATCATAATCTGCCACTAACTCCATCCAACGTCTCTGCCTCAAATTCAACTCGGGCTGAGTGAACAAATACTTCAGGCTCTTATGATCTGTGAATACCTGAACCTTCCCGCCATAAAGATAAGACCTCCAAATCTTTAAGGCAAACACCACCGCAGCCATCTCAAGATCATGGGTAGGGTAGTTGCCCTCATGCTTCCTCAACTGCCTCGAAGCATAGGCAATCACCTTTCCCCGCTGCATCAACACACAACCAAGGCCAACTCTCGAGGCATCCGTATACACCACATAAGGCTCACCCGGCTCGGGCAATGCCAACACTGGTGTACTCGTCAGCATCGTCTTCAGGTTCGCGAAACTCTCCTCACACTCTGGAGACCAAACGAAAGGAACATCCTTTCCTGTCAGCTTTGTCAACGACTTAGCCATACTCGCAAAACCCTTGACGAACCTCCGATTATAACCTGCCAAACCAAGGAAACTCCTGATCTCCGTGGCATTCCTTGGCCTCGGCCAATCTCTGATGGCCTGAATCTTCTCTGGGTCTACTGAAACTCCCTCCTCAGAAACAATGTGACTCAAGAATCCAATCTCCCTCTGCCAAAAGCTACACTTACTCAACTTAGCAAACAACTTATGCTCTCGTAGCTTTTCCAGGACAACTCTCAGGTGTTCCTCATGCTCCTCGGGATTCTTCGAATACACCAAGATATCATCAATAAAAATGATCACGAATTCATCCAAATACTCTTGGAACACGCTGTTCATCAATCTCATTAACGCGGCTGGTGCATTCGTCAACCCAAAAGGCATCACCACAAACTCATAATAACCATACCTCGACCTGAAAGCTGTCTTCCGGATATCCTCCTCATCAATCCGAATCTGATGGTACCCAGAAGCCAAGTCTATCTTGGAGAACCAAGTAGCCCTTCTCAACTGATCCAACAACTCATCAATCCGCGGAAGAGGATACTTGTTTTTCACAGTGACTCGGTTAAGTCCCCGGTAATCGATATACAACCGGAAACTACCATCCTTCTTCTTCACAAACAACACCGGTGCTCCCCACGGTGAAGTACTCGGCCTGATAAAACCCTTACTCAACAACTCCTCCAGCTGCTTCTTCAGCTCTGCCATCTCTGCTGGAGCCATCCTATACGATGCCTTAGATATTGGCGTTGTTCCGGGTTCCAACTCAATCGTGAAAGGATATGACCGTGACGGCGGCAATCCCTGCAGCGACTGAAACACATCCTGGAAATCCTGAACAACCCGAATATCTCTAACCTCCAGATCTCCAACAGTCTCAGGGGTAACGATGGTCACTAGATAAGCCTCGTAACCCCTCTCGATCATTCTCTCTGCCTGAATGACCGATATTACGAGACTCCCGGAAGTTGGTCTCACTCTCTGATAAACCAACCTCTGCCTCTCCCTCTCGAATAATACACGCCCGCGTCGACAGTCTAGATGCGCGATGTACTTACTGAGCCAATCCATGCCCAAAATGGCGTCATACAACTCCACTGAGCATATGATCAAATCCGCTGGCATAGACTCTCCGGCTACCTGAACATCCACACCTCTAACTCGACCAAGAATAGATAGAAACTTCCCTCCCGCAACCTTTACAAAACCTAACGGCTCATTGGGTTCGCCTCGCAATTTGGCCTTCTCGGCCAATTCCGGAGTGACAAAGCAATGCGATGCCCCGGAATCGAATAACACATGGGATTCAACACCTCCCACAATCAAGGTCCCTGCACATACCCATGTGCCGAGAACCTTAACCACCCCTCACGGAGACAAAAAGTTTTATATCCGAAAGAATTTAACACAGATAAGTCTAAAAAAAGTACCTGTGATCGGCCTGGAACTCGGCTCTCCCGTCTCCGCGATGGAATACACCCGAGGCGCAGGTGCTATCTGCCTGACCGGTGGTGCTGCGGTTGGCACCATCTGCAGTCCAGCACTCCGCTCATCTGCCTCCTCGACGGTGTAAACCCGAGGTGCCACTGCACTCTGCCTACTCGACGGTGCTACTGGTACCCCTCCCTGCTGCAACTTAGGGCATTTGGGCTTGATATGCTCCACTTCCTTGCAATGGAAGCACACCTGAATATCTAGAAGGACCTCTCCCTTCTGCGGACAGTTGGCCACCCTGTGATCCATACTTCCGCACCCAAAACATCCCTGGCCACTCTGGCTACCTCTCACAGGGCCTCCACGTCCTGCACTCCTCGAGGGACAACTCGCAATCTTGTAATCCTTGCTTCCACACCCGAAGCATCCTGGACCACTCTGAGTACCTCCAGAAGTGCCTCCCCACTTCCTCTTCTGCCCTGCCACCTACCTACTCCCCTTACTCGACCCTGATTGCTGCTGCATCTTCTTGGCCTGGAAACTCAAAGTAGACGATGCTACCTCCTCCCTCAGACCGTCCTCTATAGATGCGGCCAACTCAACCAACTCTCCCAATGTGCCAAACAACCTACCAAGGCAACGGGTCCTCAACTCAGGCCGCAAGCCTATCATAAACCGCCGCACTCGGGCCTGCTCACCCTCCATGACTCGGCCAGCATAAATGGAAAGCCGGTTGAACTCTGTCTCAAACTCCCGGACAGTCCGGTCCCCCTGAGTCAGACTCAAAAACCTCGCCTCCAACCGGTCTACTGCCTCCTGTGGAAAGTATTTGGAGTTAAACTCCTCCACAAAATCTCTCCAAGTCAACTCCACCTGACCTCTCCTGGCGACTACACTCGTCCACCACAGATGTGCATCACCATCCAAGTAATGAACTGCCAAGTCAACTCGGTATCCCTCTGGACACCTACATGACTGGAAGTTCCGCTCCAACCGGGACCTCCACATATTAGCCTCCTCAGGACCGACACCACCCAGGAAGAACGTAGTGCTCATCCTCTGCATCTGCTCCATCATCCTATGGTAGGATGGGAGCTCCTCCTCAACCACAACTCTCGGCTGTGCCTCAACTACTGGTGGCACAACTAGAGCTTGTACCGCTACCCTCTCTGGTAACCGCTCCAACAGCAAGGTCAACAGATCCGCAATACGGGCATCCTGGGCCTGAGCATCACCTGCTGCCACACCCGCAGCACCCGCTGAAACTCCAGCCTCACCGGCACTCTCACCGGCCGCACCCTCAGACCCCAACGGACCCGTATGCAAATCTCCGCCTTGCTCAACCGTGGCACTCTGTGCCTCTCCCAAACCCACCACTGAAACACGACCTCGGCCTCTACCACGGCCACGGCCTCTAGCTCCTCTAGCCATCTGCATTTTCAAGAGCAGATACTAAAAACCCAAAACAACTCAAACAAAAATCAATAAAACACAACTCTCCGTGGAATCACTTGAAGGCTCGGAGAGGATGATTCTAAGACTCTATACTCAAACAATTTCTAAGTCGTCCTAGAACCGTATAGGCTCTGATACCAAAATGAAACGACCACACTCGAAAAGTTTTTTTTTTTTTAAAACATTAAACTGATAATTAATATGTCCATACATATTAATTATCCAACAGCGGTAACGTTAATTACTATTATATTAAACACATTACAATTTAAGCATATCACATAAGACTCGATTATTAAACTTAAAGTACTACACGACAACACGAGTCCTAATCATCCTCCTCCAAAACGCCTTGATTCCACGATCACATTTTATCTTTACCTGCATCAATACGGGGAGATGCGTAAGTATTATCAAAAATGCTTAGTGAGGCGATCCTCCCATCTACGAGCTATATACCCATGGTAAAATATACCCAATCAAGTAGAACCACACAACATCCAATCAACATACTCATCAAACACAAATCCAACTTATACAATTACAAAACTTCAAACAAGCTCAATGGTCACGCACTCACCTGAATCACACACGGAATTTTCCCGACACCACGCGAGATGAATTACCCCTAAAATCCCGAACACGACCTAGAAAATTAATAAAATAATCAAAGTTAATTAAAACTTTAATTATTACTAAACCAATAATTATTCATCAACTTTTCTCTACTCAGCAACACGTGGCCGCCCACCACCATCTCCACTCAGCCACCACTATCACATCACTTTCACCACCACCACATCACTTCCACCACCACCGCCGCGAGTACTTAAACTCCGATTCCGGTCAAAGTGTTCATCGGAATCCAAATCGGCCGGTGGTTCTGGAAAGTTGACATCCGGGGCTTTCCAGTGATATATAGATCGTCTCCTAGATCCCTACGGTTCACCGGGAAACTGCCGTTGAAAATGGACGGCGGTGAACTCCGATTTGCAAAACTCCGCCTCAGGAGAACGGCCATAACTTTCTGGCCATAATCCCTAATTGAAATCGGTTTGCGGCTATGGCTAGATACAGATGTCGTGTATCTCTCCTTAAAAGTTCAGATCAAAAAGATTCGATTTGATTATCCGTTCCTCTTTTCTCCTAGAACTCGTCGGACATGGCTCTGATTGAGCGGTTTTGGGAGAAAAATCATATCTCCCAAAATACTCAACTAAAATCGACGAAATTTGGTTAATAACTATACAAGAGATTGATGAACTTGCCTACAAAATTTCAGCTCAAACCGAGCTCGATAGTTAGGCCGATCGTGCCTCCAAATAAGCACCAAACTCTGATATTTCTCTAGCTTCTTCTCTTCTTTCTCCTCCTCCTTCTTCTTCTCCTTTCTCTTCTCTTTCTTACTCTCAGTTCCAGCTCATGCTTCTCACCAACTGAACTCACGATCAGGGAAGAAGAAGAATAAAAAGTCAACCTAGTTTCCCAAAATTGCAACAAAGTCCTCCAACTTTTACAGCTTTTCCATTCGGCCCAAAAACTCTTAAAACGATTTATGACACCCCCGGAACCAATCTAAATTGATTATTTCAACCCCATAATCAATTTCTTGAGATTTTAATGGTTCATAAACTCGAAAGAATTCCGAAATAATTAAATTAATTAATTTTTCGGAACACGGGCGTTACATTTATATAGGGTTAAAACTCTGTCTATCCTAACCTTTAGACTTTTTCAACATATCACAGCCTTCGCCATCTGTTCTACTCCACATAATTTCGATCCATGTTTCAGTAACTTGAAATTTATTGACAAGTGCGATGGTGTGGTGTGGTAGGTTTTTGGTGAACTAGGCTTTTTAAAATAACTACCCTATCACTCTGTCTCCTTAAATTAACAAACCATTTAACAGAATGAATTAAATGTTCATCTGTAATCAAATATCACAATTTAATTTCTCCAGAGCATTCCATCAGCCGTTTTTAGGTTGGTTTTCACTTTTCAGTAATAAGAAAATAAAATAAAAACAAAAAGAGGAGAGATGAGTAAATATTGTTCTCTCATTTGATAAATCCTGAGAAACTATTGAGACATTATTCTCTCTGTTAGTAGTTCAATGTTATTTTGTTTAATATTTAATTAAAAATTAAATTTTATATATTATAATAATAATATATTTCTTTCATTTCTAATTGATTGTATTTCTAAGATTTTCACACATATTAAAAATTGATTAATAATGCATTATTTTTTATGATCAACAATTTTTTATAACTCTAAACCAATAGAATTCAATTATTTTTCTTGAAATTTACAATTTATCATCAATAACTAATAAATCATGCATAGAAAACTCAAAAATATAATATTTTTTTAAAAAAAATTTTAGAAATACAATCAATTAGGAATGAAAGTAGTATTAAGTAAAACTTCCAACTCATGGAGATGGCATAAGTTTTAAGAAAATATATTTTACTCTTTTTAAATGTTTTCCAATTTATGGGGTTGGTGAGAGATGCAAGGGTAGTTGTATGGAGCAATTTCGATTCGCCATCAATTAAAGATCAGGTCAGAGGTGGTCTCCTCTGTGGTGAACAGCCATTAAAAGACCAGTCACATTTTTATGTACCATGTCTAAAATTAACCCGTAACATACAGTAAACAACAATTTATTCTTATTACAGACATAATCTGTATTCTACTAGCTCCCATTCTTCTATATATATATCTTATAATTGAAACCAATTTTCATAAACAGTCAAATCTACTTAATCACATTTGGGCATAATTATAGTCACTAAAAAAAGTGCAATGTTTCAAGCTACCGGCACAGCGGCTCTGGCAATGCCTGTGGTGTTTCCCTGTTCGTGGAGGCAACCACTTACCTTGCCTCTCCGGACCGTAAAGACGTTCAAGTCTCTCGCATGTCTCGAACTGAAAGGAGGCACAGGGTATACATACATCTCTTTAATTTTAATAAAATAAGAGCTCAATGATTTAATATATATTTGTAAATAAAGTAGACAAAAGCCGAAACCTAAACTAATCTTTGAAATTTGCTGATAGTCGGATATTCTTGTTATAGTGGCCAAGAAAGAGTGATCTAATGTTTCTGAATCATAATCTCATTGAAATTTCCATATGGCAGAATGAGTGGGTTCCATGAGATTGAACTTAAAGTTCGCGATTATGAGTTGGATCAGTTTGGTGTTGCGAACAATGCTGTTTATGCAAACTACTGCCAACATGGTTAGTACAATTCGGTTGCAAATAATGTTGTTTCAGATTAATTATAAATATTTGATTTTGTTTCATTGATATGTTAAACTTATATATCAACACTAGAAAAATTTACCAAGTGGCTCTTAATCTAGGGTTTTCATTAAAATAGAGGTCATGAGTTCGAGTCCACTTAAAATGTGTAATTTACGCTTTAAATATGGTATTATCAACGGTTGGTTTCGAACACTGGAAGAGATTATGGGTCAAAACTATTGAACTCCTACTGTTTATAAAAAAGAAAAAAAACAAAATTTACACAATTATTTGAAAAGCGTAAAAGTTGAAAACTCAGAGAACATTACAGCAAAAAGTGAAAACTATTATTTTATACCTTCGTTTAGAGTTGAGACGTGTGCTACTGTTTTTATAAACAAACTATTGTGTTTCTTTTTTAATAAAGACTCACAAAATATTGTTGTTTACACTTGTTTTTATAAACAAATCAAGGTCGACACGAGTTTGTGGAAAGTATCGGTATCAACTGTGATGAAGTATCCAGTTCTGGTGAAGCCTTGGCCATTTCTGAGTTGACAATAAAGTTCCTTGCACCTTTACGTGTAATTTTGACCCTCTTTTCCTAGAATTGTTTTTTTTTCCGGACATTTCCTAGCAAATTTGTCATATTATATATCAATGTTAATTTTCACCCTCTGTTCCTAGAGTGGATGCAAATTTGTTGTGAAAACAAGGATATCAGGGACATCTGTGGCACGCCTTTACTTTGAACAGTTCATCTTTAAACTTCCAAACCAAGAGGTTAATTTTGTTGCTCTCATGAAGCCATAATTTGTGTTTTGGTTGTTTACTTATGTTCTGATTCGGATCATTTGGTATATAATTAACAACGCAGCCTATTTTGGAAGCAAAAGGAACAGCTGTGTGGCTTGACAATAAGTACCGTCCTGCTCGTATCCCAATTCATATACGCACTAATTTCATTCACTTCCAACGCAAAGACGTTGCCGTTTGAGTTTTTCTGGCATTCTTATGTTTTATTTACATGTTGTAAAATGCGTTACTTTTCTTGTATCGTGTTATTTGTGTATGTTTACATCTAATTTATTTAATAAACTTATATATTTATTGTATAACTGTGTGTAGCCCTGTCAAGCGGGTCAACCCGCGATCCGCGATCCGCCCCGCAGCGGATTCTAGTAAATTTTTGACCCGCATCAATCCGCAACCCGCAACCCGCGACCCGCCAAACAAAAAAATCTTACCCGCATCCGTCTCGCTTAAATTTGCGGGTACCCGCGGGTAACCCACAGATAATTAAATAAAAATAAAAAAATTAAATTTTAATTTTTTAGTAAAATTAATATTTATTAATAATTTTTTGTATTAAATAAGAATACTAATAAGAATACTAAGTTTGTAAAACGCGTAAAACTTTTGTATCATGTTATTTATCTGTATACTTTTAGTTATCTAATAAATTTTAATTCCGTGTATAGCTGTGTGATATACTCCCTTTGTATTAGAAGATTGATTTTCTGAGCTTTCCACCAAGATTAAGAAAAATAATAAATGATCTTGGAGGTGTATAAAAAGTTAATTTTAAGTTATTTTTTTATTCCTCATTCTAAATGCATACAATTAATTATTCATTGTAAAGATGAAAGCATTAACTACTAATTGATTTTGAAAATGAAAATGCATTAAATTTACCAGAGAAAATCAATCTTTCTAATACAAAAAAAGTATTATTATTTTATGATTATATGTTATTGCTTCCCATTTATATATTTTATAAATACTATGTAGATCATCCACACGTATGCATACACAAATGTTTTTAAATTTTTTTAATTTAATGTATTGGTATTTAATATTTTCATTTTCAAATATGCATATTATATACATCCAAATATTCAAAAATTTAAATTTAAATTTAAATATTATTCAAAATAAAAATATTTAATAAACAAAATATTATATTGTAAAACAGAAATATTTAGTCTTTACAATTTACTGTTTCATTTATTTAATTATACGTCATTAATTAGTTAAAATTCTGTAGCATGAAGTGGAAAACTATTTCAATAGCATGAAGTGAACATATTAAGAAAGGAATGTCTATAGTTATAAGGTTTTCATATGTATATAATATTTGAAAATATGTGATGGCTCAAAAGTATGGTTTGTTTGTTCATTGTATAAAATTTTAAATACCAAAGGCATGAATATACAAGGTAATTATACACTAACATAGTAACAAAAAGTCAGAGACAATTGAAGTCATGGGAGGGCTATAGACCTTTGTGTTTTAAATACCAAAGGCATGAATAATGTATACACTAAAATATTTGGTGATTTACTCTTTTAGCCTCTCCAACTGTCTGACTTCACGAAAGAGTTATGGGAGGGCTATAGACCTTTGTGTTTCTTCTTCTTTTCAGTTCTTTTTATTGTTTTCGGCGGATTTGTGGTATTTCTTTGATTTCGATGTTGGTGATTGTGGTCTCGAGTCATCGAGGCAAAGGGTTTGTCGTTGATGGCTTGTATCTTTGGCTAGTTAAGGTGAAAGCTCTATGGTGGTTAAGGAGGGTGTGCTATGGTCTGTCCATATCTAATACATAATGGTGATATGCGAGATTTTCGGGTCTCGGGGCTATCAAATAACCCTTGTACGTTGAAACGACCTCACCCGATTTTTTTTTTTGAATTAAAATATTAATTATCACACAAACACCACAGTTCCAAATTATTCCAATTCAACATTCTTCAAGACCCGATTATTAAACTTAACAACAAAACAAAAGGAAAACAACAACAACACGAGTCCTAATCATCCTCCTCCGCAACGCCTTGATTCCACGATCACACTTTATCTTTACCTGCATCAAACACACACAGAGATGCGTAAGTATTATCATAAATACTTAGTGAGGCGATCCTCCCAACTACGAGCTATACACACAAGCAAGTAAAACCACACAATGCCCGAACCCAACCGAACACGACACACGATGCCAACGGAAATAACTTTAAGGAGATAATCTCTCTTACACAGATTTATTCGGATCAAAGACGTTTTTGATATATATATATATATATATATATATATATCCATATATATATATTTCGTCAATAATCCCTTTTTGGGAGACGGGCGTTACAATTCTCCCCCACCAAACTGGATTCGTCCTCGAATCCTTAGACACAGTTCAATCCGTTATGAACTCGACACACCATCGTCGCAACGATCCCCACCCTCTTATGGTCAACCCGACCATACCACTCTACCTATCCAATAACCCCGTGAACCCTCTAGCGTTAACTTGCTTCAGAGAACTTTCGACAAGAGTTAGATAAGATAGCTTTTAGTACTTAGCCATTCTTTTTAGCGATTCCTCATGACGAACGTAATAAAACAAACAAGTACCATACGTTCGAGAATCGGATCTACCGCATAGAACTGCTCATGAGCCATCCGATCAAACCACTTATCTCATTTTCCCTTAACAAGTTTAACTAGAAACACGATTCCATTCCCAAGTCACAACCCAACCCCTCTCGAGATCTCTATTCAGCCGTTATGCTTATACGCACGTTATAGACATACACTGCTCCCAACTCATACTCGTACCACTCCCACCCTCTGTGCATTGCACTCTGGGCTCTGGGTACCTCATGCCACTCTCTCTTACAGGCCACAAAGTCCTGCAAGCTATCGGCATCCAACCTATACCACTCCCACTCTCAGGACTCGTCAGCCCTTCGAGCTCTGGGTATAGCAACATACCACTCGTACTCTCAGGTTACAAAGACCTTCAAGCTATGGGTATCACACTCATACCACTCCCACTCTCAGGACTCACAAGTCCTTTGAGCTCTGGTATCCGGGGAAATCCTCATCCCCGCCTCTGGAGAAATCCATCTCCTATGAGTCGTACATGACCCACCAGTCCTTGGAGCAAGCAAGTCTAACATCTATAAGCATGTCCGGCCGAATCTATCTCACAGAGTCCACACGCCACATCACATGGTGACACTCACCAACCATATTCCCATCCCGGAATATCAACCTATCCTATAACCACTACACAGATTATCTTAAGGTATATCTTCTTACTCAGGGTATTCCATTTATCCTTGTTCGAAGGATATTTCCAGTTTATACTCCAATAAACTTTTCTTTATTCACATGACAACACGACTCATAAACTCATAAGAATACTCCTCTTATTCAATTTCACATAATCTTCATCGTATACAACATGACATACAACTCAAAATGTGAAATTAAAAACCATCGATGGAAACTCAAGCCTCAGCTTGCTTCTCGAACCACTTTTTAAATCTCGTTTCCATCCTTGCCTCTGGTTCCCAAGTCTCTTCCTGCACACCATCACAATCCCATAACACCCTCATCATTGGAATCTTCTTTCGACGAAGCTCTTTGACCCTCCTCTCGAGAATCCTCAAAGGTCTCGCTTCAACGGTCATATTAGGCTGAAGATCTGTCAAAATCTCTTCCAATATCTCATCATTCTTATGTAAGCATTTCTTCAGCATCGACATATGGAAGACCTTGTGAAGTGCTCGCATAACCTCCGGTAACTCCAACCGATATGCAACCGGGCCCACTCTCTCAATAATCTTGAACGGACCCAAATACCTCGGACTCAACTTAGTCTCAGTAATGGATCTGTTCGGACCCCGCAACAATGCAATCTTGAGATATACCCTATCTCCCACCTCAAACTCGAGGTCTTTCCTCCTCTTATCGGCATAACTCTTTTGCCGATCTTGGGCTTCCTTCATGTTCAGTTTCAAAACTCGGATCTTCTCCGTAGTTTTCTGAACAAAATCTGCACCCAACATACTCCTCTCCCCCACCTGGGTCCAACACAAGGGTGTACGACATGGCCTCCCATAGAGTGCCTCGTATGGGGTCATCCCAATGCTTGCCTGGTAGCTATTATTGTAAGCAAACTCTGCCAAGCTTAAGTGGTCCACCCAATGACCACCCCAGTCAAGCACACACATCCTTAGCAAATCCTCGAGAGTCTGGATGGTCCTCTCGGACTGCCCATCCGTCTGAGGGTGATATGCCGTACTTAAATGCACCCTAGTGCCCATCTCTTTCTGGAATGCCTTCCAGAACTTCGAAGTGAACTTAGGGTCCCAATCTGACACTATGCTCACCGGTACTCCATGAAGTCTCACTATCTCCTGCACATACTTCCTAGCCAGAACCGTACCTCCATCGGTTTTCTTAATGGCTAGAAAATGCGCCGACTTGGTCAATCGATCAACAATGACCCAAATTGCATCCTTGGTCCGAGAAACAGGTAACCCAACTACGAAATCCATTGTGATCATATCCCACTTCCACTCGGGAATGGGTAAACTCCGCAACAGCCCGCTCGGAACCTGATGCTCTGCCTTCACTAACTGGCACACATCGCACTCTGCGACCCAGTTAGCAACATCCTTTTTCATCCCGACCCAATGATAATACCATTTCAGATCACGGTACATCTTAGTCGCTCCTGGGTGAATCGAAAACTTGCTCGCATGAGCCTCACTCATAATCTCTCGCTTCAACTTCTCATCCTTAGGTACACATACCCGCCCATGCACAAGAATAGTCCCATTAGCTGAGACATGATACTCTGAACCCTCAGCTCTGGAGGCCTTAATCAACCCTTCATCTTTTTCCTGAGCCAACCGAACCCTGCTCAAAAGATCTGCCTGATTAATTGCCTCCAAGCCCAACGGTTCCTGAGATATAGCACACAACCTCAACGTGCTAATCTCGCACACCAAGGACTCCATGTCCCGCTCACTAGCCGAAGATACTCGCTTGCGACTCAAGGCATCTGCAACCAAATTGGCTTTACCAGGATGGTAAGCTATCTCCAGATCATAATCTGCCACTAACTCCATTCAACGTCTCTGCCTCAGATTCAACTCGGGCTGAGTGAACAAATACTTCAGGCTCTTATGATCTGTGAATACCTGAACCTTCCCGCCATAAAGATAAGACCTCCAAATCTTTAAGGCAAACACCACCGCAGCCATCTCAAGATCATGGGTAGGGTAGTTGCCCTCATGCTTCCTCAACTGCCTCGAAGCATAGGCAATCACCTTTCCCCGCTGCATCAACACACAACCAAGGCCAACTCTCGAGGCATCCGTATACACCACATAAGGCTCACCCGGCTCGGGCAATGCCAACACTGGTGTACTAGTCAGCATCGTCTTCAGGTTTGCGAAACTCTCCTCACACTTCGGAGACCAAACGAAAGGAACATCCTTTCCTGTCAACTTTGTCAACGACTTAGCCATACCCGCAAAACCCTTGACGAACCTTCGATAATAACCTTCCAATCCAAGGAAACTCCTGATCTCCGTGGCATTCCTTGGCCTCGGCCAATCTCTGATGGCCTGAATCTTCTCTGGATCTACTGAAACTCCCTCCTCAGAAACAGTGTGACCCAAAAATCCAATCTCCCTCTGCCAAAAGCTACACTTACTCAACTTAGCAAACAACTTATGCTCTCGTAGCTTTTCCAGAACAACTCTCAGGTGTTCCCCATGCTCCTCGGGATTCTTCGAATACACCAAGATATCATCAATAAAAATGATCACAAATTCATCCAGATACTTTTGGAACACGCTGTTCATCAATCTCATGAACGCGGCTGGTGCATTCGTCAACCCAAAAGGCATCACCACAAACTCATAATGCCCATACCTTGACCTGAAGGCTGTCTTCCGGATATCCTCTTCATCAATCCGAATCTGATGGTATCCAGAAGCCAAGTCTATCTTGGATAACCAAGTAGCCCCTCTCAACTGATCCAACAACTCATCAATCCGTGGAAGTGGATACTTGTTCTTCACAGTGACTCGGTTAAGTCCCCGGTAATCGATACACAAACGGAAACTACCATCCTTCTTCTTCACAAACAACACCGGTGCTCCCCACGGTGAAGTACTCGGCCTGATAAAACCCTTACTCAACAACTCCTCCAGCTGCTTCTTCAGCTCTGCCATCTCCGCTGGAGCCATCCTATACGGTGCCTTAGATATTAGCGTTGTTCCGGGTTCCAACTCAATCGTGAAAGGATATGACCGTGACGGCGGCAATCCCTGCAGCGACTGAAACACATCCTGGAAATCCTGAACAACCCGAATATCTCTAACCTCCAGATCTCCAACAGTCTCAAGGGTAACGATGGTCACTAGATAAGCCTCGTAACCCCTCTCGATCATGCTCTCCGCCTGAATTACCGATATTACGAGACACCCGGAAGTTGGTCTCACTCCTTGATAAACCAACCTCTGCCTCTCCCTCTCGAATATTACACGCCCGCGTCGACAGTCTAGATGCGCGATGTACCTACTGAGCCAATCCATGCCCAAAATGACGTCATACAACTCCACTGAGCATATGATCAAATCCGCTGGCATAGACTCTCCGGCTACCTGAACATCCACGCCTCTAACTCGACCGAGAATAGATAGAAACTTCCCTCCT
Organism: Barbarea vulgaris; assembly: GCA_963667165.1. Taxonomy (NCBI): domain Eukaryota; kingdom Viridiplantae; phylum Streptophyta; class Magnoliopsida; order Brassicales; family Brassicaceae; genus Barbarea; species Barbarea vulgaris. Next base: position 8,453,566 of record OY763889.1, on the reverse strand, counting down.
GCAACCTTCACAAAACCCAACGGCTCATTGGGTTCGCCTCGCAATTTGGCCTTCCCGGCCAATTCCGGAGTGACAAAGCAATGCGATGCCCCGGAATCGAATAACACATGGGATTCAACACCTCCCACAAATAAGGTCCCTGCACATACCCATGTGCCGAGAACCTTAACCACCCCTCACGGAGACAGAAAGTTTTATAACCGAAATAATTTAACACAGATAAGTCTAAAAAAAGTACCTGTGATCGGCCTGGAGCTCGGTTCTCCCGTCTCCGCGATGGAATACACCCGAGGCGCAGGTGCTATCTGCATGATCGGTGGCGCTGCGGTTGGCATCATCTGCAGTCCAGCACTCCGCTCATCTGCCTCCTCAACGGTGTAAATCCGAGGTGCCACCGCACTCTGCCTACTCGACGGTGCTACTGCTACCCCTCCCTGCTGCAACTTAGGGCATTTAGGCTTGATATGCCCCACTTCCTTGCAATGGAAGCACACCCGAGTATCTGGAAGGACCTCTCCCTTCTGCGGACAGTTGGCCACCATGTGATCCATACTTCCGCACCCAAAACATCCCTGGCCACTCTGGCTACTCCTCACAGGGCCTCCACGTCCCGCACTCCTCGAGGGACAACTCGCAATCTTGTGATCCTTGCTTCCACACCCGAAGCATCCTGGGCCACTCTGAGTACCTCCAGAAGGGCCTCCCCACTTCCTCTTCTGCCCTGCCACCTGTCTGCTCCCCTTACTCGACCCTGATTGCTGCTGCATCTTCTTGGCCTGGAAACTCAAAGTAGACGGTGCTACCTCTTCCCTCAGACCATCCTCTATAGATGCGGCCAACTCAGCCAACTCTCCCAATGTGCCAAACAACTTACCAAGGCAACGGGTCCTCAACTCAGGCCGCAAGCCTATCATAAACCGTCGCACTCGGGCCTGCTCACCCTCCATGACTCGACCAGCATAAATGGAAAGCCGGTTGAACTCTGTCTCAAACTCCCGGACAGTCCGGTCCCCCTGAGTCAGACTCAAAAACCTCGCCTCCAACCGGTCTATTGCCTCCTGCGGAAAGTATTTGGAGTTAAACTCCCCCACAAAATCTCTCCAAGTCAACTCCACCTGACCTCTCCTGGCGACTACACTCGTCCACCACAGATGTGCATCACCATCCAAGTAATGAACTGCCAAGTCGACTCGGTATCCCTCTGGACACCTACAGGACTGGAAGTTCCGCTCCAACCGGGACCTCCACATATTAGCCTCCTCAGGACCGACACCACCCAGGAAGAACGTAGTGCCCATCCTCTGCATCTGCTCCATCATCCTATGGTAGGATGGGAGCTCCTCCTCAACCACAACTCTCGGCTGTGCCTCAACTACTGGTGGCACAACTGGAGCTTGTACCGCAACCCTCTCTGGTAATCGCTCCAACACCAAGGTCAACAGATTCGCAATGCGGTCATCCCGGGCCTAAGCATCACCTGCTGCCACACCCGCAGCACCCGCTGGAACTCCAGCCTCACCGGCACTCTCACCGGCCGCACCCTCAGACCCCAACGGTCCCGTATGCAAATCTCCGCCTTGCTCAACCGTGGCACTATGTGCCTCTCCCAAACCCACCACTGGAACACGACCTCGGCCTCTACCACGGCCACGGCCACGACCTCTAGCTCCTCTAGCCATCTGCACTTTCAAGAGCAGATAATAAAAACCCAAAACAACTCAAACAAAAATCAATAAAACACAACTCACCGTGGAATCACTTGAAGGCTCGGAGAGGATGATTCTAAGACTCTACACTCAAACAATTTCTAATTCGTCCTAGAACCGTATACGCTCTGATACCAAATTGAAACGACCTCACCCGATTTTTTTTTTTGAATTAAAATATTAATTATCACACAAACACCACAGTTCCAAATTATTCCAATTCAACATTCTTCAAGACCCGATTATTAAACTTAACAACAAAACAAAAGGAAAACAACAACAACACGAGTCCTAATCTTCCTCCTCCGCAACGCCTTGATTCCACGATCACACTTTATCTTTACCTGCATCAAACACACACAGGGATGCGTAAGTATTATCATAAATACTTAGTGAGGCGATCCTCCCAACTACGAGCTATACACACAAGCAAGTAAAACCACACAATGCCCGAACCCAACCGAACACGACACACGCTGCTACGAACCAAAAATCACCCCAACACAAGAACGAACACGAAAAACGGCCAGAGCTACCAGATCGATCGATCCTGGCCAGGATCGATCGATCCAGAACGGCCGTGAACCACACCGAACGATCAATCCGGGACAGGATCGATCCAAGCTTCCTGCAACACACGGATTCGACTTCTAACACGTCGAATTGCGACAAGCAACCTCCAAAACGGCACAAACTTGAATCCTAATGATGACACAACATTACCAGACTCCAGGACACAAGAAACAATCCAGAAAACTCCATGGATCTAAGCAAAACTATCAAACAAGCATCAAAACCGAAATCAATGTTCTACAAGCTTAGTCCAGCCCTTGGTCACGCACTCACCTCGAATTCGGATTGATTGAAGCCACACGAAGCTTCTCCAGGCCAGGAAGAACCTCCACGCTCAAGCCAAGCTCTCTGAGACTCCTTTGAACTTCCCAAAAGCTCCCACTTCGCAACCTCTTCCTTCTTCCTTTTAAACTCACAATTCCTTTCTTCCTTTCTCACCTCTTGTAACAGCCCTCCCTGTGAGATCCACCCAATTGGTGACAGCTTCCCTGTGGGAAGGGTGTTAAAGGGTGAGGTCTTGGGTTCGAGTAACGCCAAGCGCACCAATAACCTACCTGGTGGGATATTGCCCACAGGATAGAGGTTAGGGTCGATGCGCTGCATCGCCAGCTGGCTGTTGGTGGGTAGGTCCCACGGGGAGGGCTGTTATATAAAAATCGATTTTTATGTAACAGCCCTCCCCGTGGGACCTACCCCCCAACAGCTAGCTGGCGCTGCAGCGCATCGACCCTAACCTCTATCCTGCCACCAGGTAGGTTATTGGTGCGCTTGGCGTTACTCGAACCCAAGACCTCACCCTTTAACACCCTTCCCACAGGGAAGCTGTCACCAATTGATCTGTAGGTCAATTGGTGATAGCTTCCTTGTGGGAAGGGTGTTAAAGGGTGAGGTCTTGGGTTCGAGTAACGCCAAGCGCACCAATAACCTACCTGGTGGGCAGGATAGAGGTTAGGGTCGATGCGCTGCAGCGCCAGCTGGCTGTTGGTGGGTAGGTCCCACGGGGAGGGCTGTTATACCTCTTCACTTCCTTAGGCTCTCACTAACACTTCTTGAACCTCCAGAAGCAACCCCAGTCGATAAATGAAGAAGGAGGAAGAAGAAACGCGTTTTAAAGGGTGAAAAAGTCGACCTACCAACTCTGCCGACAGCCGGGATCGATCGATCCTAGCAGGATCGATCAATCCTCCCTACAACCGCAAAAACAGCAATTCCCAACAAGATCGATCGATCGATGATTCTGAACCCCTCTTTTTCACCCCGTCATCTCTCTTCGAGAACTCCATTCTCGAGGCCAACGGAAATAACTTTAAGGAGATAATCTCTCTTACACAGATTTATTCGGATCAAAGACGTTTTTGATATATATATATATATATATATATATATATATATATATCCATATATATATATTTCGTCAATAATCCCTTTTTGGGAGACGGGCGTTACATACGTTGAGTACTTAGGGATCGAATCCACAGAGAGCAATGAACCAACACACTAGGAATACACAAGTTCGCTTAATCTAAGCAAAATAAAATGGTTCTTGATTCCTAAAATACGACTAACAATGTAATTCAAACTAAACAATGCAAAGCAAAGCAAAAGAAAGTAGAATGCAAAAGACTAACAACCTAAAACGTAAATATAGGCTATCGGTAAGGTACTGGGACAAGGATGAATGACGGAATGATAAATGATAAAATATATGAACAATTTACATTAAATGCTATGACATGAGTCGCTAAACTAGTCTAGTCCACTCCCGTGATACTAAACCTTTTACAAATTATCCGATTAAGCTAATCTTCCGATTGCAACCGAATGACTCATAAACAATGCACACAAACTCACATATGCCATCATTTAACTCTTAAAAATCAATTTCCATTGGCTAAGATTTATTAAACGCATGCAAAGATAGCTCGGATTATCTCAAAACACCTTCCGGGTTTGAGATAATCTACGATCTAGAAATCTCTCTTGCGAAGCTCATTTCTAGCATTAAAATCAATCTATGCATGAACATAAACATAAATCAACAATCAAGTATCACAAACAACCATTAAAACACCCTAAATCTACCATACCAACAGTCCAAAATGAAACTACTCACACATACTCAAATCACAAAAATAAACCGTACAAATGATAGATAACATGGACATGATAACTATTTTATAAAAAGATTCAAGATAAAACAAGTAACATGAGCAAGATCTAAGAAACAAAATTGTAAAACTAGCAAGAACACCAAGAACAGAGAGAAAAGTGTGTTTTATTTTATTTATCAAAGTCAAGTCTGATTATTTTTACAGCATTTGGGGTATTTATAGTGGGTTAGGTCGGATTAAGAAAAATGAAGAAAAAGTGTCGGTGATCGGTTGTCCCGATCGGTTGTAAACCGATCACGTAAGTTTGTTCTTGAACTTCTGCATCTCCGAGCGGTTGTCCCGATCGGTTGTAAAACCGATCACGTAGTTTTGTACTTTTCTCGTCCCTTGTTCTTCATGCCGCTGCACCATACCGCGGCCCACTAAATTAGGTGTATCTCATTCACCGCTGACCCAAATCACTCGAGACCACCTCCATTGGAAAGCTAACTCAATTTCCTATAACTTCCATGAAGGGTTCCGGAGCTGAATCTCAATGTAAGGCATTCATATGAGTAGATCTTCCAGACCCTATGGATTGGTTCCGAAACATCATTTCTTTTATTTTCTTCCAAATGATCCCTCATCCAAACTCCAAGTTTCCAAGTCTTCCATTTACCTAAACTGACCCAAAACAAATACAAAAACCTATATATACAACCTAGACCTCTAAAATTCAAGTTAAAACAAAATGAAACTCAAATGCATGGAAAACTCTCAAAACTATACAAAGTGGGAATGAAAACCTATGAAAATATGCCTTAAAAACATGCAAAATATGGTGTTATCAAATGGTCGGTCTATTGACAAGCTCATTTATAGAGCGGGTTAAAATGGTCTAAGCCTGACTTCGTCCATTGACAAAACAGGTTGGACAATATTGGACAATGGTCGGCCCATATTACCAAAAAATCTAGGTTAAAATCGATTTGGGGGAAAATCAAAACTCACTCTCACTTTCTTAATATCAAAATCAGAGAGTACTTTCATGTGATTTCCTCCGCTTTCCTTTAGTCGCCTTCCTTGTCTTCATGGCTTGATCACAATACAATTTTTCGCCAAAAACGTGAAAACACATTTTTCCGTCAAAACGCAAAAACACATTTTTCCGTCAAAACGCAAAAACACATTTTTCCGTCAAAACACAAAAACATATTTTTCCGCCAAAAATGCGGAAACACATTTTTCCGCCGAAAACGAAAAAAACAAAGATGATGTCAATTGTGTAACTAGGGTTTCAGTCTCAACAATAAGATTTATACTTTAGGGAATTGAAGACTATTTTTTATTAATGAAGCTTTGAGATTATGGTTACAAAAGGAAAATTTGGATTCTTTGAGAGCGAATACGAAAGGATTTCAAAGCTTTTGAATCTCTAGCTCTTAGATTTTCTGTTGTGATTCTTGGATCCATGCGCTAGGAGGAGATCATTCCGTATTTATAGTACTTTGGCAATGCTAGGGTTCCCCCTTGATTCTAGGGTTCGATCCTTCCTTTCTTCCTCAAAATTTCTTATTCGCCAAGTTTCCTTCTATTCGGATTGACTTTCCTTTTGTGATATTGAGGTTGGCGCCACGCTTATTGGGCCGAGCCTGATGTTTATTTTTCAAAGGCTGATTAAATTTATTCTGGATTTGGCCCGGGTCATATGGATGGTGCGCAGCCCATCCCCAACATTTATAACAATATTTTAATCCAAGTTTATAACAATAGTCATAAATCGCCTTTGTTTTGACTTAATACATAATAATATGTGTCATACATTGAATAAACGTGTACATTACAAAAAATAGGTCTAGTTACATCATTCATTTTATGTATTTGCATTACTGATGCAACATGATTTTGCATCATTTATGTAAATGATTTTATCAGCAGTGATGTAAAATATTTGCATCACTTGAGATTAATATTTGCATTATTTTTGTAATCAATGTTAATATACATTATTTAAAATAAATGATATTAAGTTTGCATCAGTTACAAATAAGTGATGTTAATTTTGCATCAATTAATAAAAATAATGTTACTTAGTTGTATCATTTATTTATAATTGATGTTATAATTGTATTAATTGTAAATAATTGATGCTAAAACTAATTAATTTAAAATATTAATTAAATTTATATGATAATAGGTAAATTTATTTATAAGGTTTCACATATTATTTAACATAAAATTAAAATAAAGATGTTAAAATAATTACTTGGTGATAAAAAATTTTCATCTAAACCTTTAAGTAAATTTATTCTAAAAAATGATGAGTTTATTTATAGGAGAGTAATTTTCTCCTCTCAACTTGTTTGGGCGATGTGGGACAAATGTAAGAAAATATATTGCATCATTTTTCAAATGATACAAATTTTACATCATTTAAACAACTGATGCTAATTTTAATTTTGTATTTTTTCTTTTTAAGTGATGCAAACTAAGATGAGTTATAATCAATTTTATTAATTAATTGATGCCAAATAACATCACTTATTGCAATTGATGCTAATTAATTATTTTTTGTATTGATTGTTGATAAGTTACTCAAATTTATGTCATTTAGTTGATTGATGCAATTTAAGTGATCTGATAGAGCTTTTTTTGTAGTGTGTATGGTGTAACACTATGATAAATTTAGTCTAAAATCTTATAATTCTGCTAATTCGACATCTTTAAGTATGAATTCGCCCATCACTTTAGTTTATTTATGATTTCATCTTAATAAAAATGTTGAGATATAAGTTGGCCGACTTACCAACTCACAATCTGTCTGCAATAGTGGCACATAAAGTACACGATCCATTCATATACAAGTGCCATTTTTAAAAATTAGAAAAAATCTAAAAGATAACAAATTTGAAACCAAAACTGGAAAAATACATAAATACATATACATATACAATGAATCAGTTGGTAAAAGTTTAAAATATTTACTGTGTTTATTGTGATATTAGCTTCTTAAAACGCAAATTACAACTAAAATCACAATAAACACAGTAAATATTTTAAACTTTTACCAACTGATTCATTGTATATGTAAGTATTTATGTATTTTTCCAGTTTTGGTTTCATATTTGTTATCTTTTAGATTTTTTCTAAATTTTATAAACACAGTAAACAAGTTGGTTTTGAGTTTATACATAATAATGTGTCATACATTTGTATACGCGTGTGATTAACGGTGTGACTACTTTAATATAAAATCTTATAATTTGTATTTATATAGCATTAAGTCATAATATGCATTTTTATTTAAATTTGTATTGCTAGAGCGCTACGTGTAATAGTGGCGCGTGAGTTGCACGATTCATTCGATGGAGGTAAAATGTGTATGTGGATAAATATTCACGGTTTAGATTCTTTTTGTATTTCACGCACTACTACTGCGAGTGGTGAGTACTAATTCTTATCAAAAAAAAAAAAAAGTTTATACAATTCTACTCATTATTCTCAAAAAGAGAAAAGTTTAAACTCTTTTTAGAAATTAATTTTCTTGTTTATTAGTGAAAATGGGAAAGAGACTCTACCTGTATTGGAGGTATCCACAGAAAACGAGGTGCCACATCCTCCCACTATTGACCATCGGCTGTTCGGATGTTCTGATAAGAACAATAACCTTTAAGACATATGTTCATAAAGAACCGTTTGCCCTTTCAAAAAAATGAAAATAAAAATATACGAAAAAAACAAAATGAAAGGAAATATCTACTTAATAAGAAGTCTCAGATGCACAAGAAATCCGAAAAAAAAACACAACATATCACTTTACAGAAGAGTTGCATTACTTTACATGAGACTTAGATTCGTTTACAGAAGATCCACACAAAAAATCTAAGTCTGGGGAATCAAGAAGTAGTAGGAAACCGTGGACATCAACAGTGCCATTCTTCCTTGCTATTATGCACAATGGCTATCATTCTTCATCATATTAATTTGGTAACCCTAAACACCTTAAACTCCACCACAAAACACCAAAACGCCTTCCCTTATAATTATACCAACCGCAGAATTTAACCCTCTTAGCAAAGCAGCACAAGGATCGTTGTTACCAGCACCATTGAAAGGAGAAGGAACGCTTGCCTGGTCAGGGCCATTAGTGTTGTCTTGAAAGTATCCGAGGTTAAACAAGTTGTTGTTGTTGCTGATCAGACCATGCTGGTTCATAAGACTCGTATTTTTTTGGGTTCGCAGAGGATTGCATGAGGATATTGGTAAGGCCAGGATTGCATGTAGACTGAGGAACGAAGTCTTCAAACTTGCCATACGAAGATGAACGGCCTGGATTGTAACCTGCAGCTAGAGGGGTCAAACCGGAATTTGAATTGTTATAGAAATAGTTGTGAGAGAGAGCAGAAGCAGCGCCGCCGTAAAAGCCATGTCTGCCGTAGAAGCAGAGTGCCATGTGGGTAATGTAACTATTATCTCTTCTGCAATTACAACAAATGAAGAATTTTAAAAATGTAATTAGGATAAGGTCAATTTGTATAACCAAAAAAAATATATATATATTTTACCAAAATCAGAAATGTTTTTTTAGTAAAACCCTATAAATGTAACACATCAATTACGCCTACTATATCAGCTGACCACAATAATTATTAATTAAATTAACAATAATTATTAGATAAAAATCTATTGCCGACATGTAAAATCCGCGGGAATACAAAAAAAAAAGAAAAGAGAGTTCAGTTTTGAACAACAAAATGATAACTAACCAGTACACTGTGATTTATCGATTAACCGAACACATGTATTTTGATTTTTATTATACGTTTTTTCATACTGATCTGATTTAAACTACGAAAATTTTACTGAATGAAATCAAGAGAGAGAAAGAGAGTTTACCTAGAGAATATGGCACCACATTCACAAGGATACTTTCTTTGAACATTGTGAGTGTGATGTCATATTCTCTAGGTAAACTCTTTTTCTCTCTCTTGATTCTATTCGAGAAATTGTTCGTATTTTAAATTAGATCAGTGTGAAAGAACGTATAATAAAAATTAAAATACGTATGTTTTCTTAATTCATAAATCACAGTGTATTGGTTAATTATCATTTTGTTGTTCCAAACTGAACTCTTTTTTTATTTTTTTGTTGTGTTTCCGCAGATTTTACATGTTGGCTATAGATTTTTATCTAATCTTTATTGTAATTTTAATTAATAATTATTGTGGTTAGCTGATATAGTAGGAGTAGTACTTTGTGTTACATTTATAGGGTTTTACTAAAATAAACATTTCTGGTTTTGGTAAAATATTATTTTTCTTTTTTTCGTGGTTATACATATTGACCTTATCCTAATTACATTTTTAAAAGTTCTTTATTTGTTGTAAATGCAGAGGAGATAGTAGTTACATTACCCACAGGGCACTCAGCTTCTACGGCAAACAAGGCTTTTATGGCGGGGCTGCTTCTGCTCTCTCTCACAACCATGTCGATAACAATCCAAATTCCGATTTGACCCCTGCAGCTGTAGGTTACAATCCAAGCCGTTCATCTTCGTCCGGCAAGTTTGAAGACTTCGTTCCTCAGTCTACATGAAATCCTGGCCTTACTACTATCCTCATGCAATCCTCTGCGAACCAAGGATTGTTGACCCAAAACGATATGAGTCTGATGAACTAGCATGGTCTGGTCAGCAGCAGCAACAACAACAACAACAACAACTTGTTCAACATCAGATCCTTTCAAGACAACACTAAGGGCCCTGACCAGACAACCGTTCCTTCTCCTTTCATCAATGGTGCTGGTAATAACGACCCTTGTGCTGCTTTGCTAAGAGGGTTAAATTCTGCATCAACAGATCATCAAGGCCGTGGGTCTGGTAGCATTTTCGATCTTCATATCGGAAACAATCTTAGCATTAATAGAGGCATTGTGAGCAACATCAATGGTCGTGGTGGTCGAAATGGAGCTCCTTTTGAGGCCGAGATGAAATTTTCACATCCAGAACATCCATTTGGAAAAGCTTGAGATGATGGTATATGTTTTTTTCTTGGAGTATTTATTTTTAAGCTGTTTTCGTTTGATGGTTTCGACTATTAAGGATCTGGGTTTAATTAGAGCTTTATCACTTTCATTCCATATTTTTATTTTTCTTAAGTTATATTTATATAATTAATATCATCATGGTGGGAAGCTCGAACTTGTGTTTCCCTTATAAAATTTGGAATCTGCTTCAATCAGTCGAGTCATTTCCATTAATTATATATTTTACTTAGTTATATACTATATATATTCATGAAAGTAATAAATTAGTTCACTGTATAATTAACTTAATTGAAGGTATAAATATTTTCAAAAATGCCATAAATTAGATTTCACTAAAAAAACAAATTCATGAACAAATATAATTTTATTTGTAAGATACCAAGTACAGAAGTACTAAGTAGAATTTGAGCATTAGCAACTACATCCATTAATGGCTTTTGTTTTGAGTGGATACATCAGTCCTCCCCCACCCACGTAGGCTTATTGATTGTTGTTTTGAATTTAAAACGAAACACAAAAACAAAGGCTATAAATCTGGTTTAAAATATTGATATGATACATGTAGATGCATGTATTTGTTCAGATTATACTTAGTACTTGGTATCTTACAAATGAGATTATGTCCGTTCATGGCATCTTTTTTGTTTTTTTTTTTGGGTAAATTTCGTTCATGGCATTTTTTTTCAAATATGTGTATCTTAAATTGAATTACTTATACAGTTAACTAACTAATTACTTTTCATATATATATATATATATATATATATATATATATATAACTAAGTAAAATATAAAACTAAAGGAAATGAGCCAACTGGTTGAGGATTTCAAATTTTATTAGGAAAACACAGGTTCGAGCTTCCAACCATGACTACATTATATAAAAATCCACTTTTATCCCTACTATTTTCATGTATTAACTAATTAAAAAAGTTATAGAGTATATTAAAAAAGAGTAAAACAGAAAATTTCATAGTTTTATAAATTGGAATGCAATCTCCCTGTGAAACAGAAGGAGTAGATAATTATTTGAACAAACAATTTAATTTTTCAAAATATGATTTTTACATACTAGGAACCGCAAACATTCTTGAAGATAAAAGGGAAAAGGGCGTTGACATTCCGAAGAAATATCTCTTTGTTTTGGTCTTTATTGTTACTTTCCCGACGTTAACTATACCTACTTAAATTTTTATGTTTTGATCCAACTTTCCATACCATATATATATATATATATATATATAGGTAAATGTATTTATTATAGGGTGTATTCATGATTCTTATTGTAAGGGTTAGGAAATGATAATATATCAAGCGACATAAGGCTCGACTAGTTTAAGCGCAGCGGTTGCGGTTGTGGAAGCGAGAGTTTACAGAAGCAGGTGGTCACGGTTATAAGCGTTGTTAAGCGATTTACACGACTAGTTTAAAAGTTAGAAACAAGTGCGTTTGCAAGAAATTTCTGACTAGTTGACAGCGATTGTGGTTGTGGTTTACATAAAATATATCAAATCTACTTATAATATATAATTCTTATATAAAAAATCTTATTAATATAACAAATTTTAATTTTAAATAAATTATAGAATAACTCAGGTTTGAAACACTTATTCAATATAAAAAATATATTTTTATACTTATAAATATATTTTAGCTTAGATAATACATAGATAAAGCATTTAAGATATTAAAATGATTATATTTGATATGTGAAAATATTTTTTTTTTTTACCTTTTTATTTTATTTTTATTTTTGTAAATTTTTATCAGTATTATAGATTTTTTTTAAGTAAAAAAAAATAACCAACCGCAATTGCACTCAGCCGCAAACATTAACTGGTATGAGCTTTTGAAATCTAGCGATTACAAGCAGCCTTGAGAGTTTTATAGCAATTTTAATGATTGGTGTAAAATGCTTGCATCCGCAAACATAACGTTTACGGGTAGTTGTGGGTGAACCAATCAAACTCATAGTATAATGTTTATGTATAATAAAAAAAAAATAAACTTTACCAATCATTCTAGTGATATAATATAAAGCTGAAAACACACCAAGAGATCAGCCCTTACAGGATCTCTCTGGATCTGGCGCTCTAACATCCTTGTGATCCTTTATTAGTTCTACCTTCATATATTTTACACTTTACTTCATTTTTCTTATAATCTAGCAACCTATTATTATACTGGTCACAGATCTACCATCCTTTCATCATTTTATCTTATATTACCACACCAAAGACATCCATATCTAAATTACAACTTAATAACGCATATCATCAATTCAACACATCACATCTAGAAGGGAATCAAGAGATACATAAGAGAAAAACCTAAATGGCATTAATGATACACAAATCGATATCTAACCTTAATGATAAAGATGGAAGCGGCTAGCGTTTTTGATAGATCTGCTTATTTTCTTGTCTATCTTCCTCTTCTTCTTCTTTTCTCTCTGCGATGACTCTTCTCCTTGCTATGCATGTCTATCTCTCTTTCATTGAAGGTGGCTGAAGTTTTTTTTATTATAAATATTTTATTCTTCCTTTATATACTATGGGATGTTAATTAGGTTTAGGGAAAAAAAAAACAGACTGTCCTCAACCCTAGTGGATACATGGGCCTCAAGATCGGCCCTCAAAATTGGGCATTTAAGATGTGGAAATCATAATTTTGTATTGCTCCTTATTTAATATAACCATCACAATATGTCAATATCTATATATATATGTGTAAAATTTATTCACTTATCATAATACCACTTCATCCACTCATACCCTAAAGTTATGACATCTCATCAACTAAAATGATAATCTGAAATGACAAGAGCCACTAAACCCATTTAAAATCCATGGCTAATCCATTTAAAACTACTATGGCCATACATGTAATCTTATATTCATTTTTACGAGAGTTCATCTAAATTTATGATAATTCATGTATATGGTAATTTAGCACACAAACAAAACAAAAACACTAGATTTGATAGTATTTAAGTTTACGATAAGTTCTAAAGTAGATAATATTTTGCATCTTAGAAAATTTAATGCATCAAAATTTTTTCTCGAGAAATCATATTATCACCCACATAGCATCTTTAAATATATTTTAATATGCATCAAATTTTATGATGGTCAAGTGTAGGTGTTTACGTAAATTAGTTTCTTAATTTTTTTTGTAAATATCTTAAGAAAGAAAACTAAAGTAATCGTAACTAAGTTGAAATATTCAAACCCATTAATGAAGATTTGAAATCATATAGATACCTGATTTTCTATAGATTACACCTTATTTAATTAATTCAAAATTTTCATTGAAACTTTTATCTTCGTCGAGTTTCTTCTAAGGGCTCCTGACGCTCCTGCGGGCTCTGCTGCAGCGCCAGGTGGGTCTATCTGGCGCTCCACTGCTTCTGCTGGAACGCTTGGCTTATTTTCTGCAAGATATATACGTCTTCATTGTTTTCTTCATAACTTGTGATTGGCTGAAAAGAAGTGGTTACATATTGTACGTTGAAAATGGTTCACTAGAAGGTCTTCAAGCTTGACCTTCAATCTGAGGTTCATGAACTGCAGAAAAACTTGTTTTGTTCCACCCTTGTTTTTTTTTGCCTAAAAACCTGTTAAGACTAATCAAAATGTGGCTCAAAATAACATAAATCATATCAAAGCTCTTCTTAGTTATCTCACAATCATAGCTAAAATAGGTAAAAATAACGATTTTCAGCGATCCTTTTTATATGGTTTAAATAAAGATTTCAAGTGAAACTAATGTTTACTAATGGATTTTCAAGTATCTGTGGAGTCTAGAGGTTTTACAAGTTTTTGGACGAAAGGTGCAAAATAAGTTTCATAATGGTTCCAGAGCACCAGATGTTTTGCATCCGTTGAAGGTATTCCCATGTACCACATTTAACATTCTTGGACTGATTAAAAAGCTAGAAGAATCACCTTACAATCTTAGCATGGTAGGTTGACTTTGGACTTTCTTGGCATTAACGGAGGAATTTTAAGTATTGAGATGAACGTATATGTTTTGTTCCTCGGAGTATATATTTTTCAGCTCTTTTTTCATTTTATGTTTTCGACTATTAAGGATTTGTGTTTAACTAGCTTTGGATTTTCATTTCTTATTTATATTTTCCTTAAGTCTTTTTCTTTTATATAATGTCGTCATGGTAGGAGGCTCGAATCTGCGGGCTCTCTTGGCGTGTTGTGTGCTCTGCTTGTTCCTAGATTGGTTCTCTTCGGGCTCTGCATGATACGTCTTCAGTTATTTCATCATAACTTCTGATTGGATGGATTGATTAGACTGATTCCAATTAGAGATGAAAGATGACTCTTCGAGATTTCCAATGACGACATTAAGAATGTTGAATTTGGTCCACCGAAAAATCTTCAAATGTTGCCTTTAATCTGTACCTCTGAAACTGCCTCAAAACGTGTTTTCCTCCCTTTTTGTCCTCTTGAAATTATAAATACTTGAAATTTTCCTTAAAAACACATAAATCATAAGAATTTTTTTTTTGAAATCACCGCTAAAATAGGTAAAAATACAGTGTTATCATTTGCATGTCGGCTATTGTTTTGGGAACCCCTTTTTTTTTTCTTGTGTGATAGTGTAACGCCCGTCTCCCAAAAAGGGGTCAAGAATCAATTTTCGAGCCATCGATCGATCGTGATTTTTTTGGCTGGGTTGAAGTTTTGTTCTGGATCGATCGATCTTGTTGGCAATTGCTGTTTTGCGGCTGTAAAGAGGAACGATCGATCCCGGCTAGGAACGATCGATCCCGGCTAGGAACGATCGATCCCGGCTAGGAACGATCGATCCCGGCTAGGAACGATCGATCCCTGTGTCGGTAGAGTTGGTTGGTCGACTTTTTCATCCTTTTAAACATGTTTCTTCTTCCTCCTTCTTCATTTTTCGATTGGGGTTGCTTCTGGAGGTACAAGGAGTGTTAGTGAGAGCCTAAGGAAGTGAAGAAGTGAGAAAGGAAGAAAGGAATTGTGAGTTTAAAAGGAAGAAGGAAGAGTTTGTGAAGTGAGAGCTTTTGGGAAGTTTCAAAGGAGTTTCAGAGATCTTGGCTTGAGCGTGGAGGTTCTTGCTGGCCTGGAGAAGCTTCGTGTGGCTTCAATCAATCCGAATTCGAGGTGAGTGCGTGACCATGGGCTGGACTAAGCTTGTAGAGCATTGATTTCGGTTTTGATGCTTGTTTGATAGTTTTGGTTAGATCCATAGAGTTTTCTGGATTGTTTCTTGTGTCCTTGAGTTGGGTAATGTTGTATTATCATTAGGATTCAAGTTTTTGATGTTTTGGAGGTTGTTTACCGCAATTCGACTTGGTAGAAGTCGAATCCGTGTGTTGCAGGAAGCTTGGATCGATCGATCCAGTGTTGGGATCGATCGATCCCAAGCTGTTCGTCGGTCATCGATCGAGTGTGATGATCGATGGTTGGTCGATCCGGGTAAGGGTGGATCGATCGATCCATGCTTGGATCGATCGATCCAGTTGTGTTTGGTGTGATTTTTGGTTCGTAGCATCGTGTGTCGTGTCCGGTTTGGTTCGGGCATTGCGTGGTTCTACTTGCTTGTGTGTATAGCTCGTAGATGGGATGATCGTCCACTCAGTATTTATTAAATACTGATGCATCTCTTCGTTTTGGATGCAGGTAAAGATAAAATGTGATCGTGGAATCAAGGCGTTGCGGAGGAGGATGATTAGGACTCGTGTTGTTGTTTTTTTTTGTTGTTAAGTTTAATAAGCGAGTCTTAATGAATGTTGAATTGGAATAATTTGGAATTGTCGTGTTTGTGTGATAATTAATCGAGTGCGGTCGTTTCAATTTGGTATCAGAGCATATACGGTTCTAGGATGACTTAGAAATTGTTTGAGTGTAGAGTCTTAGAATCATCCTCTCCGAGCCTTCAAGTGATTCCACGGTGAGTTGTGTTTTATTGATTTTTTTTTTTTTTTTTTTGAGTTGTGTTGGGTTTTTAGTATCTGCTCTTGAAAGTGCAGATGGCTAGAGGAGCTAGAGGTCGTGGTCGTGGACGTGGCAGTGGCCGTGGTAGAGGCCGAGGTCGTGTTCCAGTGGTGAGTTTGGGAGAGGCACAGAGTGCCACGGTTGAGCAAGGCGGAGATTTGCATACGGGTCCGTTGGAGTCTGAGGGTGCGGCCGGTGAGGCTGGAGTTCCAGCGGGTGCTGCGGGTGTGGCAGCAGGTGATGCTCAGGCCCGGGATGACCGTATTGCGAATCTGTTGACCTTGGTGTTGGAGCGGTTACCAGAGAGGGTAGCGGTACAAGCTCCAGTTGTGCCACCAGTAGTTGAGGCACAGCCGAGAGTTGTGGTTGAGGAGGAGCTCCCATCCTACCATAGGATGATGGAGCAGATGCAGAGGATGGGCACTACTTTCTTCCTGGGTGGTATCGGTCCTGAGGAGGCTAATATGTGGAGGTCCCGGTTGGAGCGGAACTTCCAGTCATGTAGGTGTCCAGAGGGATACCGAGTTAACTTGGCAGTTCATTACTTGGATGGTGATGCACATCTGTGGTGGACGAGTGTAGTCGCCAGGAGAGGTCAGGTGGAGTTGACTTGGAGAGATTTTGTGGAGGAGTTTAACTCCAAATACTTTCCACCGGAGGCAGTAGACCGGTTGGAGGCGAGGTTTTTGAGTCTGACTCAGGGAGACCGGACTGTCCGGGCGTTTGAGACAGAGTTCAACCGGCTTTCCATTTAAGCTGGTCGAGTCATGGAGGGTGAGCAGGCCCGAGTGCGACGGTTTATGATAGGCTTGCGGCCTGAGTTGAGGACCCGTTGCCTTGGTAGGTTGTTTGGCACATTGGGAGAGTTGGTTGAGTTGGCCGCATCTATAGAGGATGGTCTGAGGGAGGAGGTAGCACCGTCTACCTTGAGTTTCGAGGCCAAGAAGATGCAGCAGCAATCAGGGTCGAGTAAGGGGAGTAGGCAGGTGGCAGGGCAGAAGAGGAAGTGGGGAGGCACTTCTGGAGGTACTCAGAGTGGTCCAGGATGCTTCGGGTGTGGAAGCAAGGATCACAAGATTGCGAGTTGTCCCTCGAGGAGTGCAGGACGTGGAGGCCCTGTGAGAAGTAGCCAGAGTGGCCAGGGATGTTTTGGGTGCGGAAGTATGGATCACAGGGTGGCCAACTGTCCGCAGAAGGGAGAGGTCCTTCTAGATATTCGGGTGTGCTTCCATTGCAAGGAAGTGGGGCATATCAAGCCCAAATGCCCCAAGTTGCAGCAGGGAGGGGTAGCAGTAGCACTGTCGAGTAGGCAGAGTGCAGTGGCACCTCGGGTTTACACCGTCGAGGAGGCAGATGAGCGGAGTGCTGGACTGCAGATGATGCCAACCGCAGCACCACCGATCAGGCAGATAGCACCTGCGCCTCGGGTGTATTCCATCGCGGAGACGGGAGAGCCGAGCTCCAGGCCGATCACAGGTACTTTTTAGACTTATCTGTGTTAAATTCTTTCGGTTATAAAACTTTCTGTCTCCGTGAGGGGTTGTTAAGGTTCTCGGCACATGGGTATGTGCAGGGACCTTATTTGTGGGAGGTGTTGAATCCCATGTGTTATTCGATTCCGGAGCATCGCATTGCTTTGTCACTCCGGAATTGGCCGAGAAGGCCAAATTGCGAGGCGAACCCAATGAGCCGTTGGGTTTTGTAAAGGTTGCAGGAGGGAAGTTTCTATCTATTCTTGGTCGAGTTAGAGGCATGGATGTTCAGGTAGCAGGAGAGTCTATGCCAGCGGATTTGATCATATGCTCAGTGGAGTTGTATGACGTCATTTTGGGCATGGATTGGCACAGTAAGTACATCGCGCATCTAGACTGTCGACGCGGGCGTGTAATATTCGAGAGGGAGAGGCAGAGGTTGGTTTATCAGGGAGTGAGACCAACTTCCGGAAGTCTCGTAATATCGGTTATTCAGGCGGAGAGCATGATCGAGAGGGGTTACGAGGCTTATCTAGTGACCATCGTTACCCCTGAGACTGTTGGAGATCTGGAGGTTAGAGATATTCGGGTTGTTCAGGATTTCCAGGATGTGTTTCAGTCGCTGCAGGGATTGCCGCTGTCACGGTCAGATCCCTTCACGATTGAGTTGGAACCCGGAACAACGCCAATATCTAAGGCACCGTATAGGATGGCTCCAGCAGAGATGGCAGAGCTGAAGAAGCAGCTAGAGGAGTTGTTGAGTAAGGGTTTTATCAGGCCGAGTACTTCACCGTGGAGAGCACCGGTGTTGTTTGTGAAGAAGAAGGATGGTAGTTTCCGGTTGTGTATCGATTACCGGGGACTTAACCGAGTTACTGTGAAGAACAAGTATCCTCTTCCGCGGATTGATGAGTTGTTGGATCAGTTGAGAGGGGCTACTTGGTTCTCCAAGATAGACTTGGCTTCTGGATACCATCAGATTCGGATTGATGAGGAGGATATCCGGAAGACAGCTTTCAGGTCGAGGTACGGGCATTATGAGTTTGTGGTGATGCCTTTTGGGTTGACGAATGCACCAGCCGCGTTCATGAGATTGATGAACAGCGTGTTCCAAGAGTATTTGGATGAATTCGTGATCATTTTTATTGATGATATCTTGGTGTATTCGAAGAATCCCGAGGAGCATGAGGAACACCTGAGAGTTGTTCTGGAAAAGCTACGAGAGCATAAGTTGTTTGCTAAGTTGAGTAAGTGTAGCTTTTGGCAGAGGGAGATTGGATTTTTGGGTCACATTGTTTTTCTGAGGAGGGAGTTTCAGTAGACCCAGAGAAGATTCAGGCCATCAGAGATTGGCCGAGGCCAAGGAATGCCACGGAGATCAGGAGTTTCCTTGGTTTGGCAGGTTATTATCGGAGGTTCGTCAAGGGTTTTGCGAGTATGGCTAAGTCGTTGACAAAGCTGACAGGAAAGGATGTTCCTTTCGTTTGGTCTCCAGAGTGTGAGGAGAGTTTCGCGAACCTGAAGACGATGCTGACGAGTACACCAGTGTTGGCATTGCCCGAGCCGGGTGAGCCTTATGTGGTGTATACGGATGCCTCGAGAGTTGGCCTTGGTTGTGTGTTGATGCAGCGGGGAAAGGTGATTGCCTATGCTTCGAGGCAGTTGAGGAAGCATGAGGGCAACTACCCTACCCATGATCTTGAGATGGCTGCGGTGGTGTTTGCCTTAAAGATTTGGAGGTCTTATCTTTATGGCGGGAAGGTTCAGGTATTCACAGATCATAAGAGCCTGAAGTATTTGTTCACTCAGCCCGAGTTGAATTTGAGGCAGAGATGTTGGATGGAGTTAGTGGCAGATTATGATCTGGAGATAGCTTACCATCCTGGTAAATCAAATTTGGTTGCAGATGCCTTGAGTCGCAAGCGAGTATCTTCGGCTAGTGAGCGGGACATGGAGTCCTTGGTGTGCGAGATTAGCACGTTGAGGTTGTGTGCTATATCTCAGGAACCGTTGGGCTTGGAGGCGACTAATCAAGCAGATCTTTTGAGCAGGGTTCGGTTGGCTCAGGAAAAAGATGAAGAGTTGATTAAGGCCTCCAGAGCTGAGGGTTCAGAGTATCATGTCTCAGCTAATGGGACTATTCTTGTGCATGGGCGGGTATGTGTACCCAAGGATGAGGAGTTGAAGCGAGAGATTCTGAGTGAGGCTCATGCGAGCAAGTTTTCGATTCACCCAGGAGCGACTAAGATGTACCGTGATCTGAAACAGTATTATCATTGGGTCGGGATGAAAAAGGATGTTGCTAACTGGGTCGCAGAGTGCGATGTGTGCCAGTTAGTGAAGGCAGAGCATCAGGTTCCGAGTGGGCTGTTGCGGAGTTTACCCATTCCCGAGTGGAAGTAGGATATGATTACAATTGATTTCGTAGTTGGGTTACCTGTTTCTCGGACCAAGGATGCTATTTGGGTCATTGTTGATCGATTGACTAAGTCGGCGCATTTTCTAGCCATTAAGAAAACCGATGGAGCTACGGTTCTGGCTAGGAAGTATGTGCAGGAGATAGTGAGACTTCATGGAGTACCGGTAAGTATAGTGTCAGACCGGGACCCTAAGTTCACTTCGAAGTTCTGGAAGGCATTCCAGGAAGAGATGGGCACTAGGGTGCACTTAAGTACGGCATATCACTCTCAGACGGATGGGCAGTCCGAGAGGACCATCCAGACTCTTGAGGATTTGCTGAGGATGTGTGTGCTTGACTGGGGTGGTCAATGGGTGGACCACTTGAGCTTGGCAGAGTTTGCTTACAATAATAGCTACCAGGCAAGCATTGGGATGGCCCCATACGAGACTATGGGAGGCCATGTCGTACACCCTTGTGTTGGACCCAGGTGGGGGAGAGGAGTATGTTGGGTGCAGATTTTGTTCAGGAAACTACGGAGAAGATCCGAGTTTTGAAACTGAACATGAAGAAAGCCCAAGATCGGCAAAAGAGTTATGCCGATAAGAGGAGAAAAGACCTCGAGTTTGAGGTGGGAGATAGGGTATATCTCAAGATGGCATTGTTGCGGGGTCCGAACAGATCCATTACTGAGACTAAGTTGAGTCTGAGGTATTTGGGTCAGTTCAAGATTATTGAGAGAGTTGGTCCGGTTGCATATCGGTTGGAGTTACCGGAGGTTATGCGAGCACTTCACAAGGTCTTCCATGTGTCGATGCTGAAGAAATGCTTACATAAGAATGAAGAGGTATTAGAAGAGATTCCGACAGATCTTCAGCCTAATATGACCGTTGAGGCGAGACCTTTGAGGATTCTCGAGAGGAGGGTCAAAGAGCTTCGTCGGAAGAAGATTCCAATGATGAGGGTGTTATGGGATTGTGATGGTGTGCAGGAGGAGACTTGGGAACCAGAGGCAAGGATGGAAGCGAGATTTAAAAAGTGGTTCGAGAAGCAAGATGAGGCTTGAGTTTCCCTCGATGGTTTCTAATTTCACATTTTGAGTTGTATGTCATGTTGTATACGATGAATATTATGTGAAATTGAATAAGAGGAGTATTCTTATGAGTTTATGACTTGTGATGTCATGTGAGTAAAGAAAAGTTTATTA
The DNA here is from genome assembly GCA_963667165.1 of Barbarea vulgaris. Taxonomy (NCBI): domain Eukaryota; kingdom Viridiplantae; phylum Streptophyta; class Magnoliopsida; order Brassicales; family Brassicaceae; genus Barbarea; species Barbarea vulgaris. The sequence continues at coordinate 8,432,094 of OY763889.1, read as the reverse complement.
GAGTATAAACTGGAAAATATCCTTCGAACAAGGATAAATGGAATACCCTGAGTGAGTGGATATACCTTAAGATAACCTGTGTAGTGGTTATAGGATAGGTTGATATTCCGGGATGGGAATACGGTTGGTGAGTGTCACCATGTGATGTGGTGTGTGGACTCTGTGAGATAGATTCGGTCGGACATGCTTATGGACGTTAGACTTGCTTGCTCCAAGGACTGGTGGGTCCTGTACGACTCATGGGAGATGGATTTCTCCAGAGGCGGGGATGAGGATTTCCCCGGATACCCAGAGCTCGAAGGGCTTGTGAGTCCTAAGAGTGGGAGTGGTATGAGTGTGATACCCATAGCTTGAAGGTCTTTGTGACCTGAGAGTGCGAGTGGTATGGTTGCTATACCCAGAGCTCGAAGGGCTGACGAGTCCTGAGAGTGGGAGTGGTATAGGTTGGATGCCGATAGCTTGCAGGACTTTGTGGCCTGTAAGTGAGAGTGGCATGAGGTACCCAAAACCCAGAGTGCCTTGCACAGAGGGTGGGAGTGGTACGAGTATGAGTTGGGAGCAGTGTATGTCTATAACGTGAGTATAAGCATAGCGGCTGAATAGAGATCTCGAGAGTGGTTGGGTTGTGACTTGGGAATGGAGTCGTGTTTCTAGTTAAGCTTGTTAAGGGAAAATGAGATAAATGGTTTGATCGGATGGCTCATGAGCAGTTCTATGCGGTAGATCCGATTCTCGAACGTATGGTACTTGTTTGTTTTATTACGTTCGTCATGAGGAATCGCTAAAAAGAATGGCTAAGTATTAAAAGCTATCTTATCTAACTCTTGTCAAAAGTTCTCTGAAGCAAGTTGACGCTAGAGGGTTCACGGGGTTGTTGGATAGGTAGAGTGTTATGGTCGGGTTGACCATGAGAGGGTAGGGATCGTTGCAACGATGGGTGTTGAGTTCATAGCGGATTGAACTGTGTCTAAGGATTCGAGGACGAATCCAGCTTGGTGGGGGAGAATTGTAACGCCCGTCTCCCAAAAAGGGGTCAAGAATCCAGCTGGGTTGTAGTTTTGTTCTGGATCGATCGATCCTGATAGGGATCGATCGATCTTGTTGGCAATTGCTGTTTTGCGGCTGTAAAGAGGAACGATCGATCCCGGCTAGGAACGATCGATCCCTGTGTCGGCAGAGTTGGTTGGTCGACTTTTTCATCCTTTTAAACATGTTTCTTCTTCCTCCTTCTTCATTTTTCGATTGGGGTTGCTTCTGGAGGTACAAGGAGTGTTAGTGAGAGCCTAAGGAAGTGAAGAAGTGAGAAAGGAAGAAAGGAATTGTGAGTTTAAAAGGAAGAAGGAAGAGTTTGTGAAGTGGGAGCTTTGGGGAAGTTTCAAAGGAGTTTCAGAGATCTTGGCTTGAGCGTGGAGGTTCTTGCTGGCCTGGAGAAGCTTCGTGTGGCTTCAATCAATCCGAATTCGAGGTGAGTGCGTGACCATGGGTTGGACTAAGCTTGTAGAGCATTGATTTCGGTTTTGATGCTTGTTTGATAGTTTTGGTTAGATCCATAGAGTTTCCTGGATTGTTTCTTGTGTCCTTGAGTTGGGTAATGTTGTATTATCATTAGGATTCAAGTTTTTGATGTTTTGGAGGTTGTTTACCGCAATTCGACTTGGTAGAAGTCGAATCCGTGTGTTGCAGGAAGCTTGGATCGATCGATCCAGTGTTGGGATCGATCGATCCCAAGCTGTTCGTCGGTCATCGATCGAGTGTGATGATCGATGGTTGGTCGATCCGGGTAAGGGTGGATCGATCGATCCATGCTTGGATCGATCGATCCAGTTGTGTTTGGTGTGATTTTTGGTTCGTAGCATCGTGTGTCGTGTCCGGTTTGGTTCGGGCATTGCGTGGTTCTACTTGCTTGTGTGTATAGCTCGTAGATGGGATGATCGTCCACTCAGTATTTATTAAATACTGATGCATCTCTTCGTTTTGGATGCAGGTAAAGATAAAGTGTGATCGTGGAATCAAGGCGTTGTGGAGGAGGATGATTATGACTCGTGTTGTTGTTTTTTTTTTTGTTAAGTTTAATAAGCGAGTCTTAATGAATGTTGAATTGGAATAATTTGGAATTGTCGTGTTTGTGTGATAATTAATATTTATGAATATTTTAATGCAAAAAAAAAAAATCGAGTGCGGTCGTTTCAGATAGGGTGACAGGTTTGTGTATTGGGGAGGTTCTTTTTTAACCTTCGTGGCCGACATGGTAACATTCTTCACCATATCATAACCAACGTTTTCTTTCGGAGGTTCTAGGTTTGGTGGATCATCTCCTACAAAAACTGGCTAGTAATAAGGTTTGAACTTTTGGCCCTCATCTTTTAACTTCATAACTGATAACATCGTAATTTTAGCTATTTCCCCCATGTTTTTAATATAGATTTCAAGTGAAGCTAATGGTTTCTAAAGGGTTTTCAATTAATTGTAGAGTTTAAAGTTTTTAGAGGTTCTTGGAAGAAAAGCAATAAAAAGGAGCAAAACAAGCTTCAAGACCGTTTTACAATATCATAAATTTGGCATCCGTTAAAGGTCTTCCCAAGCACCAAATTTAACATTTTTAGAGTCATTAGAAAGCTAGGAGAATCACCTTTCATCTCCTAGTGGAATCGGACCAAATAACCAAGCCATTCAAAATATCTCATGCCGTGGTCAAAGCATCATTCACCACGCCAAGAGGGCCTGATGGAGCGGCCAAGCTCTCCCAACCGGTCACGAGGCCAAAACAAGATAACTTCATTTTTTTAAATCACGAGAAGCCCTAAACCTAATTCCACCGCCTCAAACACTAAATACAATTCTTTATGCAACTTTAGAAGAGAGAGCGAGTAGAGGCAAGATAAGCAGCCATAGAAAATGAACTCCACATCCATCTATTCGCCCTTGTTTCGTAGCTCAATTCCTTTCATCTTGTTTTCGATTTCCTATTGGGTAAGGGAGAAGATCATTTACCCTAAAACCCTCTAAATACTGATATTCACATGTTTTACACATTCATTTTCATCACATTTTGTCCTATTTTACATCATTTAGGAGTGTAAATATGCATTTGAGTCTTACATTCATATAGTTCCGCATTTTAGGATCATAAAACGTCTTTCTTGCATATTGCATAGTTTTTAAGTCTTTTAAGGTGCTTATGGGACTTGAAGAACCTTGGAGGCTAAGAAGTGAAGAGAGAAGCAAGAAGAGATGAAAAAAGTAAACAGGAACTTGTATGTAGCGGTTACCTAAACCGTTTGAAATCCGAAGCGGCTGAAATATCTCATCAGATGAACATCTTCACGTGCCCAGTTTATTCTAAAATTCGGTGTCAAGATATGAAATTGAGTTAGCTTTCCAATGGAATTAACTTCGAGTCATTTGGGGCTGTATTCCAAGAGTTATGGTGAAATTACCGAGCACATATAATCTCTGTCAGAAATGAAGAATGAAGGAAAATTTTGTGTAAACCAAAATGTTTTTGGTTGACCCGAATATTTATGTTGCCTCCATATACTTTTCTAAACATCTCTAAACCTAAGCTTTCTTCTCCTTCGAATTGGTTTTGAAATATCCAAACTACTTTTAGATGTTTTGGATTGATGTCTTTCATATTATGCAACTCTAATGAAGATTTCTTCATCCTTATATTTGTAAATCCATCTCTTTATCTTTTCCTTTTCTCTTTTCTTCCTTTAGGTTGTTAGTCTTTTTGTTTGAACATGAGTTATGCTAGATTAGGAGAAATTGATGGTTAGATCTTGATTGTATATATTGATTAGTGTTAGATCCTTCATATTAGGTTAATCATAATGCTAGATTAGCCAAAGAATTGGTAATTTAGAGTTTAGGAATTTCACGCCCGGAAGGTGTTCGATGAAATGCTTGAATTAACTTTTTATGAGCTTTACATACCTAGCGAACGAAAGTTGTTGATTAGGATGTTTAGTGAACTTATTGAAGTTGTTTATTAATGCTCATTGATTATTTTAATCGCTAACGAAAGTTATTGATGATTGGATAATTAGTAAAGTGATTAGTGTCATGGAAGTGGATTAGTCATAGTTATGAATTCCATGTTCTAGGATGGTGCTTAATTCAATCTATTATATTATTATTTGATTGTTCGTTCATCTTTATGATAGTAGAACCCATGGTCCAATGCTTTCTCTTTGTTTTCCTTTTTGAATTTCACTTCTTTTCATTTCTCATTTACAAAAACGCAAAACTATTTTTCTCTAGATTAGTTTAGAATCCCGCATCTCTAGTGCGTGATCCTTAGTCTTAGTGGATCGAGACCCTTTGTACTACAACATACATAGGGTTTATTTGATAGACCCGGTTCCAAAAAAAAACTCTTTATCAAATAATTATATTTAATTTTTCTTTCTAATACATCTCTTGCTTTGGTTTGTTTCATCATGTGAGAGTAGTTTCTTTGTTCGGTGTAATGGGGTAAATGGGGTAAAGAGCATATTTTGCTAGTGAGTACAATGAATTAGACCTGAACCTGATGCCAAATTCCATCTTGCCTATGTTGCCCATCTCCCATTTAATCGGAACGGAAGTCAGAAATCTAATATCTGTACGGACCCCAAATATGTTACTCGGAACAATATCTGAAAAGAAGCTTAAGGAAAGGCCTTGGTATTCTTTCTTCAAAGGCGTTCCCCGAGAAACTACAGCTCGATAGAGACAACTCAGAAACTAGCACTGAAAAAGGGCATACTATCATATTGATCATATCCCATTAGAACAAATTGCATATCTTTCTGCGGCGTTGCCTTCCAATTGGTTGAGTCTAACAGTTGTATAGACATAGTTAATTGAATTTACGAAAGTAAACCTTTATATATTAGTTTCGCGAGTTCTAGAAATCCACCTAAAAATTTCTTGATTTATGTAGAAACATATCCTTGAATATGTCCCCTAATGCCCACAGCCTTTAATATCTGAATTTACATCGTCTTTTTAATTTCTTTAGTTTCCATTTTCATCTTAAGAAAACCCAAAAACATTCATCTTAACATTCTAGTTTCTAGCTAGATTTTGTGCTTTGAATTCATTTGTGTAACTTCACTCTCTCTATGAGATTTGATCCTTAAATACTACATACGATTAGTTGTGCAGTTGCAATTTTTGTGTGGTTGATAAGGTAAAATTTTGAAGTGAATTAATAAACTACCATATCAACTTTTGGATCTTCATCCTCATCTCCCCATACGAAATCAGTTTCAAGTATCGGGTCACTGTTGTACAAAGTGTGTGACACAGTAACATGCAAAAATATACCACGGTTAATCAAGATATTTTTATGTACACCATACATCAACGAACACCTGGTCTACCCGCACACCAGAGTCTATGTAAACCACAAAGAATAACACATTACACATACATGTACATCTTAACCAAAAACATGAACACCTTAACTATCAATTACCCCAACACACAAACTTGCACAACTATCACATACGAAATAGCCCAAAGACAGCAACTACAAAAATAACCATTGGAGGGGGGGGGGTTAGTTATCCGTCTTTTTCATGTACAGAACACAACAATATACACCCCAAATCGATTGCAAACCACACCGAAACACGTACTTAACTTAAAACATGTACACCATTCAAAAATGTATATCAAACAGAATGGTAAATTACATGTTCTCCTATCTCAACATTCAACATCTCATCTTCCATAATCTTATTGCATTAAGCTTATCATACCTCATCTCAGAAAAATCTCTCAGATCTGTTGAGAATATATTTGAAAACTTGAAGCTGCACCGCCAAAGGGAATCCATAACAAGCATTTTTCTTCTAGAACAGCTGGATCTTGATATGGGAAAAATGGCCAAAATCAACCCAAACTATTTGCAGAATGCCTTTTCCTACCCAACCTATGATACCATGCATTTATCAACCTTAACCATCTAAAAATTCAAATTTTAAATCTGAACCATATAAATTTTAGCCGATTTCAACATTTACCTAAATGGTGTTACTTAGCTATTTAACGGTGCTGAATCAAACGATTTGTGGCGTACATGTGACATCAAAACTTAGTAAAATGACATCTATAATTTAAATGTACTATTGAAGAAAAATAAGAAGAGATTTCTTTGGCATTTACTTTTTGTTAGTAAATATGAAGAGATTTTGCCCGGGCATAAAGTGTTATGAAAAATATTTAAAATAAGTTATTTATTCTTAATCGACGATAAAAGAATATGTAGATACATAGAAAATAGTATTGAACTTTAATACTATTATTAAATTACTATGTTAGATTCTAGGCGAATAACGTGCATCATATTCAAATGCATGATGAACACATATGATATTAAAATTTGCAATATTTAAAGAGTCTGCATCTATGATTTTACTAAGTTTGCATCTATAATTTAGAGAATTGTAAATTCTGGATAATAACATTGGTTTGAACAAGAATCCATAACGTTAACCTTCACTCATCACTAACACATATATATAGTGTATAGTGTCATATTCATTAACCAAACTCTTTTTTCTTTGCAAATTCTGGACTGATAGTTGGTCTCCTTTTAGCTCAATCAGTACCTTCCTCTCTGCATGAAGATTGAATAGACTTGGTATTCCGGTTTTAACAATTCTCAGTGACCTTCACCGTTAAGGACATTGGCTTCTTCCTCGTGCATGCTGAGACTTGTTATTCTCTTAGCTTATCTAGCTACCTTACATCTTGCAATAGAAGAAGACTACTACACGAAATGATCCACTAGTCTGGTCTACAACCATATAGTGTTCAGAGACAGCATGTTCCATGGTCTGAGGTAGTCAGGGTCCCAAAACACTCCTTTCTATCTTAGCACTTCGTAGTTAACTGCTGTCCGACAAGAGATCGTCTTGCCGACAGACACTTCGCGCCTCCTCTTTTCTTTGATTTCAATATAAGCTGGTCAGTCAGGAATCATACTATATATATGTGTGTGTGTCAAATTCAACCTCACAGGAACTGGAATCTCATCTTGCTTGCGTTTCAATATCTCACTGCCTCTCGGGACACTAGAAGAATCACCATTTTAGCATGGCAATTCTCTATATATGCACTCTGGAAAGAGCGTAACTATCGGTTCCATCGTCAAATATATAGATTGGTCAAATCAATTCTCTCACTCATTGACTCACGATCTATAATAGGTGCTCTAGCTATCGAGATGCTTGAGAATCCCCTCTCTTCCAGCTTTGGAACTCAACATCTACAACCTTCTGATCATCTATTTTCGTTACCGATATTTCCCATCGGAGTCATGCCGTTTTAGTTACCAATCTCTAAGTTTAGGTCAATCGTATTGGGTTTATTACCAAAATTACAGACACATAGTGGGTACAACCACAAAGGAGGTTTATAGGATTTTTTAGTATAATAAAGGATTAAGAGATTATGGAAGAGAAGTATAGATTATGAAAGAGAAGTATTATTAAATAAAGGAGGATGGACATTTTATTTATATAAACACTCAAGGGATTACAAGAGACTCGATAGAACTCACACTTAAGGTTGTTTTTTCTCTCTAGACTTGGTTTCGAACACTACACCAAGCCATGGTATTTATAGCACACCTTATGGAATATTACAAGGAATATTTCTTAAGATATTTACACACATATTTAATCTGCACATATTTAGTCAACTATTTTACAACCATAACTTTATTTAGTTGGGTTATTATTTAATTTGGACTTTTATGTAGTTGGACACTTATGCTTTATTAGTTCAAAGCTTTGTTCTCCTTCTTATTGAGCCTATTGTCGAATTTATTTCCCACATTGGAATTGGGTATTCCATAAAAGTTGTCCGGACTGGACCTGTAATGTTTATTTCTTATATTTTAGGTGTAGTTTACGTTTTTAAATATAGAGGCAAACACTTTATTTTTAATTTAGGTTATAATAATATTTTAATCTAAGTCTTTAACAGTGATCATTAGTGGTCTTCGTTTTGAGTCAGTACATAATAATATATGTCGTACATTTGAAAAACGTGTATTATTAACACTTTGACTATTTTAGTATAAAATCTTATAATTTGTATTTATATAGCATTAAGTCATAATCTGTACATTAATGTAAATCGTATTGCTAAAGCGCTACGCGCTATAGTTGTACGTGAATTACACGATTCATTCGGTGGAGGTAAAACATGTGTGTGGATAAACATTAATTATGTTTTTGATTCTTCATATATTCCACACACTACTATTTCGTGTAGAGAGTATACTACATGCGCTACTATTGCGTGCACCACTAGCAATGCAATTCTACTAATTTTTATCAAACAAAACAAAAGTTTACCATCCTACCAATAATTCGACTCATTCTAATAAAAAAAATTTAGACTCTTTTTGATAATTAATTTTCTTCTTTTATTATCAAAAGAGTCTATATATATATGTGAATAAGTAGAATTGTATTACTAGAGTGGTCAACCTGTTTTTTTATAAGAATGAGTAGAATTGTATTGATAGAGTGGTAAACGCAGGGAAAACGGCTAAAATCAACCCAAACTATTTGCAGAATGCCTTTTCCTACCCAACGTATGGTACCATGCATTTATCAACCTGAACCATCTAAAAATTCAAACTTTAAACCTGAACCATATGAATTTTAGCCGATTTCAACATTTACCTAAACGGTGTTACTTAGCCATTTAACGGTGCTGAATCAGACTATTCGTGGCGTACACGTGGTATCAAAACTTAGTATAACGACATCGTATTGAGTTGAAAAATGAATGGATATGTCGGATACATCAAATCGAAGGATCTTTGTGTTGCTATCTCAGCTTGAATTCAGGTTTTATCGATGGAGTTGTAGGAGAGCACTCGCTTGGAAGAATAAGATATATTGATTTTTGGTTCACATGAACCACAGAAGTCAATGTGTCCTAGTGGTTTAAAGAGATGGACTCTAAATCCAACTAGTTTCGCCGGCGCAAATTCGTTTCCTATTCTTTGACAATTTGTTTTAGTTTTATTAACTCAAAATGGCATCGTTTTACTAAGTTTTGATGCCACGTGTACGCTACGAATTGTCTGACTCAACACCGTTAAATGACTAAGTAACACCGTTTAGGTAGATGTTGAAATCGGCTAAAATTCATATAGTTCAGGTTTAAAATTTGAACTTTTAGATAGTTCAGGTTGATAAATGCATGGTACCATAGGTTAGGTAGAAAAAAACATTCTGCAAATAGTTTAGGTAGATTTTGGCCATTTCCCCGGTAAACGCAATAGTAGTACATAAAGTATATTTTCTACGCGTAATATTAGTGTGTAAAATACACGAATAATCTAAAATCGTGGATATTTATCCCATGTTAGAAATTTTTAAGATATTTTTCTTCAAGTACTGTATATAGTTCAATATTAAAAATTTTTTAATGGAAATCAGGAAATGTGTCACCTGGTTGAAGATTCCAAGTTTTATTAGGGAAACACATTTTTGATCCTCCCACCATGATGACATGTATGATAAAACCTTAAGAAAGATAGAAATACGGAATGAAAATCTAAAGCTAATCCATATTCTTAATAGTCGAAAACATCAAACAAAAGACAACTTAACAATAAATACTCCAAGGAACAAAACATATACGATCATCTCTAGCTTTTCCAAATGGATGATATGGATGTGAATATTTGGACAAGTATACATACCTAATAAAAATAACCGAGTATGCAAATATTTCATATAAATAGTACTCCCTCTGTTTCATACTGAATGTCATTTTATGACTTAAAATTCGTTTCATAATATGTGTAATTTTACATTTTCAATATAGATCTTTGGTAAAAGTCCACTTGTATCCCTATTGTTTTCATGTATTAACCAATTAAAAAGTTTATAGAGTATATTAATAAGGATTAAAACAGAACAAAAATTCATAGTTTTAATAATTTGTGTGCAAAAATCTTGAATAACTTTCCTGTGAAAAGGATGTTGTAGCTAATTATTTGAACAAACATTTTTTTTCCTTCAAAATATGAGTTCTTACGTACTAGGAACCGTCAAACATTCTTGAACTTAATAGAGAAAATGCCATTGACATTCCGAAGAAATAACTCTTATTCCTTGTCGCTGAGGTCGTTATTTCACTATCAAACAAGTGATACATAAAAACAAAAAAGACATAGCTCTATTTGTTTTGGTATTTATTGTTACTTTCCCGACGTTCACTCTACCAACAAAGATTTCTATGTTTTGATCCAACTTTCCATACCATATATATGAGTAAATTTATTAGTGTATTCATGATTCTTATTGTAAGGGTAGGAAAGGATAATATATCAAGCAACATAGTATAATGTTTTATGTATAATAGAAAACTAAACTTTACCAGTCAATCTAGTGATATAACATAAACTTAGAAACACACCAAGAGACCATTCCTGAAAGGATCTCTCTGGCTCCGACACTCTAACATCCTTGTGATCCTTTATCAGTTCTAGCTTCATAGATTTTACACTTTACTTCATTTTCTTAAAATCTAGCAACCTATTATCATATTAATATTGGTCTCAGATCTACCATCCTTTCATAATTTTTTTCTCATATTAACACACCAAAGACACCCATAACCCAATTTCAACATAATAACTTTGCATATCATCAACTCAACACATCACATCTAGAAGGGAATCAAGAGATACGTGAGAGAAAAACCTAAATGGGATCAATGATACACAGATAACGATCTCACCTTAAAGATAATGATGGAAGCGGCTAAGGTTTCTTATAGATTTCCTTATTTTCTCTTATTCCTCTTCTCCTTCCTTTATCTCTGCGATGACTTTTCTCTTTGCTTCGGCTTCAGCACGTGTGAGATGACCTCAACGACGGTGTGAAGCGGCAGTGGCTCCTCGCTTGTTTATCTATCTTTCTTTGAAGGTGGCTGAAAGTTTCTCTCTTCTAAATATTTTTTATTTTTCTCTTATATAGTACTAGATTAAGAAATAATTATGAAATTGAGACATTTTCTAAAAGTAATTGGGAATATGGACCTATTACTATTTATAATTAGGAGAATGAGACTGGTCCCATTGTCAATCTAATACAGCCCTCCTCTAATAGCATGATTTTTCCTATGTAAAAATGACTCGTAGGGGTATTTTAAGTAAGGGTCCCAGCATGTGGAGGGTTTGTGTGACAAATTCCTCTATGTAATTTGGCTTGTTTTTTGGATGTTTTACGTTTTTTTTGTTGGGCTTGCGCCTCAGTTTTCTACCAAAGTTTTATTTTATTTTATTATAATCTTGTACACCACCATATTTCGTACACCATGATGTCATGTACATCTTGTACACCACCATATGATGGTGTACATTATGTAAAAAGTGGTGTACACAGATATTTGGTTTGACGTAGGTGTTCAATCATGGGTGTACAACAAAAGTAATGCATGGTTCAATTATGAGTTGAGGAGATGTATTATTCCGTAGTATTAATATTATAAACCTTCTGGTGAAATTATACAGAATATTTACATGTATAAATATATATTGAAATGCCGGGTGACATGGAAAAGTAACCAAAGTCGGTTGAAATGATATTTGGTCGTGGAAAGGTATTAAATTATGAGTGTATGTATTTTTGCTAAGTAACATGGTGTACGTTATGTAAAAAGAAAGTGTACAAAGATATTTGGTTGTCGAATAATGTTAAATAATGGGTGTACGTAATTTTGTTATATAACATGGTGTACGCTATGTAAAACAGTAATGTGATGAGTGTACGTATTTCTGTTATGTTTACATGATGTACATTATTTGAGCTGGTGGTCAATACATATTAGTATACTTGATTTCATTCGGTTTCTTGTTGATATTGGTCAAAAACTAGTATGTTTAAAATTTTTAAAATATAACAAAATTGGACTCTTTAGATTAGCAAAATAAAATTTAAAACCAAGAATTGATCAAAAAAATTATTTTATAAAAAATTGTAGTGAAATCAAGTTAGAATTATCTAAAGAAGCAGAAAAAAGAGAAAATAAAAAGAAAACAATAAAAAATAATTAATTTTACCCGTGATTTTTGTGGGCATGGCATCGGAAATGTATGTCAGATTTGGCCCAATTTTGACATCTGCACATTCTGGGAAGGAGTGGCATAGCTGTAATTTTCATACAGCATGAAGGGTTTATTTGAAATGGTTCAATGGCAATTTAAGTAATTCAAATGGCTCAGACAGGATAGGATGGTAACTGACAAACTAGTGAATAGTTCTCATTGTCCCGATTCTCAAATAATAAATAGTAAATGTCCATTCTTTCTAATTACTTTCAAATATATATCGCAAACAGCAAATTCATTCCTAGATTAATAATCCGTGCTGCGTCTGGGTGTAATATTTTAAAATTTATTATTTGTTATGTAGAAGTTAATTAAATCATTAATATTTTTTTTGGTTTTAGATGTATAGTGCATTAGAGTAGTTAGTAGTGTGATTGAGTTAAATAATGTATGTTTATTATATATATATATATATATTGAATATTATGTAGGTGTTTTTAGTTTTGAATAGTTGTTATACAAACGTAAATAATCTAAAGCCTTAAAATAATGTAAAATGGTAAATTTTAATTATGGTTAACTTTTAAAGAGAAAGCCATTTTCTCGCTTTCCGGTGTGTTTATCCGGCATCTGTTCGATATCTACCAGCTAATACAGCGGTGGTTGGTCAGCTTTTGTCTAGCATCGATCGGCTCTTTTAGCGACGATGGCTAACTTTTTTTTTTTTCTTTTGGTGTTTATCCTGTTTCTATCACGGCTACTTCGATGCCGTTGATTGTTTTTCAGTTTACTACTCTTTGGATTTGTGCTGGGTGATAGCGTTTGTGGCGATTCGTCTAATTTATAGTTCGTCCTTTGAGCATGTGGTTTATGGAAATCATCTAAGCGAGTTACGATTTGCGATTGAAGATATGAAGCAATTTCTTCAGCATACTACCATTGCCTTTAGATGTTTATTGTCTTTCGAACTTCGACTGGTTTAGTCAACAGTTTGGATTTATTAGATTTCTTATTATCTTTTACCCGTTTTTGGTGGATTTCAAATTTTGATGAATTTCCAAACGGTTGAGTTTAAATAATCTGTGTTTTATGTTTGATGGTGTTTTACAATTGCCGACGAAAAACAAAGTGATATAGTTTTGATGTTATCATTAGCCGGCAAAGGAAGATAGTGGAAAAATTGGTGCTCTGACGGCGAAGGAAGACGGCGGAAAATTTTCGGATACTTATCTTACACGTGTTGAAGACACGTGTCTTTGAGTGGATTTAATCGAGAAAATCTTCTTTTTAGTAGTGCAATATTGGGCTTCTAGTGGACTTTATTTTTTCCGTACACTGTTTACCTTGTTAGGGTTTTTGCATTTGGTACTGTTTGATATGTGTCGATGAATGAAATTTATTCTTGTGGAAAAAAATAATTAACTAAAATTATGATACTATATGGAAAGTTTTATAAAAGTAACATTAACTGTGTTTACATCTAAAGGTTTAACAGTAAAGTGAAATATACTTATTTATGAATTTATTAAATTTGGATAATTATATTAAAACTAGTATTTTGTCTCGTGCTAGGGTATAAATTTTCTTTTCTAATTTTAATATCTTTTTAGAAAGAACAATAATATTATTAATGTAATACAAAATCGATAATATTAAAATAAATCCAATATTAAATATACGAAACCAAAAATAAAATTTTTAATAAACAGAATAACAATTTTCTTTTCTCAAAATATGAATCTCTAAACAAATAAAACCATTAGATCATCATAAATTTGGAAAAGAATTGCAAAAGAACAGTTAATTATTAAAATAGTACTATGAGTTCCTTGTCTCTTTGAAAATGCCCTTGTGGTCTTGGAGGAGTAGAGAAAATAACATGTGCATAAATATGTTGTTTCTTTGCCAACGTCTTGGTATGTGTCAGATAAAGTTGTACCTGATTTTATTATTGAAGAGATAGAGCGAGATTGAGGAGCGAGGGTTCATGAAAACAAAGATATGAAAATGTAAAACTTAGCAAAATACAATTTTAAAATAGACAAAGTGTCGTAGATTTCTTAGTTTGAAATATCAGTATGTGATGTTAAACTATAATTTACACTGTTTCCAAAAGAAGGCGACCATTGTGACTCTGTTTGAGCTATAAAGCGTTTATCCCATGTTGGACGATTTGGATGAAAACAACGAAATCTAGAGGAAACAGATAAAATTTGTTGCTGAGCATTTCTTAAAGTAAATTTTATGAAGAAATTTGCTAGGACAGTGATTTATATATTGGATCTTAAAGAAGTTAAAAAAACTGAGATCATGGAAGGTGGAGATCGTGGAGATGAGAAAAATAAGGAACCCATAATTAGGGGAGTAAGCATTTTCATTTTTTATTTTTTTTTGTTTCTTCTATTTGCTTTTAGAAAATATGTAACAAATTTATTTGTTTTAATTAATATTATGAAACAAATTCTATGTGGTAGATTTTTATTTGATTTACCTTTTTATTGTTTGTTAAAAGGTAAATCAAACAATTTTTAAAAGATGACAATAAATCTAAATTTTTGTTAACATATGGAATGTTTGTAAAAAATAAACATTTGACAAAAGTTATTGTAACATATGGAATGTTTGTTAAAATTAAATATTTTAAAATCAAAATGGTTAATATGAAAATCTAAATTTTAATTAGGAAAAGTAGATTTTGTTTCTATATCATTATAAATAATTTTCAGATTAATTAAATAAATGTTTTCTAATAATAGATAGAAAAACATTTATTTCCCAAATATGTCCCGATAAAACCGTTGGACCCTTCTCCAATCTATCATAATGTTATTTATGGCCCAATATAGCATCTGGTCTAAGTTTTTGATTTTTGTATGGGCCTCTGACCAAGTAAGAAAATTATTGAAACATAATCTGTAAGCCCAAATGGCCAAAAACAATTGCAACCATGTTACAACCATCGATTTGGCAAAAAAATTTGTCAGAACCTTGTCTTTCTTTCCAGAAGAATTTTGTTTTCCCGACAACATAAGACGATTCAACAAAATCGATTTGCAAATCGGATTTTTATCAAAAGCATACTAATCTTATCAATTTCTTCGTTTATGTTTCTTAGATATCATAGAGTAATTCAATTGATATGGGATTCAATTTCTCCATAAAAGATATGAGAAATTAGTAATCTAGGGTTTTGGTTAAATATCTCAGAATTGAAGAACATGCATTCCAGGAATCAGGCCAATCATCTTCCCGAGTATTCCAGATAATTTTGAGGCTTTCATTTAATCATAAGCTCCTAAATTTAGTTCCTTAATTTGTCTTTAATACTTGTGTTGTTTGCGACTTTGTTTTGTTATCGATTAGGAAGGATTTGGGTTTCATCGTTGATTAAGTCTATTGGGAATTTAATTTCTAATTATGGGTTTATTGGATTTTCCCCCAAATTGACTTACTTTGATATTTTATTGGGATAATTGGGCATATAGACAGTTTATAGTGAAATATTTTGCATAATGGCCACTTTACTATAGAAAATTAGAGAAAGGGGCAGTTTTTCCTTTTTGTCTAATACACCGTTTCTCAGATAGAGTGAGATAGTGGGTTTGAGAAATTACTCTTTAGGGCTACTCGGCAATAATTTTTGCATATTGAAACACTCCATCTGAGAAAGAGAATTCAGCTGACAAAACGTCTCAAGTTGGGCCTAAAATTTTACAGCAGATCCGTTAATGGGTATTGTGTTGGGCGAAATTTATTTGTTATTTAGAATAATGGCCCGATTCATGTATCGATTATCTATTTATTTGGGAATTCAACTATTACTTAGGTGGAGTAATCTTGTTGTACTGAACATGGTTCTTTCGTAACCGTAATCACAATTTTGCGTTCTTTCTAACTAGGTGTGATAATCGATGGAGGATTTGAGATCTTGGTTGTATTTGAAATCGCGAAAAGGTGGGAACAAGTGGACCCTGCTTTGGGCAAGACTAGATGTAGTTGACATCTTACACCCTAAGATAAGATTAAAGAAAGAACTTAGAGCAGAGAGAGTTGGAATCCGATATTGAGAAAGAGTTTAATGGAAGAAGGTTTGTTTTCTCTTCTCCCAAATAATTCTTGTTATGAAGCTTCTATGTCTTTAGACTAATATCTGATACCGATTGAACTGATTAAACTCTTTATTCGCCAATAACAAATTTTTTTTATTTTTTTCCAGATTCTGATATCGTCTCGTGATATTAATGTCTTTAGACTAATAAACTAAGCTTTTCTGTTTTCCCAGATAGCGATTTCGTTGTTGTGCAATGGATATTGCTTGCCTCCGGTCAATGGGAGTTCAAAATGGACAAGAGCAGACAAGGAAGATGTTTGAGGATGTCTACTGTGGTCAGTTTGAAGGAAATGGAGGAAAAAGTTAGGAAATTGTATGCTATGGAAAGTAGGTATGTCACTGTTGAAATGAGTTACTGGGCAGAGGACAAGCTTTGTCGGTTAAGCGGGTTAGAAGTCTTCCCAATTAACATTAATGGTGATCGTGAGTTCAGAGCGTTTAAGTCGATAAGCATTGCAGACAAGTCTATTAATTTGTTTGTCTGTTTTCGAAACTATTGTGGAACAGAGTGGCTCTGGATTTGGGTTTTCCGTTGAAAAAAATCAGGACCAAGCATGAGAAATTTCTGGTTGGAATGACGTACTAGATCTTGGACTGGGTATTGGGTTAACAAATTTCAGGGATTTTTCAAGGCCGGTAGTTTGTAAAAGTCTCCACAAACCTAGTGTTGAGCTGCGTGGAGAATCACCCGTGTCTGGTAGGTTGTCTGTTGTGGATGGCAAAGTAGAGCTTGGGTTGAGAATTGGGGTTTCAAATTTTTGGGACTCCCAAGAAGATGCAGGTTGTTATAGAGCATCCACATTGGAGAGTCTCTCATTTATATATATAAAAAAAAGTAATATTTAATTACATGAGTCTCTCAAAAATTTGAAACTGGTTTGTTAGATTAATATCAAAGTTGTTGGTTTAATTACAATATAGTATATCGAAGTTGTTGTTTCAACCGGAGGAGACCTAATCCCAGTTCTATTCCCAGTTCTATTCCCATGGATGTTCATCTCATCAAATCTCCCGATAACACGTGCATCCCGTGGTGGAGGTCTTTGCACTCCTCAAACATTCCATTGATCCTCATTCTCAACATCAACCAGTGGTTGATTCATGTTCACTCCTAATAGTTCCAACTGAACCAACCACTCTTGTTCTCTCCTTGCCATTGCAAGATTCCTTTCCATCCAGCGGATATATTCTATTAATACGTTTCTGCCAATGTACACTCCTAATTTTAAATTTTGATACGGGTTATAACAATATCTTATTTTCTCATAACAAGGAGGTTTCGGACCGAGATCCATAAACCCCTTAGGCCCGTACCAGCCATTAATATTTTATCCGTACTAGCTGGCACTCGATCATGTGACCTCTTGGATTACCTCTGGGCACCATTCCACTAAAGTTATCACCTCTGTTTATAATAATAATTATAAATCGTTTCGTTTTGAGTTAATACATAATAATATGTGTCATACATTGAATACACGTGTACGGTTAACACTGATAATTTTAGTATAAAATTTTATTATTATATTTATACAACATTAGTCATAATCTGTACCCAATAGTGGCACGTAAAATACACGGTCCATTCATATACAAGTTGCATCTTTAAGAACTAAAAAAAAAATCTAAAAGATAACAAATATGAAACCAAAACTGGAAAAATACATTAAAAATGTACATATACAATGAATCAGTTGGTAAAATTTTAAAATATTTATTGCATTTATTGTGATATTAACTATAATTTACGTTTTTAAGTAAAGACACAAACACATTGGTTTTGATTTTATACATAATAAAATGTCATACATTTGAATACACGTGTATGGTTAACAATATGACTATATTAGTATAAAATCTAACAATTTGTATTTATATAGCAGTATGTCATAATCTTTATTTTTCATTTAAAATTGTATTGCTAGAGCGCCACGCGCAATAGTGGCGCGTGAGTTGCACGATTCATTCGATTGAAGTAAAATGTGTGTGTGGATAAAATATCCACGGTTTAGAGTGTTCGTGTGTTTCACACACTATTATTGCGAGTAGAGAGTATACAATTCTACTCATTATTACAAAAAAAATAAAAGTTTACACAATTCTACTCATTTTTACTAAAAAACAAAGTTTAGACTCTTTTTGGAAATTAATTTCTTCTTTATTAGGGAAAAAGGAAAAGAGAATCTACCTATATATATATTTCAAAGGCTTAACTATTAAAACAAAAAAAACAATAAGGCAAAAGACAGAAAAAGAGAAAAATATAGTTTTTTTTTGTTTGAGGTGTGTACTTTGTGTCTTTGTAAATTAAGCAGAATCAGCCCTTGACAAGATGTCTTCATCTTACAACAACTCAATTTCATCATTCATCACTCCGTCCTTCCTCCTCTCCTGCGTTGGCGCCGAAGTAAACAAATTTAACCGTGAAGAGCCTGCGATGATGATGATTCAACAACCTAACTCCGTTGCTCCACCACCCAAGAAACGAAGAAACCTACCCGGAAACCCAAGCAAGTACCTCATATATATATATATATATATATTTTTTTGTTTATATACATATACTTTTATTTTATTTTGTGTTTTAATGGATCGAATTAGAATATACGTCATTTGAAATTTCTTTTCTCAATTAAATTAGATTATTTCTCTTGACTAATGGATTTTTGTTTGATAAAAAGACTAATGGATTTTTTTTTTGATGATTTTTTTTCTTTTAATAAAATAGATCCAGATGCTGAAGTTATAGCGTTATCTCCGAAGACGATAATGGCGACGAACAGGTTCATATGTGAAGTATGCAACAAAGGGTTTCAAAGGGAACAGAATCTGCAGCTTCATAGGAGGGTACACAACATTCCATGGAAGCTGAAACAAAAGTCTAACAAAGAAGTGAAGAGGAAAGTGTATATTTGTCCAGAGCCTACGTGTGTCCACCATGACGCCTCACGTGCTCTCGGAGATCTCACCGGAATCAAGAAGCATTATTCCCGGAAGCACGGCGAGAAGAAGTGGAATTGTGAGAAATGCTCTAAGCGTTACGCTGTTCAATCTGATTGGAAAGCTCACTCTAAGACTTGCGGTACCAAAGAGTATTCTTGTAAATGCGGTGCCATATTCTCTAGGTAAACTTTCTTTCTCTTTCTCTTGATTTTACTAGATAAATTGTTCCTATTTTAAATCAAAACATATAATAAAAAATTAAAATTAAAATACATGTGTATTAGTTAATTATCATTTTGTTGTTCAAAAGTGAACTCTCTTTTTTCTTGTTTTTTTTTACTGCAGATTTTACATGTGGGCTAAAGATTTATAATTAATAATTGTTGTTAATTTAATTAATAATTATTGTGGCTAACGTGATATAATAGTAGGAATAGTTGATGTACACTTTACATTTCTAGGACTTTATTATAGGAAAAAAAAAAATTCTTATTTTGGTAAAATATTATTTTTCTTTTTTTTCATGGTTATACATATATTGACCTTATCGTAGTTACATTATTTTTTTTAATTCTTTATTCGTTGTAAATTGTAATTGCAGAGAAGATAGTTACATAAAGCACTGGGCATTCTGTGATGCATTAATACAGGAGTCAGCAAGAAACCCTAACGGAAGCTTCACGGCAATGGAAGCTGCCACTGGTAGCCGCGGCAGCCATGGCTTTTACGGTGGCGCTGCTTCTGATCTCTCTCACAACCATTTCGGTAGCAATCCAAATTCCGGTTTTACCCCCCTAGCTGCTGGTTACTATCCGAGCCGTTCTTCTTTGTCTGGCAAGTTTGAAGACTTCGTTCCTCAGCCCAATATCCTCATGCAATGCTCTGCGAGCCAGCATGGTCTAAACAGGCTTGGTGATAGCATCAACAACAACAACTTGTTCAACCACAGATACTTTCAAGAGAACACTAATGGTCCATACCAGACAAGCGTTCCTTCTCCTTTCATCAATGGTGCTGGTAACAACGACCCTTGTGCTGCTTTGCTAAGAGGGTTAAATTCTGCATCTTCATCAAGTGTGGTTGTTAATGACTTTGGAGATAGTGATAATGGAAACCTTCAAGGCCTAATGAACTCTCCAGCTGCAACAACAGATCATCAAGGCTGTTGGTCTGGTAGCATTTTCGATCCTCATTTCGGAAACAATCTTAGCATGGGAGGCTCGGATAGGATGACTTTGGACTTTCTTGGCTTTAATGGAGGAACTATGAGCAACATCAATGGTCGTGAAGGTGGTAATGGAGTTCCTCTTGAGGCTGAGATGGAAGTTTCACATCCAAACCATCCATTTGGAAAAGCTTGAGATGATAGCATATGTTTTGTTCCTTGGAGTATTTTCTTTTTAAGCTTTTTTTTTTGTTTGATGGTTTTGGCCATTAAAACTATGGGTTTAATTAGCTTTGGATTTTTATTCCCTATTTATCGTTTTCTTAAGTTTTATTTTTATATAATGTCGTCATGGTGAGAGGCTCGAACTTGTGTTTCTATTATAAAATTTAGAATCTTCAACCAATTGAGTCATTTTAATTCATTTTATATTTTACTTAGTTATATACTATATATTTTCATGAAAAGTAAATAATTAGTTCACTGTATAAATAAGATATACCTTTTTTTTTAAATGCCATTAACAAAGTTTACTAGAGAAAGAAAAAAAAAATGTCATGAACAAAACGTAAATTGTAAGATACCAAGTACCAAGTAGAATTTAAGCGTTAACATATGCGTGTATTATCAATATTTTAACCCAGTTTATAACAATAATCATTAATAGCCTTGGTTTTTGGTCAATACATGATATAATATGTGTCATACATTTTAATACATGTGTACGGTTAACATTGTGATTATTTTAGTATAAATTTTTATACTTTGTATTTGTATAACATTAAGTAATAATCTGTATTTTCATGAAAGTCATATCGCTAGAGTATTAAGCAGAAATAATAGCGTGTGAAGTACACCATTCATTCATATACAAGTGATATCTTCAAAAATTAAAAAAACCAAAAAAAATAATAAATATGAAACCAAAATTGAGAAATACATATACATGCATATACAATGAATCAGTTGGTAAAACTTTAAAATACTTGTTGCATTTATAATGATATTAGCTGTAATTTACATTTTTAAGTAGAAAGACAAACATGTTGATTTTGAGTTAATACATAATTTATGTGTCATACATTGGAATACATGTGTACGGCTAATATTGTGATTATTTTAATATAAAATCTTATAATTTGTATTTTTTGTATCATTTATTCATAATCTATATTTTTATGCAAAAATATATTTTCAAAGCTCTATACGCAATAGTGGCGCGTGAATTACACGATTTATTCAGTGGAGGTCAAACGTGTGTGGATAAATATCCACAAAAACCGAAATGTCAGTTTCACGTTTTTTTCACATTGGAAACCGAAATCCAAATATATTTACATGTACAAGTGGCATCTTTAAAACTTTAAAGACCAAATTTTTTTTTTTGGAAAACCATATATTTACAATGAATCAATTAATTTAACTTTAAGATATTAGCTGTAATTTAAGACCAGATCGGAAGTGGAGTCTAAGAGAATACCACGTCCAGGAGCCCCTTTCAGATAACGAACTACCCTCAATGCCGCTTCCAAATTGTCAATCCGGGGAGCCTTCATAAACTGAGACAAAATGTGAACCGAGTAACAGAGCTCCGGTCTTGTAGTGAGTAAATAGATGAGACGACCGACCAGTCTTCGATACGGCTCCGGATCTTGAAGAAAAGCGCTTGTACTAAGTCCCAGCCTGTGATTTTGTTCCATAGGTGTCAATGACGTCTTGGAACCAAGAAGACCAGCTTCCCCGATAATGTCGAGGGCATACTTACGTTGAGAAAGATAAAACCCTTTGTTGCTTCGAGTAATTTCAATACCGAGAAAATACTTTGCCTTGCCCAAATCTTTCATGTGGAAGCATCTGAAGCATGCGTGAGTTATTACCAAAAATCAACAAATCATCAACATAGACAAGAACCCGAAGCTCAACACCAGAACGAGATAGGATAAAAAGTGAGTAATCGGCATGAGATCGTATAAAGCCAAACTGCAATAAGGCCGTAGAGAGTTTGGAGAACCAACATCGAGGGGCTTGCTTAAGACCATAGAGGTACTTGTGGAGACGACAAACCTTATTCGGATCAGAGTGTCAAAATCCAGCCGGGAGCTTCATATAAACCTCCTCCTCTAAATCACCATGTAAAAATGCATTGTGAACATCCATCTGATGCGCCTCCCAATTATGAGCTGAAACAATTCGTAACAAACTTCGTACCGTAGTCATTTTCACCACCGAAGCAAAAGTCTCATTATAATCTTCACCTTCAACTTGGCGGTTTCTACAAGCATTAAACGTTATTCTAAAAACCCCCTTGTTATTGATGGCTTCTTTACCCGGTGGTAGGTCAACAACGCTCCATGTATGATTTTCTTCAAGCGCACCTATCTCCGAGCCCATAGCATTATTCCAACGCGGATCAGTCATTGCTCGCTAATAAGAGGTAGGTTCAACAGAAGCAATTACAGCCGCTAAGAAAGCTTGATGAGAAGGTGAAAAATTATCATCAGATATATAATTCACAAGAGGGTATGGCGTGTTACCTAGGACCAAAGACAAGGAATCTGAGTTGAAGTCCGGTGGAGCGTGATGGGTGTCTTCATGGAACGTACATTATATGTGACATAACCTTGTAACCTAACGGAAGGAACTTTTCACGTTTTCCTTGACCAAGCTGATCTGTCACAGATACTATGTCCGTCGGCACATCCAGAGAAACCAGACTTGCATCAGTAGATGAAGACACGATGCTAGATGAGGGTGGTCCAAGCGGGACCGAAGAAGGTAATGGCTCAGGTTGCGGTATGCTCTCAGGCACGCGACTTTCATCAACCGAAGTGTCATCACTAATATTACTGCCCCTTACTAGTGGTGTGGGAGAAGGTTGAATGACCACTTCATCATCAAAACATACATCATCCGAGTGTTGATCACCATTAGGCACAAACGATGCAAATGGAAACTCATCCTCATGAAAAACTACATCTCGGGAAACCAAAAATTCCTCGGTTTCAAGGTCATATACCTACCATCCTTTCTTGCCAAACGGATATCCCAAAAAGATACAGTGACGACTGCGAGGACCAAATTTATCTTTATCCCGAGATCTCTTATGAACAAAACAAGAAGATCCAAAAACTCTCACCTGATCGAACGATGGTGCCTTGTCAAAAAAAATCTCATATGGAGTTTTGCCATTTAAAACTTTCGTAGGCGCGCGATTGATAAGAAACACAGCCGCAGAAATGGCTTCACCCCAAAAATTAATCGGTAAGTTAGCTTGAAAGAGAAGTAACTGCGCAATGTTTAAACTACGGTGCTTCCTTTCAACACATCCAGTTTGCTGCGGTGTATCAACGCACGAGGTTTGGTGTATGATTCCATTGGTACGAAAATACAAAGATAGACACATAAATTCGGTACCATTATTGCTTCTCACCATACGAACAGATTTATCAAACTGTTTCTCAACATAAGCACAAAAATTCTGTAAAACTTCTTTGACCTCCGATTTTTCAAGCAACAAGTATGTCCATACCGCTCTTGAAAAATCATCCACAATTGTTAAAAAATAAACTTCACCACATGAAGCTGGAACTCGGTATGGCCCCCAAACATCCACATGAATTAATGCAAAACACTCCATTGCTTTATTAGAACTGTCGAAAAATACTTCTCTAGTTTGCTTAGCCCTAAAACAAACGTCACAAGGACTAGGACTAGCTAAGTTTTAAACACCAAGAGATAAAGAAAAAATCTGAAAGAACTGAAAAACTAGGATGACCAAGCCGACGATGCCACAAAGCTGAATCACATTGCGCTTTAACCCTGTTGACCCGTACAGATGCCAATTTCGTAAGATAGTAGACCCCATCTCGCTCTTCACCGGCTCCAATCAGCGTCCTCAAAAAAATGGTATTGTAAAACACAAAAACAGTCAGTAACGAGTGCCACGCACTGCAGTTGCTTAAGAAGTTTTGAAACCGATAGAAGAGAGCAATTAAGGTCAGGCACATATAGCCCTGTCAGACGGGCATGCCCGCTCCCGCATGGACAAGACTGCCACCGCTCGCCGAGATTTGCACCCGCCGCGGGTATGCCCGCTTGGACAGCGGCCATGAAAACCTATGTCCATACCCGCGCCCGTGAAGACAAGCTGGTAGGCGGGCAGACCCGTGGGCGATAGGGTTAGTTCATCTTCTCTTCTTCAATTTAATCTTCATCTTCGATTTTTGGTGTTGTGAAAGATGAAATTGGTTGAAATCGATTGTAATCTATGTATATAACTCCCCTTTCAAGATTGATGAGTTTGCATGTGTGTTAATTTATTGAAATCGATTGAAATTTATAGAAATCGATTAAATTTTATTGAAATCGATGGTTAGTTATTGAAAATTTTAAATTGATTCAATTCTCTTGATTATTGATTCAATTCTCTTGATTCTTGATTGATTTAGAACTCCAATTTGGTACTGTAAGCATCTGATTCTCTCCACCCACCAAAGTTCTTACTCTTATTCGCCTTCAAAACCAATATGTGAAAGAACTTATTTATCATCAAGTTTTACTCCACAGCTCATCAATTTCTATTGAAGAAGACACAACTCTCATATCAATCTACTACAAACATGGCTCTCTTTAATTACTCGATCAGGTTTCTTAAAAACCTTTTTTACACTTTTATGTATTAACACTTATTCCAATCATTAAACTGAAAACTTTATTTCAAAGTTGAATCATAGAAAGCTTCCTTTAGAGATAAAAATATTTAGAGTGTAACGCCCGTGTTCCGTAAATATAATTTGGAGTTATATGACAAAAATTGGTTAAGAAAATAAAGTCGAAGTTCGGTTTTATGCTGTCGGAATTAAAGAGTGGAGTGGGTTAATTCCAATTTTTGGTTTAAGAAGGGTGAATTTCTGGATTAATATTAAACCAATGGGGTTTAATTAATTTCCAGTTTTAGTTCCAATTTTTCTGGTTTGATTTTAATAAACTGAAAATAAACCCTAAGCCTATTTAAATGCTGAAAATAGCATAAACCCTAGGTTTTTCCTTCTAAATTTCGTGGCCACCTAACTAAAGAAGAGAGCAAGAGGCTGAAGTTTTGGTGAAAGGAGATGGAGACAGAACTGACAGGAAATGGTAGAAAAGAGGTTCGACCTATCAAATTGTTTCCAAAGGTACCGAAAATTTATGGAGTTGTAGCTAAGTCTTAGATATAGATGTACCAATTTTCGGAAATGGATTTGAGTTAATATTCTAAAAGTTATTCGCGTTTTCGTGATGTGCTCTGTTTCAGATGCGATCTGGACCAACGTGGATTCAAAGAAAATCGCGAGTTCATCTATGATCGGATCATCACGAAACTTTAAGGTTAGCTTCAGGACATTTAGAGGTTGAGTTTCAACGGTGCAGATTGTAATTGAACGGTTAGATTTTGATTCGTGACTTAATCTTTGAGCCTGATTGTTTCTGTTATTTTACAGATTTTTTCTAATTTAGGTAGAATTTTGTTCTGTTGATGTGTTTGGCTGAAGGGTGTGAAAGAGGGGTTGTGGTTGTGTCGTTGTGACCTTTAAGAAACCTTAGAAGTTCAAGAAGTCTAGATCTTATGAGATTGTCGATTGTGTTATCATGAGACCACGAAAATGCTAAGGTGAGTGCAGTACCGTGGCTTATCTGGGTTTTACGGATTGTTTCTAGTCTAAAAAAGTTATGTTAGAGTTTTATGTGATGTTTGTTGATTGGCTGATTTGTGCTGAATTAAATTAATTAATTATTAATTATTTAATTAATTGCTGTGAGGTAAATTGCCGAAAGTTTTGGGAATTAATTATGTTGAAATATATTGTTGAAATTAATTCTATGGAGTTATTGCTAAATTTTAATTAATTAATTGATGAAGTTGTTGCTGTGTTGGTTGCTGAATTCCATAAGCATATCTATTATGCTAGAAAACTTTTTGTTGGTCTGTGTGTATAGCCGTGAGACGGGTTGATCGCCTCATTCAGTATTTATTAAATACTGATGCATCTCTTCATTGATACAGAAAAGTTTAGCTTATTGGAGCTCGTGGGACAAAGGCTGTGGAAAGTGATGACATACTGGGGTTGTTGTTTATGTTTATTTATTTTATTGCTGGTATTGTTTAAAGATGGTAAATTGTTGTGAACTGATAAATTGCTGATTGATAGTTATGCTGATGCAAATTTATTAGTATATA
Source organism: Barbarea vulgaris (assembly GCA_963667165.1). NCBI lineage: Eukaryota > Viridiplantae > Streptophyta > Magnoliopsida > Brassicales > Brassicaceae > Barbarea > Barbarea vulgaris. The sequence continues at coordinate 8,405,582 of OY763889.1, read as the reverse complement.
ATAAACAGTTGATTGTGGTATTTGGTTGTTGTCAGAAAAGGAGCCCCAGTCTCATATCCCCCTAAATCTAAAACTCAAATCTCAAAACTCCACCTGGTTAAAATGACAAATTTACCCTTAATAAAAAATTATAAGAGTTAAATAGTTTTGAATCGGTAATGTTTCAACGAAATACATGGTAGCTCAGTGGTTTGGAGCTCGATTTGCGTCCTCGCGCGAAATGCGCGTCCAGGGTTCGAACCATGCAGAGCGTAGTATAACTGGGTATAACTGGGTACAACTGAGTGCGACGTGTACTCAGATTTTTAAAATATAGATTGGAAGGAAGGGTAATTTCGTCATCATACATTAAAAAGGGGTATAAGAGATTAAATAGGGACATAAGAGATTTGTCTTCAACCAAAATGGGTTTCTGAGACAATCTTTCTCAGAAAAGCTGAATTAATTAAATTGGTGTTGGAGATTTTAGTATTTATGAGAATATTATTATCTGATTAAAGAAAATGGGTCGGGATGTTTCATAGAGATTCGTGATGCTTCAGATGGATGGTAGACATAATAAAAATCAAAACTTTTTGATTACAATTTAAGGAAATTAATCAAAAATGATGTTTTTATTAGGAGAGCTATACATGAAATGGTTGTTCGTGGTGCTCCTGCTATAGCCATTGCTGCAACTCTTTCATTAGCTGTTGAAGTTTTCAACTTTAATGGTTTTGATGGATCATGTGATGATGTTGCTGTTTTTCTTGAGAAGAAGTTGGATTATTTAGTGTCAACTGTCAAGGTAACAAATTTGGATTTGGATAAGATACATTTTGCATCTTTGAGTTTATTTATGTGATTCATAAGTATTTTTTTGTTATATGTTTGTTTTTCAGTCGTCCAATAGCAGTTAATCTTACTAATGCTGCATTAAAACTTAAAACAGCTTATAGCTAAAGCTTTGGTTACTGCCACTGAACCCAAATCTGTTTTTAAGGTAACGCACACAATTAGAGCTAAAGGTTTTATTTTTTTTGGTTCATATACTTAAATTTGGTGTCTTGGATGTTTGATTATACAAAGCTGATTTGATTTTGTAAGTTGATTTTATTCTTTGTGCTTGTTGTATTAGGAGCTTTTGTAGTTTTGTGTTTCTAAGAAAGTTTTGCTTAGTTTGGTGTGGAATTCATTTTGACTTGTTTTGGTCTTTGTTTGGTTAGTGAAATGTTGAAGATTGGGTTAGTGTCGACTAGAGTCTATATGCATTTTGATGATTTATCTGTGACTGTGGCTGTGAGGTTAACTCTGTTTTAGGATCTTAAGCATTAAAAGTTTAAACACAAAGTAGAGCTATCAAGTATTATGTTTACATGGAGTTTAACTTTGTTTTAAGACCTTAAGCATTGGAAGTTGAAACAGGAAAGATGCAAATCATCTAGATGATTTAGAAGCTTTTTTTTTTTGCGAACCGCCCGCCAAGCCTGCATAACCGGCTGGTCATGCCCGTAAACTCCGCCTTCCGCCTGGCCATCGCCCGCTAGGCCCGCCGATTTGTGGGCATAGATATGGCTGTCCAAACCCGCACCACCGTGGTATTAAATGGGCGAGGCCCGCGGGCGACAGACCTGATTGACAGCTTTATGTGGAGGCCCACGGACGGTGGCAGTCGAGGCGTTACAAGTGGTATCAGAGCTCTAGGTTACGTCAAACCGGTTCTGACTCGGGAGGCAGTCCTGAGGGTGATGGGCGCGCAACGAGGACGTTGCGCTCTGTGAGTGGAGGTGATTGTAACATCCCGGTTTCTGGTATATGGTAGTGCATGTTGTGAGGCTTAAGAGAATTGATTTGACTATAAACTGCATTTATCTTTTCCGTCAACCATCCTGACAGAACTCCAGAGTTAAGCATGTTTGGGCTGGAGTAGCACTAGGTTGAGTGACCTACCGGGAAGTGATTGTTGATACCGTGTGAGTGAGGCCAAAACACGGGCAAATATCATGTGGTGATTTGTAGGGACAGTAAACAATTCTTTAGGGTCTCTCGAGATAACGAACCGGCCGTCGGACGAGGCTGGGGCCCATGGACCTAGAGAGGACGTGGGAGCCCACGGGCTTAGAAAGGGCGTGGGGTTCACGGGTCTAGAGAGGGTGTGCGAGCCCACGAACGGTGGCGGTCGGGGCGTTACACGGAAGCACCTGAATTTCCCATGATTTGATTTGTTTGTGAGACTGATCGGTAAAATTTTATTGTTTTCGTGGTATTACTAAAATCCAAAATCCATATTTTATAGGGTTTGGAAAGGGAGGACATGAATCTGATTGAATTTGGTATGAAGACCACTGAATTGAGAAGCAGTACTGGGGAATTTTGAGAAGGGAGAGGTGATGTTGTCATTTTGGAATACCAAGCGTTTGATTTCACCCTACGAAAGAGCATCCACGTCAGGAGGGGTTTTCATGATAGTCTCTTACATATATTTTCTTAATATATGTTAAATAAATAATAAGTTGAACCACTCATAAACTGACAAATGGTAAGAGAGTTTCTCATTTTAATGAGAACCGATTCTATAGGTAAAAAAAATTCCTCTCTCTCTCCTTATCTTTTATTTTTAAAATTTTTTTTAATGATGAGATACCTTGATAAGAGACTCTGATGTAAATACTCTAATGGCGATTTAGGTTAGAAAGACATGGATTGTTTGGTAGAATGTGGAGTTTATGGGCCTATTTGTAGAATGACGTATACACTTTATTTTTTATACGTACTTTCATTATTAGTGGGCCTAATTATTTTGTTTGTATAGATTCATGTGGATAAATATTAGAGAAATTAGTCTAATATAACTCACTTTTTCTTTTGAATAGCTAGTATAACCTTTTTAAAATTTTATTGTCTACATAATTTACTTATTCTCTAACAAATTTCATAATTCAAAAATTTTTCTTTTGTTGTTTTTAAAGAAAAATGGTAAATAAGTTTTTTTAAAGAAAAATGGTAAATAAGTTTTTTTTTTTTTAAAAATTGATAATTCCATATCAGTTATATCATAAATATATTTAAAATTTATGTAACTAAATTATCTTATACCTAAATGATTTCTAACTAATAATTATTAATAAATTATCAATTTAATTAAATATTCTCTTTTAATTCCTATTTATAATTAAAACTACAGTTTCCAATATTTATTTTTATTTAAAATATTTGATTATGTTAAAGAATAATTTTTTTTTAAAAAACTTAAAAATCATTACTAAAATCTGCCAAATATTAGCAAAGTTTGTGAGATGTCCGCAGAGTTTGCCATATGTTCGTAGAGTCTGTCATATGTTCGCAACGTCTACCAAATGCTTGCAAAGTCTGCCAAATACTCGCAGAGTCTGCCAAATATTCGCAGAGTCTGCCAAATATTCACAGACTGCCAAATGCTTTCAAACTTTGCCAATGCTCGCAGACTTATCAAATGCTCGCAGACTCTACCAAATGTTTGCATACTCTGCCAAATATCCGCAAAATCTGCCAATTATTCACCCCAGAGTCGGCCAAACATCCGCAAAGTCTCCAAATTATTCTGCAGAATTTTCCAAACTTCTGCAGAGTATGCCAAATATATGAAAAGTCTGTTAGTTATTCTGCATAGTCTGCCAGATATCGGCAAAGTCTACCAGATTTTTGCGAAGTCTGCGAGTTAGTAAGTAGATTTTTCAATTACTCCGTGGAATCTGCCAGTTACTCCGCAGATTCTGCAAAATGTCTGCAAATTCTGTCAAATATTTGCAGAGTCTGCTAGATGCTCGCAAAGTTTGCCAAATGTTCGCATAGTGTGCCAAATGCTCGCAGTGTACGCCAAATGCTCACAAAGTTTGTAAGATGCTCGCATAATCTGTCAAATGCTCGTAGAGTCTGTCTAATGTTCGCAGAGTCTGTCAAATGCTCACAAATTCTGTCAAATGCTCGTAGAGTCTACCAAATATATCATTAAGGATATATTTGGAATTATTACATTTTAAACTTTGAAAGTTTTGATCAGTTATTTTGGTTATTTCAAAAATAAAGTAGGTTATTGTGGTAGATCACCATAAATATTAATGGGTTTTTTTTTCCCCAAAAAACCTAAAGATGAAACGTATGAGCATATGGGGAAACTATGAATGTTATTTTTGTAAACCAATATTTGATGATGTGGCTTTATCAGAGAGAAGGTTTAGAAGACTGCTGTGGCATGATTTTAGAAAGAGTGCTTTTAGCTTAGGTAGACACATTGGCCACCGAATCAAGAATGATCGAAATTGAAAAGAGTGCTTTTTAACTTTTCTTATCTCTCCGCAGAATCAAGAGTGATTCGGTGGTGTTAATCTACTTGTATTTATTTTTATTTTGTTTGTACTCATGTCGAGAGGCTAATGTATATATCATAACAACTATGATAAATAAATTATATAACTTACATTTATAGATAAGAGGATCATACATCAAACAAAATGATGTAATTTCATACGTAGTATCCACACCTTCATGATTTTACGATTTCTTAACACTGTGATGATAAACGTATGATTTAGCAGGTGTTATAGAGACGGTGTAAAATTTTATGAGAATAAAATGACGAGAAAGAATTACGATGAAATTTGATAGAGAGAGTATGAGAGTTTTAGAGAATTTATCGAATATATATCTTATTTATATATATGTATGTAGATGTAAATCTATAAAACTTGATAAAATTTTGAAGTTAAGAAAATTAGAGAAGATTCTTTAAAAAATATATAAAGATTTAATGGATAAATATATAAATTGTACATGTGGCATCCACATCAGCATGATTTGACGTGTAATCCACGTCGTGTCACATGTGGCATCCACGTTAACAACATTTAACGGCACAGTAATGATATGTTTGATTTCGCACAAAACTAAAATTTAAGGTTTCAGATTCAAATTATTAGTTAGTGGAAGTATTTTTATATCTACTTTAAAGTGTGGGTATGATTTCAACATAGTAATATTTTGCTGGTATGAAAATATGACTCCCCGCCGATTGTATGTGGGGCTGTTTAGTAAATTAACTAACTGGTCCCAATCAAGGGAGAATCCATTTCCGAGAAGTCTACTTAAGAGTAAATGTCCAAAATTCTGCTGAATATCCGCATGAGAAGAATAGCTGATTACGGGATTCATTCTTATCTCCACAGAATATGCAGTATATTCTATGGCCTGAGTTCCAATTTTGAATTCGATCACCCGTTGAAAGCAGGTTGTTTAAAGCTAACCATGTAAGAAAAGAGTATTTGGGCATTGCGTTTGTGAACCAAAGTCCCCTATACAATTCTTTACATGGGTGAGAGATGCATAAGAGACTTTTTGTGACCTTTGTGTTGAAATTTTCAGTATAATTTTCATTGGAATTGTACGATTTATAACCTAAATCGCTCTTAGAATCGATCTCATGTTTCACTCAATCACTCGTTTGTAAGCTTGTAAAGAAGATAAGAAAGACACGATTTTTACGAGTTCGGAGTTGCCTCCTACGTCTCGTCGGAAGTTACTTTCGGAATCCACTAGATCTTGAACTCAAACCGAGCTCCTTATCTCTCTACAGTATTTTCTCTCTCTCTCTCTCACTAATCTGTTACAAATATGATGAACAGTACAAGAAAAGATGAAGAAACGAAGAAGAGAATAAGATCTTCTCGATGCTTCCTTCACACATGAGGACTCACACGTGCCTTTTACTTAAACAGAACTTAGAAGAACCCCTCTCTTCCTTTTAGAGTCTTTCCCACACTTGAGAGTTTTCTTGAGTATAAGGACACAAAACCTTCAATTCTCCACCTTGGCCTTAATACTCTGATCTAGCATAAACTTAGATTCCACTTCCGGATTATGAGCAAACCCGCTCACTGCTTCTGAATAAATCTATTCAGCTTCTGATCTTCTGAATAAACTTACTCAGCTAGTTACCTCCACCTTAGTCATGATACTCTCTGCCTTGGTGAATCTTCATAACAAATTCCTTAGACATCATGTCTGATGGATTTCTCGCCAAACTGGGTCCGCGCAAACCTCACCAAGCAACCATCAGGACCTCGTCTACTAAGAGTTATCTTTACCACTTCTCCACAGCAAGTATAACTCTCCATTGATCCCTCTTCCAAAACTTGAAACCTGTTTTGGTAACTTGGAAATAAAAACTTCCATCCTTGTGCAAGTTGATTCTCTTGTCGACCTTTTAATTCCCCCATGTGCACTGATCTTAGAATAAAAAACCATTCTTGAATCAACTGCATAAACTTGAATCTTCACTGCTTCATAACCTGTAATAATCTTTAATTCAACCTGCAAAAACAATCTCTACCAATAACATGTTAGTAATAAATGTGTTGAACTTGAGATTAGACTTACAGTGATTTTTTTGAACTTCAAACATCAATTTGCACTGCCGTTGTTGCCAACAGAACACGCCGCCTAACTCTACTTGATTAGGAAGTCTTTCAAAAACAAATATCTTTGCTTGTCCTTGTTCAAACCCTCTCTGTATAAGCATAACCTTTCAACCAACAGATCTGAACCAGTGTTAACTCTTTCACACTTGTCTCCCATTCACTATCTCGTGACAAACCTGAGACTACTCTTTACAGCCCTGAACAATTCACTCTAGAATTCTTGAAGTCACTTTCTCGCTGTAAACATCATTCTGCAATACTTCTTCATCTTTGCAGTCTTCACCTATTTTGGCACTTCTACCTATAACCACCTTAATCTTCTCCGTATACTCATGAGCTTCCTTTAGATGTGCCTTCTTGTTAATGATAACAAATCACTTAAACACACTGTAAGTGAATCTTTGAGAAGATTAATCCTTTAGACCATCTTATGATGCAAATAGGTGACTTAAGAACTTTGCTTGTTCTTCTTTCTCAATGCAGTTTGTACCCTCTGCATTCTCATCCTTTTCCCAGTTGATGACACTTGCTTCTTTAAGTCAATAACCTGAGACAGTTCTTGTAAGACTTTACACTCGTCTCATTCAACTTCTCCTTAGATAATCCACTGAAAAAACACTTCAAATTACTCTCATCTTCAACTTTTACTTCAGACTTGCTGAATTACTTAATCTCGCAACTGATACCTAGATGTCTTCATTCGTATCAAGCATTTAATAAACCTGAAAGCTGTTTCCTTTCACACTCGTTGCAACATGATTATGCTTGAACCTTCCTGACATCGTCACCTGTTCTTGAACCTCTGTCTTCATCACACACTTGACTAACCTGAATGATACCCAAACAGCAACTAATTTCTTCTCATAACCCACAACTGATGAGCTGATAAACCTGTGTTTACTCAGACCATGTCTTTACACTTTAGACAACCAAGATACGCTTTAAATGTATAGCTCCACCTGGAATCACAAACGATCTTCATTAACATACATTACATCTCTGTAATACTGATGTCTCCACCTGAAACTTAAATCCTTTCAAAACTACTTGTATCTCTCAACATTCATTCTGTCTTCCTGAGCTAACAACCTCTTCATCGATGTCTCTTATGATTCTCAATCATAAATCTCTGTGTGCTTGACTGTATAAATCCTATCACTCAGTATATATGTGATCCTCTTCACTTTGTAGCTACACCAAACAGTCCCTTTAATTTCTAGAAGACTCTCCAAGAACCACGTGCTTCTCATGAAGCTCCCAATCTGATGTGAGCATGGTCGACAACCCGGACCTCGAGCTGGTGACTGCGGAACACAACAAGGAACAGCTTGGAATACGGATGCTAAGGACACACCTCTCGGAGCCAGGAATCGGTCAAAGGCAGCAAAGGAAGTGCTAGAACTACCAGTGGGTTCCATGACCCGACTCCGGACCAGACAGTTTAACCATACCATTGGAGTCTTGTTACGACAGACAATGACTCGAGAGGGTCACTTACCACGTCCACATTGGTCTTGGTCCATGTCCGAGATGGCTAGTGTCAAGCACTATGGCTCACTTACACTCTTTTTCCCTTGCCATCAGTTTTTTCGATGTGGTTGTCCGAGGAAGGTTTTTTATGAGGTTCGTGATCCATAGGTTCACTATTGCTTGGCTCTAGTCCGACTCCACCCCCGGCCCTTTACGAGAATATGGTGCGGCCCTATCTTCTTTACTTACTATCTATTTTATTTTTATCTTTTGAATTTGAATTGTTAAGTGTTTAAGTTTGCGTGGTCTGCGTGTGGTTTTCCGAGGCATGTCTCGAAACCACTCGCGCATTAACTCCCTCTGCTCCTCTCTTCTCTTCTCCTCTTCGTCTTCTCTTCTTTATAATCTATAAGACTCATATGTATTATCTATCTATCTTTTTATCAAAAATATCTCTTTAAAAATAGATCATTGTTCTTTGTTTTCGAGCAATTCGAATTCAGAACTCTTAGAACGATTCTAGTGATTAGATTGTTCACCCCGTCTCATCGAGTAGCTTTCCGCGGCTGTTCGTGGCGACATTCGATCCATCATACTCCAAGTTTGCTCGCTGATCGAGTCTGGAGTCTAAACATAGGGTTCTTAACTTCCTAGTGTCGGTCTTAGGCGAGTGCATCGACCCGTGCACGTATCAAAATCTGATTTTGTGACATCAGATTGAATACCTTAGATTGTAACAACTTGTCCATACACTACAAGAAAACTGGCGCGAAACTGACGGCCAAATCCGTCGGGAATCCGTCGGAATTGGCCAATCCCGACGGATTTCCGACGGATTCGTCCGTCGCTTCTATCTCGTCGGAAATGGAAAATCCGTCGGAAAACCGTCGGTATTTCCGACGGATTTCCGACGGCAAATATGAATCAGAAATCTGTCGGAAATCCGTCGGTTTTCCGGTTCCGGCAAGCCGTCGGAAATCCGTCGGTTTACGTGTTCCGGCGTGCCGTCGGGAATCCGTCGGTTTACGTGTTCCGGCAAGCCGTCGGGAATCCGTCGGTTTGCCGGTTCCGTCAAGCCGTCGGAAATCCGTCGGTTTACTCGTTTCATCATTCCGTCGGAAATCCGTCGGAATATAAGCCGTCGGAAATCCGTCGGAATATTTCCGACGGATTTCCGACGGCTTATATTCCGACGGATTTCCGACGGATTGGCTAAATTATAATAAAAAAAAAATTATTTAATAAATAATTATATATTCCGAATATTAATTCAAAAAAAAATTATTTAAAATCCAAAATAATTTAATAAATATTTAAAAATATAGAAATAAAAATAAATATTAATAATAATAATTTAAAACAATTACAAAATTCATATTTTATATAATTAAAAATTCAAAAATTAAAAATTTATTCTCAAATATTGAAAAACAAAAAAAAATATAAATTTACAAATATCCTATATAAATATACAAATCAAAGTTTAAATCTAACAATCGAAAATCTAAATATAAGATTTCAAACCTTAAACTAACATTAAAAACCAAAATCTAAATCTAACATTCCAAACCTAAAACTAAACATTATAGAAACCTAAAATAAACATTTCAAACCTAAATCTAATTACAAAACCTAAATCTAACATTATTATCCTAAATTTAAAATTCCAAACTTAAATCTAACATTCAAAACTTAAATCTAACATTCGAAAATCTTAATATAACATTATTATCCTAAAACTAAAATTCCAAACCTAAATATGTTAATTGAAAACCTAAATCTAACATTCCAAAATATAAATCTAATAATTTTATCCTAAAACTAACATTATAAACCTTAAACTAACATTAAAAACCAAAATCTAAATCTAACATTCCAAACCTAAAACTAAACATTAGAAACCTAAAAGAAACATTTCAAACCTAAATCTAATTACAAAACCTAAATCTAACATTATTATCCTAAAACTAAAATTCCAAACCTAAATGTAACATTCAAAACTTAAATCTAACATTCGAAAATGTTAATATAACATTATTATCCTAAAACTAAAATTCCAAACTTAAATATGTTAATTGAAAACCTAAATCTAACATTCCAAAATATAAATCTAACAATTTTATCCTAAAACTAACATTATAAACCTTAAACTAACATTAAAAACCAAAATCTAAATCTAACATTCCAAACCTAAAACTAAACATTATAGAAACCTAAAAGAAACATTTCAAACCTGAATCTAATTACAAAACCTAAATCTAACATTATTATCCTAAAACTAAAATTCCAAACTTAAATCTAACATTCGAAAATCTTAATATAACATTATTATCCTAAAACTAAAATTCCAAACCTAAATATGTTAATTGAAAACCTAAATCTAACATTCCAAAATATAAATCTAACAATTTTATCCTAAAACTAACATTATAAACCTAAATCTAACATTGAAAACCTTAAATCTAACATTGAAAAATCTAAAATATAACATTTTTATCCTAAAACTAATATTCAAAACCTAAATCTATAACATTCAAAAACTCTAAATTCACAAATTTCTTAAAATTCATTCAATATATATATATACTAACCAAACTTAAAATCTAACTTTGAAAACCTAAATCAAACATTCTAAAATCTAAATATAAGATTCCAAACCTAAAACTAAGATTCAAAACCCATATCTAACATCACAAAAACTAAATCTAACATTCCAAAACTTAAAACTAACATTCCAAACTTAAAACTAACATTTATAACTTAAAACTAACATTAAAAACCTAAATCTAACATTCCAAACCTAAATCTAACATTCCAAACCTAAATCTAACTTTGAAAACCTAAAATTTATAAAATTTGAAGAATTTGCTCTGATTTTTCGTGTGAGCTCGCGGAGAAGACGATGGTTATAAACAGAATTTTCCGACGGCATATCCGTCGGAAATCCGTCAGAAGTTTTGAAATTATTTCGTAAAATTCAACTAACGCGGGACACGAAAACGTTTGATTTTGCCAAAATTTCACTGTCCGTCGGAAATCCGTCGGAAATTTCCGACGGATTTCCAACGGACTTTAGAAAAATATATGTTATTCAACTAACGCGGGACACGAAAACGTTTGATTTTGCCAAAATTTCACTGTCCGTCGGAAATCCGTCGGAAATTTCTGACGGATTTCCGACGGACTTTAGAAAAATATATGTTATTCCTTTTGTCAGACAAACCTTAAAAACCAACACGTGTTTCCCTAAACCCGTCGGAAATCCGTCGGAAATTTCCGACGGATTTCCGACAGTTTGTGGTTTCGTGAGTTGTTTTCGATTCGTTTCAATTGGAATGTGTTTGTAGTGTGGTTTATTAATAATTTCAATGATAAGTTTACAATATTCACCTCCGTTTATAAGAATTTATCAAAATTAAGATTTATACTTAGGAACTAGTAAACATGTAAGTTAAAGTATATATTTCATTATGTAGAACTTAAGTGTAAATCATTCCAAAATCTTGAAAACAATAATTTAACCTAAATACTAAGTTTAAATTGTGTTATATCTAATAATCTTATAATATAATTAGTTGTTTGAGGTTTATTGTGTAAAATTTGTCAAAAAAGCCACGAAACCCCAAACTGTCAGAAATCCGACGGATTTCCGACGGTTTGGGGTTTCATGGCTTTTTTTTTTAACCGTTTCAATTGAATTGTTTTTGTATTATGTTATATTCATATTGGTTTGAATGATAAGTTTAGAATATATTAATCAAAATTTCGATTGTCACTTAAAAACCGATATTTAATTAATATTTATAATAATTTAAAAATTCACATACTTGAAAAATAATAAAATTCTAATTGTTTTTTAAAATAGAAAAAAACATAAAACTTTAATATTAAATTATTCGAAATAAAAATTAAAACAACAGAAAATATTAAACATAAAGTGGTTTCTAACAAATAATTAAAAAAAACATAAACAAGATCTAAGGTGGTGGTGGTGGGTATTGAGCCATGAATGCTTCCATCCTAGCCGCCATCGCTTAGTTTTCCTCTGTGAGGCGTTGCACCGTAGTCTCGAGTTCCTCCACTTTAGCTTCTAAATGTGGGCCGTGAGAACCTCCGTAATAGCGTGACGTAATGGAGGATGAAGTATCGTCGGGAAGACCATAATACCGGCCTTTAGACCTCGGAATAGCCTGCGGAAGCAATAAAAAAGTTGACTAAAAATTGAAAATGAATTAAAACTTGAATAAAAATAAAAATTTTACTTACCTCAAATACGAACTCGTTTTCCTTCTCCAAAGGAACTTCGGTTAGGGGAGGGGTTCCTTCAATGATTGGTTGAGAAAGTAGGAACTCTTCACGCATCCTATTGACGTTCTCGACGATATCCAGAGTGACCTGATCGTGGATTACACCATCCTTGCTGGTGTGGACAGCTTGGAGCAATCTCAAATTAGATGGTTCGACACCATCTTCCCGAAACTGCATGCAAAATAAAGTAATTGAGTAAAATTTGTGAATCTTAAACTTAAAAAAAATTAATGATTCATTTTAGTATGAATGAAAATTGAAGGGATAAAAAAAAACTTACTAGTTCTTTTGCCTTGCTCTTCGCACCTAGATTGTGCGTCGCTTTGCCCTTTCCTTTGCGATCGCTGTTCCGGGATGCAGAATGTTTTGCGGCGGATTCTTTGGTAGACTCTTCATTCCAGTAAGCGATGAACCCGTTAAATAGATCCGGGTTCGAAGCCAAGTCCCTTGGCACATCATTCTGCTTCCACTTTTCTTTCCACTCGTTTATCTTCCATGAATACGCCCGTGCGCATTTTTATCGAATTCGCGTCTTATCGAAGCGGTTAAGTGACTGTCCCACCTGAATTCTTGCTGCAAATTAAAAATAAGATGAATTTGAATAATTTAAAAAATTTTAATTCAATTTTAATAGAAAAAACAAAATAAATACATTACCGCAAATTGGCGAAACCACATATCCCTATCTTGGATCGGCATTGAGCTGTATGTTGGATATGGATGCTGAAGCATTCCTTGGCACATTCGGTTGATTGACTTTGAGATCCCAGTGTGCGAATCGTCAAACCTACAAAACAATTTAATTAATAAAACCATAATTAGTTTTTAAAAAAGTATATTGTCCCGGAAGACGTGGAAGTCTTTCTCGACAATCTGGATGAAGACGTGGAAGTCTTTCTCGTCCCGGAAGAGCCATGAAGTCCTCGACACTCATCTGCGTCGGAGCAGTTGCGGATGGTGCCGGTGAATGAGTTTTCGGAATCTGTGTATCCGGAATATGTGTGGACAGCGTAGGAGAACTCCTCGCAGCTCTACTCCTACGGTGACGACGCAGTCCGCTCGTAGACTCGACGTATGCTCCATAATCCCTACATACAAATTTATAACAAAACAGAATCATTATAAAATTTAAAAAATAGACATAAATTTATAAAATATATTTCATAAATCATTGTTCATAACTTATAATTTAAATCAATTTCTGAAAATAATTTTTAAAAAATACACAAAAAATACGAAAATCATTAAAAAAAATTTAAATTTCAGTTTTTTTAAAAAGAATCATAAGAAATATATTTATTATTAATTGTCTCAAATAATTATAAATATGTTCACAATTACTAACATTTATTAATTATTTTCAATATATAAATTATAAATTTAAAAAAATAATTTATAATTTGTGTAATCAATTTCAATGTATAAAAATAAAAAAATCCAAAAATCCTAAATCAAAAAATCAATTTGTAAAATCAATTTCTATTTCAATTTCAATTCCAAAACCAAAAATTAAAAATCAAAAAATCCTAAATCTAGAAAATCGAAATCTATAACCAAATAACCCAAAATCATAATCCAAATTCCTAATCTAAAACATATCAACCAAATCTATAACCAAATTTTTTAAATCTAAATTTCAAAACCCTAAATCCACAAATCTAACATATCAAACTCTTAATCAACATTAAAAACTTACATGTTTCTTTGATTTCCAGCCATTGGAAGAAGATTTGGTGTAAATCTTTGAAGAATCGAAGGTTTAGGGAGATTTGAGATTTTTTTTTGAAATTTTCTTTGATTTCTTCGAATGAATCGCGAAGAAGACGATCTGGTTTATTTATCCGCGTATTCCGACGGATTTCCGACGGCTATTCCGTCGGAAATCCGTCGGAATTTACTAACATTTATTAACACGCGGCATTGGGAAATTAACACGCGGCATTGGGAACCTATTGCATGCAGCAAATATCGTCATTCCGTCAGAAATCCGTCGGTATTTCCGACGGATTTCCGACGGATCCTACGAATTCCGTCGGAAATCCTTCGGAAACAAGTTTATTTATTTTGAAACCATTGAACCATGTTTTTACACTTTAAACCATTGAATCATGTTTAGTAATTAGTTAAACATCAAAAGAGATATATATATATATTCACATTATAGGATTTAAAACAACAAAGGATTCTACTATATATTGACATTTTTGGATTTAAATATTCACATTATATGATTTAAAACATGTTTTTAAATTGATACATATTTATTTTATAACATTTATTTTGTATTTGAATATTGTTAAAAATGAATAAATTATTTTTGTTAAATAGCTGCGCTCGATTAGAGCTGCCTACGTACCTATATTGGGATCAAGCCAAACCGTAGTTCATTGTACAAATTTATTACTTTTGCAAGATATTTTTTTATTCTCCTTGTTATTCTCCTTGTTCGTCTTCCTCTGATGATGTTGATCCTTCAGATGTAATTGAGTCTGTATCGTCATAAAATTCTCCTTGTTCTTCTTCTGACTCGGAATGAACTATACCGATTTTTGTGAAATCAACCACAAGATCGACACCAGTAGAGGCCGCAACTAGATCCATTGGAGTACTTATGCTTGGCTGCATGGCATCGTGTTGAGAAACTCCATAAATTCTTCCTCTAGGGCTTATTGCAGTAACTGTGACCCAAGGATCTGACCGCCGTGTTATGCGAGGGTAACGAATGTAGCACACCTATAAAGAAATACAGAAATTTTCGTAAGTAAACGCCGAAATAAACATAAAAATTAGTAAAAACACAACATTTAATTGAACCAAACCTGATCTGCTTGTGACGCTAGAATGAATGGATCATAATGTTGTAGTCTCCGATTTGTGTTAACAGAAGTAACACCAAATTGGTCCACGACAACACCACGACCAAGTACTGGATCATACCAATCACACTTAAAAAACAATGCACCTCAAGTCTAACATTCCTGGGTACTTAACTTCCAATATTTCCTGAAGAATGCCGTAGTAAACATCATTACCAGACTTCACAGAAACACCATAATCTGCAGATGGTCTTGTCCTTCTTTCGTCATGAATCCTAAACCCATATCCCCGACTGCAATACCTAGGATAAGACTTTGCACGGTAGATTGGACCACTAACAAATTCCATTAACCATGTGGGAAATGTGGCTCCGCTCTTTATTCCTTCAGGAATCTAGGAAAAAAATTAACCGCAATTAACATAAATGACATTGACACTTATTTGAAAATAATAGGGTTTTGTTAAATCTTACGTAAAATTCCCTAAACCAAGTCATAAAATCTTCCTCCTTATGTTGTTGAAGCTCTTCTTCTGACTTATCCACAAACCACCCGCGTATTAATGCCATGTAAATCCTGTACGAAAACCACATTTGTATGAAAGTTAATAAATTAAATATAATATATTCGAATATATATATACATTGTCATAAATAAAGTTTTTTACCTTTCATATTCCGCAATTTCCTCACAATTTGTTAGGATATACGTATGCAAGTGTTTAAACTCTTGTTGTGATAATGTGCGTGTCTTGCTTTTTCCACTCACTCGACCAACTTGGGAAAACAACTCAGGAACTACGATGGGATAAATCGCTCTCTCATTACGATCATCATGGCGACCAGGACGTCTACTCTTTGTACGAACTTCGGATGGGAAGTAATATTCAGCAAACTGTGACGCTTCTTCGTTGAGGGTCTGTGCGACAATAGATCCCTCTACTTTACTTAAATTTTTAACCTTTTTCTTCAGATGAAACATATACCGCTCAAAAGGATACATCCAACGGTATTGAACTGGACCTCCTAGTGCAACTTCTCGTGGGAGGTGGATAGGAAGATGTTCCATCACATCAAAGAAAGATGGCGGAAATATCTTTTCAAGGTTACAAAGGATCACGGGGATATTGACCTCTAAGTTTCGGATTCCGTCAACAGTAAGTGTTCTTGTGCATAAATCTCGAAAGAAAAAACCAACTCCTGCAATTGCTTGGTAGACATCTGGATCAAGAAGATGGCCAAAAGCGAAAGGAAGAAGCCGCTGCATCACAACATGACAATCATGACTCTTCATTCCTGTAAATTTCCCTTCTCCATAATCTATGCAATTACGCAGATTTGATGCGTACCCATCAGTGAATTTGACATCATCGCGAATCCAATCAAAAAATTCCCTTTTCTTATCTCCTTGCAACCCGTACGGAGGAAATATGTATTTACCATCCGGCTGAACTTCAAGAAAAGCCCTATCGCAAATATCGGCCAAGTCTAATCTAGATTTGATATTGTCTTTCGTCTTCCCTTTGACGTTTAAGACAGTGTTCATGATGTTCTCAAAGAAGTTTTTCTCAACGTGCATCATATCTAGATTGTGCCGCAATAAATGGGTCTTCCAGTAAGGCAGATCCCAAAAAATACTCTTCTTGTGCCAGTTATGAACTTCACCGGCACCGTACACAACTTCATGTCCATTACCCCCACAGTCAGGAGTCCTATCAGCACCAAAATCTCTCAATTGTTCTAATAAAGTATATCCGTCTATCTCAGGAGGTGGCGCATCAAACACTTTCTTAGACTTCGTAAACAATGTTCTAGACCGACGATACGGATGATCACTCGGTAGAAACCTTCTATGACAATCAAACCAACAACTCTTTTTTCCGTTCCTAAGTTGGAAAGCATCAGTGTTGTCTTGGCAATACGGGCATGATAATCTCCCATGAGTTGTCCATCCAGATAACATACCATATGCTGGAAAATCGCTTATGGTCCACATAAGAACCGCACGCATGTTAAAATTTTGTTGGCATGAAACATCGTAGGCTTCAGCACCATGCTCCCATAGCATTTGTAACTCATAAATCAATGGCTGGAGGAATACATCGAGTGATCTCTTCGGATGATCTGGGCCAGGAACAAGAATGGAGAGAAACAAAAACTCTCGACGCATACACAGAGATGGAGGCAAATTGTAAGGAGTTACAATTACAGGCCACAACGAATACTTCCTTCCATGCTTCCCAAATGGGTTAAAACCATCTGTGCATAACCCGAGGTACACATTCCGGCGCTCGTACGCAAAATCCGGATAGGTAGACTGAAAATGTTTCCACGCCTCTGCGTCTGAAGGATGTGTAATATCTCCATCTTGACGATGCTCTCCATGTCATCTCATTGGCTCTGTCGTACGCTGAGATGTATATAACCTCTTCAATCTATCTGTTATTGGTAAATACCACATACGTTTATATGGAATTGGAACTCGACCACTCGTTTCCTGATACCGCGGTTTGCGACAAAATCGACAGCTGTTACAGTTTTCATCTTCTCTCCAATATAGCATACAATTGTCGATGCACACATCTATCACCTTATACGGCAAACCAAGACCAGCTACAAGTTTATGTACCTCGTAGTACGATGCGGGTAAAAGATTATCTTCAGGCAATAAATCTTTCGCCCAGTCTGTTATCGCATCAACACACTCCTCTGACAAATTGTGGTCCGTCTTAATCGTCATCAATCTAGTGGCAGATGATAAAGGCGAATGACCTTCTCTACACCCCTTATAAAGTGGCTGCTTTGATGCGTCTAACATACCAAAAAATCTTCCTGCTTCTAAATTAGGTTCTTCAAACCTATCTCTCTCTTCACTGCCATACTGTACATTCTCTCTAAACGCATCATTTACCATCTCAACGGTGCCTACACCTACATCTACTTCCGTTCTATCTCCTACAAATTCCGAGACTGTTGGTCCACTACTACTACTATCATGATCATAATTTGTTTCCCCATGTAGATACCAAATCTTATAACCCGGCGTAAATCCATTGGTATACAAGTTATGCCAAACTATCTCTACCGCAACATTACGAGAATTTCTACAAATTGAACATGGACATTTCAACTTACCTGATTTAAGTACACGCGGTTGATTTTCAGCCAATTTCATGAACTCGACTATGCCTCGTGCATATTCCTCGTTTAAGAGGTTCGTCTCTGAATTCATCATTGGTTCGTCCATCCATGATCGAAAATATCTAGACATATCTTTCCACTTTTTTTTGTTTATAATCGCATGAATATCATAAGAAAATAGAGAGAGAGATGGAATTGGAGTAAAATGAAATGAAGAGTGTGGAAACATATTTATAAACTCGCTTCCGTCGGAAATCCGTCAGAATGTAACGGCACCATACAACGGTAACCTGCGATACCAACGGCTCCTTTAACGTTTATATTTTCCGACGGATTTCCGACGACCGCCGACTATTCCGTCGGAAACCGCCGGTGGTTTTATCCGTCGGAAAGCCGTCGGAATGTTCTGACGGATATCCGACGGATTTCCGACGGTCAGAAGTCCGTCGGTAATCCGTCGGAATTTCTGACGGATTTCCGACGGTCAGAAGTCAGTCGGAAATCCGTCGGAATTTCTGACGGATTTCCGACGACTTAAAAAAATGCAATTTCGTCGGAAATCCGTCGTTTTACCGTTGGAATTTTCCGACGGACACGGGTCCGTCGGAAATTCCGTCGATTTTCCAGCTGCTTTCTTGTAGTGATATGACAGTCATAACACTGTCTTGAACTTGACAGCTTGAAGGCTTAACAGTCATAACACTGTCACAAACCCATAAGATCTTCTTTAAAAAACTTTATCCACATAGCTTGAAGCCTTAACAGTCATAACACTTTCTTGAACTTGACAGCTTAATCTTATCTCGTTTCATACTCATCTGCAGCTTCTTTATTCTTAAAACTTAAAACCTTAATTCATATTAAAACAACCATTCATACACAAATACAAACCCAGCTTCTAATGCATCCCCTAGTCCTGAGAATCTTATGTGTCTCCAACCGTTATCCTTATCAAAGTTTCTGAAACCACAACTGCATCTAATACTTCACAAACCGATTAACCAACACACAAACTGACACCAGATCAGAGCCTTGGATATTCCTTTTTGAATACAACATACATTCCTTGTGATTACCAAGATTTCATTCCTTCTCTTATGCAAGACATGAGTAACCAGAGACAACACATACAACCAGCACAAAATTACCATGTGACAGCAGCGGAAACAGACCATTTGTACTTCCAAAACTGAGGCTAAGAATTGATAAATCGATTCTGATTTCAAATCTTAGAGCCAAAAACTTTTAACTCATACCAGTGAACCTTAATCGAATTTTGAACCTGATGAAATCTTCACCATACTTCAATCTCAATATCTTTCTCACTTACATATCCAAGAATACCTTCTTGTAATGACCGTCTTCTTATAAGTCTCTAAAACCGAAACCTTTTTGTGATTGCAAACAACTCCACTTACAAGTTTTCTAAACCAAACTTGTATTGTTGCATAATCTCGAGTGGATAGAGAATTAGCAACTTAGAGAATTCTTGATTCCATTAATTTGAAATCATCTCTGCTAATCTCGATCAAATCTCTTCTGATTATCTCACTCCAACCATTTATGGTGACTTCAATTGTCATCAATCTTCTTTTCCATTTAACTCATAAATCTTGCCACTATTGCCGAGAATATTCAACGAACTTGATGACCTTACTCGCATAACTTTAGGTATATAATCCATTGACGATTTGGCTTAAGGATTCTGATATTCAAAACCAGAGATTCACCTCACTTGATTCAACATTCACCGAGAATCAATCTTCCTTCGATCTTGGTGTCTCGTATCTTTAATCCATGTATTCTTCTTCTTCAACATCCAGAATCATAGATCGACTACACTGTGAGCTTTTCTATCGAAGACCTTCTCCTCGTCAAATACATATAAACCACACACAGCGAGAGTCGTCTCCGATTTCATATTTCTTGAAATTGTGATAACAATAATATAACCAAGAAACCTTTTATTATTCTTCTCCAGAATTCAGATCGCCTATACTTGCGTCGTTCTTCATTGGTTTCTTCCTTCCGTCAGTTCCATGAGAATCAACACATGAACTGTCGCCAATTCATCTCTTCTTGAGCTCGAGTCTTCGTGAAACCTCTGAATCATCAAACCTAAGGCTCTGATACCAATTTGTACGATATATAACCTAAATCGCTCTTAGAATCGTTATCACATTTCACTCAATCGCTCGTTTGTAAGCTTGTAAAGAAGAGAAGAAAGACACACGAGTTTACGAGTTCGGAGTTGCCTCCTACGTCTCACTGAAAGTTACTTCCGGAATCCACTAGATCTTGAACTCAAACCTAGCTCCTTATCTCTCTACAGTGTTTTCTCTCTCTCTCATTAATCTGTTACAAAGATGATGAAGCGAAGAAGATAATAAGATCTTCTCGATGCTTCCTTCACACGTGAGGACTCACACGTGCCTTTTACTTAAACAGAACTTAGAAGAAACCCTCTCTTCCACACTTGAGAGTTTTTATGAGTATAAGGACACAAAACCTTCAGGAATCTCTCCATAAAGGGATATCTTCATATTCCCTTATAATAACCTTTTCAATTGCATCATCAATCTGGTTATAGTTATCAATAGTGTCTCCTTCTACGACGATTGGCCTGAGTTGGGATATATTTGTGTTCTGATTAAATCATTTTGGTGAAAAATAAAAGTAACTAGGCAGACTGTGAAACCCAATATTGGGGGGGGGGGGAACCCTAACATTTGCATATATATATACCAGCGTATCTATCTCCCTCAACTTCCAGCCGCTCATCACCACCACCACAGTTAAGCGTGCTTGGGCTGGAGTAGCACTAGGATGGGTGACCTACCGGGAAGTGATTGTCGGTACCGTGTGAGTGAGGCCAAAACATGGAGAAAAGTCATGTGGTGATTTGTAGGGACAGTAAACAAGCCTTTCGAGCCTCTCGAAATAGCAAACCGGCCGTCGGACGAGGGTGGGGTCCATGGACCTAGAGAGGACGTGGGAGCCCAGAGGCCTAGAGAGGACGTGGAGCTCACGGGCCTAGAGAGGATATGGGGGCTCACGGGCGGTGGCGGTCGGGGCGCTACACCTCATAACTTTCAAACCGTAACCCTAAATTAACTTTCTTTTCAATCCATATTCTTCATTTTTATGCTCTTAAATCTAATCATGGTGGTCCCACATGATTGATATTTTCTCGGTATTTCTCAATGTCTAAGCTCCAAGTCCCGTAAACACATAAAAGAACTCAAAACTACACAATATGCGATAATTATGACTTAGGACTCTAGAAAGCATGTAAAATGCAAGAGTCTAAAATAATAGGTTTTGAAATGATCCTAAATGATGCAATATGATGAGAAAAGGGGTTGAAAACAAGGGTTATAAACATGTAAAAACTATATATATCAATGTTATGGTTGATAGCTAAAACAAGAGTCAATCCTTTGTCGTTCCCGATACCATCAAGTTTTTGTAATATCATAGCATTATCAACAAAAGGCCTAAATCATCAATCAATAAAAGGGTGTGAAATAAATGATTATGGTTAAGGGTAGGGAAACCATTCTAAATGTGAGAATGACCATTCCGGCTAGTACAAAGGATGGTAAAATAGATAAAAAAAAACCCGGGATGTGACTTATAGTCAACCATGAGATCATTAAATTCATCTTAAGCAAGAAGATTAAATTGAAATTAATTCTAGTACTGAACTTGCTCTTACTTTCTACTTTTGTTTCAGATTAGCTTCTAATTTGTCTAGTACTGAACTTGTTTCTCTTGTGTAAAATCTCTTTTCCTAATAAATTTTCTTAATTCCTTTTCTTGTTTTCCGCTTTGAGTTAGCTATTCTTCTTCCTGACTGTAAATTTTTGTATATCATATAAAATAACATATAATTAACTGAATTTTATTATATACTAGATTAAGACTGTCCAATGGACGGGTTTCTTAGTTTTAAAATAACTTATATTTAAACAAAAATATTAATTTATAAATTTGTTGCTAATAATGTATCTTAAATCTGTTTTAGGAAAAATATAGAAAACATGTTTAGTTAGCAAAGAGATTTATTTATGTAAGTTTTTTTTTTTACATGTATAAATTAATTTAAATTTATATCTTACAATTTCAATATTAACATATTAGAACACTAGATCAGGTCTAATAGCTTTTGATTTCATCTTACCATTCGTTTTTCTGACTATCGTATGAGATATATTATTTATTTTCTTTTTGAAATTCAGGGAAAATCTTGCATATTTCTGAAAATCTAAACTTATTGAGAAATCTCAAAGATTACAAAATCAACTTAAACCTTTTTTGTTGTTATTAAGAAATTAACATTTACATATACTTATTGTTATATAGATCAATATATTACTTTCAATATTTTAGAATTTTTTTAGATTAAGTTAGAAAACAATTATTCTTTATCTCTTGGCATTTTTCGTTAACATCATCTACCTCCGTCCTTCCGTCACCAGTGCTTGATTTAAACTATAATAATAATATTTTGGGCTCTATTTTTTAAGATGTTTGATTTTCGTGGTTTCTTTTATATTTTATCTTTGAATCACCATCCACAATCATCTACAATCTTTAGCAAAATTCCTACCATGTATTCCTTCCTCTTTTGGTTCCAAATTTGTGTATGAGAACTGGTTCCAACCTAAGCAACATTTCCTCTTTTTCGACTTTTTTTTAGAAGAGAACAATTCTAAATTCATTCATGTGGAATAAATCATTTACATACTCTTTCTCTTCTATGGAGAAAACATTTCCTTCATTTTTTTTGTCTAAAAGGGGTGTTCATTTTACGATTTGTAAACCTGTGAATATTATGCGATATATTCTTTTTTTTTATTAAAATATTTTACTATATGCTATTTCAAAATGTAAGATATATCAAAAAAAAATTTAGTTAACGTATCAAATATATCATGATTATTCTGGTTTATATAATAAAATCAAATAATTCATAAAAGTACTATGAAAGTGATTTTACTAATTTTATAATAATGGTATATTTTAATATTAGTTGTGTAATGAATAAAAAAAAAGAATGTATTTCCTACTCCTACAAATGCACTCAACACAATACGTCAGCATTTTCAATTAGTCGTTGATAATTTTATTATTTTACTACAACAACGAAAAATTCACAACACTTTTTTTATTGAAAATTTTATAATTAAATTTACATTTCCGTAGATATAGCGATCTACTTTAGCTATAACAACCACCACAAATAAGGTTGGCAAAGCTTTCTTAACCTAAGTCTCGATTACCCTACAAGAGTATAGCTCCAGAACAGTAGAAGAATCGTTTAAAAAAAAAAAATAAATAAATAAACCCTTTCTTCATTATCTTCTAGTATTCCTAGAGTTGGTTGGTATCTCTCTGATAGAGACGGGATTGAAACAGTCCTATGATGTTGAACCTCTTGTTTTCAATTAACCATCAGATTAACTCAAAAAAAGTTTATTTGCTTAACCAAAAAGTGGAGTTGGAGTTGGTGCTTGTTCGACTAAAAACCTACGACTTCTTCAAAGTCAAAACGTCAGATGAACAAAGCAGGACCGATCATTACAAATTTACGACCAGACAAAGGAAATATTCAATCCTGATAATACAAATTATACAATATTTAATACTCTGGCAATCAAACGTGACAAGCACGTCACCCAAATGATTTTATTTTATAGCATAATTATGACTTCTTCCCTACCTTTGAAACATTAAAATACAAGAGATGATCCACATTAATAACACAGCCAAAAAGAAATCTCCTTCACATGATGACAATCGGAAGTAGTCCGATCCTTCCACGTCATCATGTTGTCTTCTTAATGTTGCTTGTTCTCCAAGTTACCGGGCAGCAGCAGCCTGGAACCACCGATCCGCTTCTTCCCCAAAGACCGAACCAAGCACCAGCAGTAATCATTGGAATGTTTACCTTCACGCTCTTATTCAGCATGTTCGCTTGTTGCGTTTGCTATAAATACACAAGCACATCTCCTCCTGGAACAAGCTCTGATACCGAAGAAGGAGATCGTGGAGAAGTAGCCTGGACGAGAAGGACAAGCCGTGGACTTGAGAAGGATGTTATAAAGTCGTTTCCTACGTTTCTTTACTCACAAGTTAAAGGGCTAAAGATAGGCAAAGGCGGCGTGGAATGTGCCATCTGCTTGAATGAGTTTGAGGATCAAGAAACGTTGCGTTTGATGCCACCTTGTAGCCATGTATTTCATGCTGATTGCATTGATGTTTGGCTCTCTTCTCGGTCTACATGTCCCGTGTGCCGCGCTAGTCTTTGTCCCAAACCAGGAAGCGATCAAAGCTTTTTGTATCCATTTATACGCCCACATGCCAATCAAGAAATGGATCTTGAAACTGGAAACGTGCCAAGAAGTGTATTGGAATCTCCAGATATACATTTGTTAGATGGATTGACATGGAGCAATAACAATGGATCAAATAGACCGCCTCGGTCAAGGTCTACAGGGTCATCAAATTGGAGAATAACAGAGATATTATTCCCTAGATCTCATTCCACCGGACATTCTCTTGTCCCACGTGGAGAGAACCTAGAAAGGTTCACATTGCAGTTACCAGAAGAGGTACGGAGACAACTGAGCCATACGACGTTGCCACAAGCTAGGAGTTCAAGGCAAGGCTATAGGAGCGGTAGCGTTGGGAGCGAGAGAAGAGGTTTTCCATTTGGACGCCGATATAATCGACGGACCATTTCTCTTTCTTTCTCTTTCTCTTTTCAATCTGCCTCTCTTCAGTCAACAAAAGGCAAGGACAAAGAGTTAGGAGAAGGGTCATTTGAACGCTTAAGGCAAGGGATGGCCTAGTCTTAATTTGTTGACTATATCAAGTGTTTCTTGCTGACAAGGTTAGATTATAGCTAGAGAATGTCAGGTGTGTCTTAACCATGAAACAAAATATATAGGTTTGTATACTAAGTGTGGAGAGAAACTAGAGGCTCTCTTGTGCTCTAGTCCAGAGCATAAAAAAACCTATATGATACTTAACAGTAGATTGTATAGTTTGTACATGAATCAAAGCTTGCACGATTGTTACTTTGGATTTTCTGAGAAATAATTTTTGAATTTTACTTATAACGAATTTTGATATAAAAAAATCTGAAAAATAAATCCATAAAATTTCCCTTCTCGAAAAAAACCTAAATAGCGAAATAATCCACATGATAGCGAAATAATAAAGTACAGTATAACCTCTATAAATTAATACTCGATAATTAATAATCTCTTTAAATTAATAAATTATCTCGGTCCCGAGTTAGGCCGGTGTAATAATTAACGTATTTCGATAAGATAATAAGATAATATTTTTTTTGAAATCTCTATGTAAATATATGGCCCCATTAATAACATAAATTAATAATCATATAAATTTATTGTATATATATAAGATATTTTAGTGAAATATGATTCTAATGTTGCTTATTTATTTATAAATTTGTAATTTTGTTAGAGTTTATCTCTATTTTTCTTAAAATATTAAAATTATATGATATTATTTTCTCAAATTGCATCAAAAATTATTAAAGTTTTATATATATGCAATTATTATTTCCTAATGTGTAAATGCATTAAAACACATCGAAGTATTGTCTTCATTTTTATATTTTTATATAACATTTTTATAAATTTGGAAAAACTCTCTATAAATTATTATAATTATTAATTTATCGATAAATTAATAAGCTCTATAAATTAATAAAATTATATGGTCCCAACATTATTAATTTATAGAGGTTTTACTGTAATACGGGGATTAGTAGAGTCTCATTTTTCATTGATCTATTTATTGCATTTCATGTAGATTTTGTACTTTCGATTTGGCTTTCTAAACAGTTTAAATGAATATTATCGGTTGACAGAAAAAAAATTCTACAAAACTATTATTTGTATAAACATAATTAGCTGAATCTACGAAGAAGCCGTGAAAAATAAATTAAAAATCTAAAAAGCCGTGAATTTAAAATTCTAAAAGTAATAAAAATAACCGAATAAAATTGAGTCTATGGGATAATTTCTAGAATAGGTATGAGACACAAGGACATGAACATTAGTTCCACTTCGAACTCTACCACTATGCCAAAGAACATTCAAGAAATCTGAAGGTGATGTAAGAAAATGTTAAGTATGGTAAACACTCTACCATGAAGGAGAGGATTTGAATATTGAAGAGAATCAACAGCACATAAGTGGGGACACGTGTATGGCGGAGATGTGTTCGAACTGAAGAGTAAAGTTGTTATGGATTGTTAAAATAAACTCAGATAGCTTAATTCATTCATTAATTGATTTGTAAAGTTCATATTGAATCTCTATGTATATCTGTATCCGCCATTGAAGAAGCTTCTCTTGAGCATTTCATAGGTGAGAATTGTACTTCTTTTTCATGAATATCTACTTGTTGGATTCGTAATAAATCGTTTTGTTTCCGATCGATTGTGAAATTGTTTGATTTTGTGGTTTATCAACATTAAAGGTATCACAGCTTAGTCGAACCTCGGAATTTGCGAAAATGGTGGAAACGAGATCTAATTCGTCCTTGCGAGAATCAGAAATCCGTGAAATGGAAGAAGCTTTAAGTCTGAGGATGGAATTGAAGTTCGAATCGCTGTTTTCATCAAAAACGCAAGAATTAAAAGATGAATTGTTACAAGCGATTAAAGCGATGGCGTCGATGCCGGTTTCTGGTAATGAAAATCAAAATCCCGTTCAAGGTTCACCATCGGCATCTATATCTCCAGATTCTGCATCCAAACATCAAGAACAGCTGAGGAACGAATGATCGAACAATCCGTCAATGTATTCATGTCTTACGCGACTGGGTAAAGTTGATTTTCCTCGGTTTAATGGCGATAGATTCAAAGAATGGTTGATTAAGGCTGAGGAATTCTTTGTAGTTGATCGAAATCCCTATGATATGAGAATTCAGATTGCTGCATTGCATTTTGATAGTCATGCTTCAACATTTCATCAATCTTTAGTTCAATCTGCTTATGGGGGTATATTAACTATGGATTGGGAAGCATACAAGGTGTTGATGAAAGAAAAGTTTGAAGATGTTTTGGATGATCCGATAGCATAGCTTAAACAGTTACAAGAAACTGATGGTATTGTAGATTACCATGAGAGGTTTCAAGTGATCAACACACGAGTTAGCTTGACTGAAGAATACTTGGTAAGTGCTTATTTAGCTGGTTTAAGGATGGATACGCAGATGCACATACGTATGTTTCAGCCAAGATCAGTGAGACACTGTTTGTTGTTGGGGTATGAGAAGGCTCATCCGAAGAATACATCAAGCTCAAATTAGTCAGGGGTGAAAAACCATAGCAGCCAACAACACCAAACTAAAGGGTACAGTCACTATAAGAAGGAAGGGGATTTTAAAGGTGGGAATCAGACTGTGAACATCATTTCCAAAAGTAATAATCTTGTACCTAAGAAATTTCTGTCTCAAGAAGAAATGAGTGAGAGAAGGGCGAAGGGTTTATGTTACCATTGTGATGAAAAATACACCCCAGACCATTACCTCAAACACAAGAAAACTCAATTGTATTTGATGGAACTAGAAGGAGATGAAGATGAAATATTTGAAGATGCAGTGCAAAGTGATGAAGAGGAGCCTAGACCACATGTCTCTGTTAATGCTGTATCAAGAATTTTGGATTACAGAACAATGAAAATCAAAGGAATCCATAACAAGAAAACAATATTTCTGCTGGTGGATTCGGGGTCAACTCATAACTTCATTGATGTCAAAGTGGCAGAACGATTGGGCTGTGTTCCTAAGCTGTTTGGTCTTACTCAAGTAGAAGTGGCTAATGGTAGAGTACTAAGAGTGAGTGGAATTGTCAAACAGTTCCAATGGAATTTTCGAAATTATACTTTTCAAGCAGATTTTATGGTGATACCATTGGGGAATTGTGATATTGTATTAGGAGTACAATGGCTAAGGACATTGGGACCAATTACTTGGGATTTTAATACCTTCGATATGGGGTTTACTTTGGGAAAACAATGAGTGGCTTTGCAAGGAATCAAACAAGGGTCGGTTAGAGAAGTGAAAACAGTAAATTACATCAAAAGAAAAGAAGAAGAAGCACAATTATCAATGATCATTGTTCACAAGGTGGAGACAGGAGAAGACATGAGGTTATATTCTCAGACAAGAGTTGAATCAGCCATAGAAGAATTGATTGTGCACTTTGCTGATATTTTTTGAAGAACCAATTGCATTACCACCCTTCCGTGAGAATCATAACCATAAGATTCCATTGATGGAAGGATCTAACCCGGTGAATATGTGACCTTATAGGTATGCTTTATACCAAAAGAATGAGAGTGAAAATATTGTTAAGGATTTGCTTACTAATGGTACTATTCAAGCTAGTTCCAGTCCCTATGCGATACGATCCTGGTGAAGGATCTCGCCCCAATCACACACCGTGAAGTTAAAATGACGACGAACTGGTTTCAGACTCAAGCAGTGAGCAACTGGAGGTTGGATGGATTAATTGACGCCACAAGAGGATGCAGAAAGTCCACTTGATAAGTCGGGTTGATTACTCTAATAAATGGCCTACGAGTTTCTATTTCGAATCACACGAAGAGAAACAAGGATCTATAATTTGTAAAGGTTTTTGATTAAAAGATAGTTAAGTTTACAAATAATTCTCGGAAGAGTATAAAGAGAAGGAGACAAAGAGGAGAAAATAAGAGAGAGGGGAGAGGAGGAATTAAAAGAAGACGAGTTACGAGACATGCCTCGTAAACTCGCACAATGACTACATCACAATTCAAATTCAAATGAAGAAAATAAACTAAGTAAGAGATAGATAAGGGTCGCGCAAACAATCTCGTAATGGGCTAGGGTGGAGTCAGACTAATGCCAAGCAAAGATGGACCTATATACCACAAACCTCATTAAACACCTCTCTTGGAAAACCGCATGGGAAAAACCAGAGACGAGGGAAAAAGAGTGTGAGTGAGCCATAGGGCCTGGCACTAGTCTTTTCGGACGTGAACCATGACCAAGGTGGACGTGGTTCCACATAAGTCTGAGTGACCCTCTAGAGCCAATGCCGGATGTGGTAAGGCTCGGGATACTTGATGACTTTTCTTGGTCCGGAGACGAATCTTGGGTCCATGAGCTGCTTTCCGTGCTTCCTTAGCTCCATGCTCGTCCGTGTTTTCTTGTGGTATCAATGCTCTGTACTCCAAGTCCTTAGAGCCATCTAGGATTGTATCACTATGCTTCTCCTTTGTTTTAGTGAAAAAGAAAGATGGAACTTGGAGGCTTTTTGTGGATTATAGGGGTTTAAATGGAATGACTGTGAAGGATAGATTTTTGATTCCCTTAATAGAGAATTTGATGGATGAGTTGGGAGGATCAAGGATTTATTCTAAGATCGATCTTAGAGCAGGATACCGTCAATTCACAAAACTGCGTTTAAGACCCACAGTGGCCATTATGAATATGTGGTGATGCCTTTTGGTCTGACAAACGCTCTGGCAACGTTTCAAGGATTGATGAATTTGGTTTTCAGAGATTATCTGCGCTAATTTTTGCTCATTTTTTTATGACATATTGATTTACAGTGAATTATTGGAGGATCATATATCTCATTTGAGGAGAGTGTTTGGTTTGATGAGGAAACACAGTTTGTATGCTAAAAGAAGCAAATGTGCATTTGCTACAAAAAAGGTGGAGTACTTAGGGCATTACATTGAAGCTATAGGTATTTCTGACCCTAATAAGATCAAAGCAGTTCTTGATTGGCCCAAACCGACAAATTTGAAACAACTGAGGGTTTTTTTGGGGTTTGGTTGGGTACTATAGGAGATTTGTTCGAAACTTTGGCTCCATTGTTAGGTCATTGACAGTGTTAACAAAAAAAAAAAGACTCCTTCATGTGGAATGAAGAAGCTCATGATGCTTTTGAACAACTTAAGTCAGCTTTTTGTCAGGCACCAGTTTTGGCTTTACCACTGTTTGATAAAACCTTTTATAGTATAAACAGATGCTTGTGGTCAAGGTATTGGCGCGGTATTAATTCAAGAAGGTCATCCATTAGCCTATATTAATCGACATTTGAAAGGAAAGCAGCTGCATTTGTCCATCTATGAGAAAGAATTGTTAGCAGTGGTGTTTGCTGTTCAAAAGTGGCGCCATTATTTACTTCCAGGTCATTTTATTATCAAAAATGGTAATAGAAGTCTCAAATACTTATTGGAGCAGCGTTTAAACACACCTATTCAACAAGAATGGCTTCCGAAGTTATTGGAGTTTGACTATGAGATTCAATATAGGCAAGGAAAGGAGAATATAGCAGTTGATGCATTGTCTCGAGTTGAGGGAGCAGAAATTTTGCGTATGGCAATGACAGTCCTGGAATGTGATCTGTTAAAGGAGATACAAGAGGATTATGACACCGATGTAGAGATTCGAAGTATTATTAATGAGTTGAGGAAAAAACCTGACACCAAAAGGTTCCATTCTTAGAGCCAGAATATTTTAAGGAGGAAGAGTAAGATTGTAGTCCCATCTAATGTGACTATCAAGAATTCAATATTGCAATGGTTGCATTGTTCTGGAAGTAGAGGTCACTGATATATCATGGTTTTTACTGGTTTTAAGCCATGATATAAGTACATAATCGAGTCTTAACTGTGTCTTTCGAGTCTTTATCGAGTCTAATGTGACTATCAAGTGAAGAGTAAGATTGTAGTCCCATCTAATGTGACTATCAAGAATTCAATATTGCAATGGTTGCATTGTTCTGGAAGTAGAGGTCACTGATATATCATGATTTTTACCGGTTTTAAGCCATGATATAAGTACATAATCGAGTCTTAACTGTGTCTTTCGAGTCTTTATCGAGTCTTTTACAGGTTTGCATATGTTGGGGACTTTTTGGATGATTATGGAGCATAACGACACCCGTCATCAGACACTCATGCAGAATTTATCAAGTTCTGAAGATTTGCAACTTTGCCCCATAAGTTCCAGAAGTTTACAAAAGAGACCCAGCTCGTAATTTAGACTACTTATTAACTTGGAGAGAGTTGAGAGCTTGGGGCCAATCTTGCTACTTGTACTTCTTGAGAGAAGATCTTGAACCCCTGTTTTCTATTTTTCTTTTGATTCAGTTTTATATGATATCTATCTTATTCATGTCTTTGTTATTGATTGATATATCTGAGTAGATCCCTAGTTGGGTTTAGGGATTCTCACAAAAGATTTCATGATTTGTTAGGTTTAACACTAGTTAAGAATTCAAACCTGTTAGTTCTTCATCTAGGATGGAATTTAATGCTTATTCTAGCTTGATCATCTAGAAGTATGATGTTAGGTTGTTAAATTGGCACGACAGTGTGATTTAGAATCTGAACTAATCCTAGTGAGCATGTTAGATAATTGCAATGACAGTTGGATTAGATAACTTATGAACATATCGAACCTACACTTAAAGCTTGTTTAGACTTTAGGATTCGCAACGACAGTTGGTCTCTTAGGTTTAATTCATAGATAGTTTTCGCAACGACATTTGGTTAGCTATACATTAGTGATTTGAGTTCTAGAATGGTACTTAATTAGATATTGACCAGTTGTTTTATCTGCTTTGATTGATTTCTTGAGAAGTTCCATGGACCTGACGTTTTTCCCCATTGATTACAATCTCTATATTTATTTTCAGCAATTGTCTTTCAATAAACATTTACTGCTTAGCTGAGTTCGAAACGAATCTGTCTATTGTGAAGCCTAAGAGTCCTTGTGGATTCGATCCCTAAGTACTGCAGTGATCTCTTAATTTGAGAGAGTAGCTCTAAGGTTAATTTGAGCATATCAGTCACTCGGGTGGGGATGCTACTCATCAGCGAGTCAAGGGTTTATTTTACTGAAAAGGTTTATCTATAATATTCAATCCTTTATCCGCAGTTGCAGAGTCTGTCAGACTTGTACGTATGATCATGCGGCATATTGGGGTTTATTACAACCTTTATGAATCCCTGAAGCTATTTGGTGTGATCTGTCAATGGATTTTATAGATGGTCATCGTCTTTCGTCGGGTAATACAATGATATTTGTGGTGGTAGATCGTCTGGGCAAAGCGGCTCATTTTATGGCATTAAAACATCCATATACAGCTCTTACAGTTGCTCAGGCCTTTTTGGATAATGTTTCTCAGTGAATTCTGGAAGCAATTGTTTTCTTTACAGGGAGTTTCACTACAATTTTCAAGTGCTTATCACCCGCAGGGTGATGGAAAAAAAGAGGTGGTTAATAGGTTTTTGGAGACCTATTTATGTTGTATGTGCAGTGATAGACCATACCTACGGAGTAGTTGGCTTCCTTTGGCTGAGTATTGGTATAATACTACATTTCATTCTGGTACACAATTAAGACCTTTTGAAGCTGTTTATGGTCAGACTCCACCACTGCATTTGCCTTATTTACCTGGTGAGTCAAGAGTAGCAGTTGTGGCTAAGAGTTTGGAGGAAAGGGAGCAAATGATTATTATTTTGAAGTTTCATTTACTCCGAGCACATCACCGAATGAAGCAGTTGGCTGATCAACATCGCACTGAACGAGTATTTGACATTGGTGATTTTGTTTATGTCAAGTTAGAGCCGTATAGGCAACAGTCGGTTGTTATGCGATCTAATCAGAAACTGGCACCCAAGTATTATGGCCCTTATAAAGTGATTGATAAATGTGGTTTGGTGGCTTATCGTTTGGAGTTACCTCCAGATTCTCAAGTTCATCCAGTGTTTCATGTTTCCCAGTTGCAGGTGTTGGTGGGAGATGTTTATACTTCAACTCAGCTTCCTTCTATATTGACTGATGTGTTGGTTAAGGAACCTGAACTAGTGTTGGCGAGGAAAATGGTTAAGCGTCAAGGCAAGGCTGCTACAATGGTATTGATTAAGTTGGTCAATGAACCTGTCGATGAAGCTACTTGGGAGTTGCTATTTGATATTCACCAGAGATTTCCTCATTTCGAACCTTGTGATCAAGTTTCTTCGAACAGGGGAAATTTGATATAGGAAATTGTTAAGTCTGGTAAACACTCTACATGAAGGAGAGGGTTTGAATATTGAAGAGAATCAAAAGCAGAGAAGTGGGACACGTGTATGGCGGAGATGTGTTCAAGCTGAAGAGTAAAGTTGTTACGAGTTGTTAAAACAAACTCAGATAGCTTAATTCCTTCATTAATTGATTTTTAAAGTTCATATTGAATGTCTATGTATCACTCTATCCGCCATTGAAGAAGCTTCTCTTGAGCTTTTCATAGGTGAGACTTGTACTTGTTTTTCATGAACATCTACTTGTTGGATTAGTAATAAATTGTGTTTGTTTCCAGTCGATTGTGAAATTGTTTGATTTTGTGGTTTATCAACGTTAGAAGGCTAAACATTTATTTAAGAATTGACTTGGTTCGCTTGGACTCAAAGCTGATTCTATTATTTTCCATAATATTCTTGATTTTGAATTATATCAATCTCTATTAACCTCAATTATGCAATTATCTAAAGAATATGAGTACAGTTTAGTCAAATAATTATGGTATGAAATATGCACTCATGGTGCACAAGTTATTGGTTAAGTTGATTTTGTTGTTTAATATGTTTAAAAAATAAGATCTAGGTTTATCATTTTATTGTGGTTTTGTCACCTGCTCTATGGAGACGAACTGTGAGTCCACCAACTATTCAGAAAATGTTGGATTTGCAATGTGTTTTCTTTGATAGTGTGTCACTAGATCGATCTGTAAAACCATTTATAAATTTTTTATTCAAGAAATTTTATGAAAAGGAGCTTAATTTTCTGACATTTGTTATCAACCTAAATAGAATATCCTGATGTCCATGTTTTTGTGACTATAAACAATAAAATTCAAGAGTGATAACCACATTAATGAGAAATAGTAAAGTAATTTCGCGTTGGCAACTTTTCACCAAGTATATATTTGAGTAGATTCCCATTTTGCATTGATCTATGGAAACATTATTATGACATTTATAGCTTATCATTTATTAAATTATATTGAACAAACATATAACATAATGTTATGTAAATATATTTGCTAAATATATATATAATAAAATATTATATTTAAATTAATAAATAATTACTAATCTACCATTTAATCTAATTTATTGTATAAAATTTGATCTCTTTCACAAATTAATATGATTATGACACATCGATTAGAGTACAACATGTGTCCAATTGTTAATTTAAATTTTATGTTTTTTATTACGTATTCTATTTTCTTTTTTTAAATGATATATAATCAATCGATTGACAATTGTCACATTTTCGTTAATGACAACTTTGAAATGTATCAAATTTTAGTGATATAGTTCAAAATTTATAATAATATTAGGTGACACTTGTCAATTGATTATGTCAATTGATTATGTCAATTGATTATATATTTTTAAATTTACTCTTGTGACTTTGTAATTAATTAGTTTTAAATTCAATATGTTCTAGATATGGACAACATCTACGTTTCGTAAAAATCAAATGATTAAATTTACAGTTTCGCGGTATGATCTGATACAGTTTGAAACTTTTCATTTAGTTAAAACTTATGCATTTGTACACTCTTTTAAACCATTGAAATGTTTCAGGATGCATGAACATATATAATATTGATCCACCGTTTGACATGTAAAATCAATTTTCCAGCTGAAGTAGCCATATCGTATGATGAGATTGAAGAAAATTGGTTAGATTGAATCAAGATTTACACTGAATTGAAGAAAGAGTGAAAATCAAGGTTATTAAAAAGATAAAAATTGAGAAGAGGAAGAATAGAGAGATTGTCAAAGAAAAAAAATATCGATGATGGTGAAGATCCAAATAAGTGACTATGATGATTTGGTTATTTGATGCGCTCATTGGATCTAGATTCGAGCTCGAAAGGGAAGATTTAGTTACGCTTTGACACCATATCATATATAGAGAGAGAACATAAATATGTTTTCTCATTAATGTTAGTGAATGACTGTCCAAATAATGGTTTATATACAAAAAAAATAGTTAGCTAGAATTAAATGAGAATTTAACACTAACAAACTATATCTAATTATGCTTAATTGTAACTATTTCTCCATTTGTTCTTTCGATCTATCATGGATGATCAACATAATGACAATCTCTAAGAAGATCATCACAAATATGAAAATGGAAATATGAATCAGAACATCAGACTTTTCTAGAATTTCATCAAAATGCAAGTGGCAAGGTGATGAATGTGAATCAATATTGTTACTTGGTCAGAAAAAAAATATACCAAAAATATGACCTAATATCTACTCATTTAATAACTTATTTGAGGTGTCATTCGACAATTTTGTTGTTGATTTAGCTCATTACATGTTATTGAGGGCGAGGATATACTAAATGACATTTTTCAATGGCAAAGTAAGTTTCATGCACAAGAAGTGATTGTGTTCTATAACTATTTTTATGGTCCACCAAAAGTTGTTGAACCACAAATGGAGATGTACAAATGGGCTTAAGCCCACGAACATAATCCAATATGGTCTGTTATGGGACATAAATTGACAAACTTTTAGGCCTATTAAGAAGCGGGTCTCGCGGGCCAGCCCATAGTGGACTATTGGTTTAGTGAATTTTCTCTGCGGATTAGCGGATTGGTCCACGGAAAACTAGTTTTTAAATTAAAAAAAAAATATATATATATATATAATAAATATTTTTACATAGTTGCATAAGTGTAATATGTGAAATATGTGATAATGTAAAAGAATTTTAATGTATAAAAATTATGATATTTACAAAAAAATATAGTATATTAAATTTTTTTAATTTTTATTTTTTTAAATCTATTTTTAAAGTTTTCTTAAATCTGTTTTTTAATTCTTTTTAATATATAAATATTAAATTTGTGGGCTAGCCCGCTAACCTGGTGAACATAGCCCATTGTAGTCCAACAAGAAAAACTGTTTGTCGTGGAGTGGACCAAATGGATATGGGTCAGCCTATCTACTATGTTTACTCATAATTTGTAGAAGTTAATGATACTAACCAAGTCGTTCGGCATGAAAAAGACATGAAAACTTGGCTTTCCAAGCGTTTAACAACAGGAATGGATATGGAAATTTGGGTTTTCAATCCATATCTAATGCGATTCAAAATGAGAAAGATATGGAAACTTGGGTTTTTAACCTGATACCTAATGTGATTAATAACGTTAATGTAAATCACAAGTCGCAACGCCATCATAAATGTGACTATGGTTAAAGATCAAATGTAAATAAACTAAAGAAATGGATGAAGAGGTGATTTTTCTCAGGAGAAAGAGACTGAAGCTGATCAATTATATGCTTGGCTATACAATCCACAAGATGTACTATAAAAATATGGTGGGTGCTGAAGACTTTGATGGTGCACTTGATGTAGACATCCCCCCATTGAAGAACACTTCTTTGAGGTTTTGGTTTTTTTTTTTTAAATTTAGTTTTTTATATAATTTAAGATGTAATAAAAAATTTCACACACTACTAATTATTTGAACAAAAAAATCGATTGAGTATAATCCAACCTAATATATTATTATAATTGGTTAAGTGTTAAATAAATCATAGACTAAATTGATTGGATGAACTATCACATAGACCTATTTAATTGCATTGATCAAATGGTTAAACAGATCGATCTATGACATACAAATTTTTGTTATAACTTTATTATTATAAAATTATAACATTTATCTAATTGCATTAAATTCAGTTAATTACGGAATCAAAATTTTGACAGAAAATTATAAAATTATATTTTTAGTGTGAAATATTTGTCATGAATGTAAGAAAACCAAAAATCAAACAAGTTATAAGTGTCAAACCCCCCCCCCCCTCCCAAAAAAAAGATGGATAGAAATGGGAATTTGAGAGGATGTATTATGGGAAAAAAAAAGAAATGAGAATTCAAAAATGATTATTGTTGCTTACTTGCAACATATAAGAGAATATACGTTATGCATGAGCACAAAGAGGATGATCAACGTCAACTCAGTGAGTCAAATAGGCAAACTTGTGGCCGTAAGAGTCTCAAGAGCTTATCTCATATACGAAATGGCATGGCATGAGTATTAAAATTAGATTTAAGACCAACCGCTAAACAATTTTGGATTCGCCGACTAGAGTTACATATAATTGGCACAAGATAAAAAAAAAATTGGTTAGAAAAATGCATAATAATCTTCGTTTACGCATCGAATAAACAACACCTCTGTTGGATAGTGAAATTGAAGAAATTTTGTTCTCCATAGAGTGGAAAGAGTGTGTAAATTATCTCTCTCAAAGGGAAGAAGTTAGAATTGTTCTCTCCCAAAGGAAAGAAGTCGATACAAGTGGTGGAGATCTACTCAGAGAGAATTGTTTCCGTTGGAGCCTTTTCTAATACACAAATCTGGATTCAGAGGTGGGAAGAAGGCTGTGGGGACTGCTACTAGAGATTGAAGATGATGGTAGATGGGAATCCGACAACTGAAAAGAAAGAAAGCTTCAAAAACCAAACATCTTCATGTATAGAGCCTAGGAATAAAATATCAAGAGCTGGTGAAAGAAAGAATGAGTTGGAAGAAAACGCCATGAGACAAATAATAATGAAGGATCAAGTAAATGTGCAAGATGAAACCAAAATTACGGGATGTGACCTATATTTTTAATATGTCAATAATAGAATTGAAATATATATATATATATATATATATATATATATATTTAAATTAATTTATTCATGTAGAAAAACAAGCTATGTCAATAACTCCCTTCCCTAACAAACATGTTTTTTTTGTTTCCTAAAATTTTTTTAAAATATAC
Source organism: Barbarea vulgaris (assembly GCA_963667165.1). NCBI lineage: Eukaryota > Viridiplantae > Streptophyta > Magnoliopsida > Brassicales > Brassicaceae > Barbarea > Barbarea vulgaris. Next base: position 8,367,510 of record OY763889.1, on the reverse strand, counting down.
CCCATCCATTCCTAATTAATCCCATTTTAAAAGCAAAACAATTGTTCCAAAAAAATTGCAATGTATCTATTCTCAATATGAAATTAGCTTTATGTTTTCTATGATCTCTTTAAATTCTCATTTAAAAAAGTTTCTTAATATGTATAAAAATCATAGAAATTAGATTAATTGAGAACATAGGAATTATCATTAACAATCTATTATCTAAATATAATATATAGAAGAATTAGCTAAAATATCACAAACAATAGATTCTATTTGAATTTTTTTTGTATTTTTTTAAAAAACATTATATAATAAATATGATCTAAAATGTTTATAAAATCAATTCTGAAATAGTTTATATGTTATTTGATAATAAAATTTTATTTTCTAATAATTTAATATTATTATTTTAATAGTTTTAGCTATTTTAGTATATTCATATCTAATCGGATATACGTGGATATTGACATATTTAGATCCGAATAATTATTTCTTGGATTCGAAAGATCCATATCCGAATAATTTAACTTGTTCGGATATCCGATCCATGTCCACTGCTAATCTACATATATTTTATTCGAAAGTCAAGAAGAGAAAAAGAAACCCACAAGCCTTTTTTATTATATTAGAAAAAGCTAAAATGGAATCAATGTCGACGACCGATTTTGTTCGTGTTCATCATCACAACAAGAGACTACAACAGTCAAAACAACCTCGTTTCTGAGCGGCCATTGAGCTACGGCGAAAATAACCCAAAAAAGCTCTCAAACCTAACCCCAAATTCATTCTCCAATCTCTCTCACCGACAGGTTTTTCTCTCCACTGCCAAAAAATGGACCACCTTTGCCTCGTGTTTCTTCTTTGGCAACCGGTTTCTACAGATTGAAGGTAATGCTCTCGGGATCTTGTTTTCGGCTTCCTCCTATCAAATGTCACGATGTTGTTGCTCGCTGTTTATTCTATGTGGGTTGGCGATCTTATGGGCTTCTCTCCTCATCTCGCTCTAGGATGGAGTCTTTAGGTGGAGTGTGTTTGGTCTTTCTAGCTCGTAGATTGGATGTTCTCTCGGCATATTGTTATCTCTAATCTTCTAAGAGAGTATTGAATGGATAGTTCTCTTCATATGTCATCAATCGTCAATTGGTGGTGTTAGCTCATGACTACTGTTCATTGCTCTCGTTGAAGGTTATATGTGTGTGTGAGTTGAAGTATATACCTTTTTGTATCCTTCCTTATTGATTTACCTCTACTGTTGCTCTTATGTACAAATTTTTCATGTTGTAACACTTCCACCTGCACTTTCAATAGAAAACTAGATTCATACCCGCGGTTAGGCCTGGGTTAAATATACGAACCCGAGTATCCGACCGGAATCCGACCTAAAAAAATCAACCCGAGTCCGAACCCGAAATATTAAAATATTCGAACGGGTACTAAACTTCAAAATCCGAAAATCCAAATCCGAATCCGATCCGAACCGAAACCCGAACATGTACCGAACATACCCGAAATATACGTATATACAAATAATATATTAGTAATAATTATACTTGTAATAAGTCAAGTGCCTAAATATTCATGATTTTTGGATATTTTAAATTTATTTTGAGTATACTTAGTTATTTTTTTGGTAAATTTGAGTAATAATACTTGTATTTTTTAGAATTTTGGATATTTCCAAGTAATTTAGTAGATTTACATTCAATTTTTTTTGTTCTTTTAGATATTTAGGTAAACCCGAACCGAAGCCGAACCCGACAAATCCGTACCGAACCCGACCCAAAATTTTCTAATACCTGAATGGATAAGGAATTTGTAAACCCGAAAAACCCAAACCCGAAAAATCCGACCCGAACCCGACCCAAATATTCGAACACCCAGGCCTACCCGCGGTATACCGCGGGTCAATTATTTTAATATAAATTATAGTTTTTTGGTTGTTTATTATTTATAAATATTTGTTCGTATAATTTTCCTTTGTTTTTTTTAATGTTTATAAATATTTTTATTTTTTCATTTAATATATTTTTGTAATGTTGTATATTTCTTTATTGTTTATAATATATTTAATGTGCATTAAACATAGAGTTGATTTATTTCCATGTACCAATAGAAATTTCTGTTATTTGAATCAAATCTACATCAAATGAATGATGTTTTTTTAGTCTCACATAAACAATTTAGAGCAAATCCTACCGAATTAGATATTACATTAATCAGAATAAAAAAAAAATTATAACTAAATCAAAACCAATACAATTGTCAATCTTATGTATAATTAATTTCCACCACATAAATAAATGCCCTTGTTACAATTTAAACTTGAAGAAAATAAGATTCTAAACTTTTTTGTTCTAAACCCATTTTAATTTTTTGTAAGTAGTTCTAATATTGAAGATATATATTGTATTTCTTAGTATATATTTTATGATTAGTTATGCAACACTTCTCTTAGATCTGTCCATTTTAGGACAGAAACTCGTCATGTCACGTATCCGTCAGGAACTTTCCGTCTTGTACACAATCCCTTTTATATAATTACATGTTTTGAATCTGATTATTTAAATCCGCGGGTAAGAGACTAAGTAAGAGAACGGGATATCCGTGTAGAGATTTTACCAACTAACTCATCATTGGTTTAGATTATTTTGAATCTCTATTCTATTCTTAGTGTATTGAAAAAAAATTAGAATATTTTTAGTGCATTTAATAATAACTAACTAACACATATAAATTATTTTTCTAAATGTAATTCTCAAATACTACTATAGTGATTTTTTTGTTTTTATAGAGTTTAAATAATATTAATATTTTAAACTCTTTATAAATATTTTAACCATTTTATAGAGTTTAAATCTATATTTATAATATATTAAACTTCTTATAAAATTTAAATATTTAAAATATCTGAAACTTTTTAAAATTTAAAAATTTATAATATTTTAAAACTTTTTAATATTTTAAATTTATTGAACTAAATAATCAGATTAAACAGAATAATTTTTTAATTTGTACGCATGATAAATCGAGTTTTCTGTTCATTTGTATTTGGAATTATTTTAGTTCTTTTTAAAATATGATTTTGGACTATTACACATATTATTTATCTGATGTGGACATTGAATAAACACAATATTTTTTCATCGATTGAGTAAATATGTGTCTATTTAAAAAAATCTGAATCACAAAATATGCAGAAAAAATTTAATTTTTATTAATTACATGCATTATATAATAATTTAAATAATTTGAAAATAAGATCAAATAAAAGTGAAATGAGAATCAAATTATTTTTCCAATATATTGATTTAATTTGGTTTTTTTTTCCTTCTAAGAACTTTATTAATGACCATTGTTAGAATCGGACATTACATGAGTCATAAGAAAACTAGAACAACAATCGTAAAGAGCCCAATCATATATACATAATATCGATGATCTAGCTAAGTGGTCAGCGCAACTGTTTTGTTGTCGTGGCTTATAGGAAAATTTGATGTCTTCAAACATGGTCTTCCACAAATTGATCGTCTCAATGTAGTTTTGGAGTTTACGATTATCATTTCTACCATTGAGTAGTCGATTAATGGTTAGATTGTCGCCTTCAAACTCCATTTTAGAAAATATAAATCAATGTTAGTTTCCATAATTTTTTTTTAATCTGTTTGAATACACGTTTAACATTAATCCTAGTTTTTTTTTTTATATGTGTGTTTGAAAGCACTTATAATTAACATATTTTTAATAGTTTAGTAGATTATTTATCAAAAAAGATAAAAAGTAAAAAAGTAAAAATTTTAAATTTTAAAAATTTTAAGAAATTTTTTAAAAATTTAATTCTTAAACAAATTACGTGTTCCTTTTTCTTTTTCTTTTTTTCATATCAGTCTAATATCTTTTTCAATCGTTAAGAAAGAAAATAAAAGAAAAATCGGTCTTCAGACGTTTTTACTGTATATTACAAAAACCTTAGAATTGGAATTGATTCTTCCGACGTTTTTAGGTTAACTACACTACAACGATGAGGTGAGTACGTGGTTCCTTGGAATTTTTGTAGGAATTTGGATTTAATATCGACTCAAGGGGTTCAAATTGAAGCCTTAAATTACGAGATCTAGGGTTCTTCTCTCTATTGACCGATTCATACAACCAAAAACGTCGCGAAGTTTAGATAATTTACATCTGATTTTTTTTTTTAACCCTACTCTGAATTATTTCTTCATATCTTAATTCATGATTTGAAAGCCCCCAAAAATTGCATCTGGAGCCTTCCTCGTCAATGGATTCCCAAGACATCTCGACCATCTCCAAAAAGATGGAATCATTGTCTATGACTGATCGTGTTCTTCGTCACAAGAAGAGATCAAAACAGCCTAGATATTCTCCTTACACTACTTTATGGTCAGTGATCTTCATTATCTATCTATCCCCTTTGACATTTTCTGTTCTTACTTAGGTTTACAAAAGCGAAAATCTCAATTTTTGTGTATAGGACTAAGGACAAGCAGAAGCAAAAAGAGGAAGCTGTACGACTCGGAGTCAAGCTGTCGCTTGTTGTGGCTGAAGGAATGTTCATATTCTCTGATGACTTACGTTCTATGTTATTCTTTTGTATTTTCCTATTCAGGAATGCAGGGAAGATAACTTTTGACAGTCACGTGTTAGGCAAGCTACTTTGTGTGATTGAATATGTATTTGCAACATATATCAAACCCAAGAATGGAGTGTATAATGATGGAGGCATGTTCATCCATAAGGAGCTGATCAGAGCATCTTCCCAGTCTCTTGCTTCTGGAGTCATCAAAGTTTTGGATCGCATTGTTTCGATTCTCAAAGATGGTGACCTAGTGATAACATCTCCTTTTGAACAAGTAAACTACATTCTGAAGAAGCAAGTAGAGAAGTTGAGGTCTTTCAAGGATGTTTCCGAGGTTAATGCGTTTCCGAGGGAAGCTATAAAGTCTAAAATTCTTCACATGTGGAAGTCTTTCTTTGAAACAACACCTCAAGTGATAAAACCTAATACTAGAGTTCCTGAGATGTTTAGGCCTCTGCTGAATGAATTCAACGAGTACATGTGCTGTCGTCGTCTTGCTTCTTTACTCGTATAAAACTCTTGAGTGTTTCTTAAGTTGGATATTTGTTTAGTGTACACATTTTCTTCAAATCGCTTGTGGCCTCCATAGGCACGGCTCTGGTTTAGTTTTATCTGAAATAAACAAAAGTATTGGACCTTTTCGATTCTTATTCTAAAGTTTGAGTTCTTTTGTGCTTCCGATGTGGATTTGGTTAGTGATGGTGATGGTAGTGATGATCAAACTGTCATATTTAATTTACAGTGTTCTCGTTTCCTTTTTTTTGCATTTTAAGATTAGATTTCTGTCTTAGTTTTGTCCATTGACGAAATCTTAAGTGATATAAAATCATTACAATTCTAACCAAATTTTGATAGTTGAATGAAGCACAATATACATACAATTATCCAAACTTGAATCAACAACATGCATTTAACAAAACCTTAATCAACATCATGTACTTAAGCACAATATACATGCATTTAACCCTCAATCAACAAGAATAAGATTGAACCTTACTGGTTTTCTTATTTGGTCTAGTCTGCAGCCAGTCAGCACAGCTCATGAGAGCAGATCAATCTGATTTGTGTGTACCAATTCAATGATCCACCGATATTTTTATCAATTTAGAGTATAAGACATGTTAAGATGATACAGGAATCAAGGATACAAGCAAACAAACAACCTTTTATTTCTCATTGGCAAAGTACTGTGAAAAGCCTAAACAGTCGTTACATGAATGAAATGAAAGCAAACAATGTGAGTCTTGAGGATCCATTAGAAAAAATAAAATAAAAAGAGAGTAAAACTTCCTTTATCGGCTTCCGGTTGAGAAAATTTATAGTGCAATGATGATTATATTATATGTTTACATCTTCATTTATAGAGGCCGATATAGGAATAAAAGATTGAGAGTTAGAGAAAAAAAGACTGAGCTATAAGATGTTGTTGGAAAACGCCATGAGACAAGGAATAATAAAGGATTTCGACGAATAAATGTGCAAAATAAAACCAAAAGCTATTGGATGTGACTAAGTTTGGTGACTTTAGAGCATCTAGGAGAGGTTCTTACCCGGTTTATTAATATACTTGTATAATCATCGATGCTATCGCACGGGTATATGTATTTTGTAAGAAACATTTATTTTTATGAAAAATTAAAATGTATTTTTAATCAAATTATAAGTTATAAGTATTTATCAAATTTTTTAATAAAACTGTAAAAATATTAAAATTATGTAAAAGAAATAAAATCTGCAACAGAGAGAAAGTAAAAAAAAAACACACACACATCTCTCAAGTTCTCAACAATTTTCTTTTTATTTTATTGTAATCTACTTTTTCATAAGTTCATAAGAACTTATTTTCCTATTCACAATCTACGGCAAAATAATGGTATTATAAAGCAGTTCTTATGAACTTAATTTCTATTTGAAAAATATACAAAAATTGATTTAAAAAGATCAATAGTTTAAAAAAAAAAATAAACTTTAAAATTAGTTTAATACCTTTTCTTCCACCAAAATCATTTACATATCTAGAATTATAGTTGAACGTGATTTAGTAGGAGATATTTTAGGATGGTGAAAAAATTAAAAAAAAAATAGATTCAAAGAAAAAAAAAAAGAAATATTTTTTTTATAATTTTAATTAAATAATTGATTTTGTCCTGATTTTCAGTTTTGTTTTCTTTTTCAATTTTTTTCTTTTGAAATTTAAATTTGAAATAAAAATCTATATGTCAGATTTTTGTTGGCCATGTAATTGCTGCTTTATAAGATAAAGAATTTTAATTATATAATTAAATTTTAAATAAAAATTAGTTTGGACCACTCATATATTTTACCTACAGAATCGGTTCTTCTTCTCTCTTCCCCTTTTTATTTTTTTCAATTTTTTAATAATGAGATATTCTAAGCAGAAATCCTGCTGGATGTGTTCTTAGCTCACGTCTGTTCATTGGTCTCGTTGAAGATTTTATGTTTGAGTTGAAGTATATATGTTTTCGTATCCTTTCTTATTAATTTATCTATATTATTGGTTTTATGTACTAATTTTTCATCTAATGCTTTCCATCTGTATCTTCAATATAAAAAAAAATTCAAAAAATCTATACTATATAAAAGTTGAAGCTATAGTGTTTCTAAAACCTTCACACAGGATTTAAAAAATGCGATGCTATTGGTCCATGTCAATGTTATTTGTCAATGTCAATGTTTAACATAAATTCTCACGATAAGTTACCAAATACTAAAAAAGGAAAATCGATATCGGCCAAAAAATTAGAAAGAAAATCATAACCAAAATAGGCAAAAAAACTAATAGAAACTACTCAAAGAAAAATAGAGAAGAATAAGCCCTACAGTAAATCTTACTAAAAAGAAAAAAGAAAACTATTGTAATTCTTAAAAAGTTTCATATGTTAATTAATATTAAAAAAAATAATGTACTAAATTAATTTGCAAAAAATCAAAAAAAAAATGTTAAAATAATAAATGATAGCTTAAGAAAAAATTTCACCACCAACAAAATAAATATTAGCATATTTACGTATATGTATATTCGTATTTGAAAATATTGAAAAGAAAAAATAAATAACACTTATTTTTTTTAAAATAGATAAAAAGTATAAAAAGGAAAAAATTTGGAATGGTCATTTACAAATAAAAGAAAAAGATAATAAAAATGTTAGAGATATAATTGATACTTAAGAAAAAGATCATCACTGACAAAAGAAAAAAAATTTAGATAAATTTCAAAAAAAAAATTAAAAAATTATTGTACATGCTATTTGTAAACTTTAAAAATCACATACATGGAGTGGAAAATCTCAAATATGTAAATAGATTTGAATTGGAAAAATAAAATGGAAGTTATATACAAAAAAAAAATCAAAATCATATGTAAATAAATTAAGAATTTAAAAAAAGAAAAATAAGGAAAGTAAACTAAAAAAATGAAAAAAAAAAAAAAAAACAATACCCTACTAAATGGAAAACAATAAGAAGAAAAAAATTGCATGATTAAATATATCGAATGCATAAAATATCATATACATATTTATGATAAAATTTAGATAAGATCTTAGTTAAATAATATGAAAAAATCGTTAAAAATATGGCACCATATCTATGCTCAAAATCATGTTTCTAATTAGAAAATGATCTTACTATATATATAATCTTACCAAAAATGAATTATTCTTTTAAAACTTACACATAAAAACATACCATAAATTATCAAAAAATTAAAAACATACAAATATACCAAATCATATATATAATGGGAGAGTTCTCTCTCCATTTAAAGTGTCCACATCATCATCTTAATCATCCAATAAAAATAAAATATGTCATCAAATAATATTTTTTTTGTTTTTATTAAGAATTAATTACATTGTAAAATAAATTTTTTATTAGCATTATTTAAATATAGTAGTTAATGAGTATTAAGAGATTTAAAAATAAAATAAAATAAAAGAAGTGAAAGTAAAAACAAAAAAGAGTCTTAAAATGACTATAAAGAAAAAACTTTGTAACTACATTTTTTATATTTTTACTAACATAATATAATGTGGGGGGTGAACACAAAAATAAGATAAATAAATTAAAATTTATATAAACGATATTACAGTATAAAGAAATGAAAGACTAAATAATGAAAAATTATAGATAGCCATAACCATTACAGTTGAATGATTCAATATATAATGTAAAGTAAAACAATAATAACAAAAATTTATTATACTTATAATATATGTAAGCAACTTTTTTTTTTTTGAATTAAAGACAATTTACAATATTCACTTGATACATGTTTATTTATATTTATTAAATAAATTAAAAATATATTGATAAAAAATAATTAAATAAAATGGGTAAGAATTAAAAAACTGAAAGATAATGTTAGTAATCAAAGTGTTGAAAGGATTTAACAAATTGAGTGTGAAAAAACTATAGAGCAATGATAGTTAACTTTCTAGAAAGAATATAAATACGTGCACCAATATTTTTTGGAATACTGTATGTTGGATTTTTTGAAAACATCTAAACTTTTTAAAAAATTTGAAAGTATTATAGTCTTGGTATTTTAAGTAAAAGATTCAAAAATTTTACACTTAAAATAACAAATATCGAATCGGTAAATATAAACTCAAATGTTACACAATAAATGATACATTTAGGGGTGATACATAATCTTTGTAGTTTATCATGAGTGGAAATGTGGTTTTGTCTATGTTGTGATAGAAAAAAAATATGTTTGAAGATATTTTTGAATCGAATGATTTTAACCTTACAGTATGCTAAGTTTTGTAGAAAATAAAGATTGACTTTTTTTTTATTGGTCAACTAATAATATATATTGGATAGAAGAGATGTTGCCATATAGGCTGATTACAGACGCCAAAGTAAGAGAAATATAAAACAAACTAAAGTCTAAATGAACCGACAAACTTACCTCGGAACTAAAATAATGATTGACTTTATAATTAATAATTTATTTATATTTATAAATAATTTAATTTTTATAATAGTTTAATATTAGAATTCCGCGCAACGCGCGGGTTACTATTCTAGTAGATAGTAATAATTGATAATTTTTTATCAATTTATTTACTAAATTTACATTACTATAGTCACTAAAATTTGTTTTCAAATAGTTAATATATATTGTGGTCAAGTGGTAAGGAGACAGGCTTGAGACGCTAACACGTTCCAAGTTCAATCCACCTGCTATGCGAAACTTCAACACATTATTCTTGGACATCCACATGGATATGGACCATTGCTTTCGGCCCATTTGAATATCCGGAGAGAGGGTCTATCCATGGGCTACATCTCCCCAAGAAATTAGTCTGGGCCCTTCCATAGGTTTGGGATCTACCCTGAGTTATCAAAATATATTATATATATATATATATATATTATAATCTCCATTATAAATATTATAAATCACATATAATTTATGTGAAAAATATACTAAAACGCGTGGATCCAAAACCTAAATTAACCTATTTTAAAAAAAAAAAGAACTAACAAAAAAACAACCGTGTTTCCTTTTCTTTTTTGTTATTTTTGTTCATATCAGTCTATGGAGTCTGTATAAATATTCAATCGTCGAGCAAGAAAAGAAAAATCTACAAGCCTTGTTCTGTTACAAGGTTTTACTGTATATTAGAAAAACCCGGAAAAGATTCTTCCCACGTTTTTAGGTTAACTACACTACAACGATGAGGTGAGTGCGTGGTTCCTTGGATTCTTTTTAGGAATTTGGATTTTGATATCAACTCAAGGGGTTCAAATTACAGCCTTAAACTACGATATAGGGTTCTTCTCTCTATTGACCGATTCATATAACCAAAAGCGTTGCGAAATTTAGATAATTTACATCTGATTTTTTTTTTTTACCCTACTCTCAAATAATTTCTTTATATCTTAATTCATGATTTGAAAGCCCCCAAAGATTTCATCTGGAGCCTTCCTCGTCAATGGATTCCCAAGACATCTCGACCATCTCCAAAAAGATGGAATCAATGTCTATGACTGACCGTGTTCGTGTTATTCGTCACAACAAGAGACTACAACAGTCTAGATATTCTCCTTACACTACTTTAGGGTCAGTGATCTTCAATTCATTATTCCCTTTGAGAGTTTGTGATCTTACTCAAGTTAATTACAAAAGTGATAATGTCAATTTGTGCAGGACTAATGAGAAGCAGAAGCAAAAAGAGGAAGCTGTTCGATTAGGAGCTGAGCTCTCGCTCGTTGTGGCTGAAGCAATGTTCATATTATCTGATGACGTACGTTCCACGTTAGTCTTCTGTATGTGCCTATTGAGGTATGCAGGGAAGATAAATATTGACGGTCGTCCCGTAGTAAATAGGCTTTTATATGTTATTGAATATATATTTGCAACATATATCAAACCCAAGAATGGAGTGTATAATGATGGAGGCATGTTCATCCATAAGGAGCTGATCAGACCGTATCCCCAATATTTTGCGTTTGGAGTTTTGGACCGCATTTTTTTGGCTCTCAAAAACAATGGCCTAGCGAAATCGTCTGATTTTGAACAATGCAACCAAGAGCTGAAGAAGCAAGTAGAGAAGTTGAAGTCTTTCAAGGATGTTTCCGAGGCAAATGGGTTTCCGAGGGAAGCTATAGTGTCTAAAATTCTTCACTTGTGGCAGTCTCTCTTTGAAACGACACCTCAAGTAATAAACCTTAGTACTAGAGTGATAAACCCTAATACTATAGTTCATGAGATGTTTAGGCCTCTGGTGAATGAATTCAACCATTTCACTTGCTGTCGTCGTCTTGCTTCTTTACTCATATAAAACTCGAGTGTTTCTTAAATTGGATATTTTTTTTTAATGTATACATTTTCTTCAAATCGCTGGTGGCCTCCATAGGCACGGCTCTGGTTTAGTTTTATCTGAAATAAAAAAAAGTATTGGACCTGTTCGATTCTTATTCTAAAGTTTGAGTTCTTTTGTGCTTCCGATGTGGATTTGGTTAGACTGATGGTGATGGTAGTGATGATCAAACTGCCATATTTACAGTGTTCTCTTTTCCTTATTCGCATTTTAAGATTAGATTTCAGTCTTAGTTTTGTCGATTGACGAAATCTTAAGTGTTTTAAAATCATTACAGTTCTAACCAAATTTTGATAGTTGAAGCAAGCACAACATGCACTTAACCAAACCTTAATCAACAACATGCATTTAACCAAACCTTAATCAAGAACATGTACTTGACCAGTCCAGAGTCCTGTGGTCAAGTGGTAAGAAAACGGGCTTGAGGCGCCAACACGTCTCAAGTTCGATCCACCTGCTGCGCGAAACTCCAACACATTAATTCTGGACACCCACATGGATATGAGCCCTTGTTTACGGTCCATTTGAATATCCGGAGAGAGGGTCTATCCATGGGCTGCACCTCCCCCAGGGATTAGTCTAGGCCCCTCCATAGGCCTAGGATCTACCCTGAGTTATCAAAAAAAAAAAAAAAAAAAAAACATGTACTTGACCAAATTTTGATAGTAGAATATCAAGCACAATATACATGCATTTAACCCTCAATCAACAAGCATAAAATTGAACCTTACTGGTTTTCTTATTTGATCTAGTTTGCAACCAGTCAGCACAGCTCATGAGAGCAGATCACTCTGATTTGTGTGTATCCATTCATTTATCTACCGATACTTTATCGATTTAGAGTATAAGACATGTTAACATGATACATCACGGATACAAGCAAACAAACAACCTTTGATTTCTAATTGGCAAAGTACTAAGAAAAGCCTAAACAGTTACCTGAATCTAATGAAAGCAAACAATGTGGATCTTGAGGATCCATTAGAAAAAATAAAAATTAAAGAGAGTAAAACTTCACTTTATCGGTTTCCGGTTGAGAAATTTTAGAGCATGTGCAGTGGGAGAACCCCTCTTAGTCTCTCAAATATATTAATTTAATAACTTTTATGTAATTTTATTTTTTATTTAAAATTTAAATTATAAATAAAATGCAAAACCAGTTATAGTGTGACATGTGTCAAATGAGTCTCTCAACAAGTTGTGAGAGTCTCTCAAATGAGAGACTCAATTTTTTCTCTTTCTTCCTTTTTAATTATTTTATAATTTTTTTGGGGTGAGAGACTTTATGAGAGACTCCCACTAATCCTGCTCTTATAGTGCACTGATACAGGTTACACTTTTCTTAGTCAGCAAAGTATTCACACAAATATTCTCCTTCATTAATCTTCAACTTGTGAATAATTCACTAGTAAATCACTCCTTTTTGTTTCTCTCAAGCCGGTTTTTTCTCTGTACTAATAAACTTGTGCAGTGTTCTTCTACGTCTTGAAGTGTTGCTCGCTCAATAATGGGAAGTACGTTGAAGCAGGTTCGGTTGAACTAAAACAATGGTGTCTAGAGGCTACTGATGATGTAAGCCGCAATTTCGTCACGCCTGTCTTTTTCACAATTTCACCCCAAAAAAAATAGGTTGACTTACATTACATTGTTTTCTTATGTAAACTTAATTGTTTGGGTTCTCTGTTCAGGTTATTCTTCAAAAGAAGAAATTGGCCATAGACGAAATAATAAGAGAACTCTGTCCGGTATTTCGTCTGTTCTACTCGGGTCAAATCCGTCCTTGAGGTCATATTTTTTTATGAGATGAACATTGAATTTGCTTTTCTGGTTCAGGTGATAAGTATACAGCAGCTATACAGAATCAGTTCAATGTAATGGGATGGCAAATATGGCACTCATATTGTTTCTTCAGATGTTGTTTCATTTGTAAATAAATAAAATTTCTTCTCTTTATCTAGATATGGTCTTAGTTGTGTTCTTTCCAAAACAATAGGTTATTGAAAAGATGAGGTTTTATGATTACAGAGGACTTGCAAAATGCCATAAGAAGTTCTTTCCTTTTGAAACATGAATCGAGGTAACCTGAATCTCTCTTTTTTTTTTTTTTTGTGGTGGTAAAATGTCTTTGTAGTACCCTTGCCATTTCATAACAAACGCTAGGGGTGGGCATTCCGGTTTACGGTTTGGTTCCAGTTCGGTTTTTTCGGGTTTTTGGTTTTTCGGTTCTATAAAAAGTGAAACCATTTAGAAACCGATTGAAATACAGTTTGGTTTGGTTTGGTTTTCTTCGGTTTATGGTTTTAACCGAAATTAATCCGGTTCAGTTTATTTTAGGTTTAGTTTCGATTTTTGTAGATTATTTTGATTGTATAAAAATAATAATTAAAAACTTAAAAGCAAAACATTGAGTTTGTAAGTCATATATAAATCAAAATCGAACAATTGAAAAATCAAAACTCAAAATCGATTATAGTGGAAAAATAACTATGAGAGTGAGACAATGTATTGTGTCTATGTAGCGATTGGACAGAAACGCTCAGAGAATAGAAGTCAAACCTAGTGATGTGGCTTGCGAGAACAATTTTATGAAACTCTAATAAATTGTGAATGAATTACCAAAAACCTTAGATTATATATAAAATGTATATCTATCTAGAGTTTTTGTGTTTTTTTTATAGTGCAACCGTATTTAAAATATTTTTGTTAAATTTATTTAAACTAGGTAACTCAAGTATCTATCTAAGCATGTATAAAAAGTGAATTCAAAGAAACAAAAAAAAACCGAACGGTTTTACGGTTTTAAACCAAAACCGAACCGAAACCAAAATAATTTGATAATGGTAACCGAATGGGTTTTTAAGCAAAACCGAAACCAAACCGAATGACCAATAGAAAATGGTGACTCAGGGGGGGCCTAAAGGAAAAAATTACCTAGTGCAAAAATATTGTAGTGTAGGCGAGGTTTGAACCCTTGATCTCAAAATTAAGATAGTGCAACTATACCATTATTGTCACATTAGTTATACTTTTCAGTGTTAAAAATACAAACACTTATATTTTAGGTAGTGCAATTGCACTGGATCCCATCAACGTGGATCCTCCTGGAACGACCGCCCTCGTTTTTTTTTTTTTTTTTTTTTTTGCAATAATTAATATTCCCATAAATATTAATTACTTCCCCAAACAAATATTATTCAACTAATCATGAATAATATTTACTCACACCAACAATAATAAACCAATAATTAATATTCCCATAAATATTAATTATTTCCCCAATCAATTAAAATGCAACTACTCATGCATAATAATTAATCAACACCCCAACAATAACAAAACACTTTTAAACAACCGAAAGAATAATAGATCGTGATCTTTCCAGAATACGACGACTTGAGTTGAGAGTCGAAGTTGGTCTGTATAGCCACATTGGCTTTCATAGACAATTTCTGTTGTCTATAACGGTTCTCGATAAACGAGAATCCGGACTCGAGATCGTTAGATCATTTATCCAAAAATACTAAACAACACAAAATCATTTATAGCGGAAGACTCTTAACAAACAACCGAGTTCCCTAGATCATCCCCTCTTCTTTGCCATAATTCCACGGTCACACAAACTCTTTTCCTGCATCAAACAAAGGAGATGCATAAGTATTTCAACAAATACTTAGTGAGGCGATCCTCCCGTCTACAAGCTATACACACAAACGATTAAAATTATTCAACGTATTAAACACGAAAATACCGCAAATAAATCAACCAACTCAAGAAACACTCGATCTAGATCTACCAGAGATCATACGGCCTACAATCATGCAAACACATCAAATAACTCAATCGCTTAGATAAGCTTACGGTCCTGCACTCACCTTTAGCCACGCACGAAAATTCCCAAAACTTCCCGGAATGAATAAACTTCAATTCCCAAAACGCGTGCCTAACAAATAAAACAAAATGAAACTTTAAACACAAGAAACGAACACGGGAAACGGCCAGAACGACCAGATCCAGGATCGATCGATCCCACCAAGCGCGGACCACCAGATCGATCGATCCTGGCCTGGATCGATCGATCCTGCCCAGATCGATCGATCTCGCCTGGATCGATCGATCCTGGCCGGCCGTGAGATAACCAGATCGACCAACCACCCTCCAGATCGATCGATCTGGCCCTGGATCGATCGTTCCTAGTGCAAAACGCTAACACCGCCTTGCACCACTCACGCCAACTTGGCCACGCGATCGAACTCCAACTCCTCAACCACAAACCACCAACAAGGAGACACGATCAAGCACTCACCGCAACCAACAACGCTCACAACTCGAGGTCACAAACCCCGCCACACCAACACGAAATCAACACCGACAACCTTAACAACCGGCTCCGTTGCCACCACGCTCAAACCGAGCCTCCCAACGTCACCACCGTGACTTCACACCCTCTGCTCCTCACACTAAACCATCATGAACCACATGATAAAAACAGAGGAAGGAACAGAACCTTACCCTATCTAACGGTGAGGACACAAGGATGCGAAGGAGCTCCGAAGCTTCACCGACACGGCAACCTCCGCTTCCTTCGCCTCTAGCCTCTCACGCCCAACTCAGCCACCAAGACTCCCTACTCTCCACGCCTCACACAGCCTCAGAGACTCACCCACTCTTGCTCTCCACGCCCACACACAGCCACAAGACTTCCCTTCACTAGCTCACCACACCCACACCAACACAAGCCCACCCTCTTCTTTGATTCAAGACAACCAAGCCTCTCACTCTCTCTGAAAACCACTCAACACTTCCTCCTTTTTCCTCAGCCAAACCTCTCTCTTCCCTCTTGGATGTAGGTGTCGGCAAGGAGCAATTAATGGAGAAGAGTGGAGCTGCTCTAACAAAAGAAGGTGGAGGCTGCTTTGTAGGGGATAGGTGTGGAAAAATAGGAGCATAGGTGGGGAACTCTACAAAGCTAGGGGAGGCTGCAGGTGGAGAGGGATGGTGGAAAGGCTGGTGAAAATCTGAAATAAATCAGATTAAAACTTAATTATGGTTTGGGTCCTTGAACTTTCCAAAAGTTCACGAACGGACCCCAAACTTCTCAATCGATCCCGCACACCCCTACGGGAAAAATGCGGCGTAACCTTTAAGTCACTCCAAAATCTCCCGGAAATATTTTCCAGAGATTCTCCGCATAAATCCTGGATGCAATTCCGAAATTCCTCTTTTTCGGAACACGGGCGCTATTTTAGGATTTGGGTCCCTGAATTCCCGAAAAATTCACAAACTGACCCCAAACTCCTAAATTAGCTCCGAACACCCCCTTACGGGAAAAATGCGTGTAACTTCCAAATTACCCCAGAAATTCCCGGAATTAATTTTCCCAGAAAAAATCTACGCATAAATCCCGGTTTTAATTTCCGAAATCTCCATTTTCGGAACACGGGCGTTACAATTCTCCCCCACTAACATAGATTCGTCCTCGAATCTAACGCCGCAGTCCATTCTCAATGGACTCAACCACACTCCTCATAACACAGTGGTCACACTTGACCCACTGGCTACACAACCAGTCACGAGATGAAACACTATTGATCTCTGAGGTCCACGTTCAGTCACTAGCTTAAGACTCTGGTCATAGATCATTGCTCACAACTCGAACTCATACTACTACACTCTAAGACACCAAGTCCTACGAGTTCTAGGTATCAATACCACTCCGCTCTCAGGCCACTAAGTCCTTATAAGCTCTCGGTATCAAACTCATACCACTCCACTCTAGAAGATATAACTTTACGGGTTCTCGGTATCACATAACACTCCACCCTGGGCTGTATTCCTTACGAGTTCTAGGTATCAGACACATACCACTCAACTCTGGGTAGTATAACCTTCCTAGTCCCTGGTAATCACATACCACTCCACTCTGGGCTATATACCTTGCGAGTTCTGGGTATCACACTTATACCCCTCAACTCTGGGAACTATAACCTTACGGGTTCTCGATATTTCATACCACGCCACCCTGAGCTATATACCTTTCGAGTTCTGGGTATCAGAGGAACTATCCATCCCCCCTAGAGTTGTACAAGACCAACCATCCCTTGAGCAACCATGACCCAACATACGTCTATAAGCACTCCCGACTGAACAACCTCCCGTGATCCGCATACAACCTCGCAAGGTAATACCGGCATCACACACATTCCAAACCGGAATATCATCTTTTCCATAACCATTACTCAGGTTATCTCACAACATACCCCGTCCTCAGGGTACCCACATAATCTTTTCCCGATTATAACTCAAGTTTTTAAATCCACATAAAAAAACTCTTTTCAGAACCTCATGTTCACTTAACTTCCATGGCAACACTGGCCATCAACAATAAGAACTAACCATCTTATTATACTCATCATACAATGTCGTTTACAACATTAAAACGATTACATAAGGTTCCATGATAAAAACTCGAAACTGGGAACCATCGATGAAAGCTCAAGCTTTTGATTGCTTCTCCAACCACTTCTTGAATCTTGCTTTCATCCTCGCCTCTGGTTCCCAAGTCTCCTCCTCAACCCCGTCACAATCCACAAGACCTTTATCTTTTTTCAGTGATCGGTTTGGAACTCGGCTCTCCCGACTCCACCATGGTGTATACCCTAGGTGTCACTGCAGCCCGCCTATCTGTCGGCACTACCGCTACCACTCCCAGCAGCAACCTAGGACATTTCGGCTTGATATGCCCTGGCTCCCTGCAGTGGTAACACACCCGAGTATCCCCGATCGCTCTACCCTTCTGGGGGCAACTCGCAACCCTATGATCCTTGCTTCCGCAACCAAAGCATCCCTGACCACCTTGGTTACCCCTGGAAGGACCCTCCCACTTCCGCTTCTGTCCATGCACCGGCTCACCGCCCTTGCTAGGACCGGACTGATGTGGAGACTTCCTTTCCTGAAGAGTTGGGCTGACTACCTCAAACACATCTCTCAGACACTCCTCAAGCACCGCGGCCTTCTCAACTAGTTCCCCAACCGTGTCAAACGATCTCATCAGGCACTGGTTTCTCAACTCGGCCCGAAGACCTATCAGAAACCGCCTCACCTGGGCCTGCTCATCATCCAGGATATGACCCCCATACACTCTGAGACGGTTAAACTCCGCCTCATACTCACGAACCGACCGGTTCCCTTGAGCCAACCCTAGAAACCACCTCTCCATCCGGTCCAATGCCTCTTGGGGAAAGTACTTGGAGTTAAACTCCACCATAAAATCCTCCCAAGACATCTCTGCTTGGACCCTCCGGGCCGCAACACCTCTCCACCAGAGATGTGCGTCCCCCTCCAGATAGTGGACTGCGAGATCCACTCGGTATCCCTCTGGACACCTAATCGATCGGAAATTCTTTTCCATCCGCATCCTCCACTCATCTGCCTCTTCAGTCTTGGCACCACCTTGAAAGAATCTCGTGCCAATCCTCTGCAGCTGCTCCATCATCTTGAGGTATGATGGGCGCCCTTCTGCAACCACAACCCTCGGCTGCACCTCAGCTACCGGTGGTACTACTGGAGCCTGCACTGGTACCCTCTCCGGTAAACGCTCCAACAGCAAGGCCATGAAATTCGCAATACGATCCTCTTGGGCCGGAGCTACAACTGCTGCCACACCCGCAGCACCCGCTGGACCTCCAGCTACACCGGCACCAACACCGGCCACACCCTCCGTCCCAACCTGATCCGTATACGAGTTCCCGACCTGCTCAACCGCAAAACTCTGTGTCACAGTCTCCTCAACCACCGGAGCCCTCGCGTTTCTCTGACCGCGACCCTTACCTCTACCGGTACCACGACCTCGTCCTCTACTTCTTTTAGCCATCTTAGCCCAAAAGTTGACTCCTCGATCAAACCCCTAACAACCACAGAAGCCGGCTCAACAACAACTCGAACTTCTATGGTTTAGATTAACCGATCAAGGATTAAATCCTTAATTAACAACCCAAAACTAAACCATGGTCCCGATTTAATTTAATATGAGTAATTCCTCAATTAAATTATTTTAATCCGCTTCACGGATTAACCCGACCCAAACCGGACACCACAGCTTAAATCACATAAAATATTATGTGATTAAAACTTTGGCCCAAAAAGACTATTCCAAGAGTCTTCTATCTAATCACAACAAACAACCAAACAAAAACGAAACAACTTACCGTGGAATCTCATTAAAGGCTCGAAGAGGATGATCTAGAACTCCATACCCAACCAATTGACTAACTCACATAGTCAATTCTACTACGGTTTGCCCATGCATCACCGCACCAAAAATTAAATTATATCTAATTTAATTTTTCCCATCCCGTCCTAGAGCCGTAATTGCTCTGATACCAAATTGGAACGACCGCCCTCGTTTTTTTTTTTTTTTTTTTTTTGCAATAATTAATATTCCCATAAATATTAATTACTTTCCCAAACAAATATTATTCAACTAATCATGAATAATATTTACTCACACCAACAATAATAAACCAATAATTAATATTCCCATAAATATTAATTATTTCCCCAATCAATTAAAATGCAACTACTCATGCATAATAATTAATCAACACCCCAACAATAATAAAACACTTTTAAACAACCGAAAGAATAATAGATCGTGATCTTTCCAGAATACGACGACTTGAGTTGAGAGTCGAAGTTGGTCTGTATAGCCACATTGGCTTTCATAGACAATTTCTGTTGTCTATAACGGTTCTCGATAAACGAGAATCCGGACTCGAGATCGTTAGATCATTTATCCAAAAATACTAAACAACACAAAATCATTTATAGCGGAAGACTCTTAACAAACAACCGAGTTCCCTAGATCATCCCCTCTTCTTTGCCATAATTTCACGGTCACATAAACTCTTTTCCTGCATCAAACAAAGGAGATGCATAAGTATTTCAACAAATACTTAGTGAGGCGATCCTCCCGTCTACAAGCTATACACACAAACGATTAAAATTATTCAACTTATTAAACACGAAAATACCGCAAATAAATCAACCAACTCAAGAAACACTCGATCTAGATCTACCAGAGATCATACGGCCTACAATCATGCAAACACATCAAATAACTCAATCGCTTAGATAAGCTTACGGTCCTGCACTCACCTTTAGCCACGCACGGAAATTCCCAAAACTTCCCGGAATGAATAAACTTCAATTCCCAAAACGCGTGCCTAACAAATAAAACAAAACGAAACTTTAAACACAAGAAACGAACACGGGAAACGGCCAGAACGACCAGATCGATCGATCCTGGCCAGGATCGATCGATCCCACCAAGCGCGGAACACCAGATCGATCGATCCTGGCCTGGATCGATCGATCCTGCCCAGATCGATCGATCTCGCCTGGATCGATCGATCCTGGCCGGCCGTGAGATAACCAGATCGACCAACCACCCTCCAGATCGATCGATCCTGGCCCAGATCAATCGATCTGGCCCTGGATCGATCGTTCCTAGTGCAAAACACCAACACCGCCTTGCACCACTCACGCCAACTTGGCCACGCGATCGAACTCCAACTCCTCAACCACAAACCACCAACAAGGAGACACGATCACGCACTCACCGCAACCAACAACGCTCACAACTCGAGGTCACAAACCCCGCCACACCAACACGAAACCAACACCGACAACCTTAACAACCGGCTCCGTTGCCACCACGCTCAAACCGAGCCTCCCAACGTCACCACCGTGACTTCACACCCTCTGCTCCTCACACTAAACCATCATGAACAACATGATAAAACAGAGGAAGGAACAGAACCTTACCCTATCTAATGGTGAGGAGACAAGGATGCGAAGGAGCTCCGAAGCTTCACCGACACGGCAACCTCCGCTTCCTTCTCTTCTAGCCTCTCACGCCCAGCTCAGCCACCAAAACTACCTACTCTCCACGCCTCATACAGCCTTAGAGACTCACCCACTCTTGCTCTTCACGCCCACACACAGCCATAAGACTTCCCTTCACTAGCTCACCACACCCACACCAACACAAGCCCACCCTCTTCTTTGATTCAAGACAACCAAGCCTCTCACTCTCTCTGAAAACCACTCAACACTTCCTCCTTTTTCCTCAGCCAAACCTCTCTCTTCCCTCTTGGATGTAGGTGTCGGCAAGGAGCAATTAATGGAGAAGAGTGGAGCTGCTCTAACAAAAGAAGGTGGAGGCTGCTTTGTAGGGGATAGGTGTGGAAAAATAGGAGCATAGGTGGGGAACTCTACAAAGCTAGGGGAGGCTGCAGGTGGAGAGGGATGGTGGAAAGGCTGGTGAAAATCTGAAATAAATCAGATTAAAACTTAATTATGGTTTGGGTCCTTGAACTTTCCAAAAGTTCACGAACGGACCCCAAACTTCTCAATCGATCCCGCACACCCCTACGGGAAAAATGCGGCGTAACCTTTAAGTCACTCCAAAATCTCCCGGAAATATTTTCCAGAGATTCTCCGCATAAATCCTGGATGCAATTCCGAAATTCCTCTTTTTCGGAACACGGGCGCTATTTTAGGATTTGGGTCCCTGAATTCCCGAAAAATTCACAAACTGACCCCAAACTCCTAAATTAGCTCCGAACACCCCCTTACGGGAAAAATGCGTGTAACTTCCAAATTACCCCAGAAATTCCCGGAATTAATTTTCCCAGAAAAAATCTACGCATAAATCCCGGTTTTAATTTCCGAAATCTCCATTTTCGGAACACGGGCGTTACACCTCCCATGACGGTTGTGCTGGTCCATAGTCCACACACAACCTTTTGGCATCAATAAAGACATAATTTCGTTAAGTGATGATGATCACATGTATTCATTGAATTTGAAACATGGCAAGATAATTTAATTGTTTATGGTACATCAAGTCATTTTAGCCATTACATAATTCATAACTCCTTTTGGATATTTGAAAATCCTTTCTTTCCTCTCAACATAAAAAGAGTTTTCTATGGCTTTAATTTTTTTTCCACAAGATCTTTAAGAGGATCCAACTCTTCCTTATCAACCAATTGGTACTCCTGCATGTGTTCGTATACAAAATTTTCCATCAACTATTAGAACATTGCCAAGAACTCAACATGATCCAGAGAATGGTTCATCAACTCACAGATATGAAGAGAATAAAATGCTTGAAGCAAGTGTTAAGATGATCAGCTTCTTCCTCGAGTTCCACAACCTTCTGAATGGAAGAGCGATAGATGTGTGCATATACCCGAAACAACCTTTTCAAGATCCTCTTCACCAAATCCTCAAAGTTTGGTGGGAATGGTGCACCTTAATAGGGAAGAAAAATAAACAAGTTAAAATAAACTTGAAGATTTTTAAACTACATATTAATAAACTTCACAATAGATACCAGGTTTTTGCGGAAAGATGGTTTCATCATCGATCTGAGCTTCAATCCAATTCATGAGATACTCAGTGTATTTCGGAGCTGAAACCACTATAGGCTTCTCTATAGTAATTCCATCTTTCCATCTATACTCATATCTGTAACAGAGAAAGAACGATCAAGAATGAAGAATATTGTAATTACCTTGATCCAGCATTCATGATTGGGCAAGTAGCGGGGGTGCAGAACTCTTCCAGAGTAGCATAAAAAATGTTTATTTGGTTATAGAAATGTACAGCTAAAAAAAAAAAAAAAACACATACAAAATCAAATTAAGAATCAAGTTTGAATGGAGTAATTAGGGATTATAATGATTGTGTCTTAACTGTTGATGGCCAACCACTCGTTCATGTCTTCACCATAAGGTAGTCGCACGGCCTCTTTGAGATTGCCACTCTCTATAGTTGCGGTGAGGAGCTCTTCAAGCTGATGAGAACCCTAACTTTAATTACAGAGCCATAATTTAATCTAGACTAACCTTGCTCCTAAATGAAGAGGTCTTCCTCTTCTTTGCTCGAAATTTTGTCTGATCATTACTATAAGATAGCAAATATGATCCATCATGTTAGAACATAGACACTGGATTTATAGTTTATGCTTCTCTTTTTAAATCTAAACTGTTTAAAAATGTGAGAATCTAGTTTATGGCTTAAATCTGTCTGATTTGATTTAGAGCAGGATTTTGACTTTATTCCAACAACAAGCAACACAAACTCAAGGCCAAGCATGATGAAACATGGGCCTAAAGCCCCCAAATTTTAAAGACAAAATTTAGTATATAAATAGGCCCAAATTTTTTAAAAAAATTTAAAATTAAAAAGTTCCTCCAAATTATTATTTTTCTTAGAACCCTCTAAATCTCAGAATCGGCCCTTCACAAAATGTAAACTTGAGGCTTTAAACACATACCAAGTTTTACGAATACAAAAAATAAGAGCATTAATGAAAAAGAAATGTATATAAAATTTCGAAGATACCTGCTGTTTAAAACCAATAAACTCATGTCTAGAGAGAGAGTGATGCGGATGAAGAATTTTGGGGAAATAATCTGAAAAAGTAAGCTCAACATAAAATCAAAGAAGCAATTAAGATCATTAAACTAAATGAAGAAGCAACATCTTGATTATAAGTATGTATAGTATATACAATACAAGAACTTGAATAAAACGGAGATTCAAGGACCAGACAATTAAGTAAGCAAGTAAGCTTATATTTCTCGTTCACTTTCTCTCTTACTTGAGGGCTAAGCCAACGATCATCACATAACTTAGAATTTCTAATTATTTCATTCTCATAACATTTTTCTTTTCTTTTTTTGTGACATTGGGTTATAATGTTTATATGTATTTTAGCTACTATATCATAATTAATACTTGGTGCCAAAATAAAATCATAACTAATACTCAATCCAAACTACTATATCACAAATACTTAACCCAACATTAGTCAGATAAGAATGCATCACTTTTATGAAATTACTCAAATCATACAAAATCCTATACTTGATATTAATGCTCCTGAGTAAAAATTTCTCATAATTTTTAGCAAAAAAATATCTGTCTTATAATTTCAAACTTAGTATAAACAATAAAATTGAGAAAATAATGTACAATTTATATATATATATATATATATATATATATATATTAAAATCATTACCTCAAGATTTTCTGATTGTTGGGTGCTAATGATCCAAATACTTCTTCATGTATCTAGTTTGTTGGATTCTCAGATGCATACTAACATACATATATATAACACACATACACATACACATTACCAACTCATAATAATATGAGTATTTAGACAGTTCATGTATGGTATAAAAATAAAGAAATAGCCAGCTCACAAAAAGGTTACTATATCATCAATGGCTGTTCTTCTTTGGAAAAAAAATGTTCTATACAAAAGATAATGTTCCACTTTGTTTCACTTGTTTCCTTATAATGATTTTTTGTTTCAATAAAAAAATAAGCTGGACAACTGTAATATACTTAAATTTATATAAAAAGACTAATTAATATAAATTTATTTTGAATAACTAATTTATAGAAAATATGAAATTAAAGAAATTGAGGAAATAAGTTATATATTAACATATTTATAAGATTTGTTGTTTCTATGCTAGTCATTACCTAAATATTTAGAGCCTATTTTAAAATTTTCCATATATACAATATTTAGAGATATATCACTTTAGATATTTTTGAAATAAACAACATGTAAGAGCACTTCCATCGGTTCTACTTTTACCGATTGTGAGTTTCTCAAAAATTGAAAAAATAATATATTATTTGTATTAATTATATTTTAATTTGTTTTTAATAAGTGAGCCACTAAATCCATGACATGTGTAACTTTTTCTTGAGAAACGTCTCTCCATTCAGAAACGTATCTGCCTCTTTTACCTTCTTTTTCTCTTTTTTATTAATATTTTAATCATGGCAACAGACAATAATTTTTTTGATAATGTGGTAATGTTTCTTTTTGAGTTAGTTGTCTCTCTTCCAAATAAAACTATGGAAAAAAATATCCTTATCACAATTTTATCGGGGTTCGTAGTTTGTTAAGAATCAAAGTATTTAGAGACAAATCATCTCTAATTTTAACGGAGTAAATATTTTATTAAAATATTAAAAATATTATATTATGTCACATATATGGATTCACATCTAAGACCATTTTTAGCAAGTGTCTGTAACTGGATATCTCAATAATAATAAATTAATAGGAGAGAAGGAGAGATAAAAGGAGAAACCAATAACTCCCATAAAGAGTTTCTAACCACTTGTCATCGCTTTATTAGCTTACTGTACTTTTATAATTTAAATTTTAGTTAGATTATAAAATTATGTTAGAAATATTATTATTATATTTTTAAGAAACTCATAAAAGTAAATCATTGATGTGGATGCTGTAAGTTATTATTTAGCATGATATATAATAAGTTACAGTTATATTGAGAGAAAAGAGTATGAGAGAGAATTAATTAATGGTTTATTTGTTACCATTTTACAACACAATCCAAGTATTATATATTGGTTAAAAGTTATTTCTCTGATTTGTTTAGTTTGTGAAAAGGTAACCTTTTTTCTGGATAAAAAAATAGGGTCAATTTAATTTATAGCATCAGAGGATCAGATAATTTATTTTTTGGCATTGATTTTTTTTTAACTAGTTCTCTCACATAAAAAGTAATTTTCGGACGAAAATGCCCTTCTCACAATTTTAACGAGTAAGTATTTATTTACCTATCAAAAATATTTAGATTGTTATCGACAATAATTGTAACAGTAATTATTTTGTTAACATGATAAAAAAATATTATATCATCTAACATATATGGATTAACATCTAAGTTATTATCTATCGTGATATAAAATATATTAATGGATAAATTTTTATTGATAATGTATATATTAACATAATATATATTATGATACACTGATAAACATAGTTACCATGATAACATATAAATTATCGATACAATTTTTATCTATAATTCATCAGATTAATACATTAATATGTGCAGAATATATTTTATATCATGATAAAAAAATATTTTAGATGTTAATCCCTATATGTTAGATGATATAATGTTTTTTACCATGTTAAAAACATAATTTTCGTGGATGTTACAACCGATAACAGTTCAAAAATTTTGATAGGTAAATAAATATTTAACCGCTAATTTTGTATAGGGTTATAATTTAAATTTCCATTAGCTACAACACTATGAACAGTACCATAGGTGAGAGAACTAATTAAATGTTCCTCTAATGCTATACTTTATAACTACCCTAAAAATAAGCTTACATCTTACAAAAAAGAGAGGTAAATTTCACTTATTTTTAATATAGAAATTAATATAACATGAATTAATTATATAGTGTTACAAAGTTTTCATTTCATTTGAAGATTATTATTTTTTGATATTTTATTTATTTATTTTTCTAAATAAAGAAGATAAGTTATTTTTGGTATTTTTTAAATTTTTTAACTTTTATTGATTTTTAAGGCTTTTATAAACTGATAAGAATACCATAAGAAGAGCTTTGGGTTCATCAAGTCTCTCTCGGTCTGTGGGCCCTCACACTTTCTCTCGATCTGTGGGTCCTCACGCCCTCTCTCGGTCTGTGGGCTCCACCATTGTCTGACAGCTGGTGCGCTATCTCGGAACGCTCAAAAGACTTGTTTATTGTCCCTACAAATCACCACATGATCTTTTTCCGTATTTTGGTTTCACTCACACGGTACCAATAATTACTTTCTGATAGGTCACCCGTCCTATACCTACTTCAGTCCAAGCACGCTTAACTATGGAGTTCAGTCAGGACAAGCTACAGAAAATATAAGTGCATTTTAGTGACATAGGTAGCCAAATCAAATCTCTTAAGTCTCTCTTTATACCACAATATACCAGAAAGCAGGATGTTACACTCTAATTCCACAATCTCGTTTTTGTTGTAATGATAAAAAAGAAAAAGCTAAGAGAACTCATACTTCTTTTTGTTTTTTGTTTTTGTACGGCTATTAGACTCATACTTACGGATGGATCTGACGGAATATAGAGGAGAGGCATTTACCAATAAAATATTTTTATAACACATACTTAATGTAAACTGTACTGGTTTAGTGATACAAATTTTACCGACGGCAATATAAAATTTGTATCATGTCGTCGACAAATCAGATTCGAAGTATGTTATATCTTCTATGCATAATTTTATATCTGTCATTATCGTAATGAAAACTTTGTAATTTGTGGGTGGGATAATTGTAATACCTTAATTTCATTTACGAATGAGACCCTTCACTTCTTGGACATGTTCATTCTTTTTTGTCCTTAAAAATCAAATTTGAAGTCTTTTATATATTTTTGAATATATTTTTAGATTCGTCATTATTCACGCCGTCAAATATAATAGTTTTGATTCATAATAAAAATGTTGTACTTTGTGAATGGGGTGATTGTAATAATTGGATTTTTTTTTGCCAAAGAGATAATTTACTTCTTATACCTATCTGATCTTCTATCCTTCAAAATCAGATTTGAAGTCTGTTATATATTTTTAAGTATAATTTTAGATTCGCCATTATTCTCATTGTCGAATATAATTGTTTTGATGTGTAACGACAATGTTGCAATTTATGTGGGGGATGATTTTCATACCTGGATTTCCTTTTGCAAATGAGATCATTCACTTCTTAGACCTATCCGACCTGATGTCCTTCATAATCATATTTGAAATTTGTTATATCTTTTACGTATAATTTTAGATTCGTCATTATTAACACGGTTGAAGACAATGATTTTTATTTGTAACTAAAATGATGTAATTTGTGAGTGTGATGATTGTAGTACATTGATATCCTTATATGAATAATGATCCTACACTTCTTAGACCTATCCAATCTTTTGTCCTCCAAAATCAGAATTGATGTATGTTATATTTTTTAAAAAGAGAAAATCCCATAAAAATTTTTTAAAGTGGCACACACTTCTATTTTAAACTTTCAAAGTATTACACTTTCACTTTAAATCTTCAAAGTGAAACTATTTCCAGTTTAAACCTTCAAAGTGGCGTTTTGTTTTGCGCCGACATTTCCGATCCCGGAAAAATTAACTCCAATGATTTTTTAACCACATGCCTATTTAAACTAAGCGATTTTTACATTAAAATTAAAGATTTGGTGTTTTTTTTTTAATTTAATTTAAATTTCAAAATCTCTTAATTTAAAAGATTGCAAATCAATTTTTTTAATTTAAAAAACTTTAGAATTGATTTTTCCGTTAATAGAGTCAACTTTTGCGGGATCGAAAATGTCGGCGCGAAATAAAACCTCACTTTGAAGGTTTAAACTGGAAAAAAAATTCACTTTGAAGGTTTAAACTGGAAAAAATATCACTTTGGAGGTTTAAAATGGAAATGTAATATTTTGAAAGTTTAAAGTAGAAGTGTGTGCCACTTTGGAGGTTTGTTGTGAGATTTTCCCTTTTTTAAAGTATAATTTTAGATCTATATTCGCATTGTCAAAAATAATGTGTTTCATTCACATAAATGGATAGAATAATTGAAATTTCTGAATTTCTTTTTGTTAATGATATTCTTCATTTTTCACGCTTATCTTGTTATATTTATCGGTTTTCTATAATTCAAAATTTGGTTCTTTATACTACTACATCTTAGTAGATCATACTTTGTAAAACAATTACTTTTAGAGTGGTATTACCATATCTCTAATTTGGACCCTATAGTTCTTAGAACTTGACTTTCACGTGTCGGAAAATCTATGAAACAAATAAAAGATAACAAGTCGCAAAGAGAAAAAACATCTGTAATTACCAAACTACCCTTAAACTTTTGCGTTTTTAGAGGTCTCTTGCAATACGAAGGATTTGTTTTACCTAAAATATGGACTATCGATTTTTACGGTAAAATTTGAGTCTTATCGATTTTTACGGTAAAATTTGAGTCTTTTTGTGCTTATGAAATGGATTTGGTTAGATCGATGGTGATGATCGAATTTTCATATTTTACAGAGTTCTCTCTTCTTTTTGTGCATTTTTAGATTGGATTTCGTCCTTAGTTTTGTCCATCGACGAAATCTGAAATGATCTAAAATCAATAAAATTCTAGCCAAATTTTGATAGTAGAAGCAAGCACGATATATACATGCATTTAACCATCTTCCAAATCAATAACCACATTCCACAGCAGATTGTATTGGGCTTACATTTACGAAATCATAATGATCCTTTGGAATCTCTAAATAAATGCAAGATAAAATTGAGTTTTTAATAATGTTTCTTGGCATGTAAGTTATTGCAAAGATTGAATTCGGGTTTATAATTTGCTTCTTTCTTTACATACAAGATTTGCAACTATACAATATATGCATCAAGGTAAGTCTCATATCTATATATGCTTCTGTCACCATCAACTTCTCCAAACTTGTTTTAAAGATATATCATAAGTCACACTCAAGTGAAAGAAACTGAGATCAGAGGAACATTTATTTCATAACAAAAGAAAAAGAATAATACCATTTAATTTTGAGTGATTTTTGGACTGTTATAGAATATACATTCTCTTGGATGTAATATAGTTCACTAATTTTGCGATTTACAATGAGAAACTTATTGTATAGTCTAGAGAATATCCAAAGATTGAATGGCGAGTTTGGCCGCAATAGAGGAAATGTTCTCCTTAATGAGTCCCATTGAGAGTTCTAACCTCTCTATTGTATCTTTCGTATCCATTGCCTTTAATTTCTCTTGTTGTAATCTTGATAGTTCCGATTTCGTCGATCCTGCGGACAATAAAACCCGAAAATCGTGAGGAGTTTTTCGCTATTAACTCCCACAGTATTCAGCAAACTTGACTTGGAAACTTTATGGCTTAATTTTGATTTAACACTAGTTTCAAACTGAAAAAAAGCTTCTTGAAATGGTGTGAAAGT
Source organism: Barbarea vulgaris (assembly GCA_963667165.1). Lineage (NCBI taxonomy): Eukaryota > Viridiplantae > Streptophyta > Magnoliopsida > Brassicales > Brassicaceae > Barbarea > Barbarea vulgaris. The sequence continues at coordinate 8,337,179 of OY763889.1, read as the reverse complement.
ACCAGAAACCGGTTGAAATGCAGCGAAGGATAGACGCTCTTGGAGAGAAGGAAAGAATAATTCGTCACATTCTCCCGATGGCTCATCTTCAGCCCAGCTGAGAGAGTTGAAGAGACGAGTTTGTAGCGGCGAGTCTTCTGGAGCCTGTTGCAAAAGGAGATAATCCAACACTTCATAGAAAAACATCTTTACACTACATACAACTTATGTAAAGATAAAAGTTAAATAAAGAAGAATAATGAAAAGTGAAAAAGACAACAAGGAGAGAAAGAAAGATTTTGTTACCTTAAGTTTGATCTCCAAGCTGTTTAGATTCTTAATAGAATCCTTCAGCTGGGAGATTTTTGAAGTTATTTCATTGCTTCTCGCATAATTCACACGATCTTGTATTGGCCTGACCTCTCCAGACAAATAAGGATCTGCCTGAGACAACATATTGTCAATAAATCAACTTTGGATAGATGAACAAAAGCTAAGCTGGAGTAACAACATTTGCGGTTAATAAACAGTTTTGGCCAAAGATTAAGGAACAGAGTAGGTCATGGTCTAGTTCAAGTCCACAAGCCAATGTATTACGATTTGATCCTTACATATGTTTAACCAAAGATTATAAAACGCTTACTTTATATCCACAATCTTACCCCTAAAAACCGCGAAATCTAGTTCTGAGTTTTGGCCAAAGAGAAGAAAAAGTGTAGCTCGAAATCTAGTTATAGTCCAAAAGCAAATGTATCTAATGTTTGTGTTTAACCAAAGATTACAAACGCGTACTTTATAACGGCAATCTTACCCCTAAAAACCGCGAAATCTTCACGCGGCCAGCGCCTCTTATGGAGATAAGTGCACCAATGTCTAATCTCTCAACCTGAAAATGTGTTGTGAGCTTTAAAACTCTTAAGACAATTCACTGACTCATTTTAACAACAACAACAACAATTGGAGTAATGCTTACGTTTTCAATGAGTACCAAGCAGCCGTATCGAGCAGCAAAGGAAGCTTCTGTTGCAGTCTCACTAATGGAAATAGGATCCAGAACGAAATGAACAAACATATTCTTCTTTCGTTTCATTGACTGAATCAAAAAAAAAAAAAAAAAGCCAAAACATTTTTACAAAAATGCTTTTATCAAAACCATAGAAATAAATAATATTAGATTTATATTTTACCTCTTCAAGTAAAGCTAAGTACCTTGCTTCATACAAATGTAACGTTTTACTCTCTGTTGGTACAAGAACCTGTGTAAGACGCCATGAACGAACGTTTTACATTTTCAAGAACTTTCAAACTAAAAAATCTGGTAATGAAATTAGCTAACCTCGCTCATGCTGAAGGGAAGAAGTGGAAGATGGAGTGATCTAGCGACAATTTTCGAACGGCGTGTGCGAAGATTGCAACCTCCGGAAAATGAAGTCGCCGGGATTCGAATTCGGCTGAGATTTTCAGTAGGGAAGAAAGTGGAATAGAGATTCGAGGAGATTAGTGTTGAAGTCATCGGGAAAACGTGAATTCGAAGTATTGTTTCTCAGGCCAAAGCTCAGCCGTAAGATACAAATGGTGAAGAAGAAGAAGATAGGTTGTGGGGCCTACTTAAATCGGAACTTTAATTTATCGGAGATTCAGGTTTATAATTGAAAATGCATCCGGTTTGATTGAAACAGAAATGATACCAATAAGAATAAGAATACCATTTATGGGTTTAGGACCAACTCGTTAGGACTATTACTTAAAAGTTTTTTATCCAAAATCTATTCATGTATAATAGTCTGATTGGTTACAGAAGCGGTAGAAATTGTTAAATTTTTTCTCTATTATTTTTGAATGATTATTGATAGATTATTACATGCTAATAGTATTAATACATTAAAAATTACTTGATCATTAGACATAATTTTATTATTTATTTTGAATAAAAATAATAAATTATATTGAATAATAAACAATAAATTGTTTTGAATAATTTTATTCTTGTTAAGTGTACTTTTTCGTTTATTTTTTGTATGTAGAATTTATCGTTTATTGTTCAACATAAATTTATTAACTGGCTGTTATTTATTATTTATTTTAAATTATTTAACTAGTTATCCATTGTCACCACTAATTATTTATTTAATTTAATTAGTTGAATTATTTATTTTTAAATAGTACAATTTATTTTAGATTCAAATTAATTAACAAAACAAAAAGCTCATTTAAAAATATTTGTTACGTAACTATTAGATTTTCTACAGCTTAAAAAGTCTTATTTTGAGATTTTTAAAAATTAAACTAGGAAGAGCAGTTAGACTACTAACGCTTTAAAACAAAGAATTTGTTTTAAGTGTGATTGGTTGAAAAATGACTTTTAAGAGTTTTAAATTGTCTAAAGTCCTCAATGTGTGCAACCAATCAGCCCCTTAATTTAGCAGATATGATTTATGTTCAAAATTTTACTAGACGTTAGTTGGGTGGATAGAAAATGCTTAATGCCGAATAAAATAATGGAGATTATAATGGAGGATTCGTTTTGAAAACTTTTTGATATCCTCTATAACATTTGCGGAGTATATTATGGATCGCAATCTCAATAATAAATTTAAATGTCTCAGTTTAATTCATATCATTCTCTGTTCTTCGCCAACCAGTTTGCTTTTTAATGTGTATATATTTATTCTAGAGAGTTAACAAATTTATTCTATAGTTAGATCATCTAGACAACTTAGCATAACTTCCCTTATCATTAGAAGAAACAGTAATCCAATAGATGACAGAATCCGAACAAGCTCTGCTCCAATCATCGGAGACGGCGACGGGACAAGAGATACAGCTGAGGTTACGTCGAATTCATAAATACATTTTTAACAAATAATAATTTACAATCTTCTATATTTCTTTATTACTATATACTTTAAACTAAATAAATAACACAATTAACTACTTACACAACTAAAAATAAATACAATACTTAAATGAATACCATAATCATATTTGACATTAACTGATAGATTAATTATGAATATTTTATACAAACAACATATTTTACAATAATTTATATAAGATAATTACATTATTATTCTTAGCCATTAAAATAAATTCGAACGGTGAAATTAGAGTTCAATTAAAACTAGAGATAAATTGTAAATTAAATTAAAAACTAGAGTTAAATGTAAAAACAAAACATCGATTATGAATGTAGAAAACTTGAGTTAAAGTAAAACTAGAATTTGTTCAACAAGTCGATATTCAATCGATTATACTAACAAGACAAAACGCTAAAGAAGATGGATGACTTAATTGAAAGAATCATTATCTTTGATTGATAGTGAAGAATTTGTTGAATGATCTGTAATTTCTGTGAAGTATCTATGTTTTCTCTGTAAAAGTTGTTGATCCATTTACATGCAAAGCCAATCAATCACAAAATTAACAAAAAAAAAAAAAAAGTTGACGATATAGTAGAAAGACCTGTTCGAGCTTATTAAGATGAAACAATAGTTGTTGTGATCAGAAAACGAAGTAGAAGAAAGTCGAATTATCTTCTTCATTGGGAGAAGATAAACATAATCGCTCAACGGAACATAATCTTTTTGTTATTCATGTTGGAAATATTCTATATAATAGGATAATCACAGCAAATGTAGATTATTATTTTTATTATGATAGTCAATTTTTAATTCAATATACACACAGCTCTAAATTTTTCTGAGATTTCAATATGATGAAAAAAAAAAACACAGTTCTAAATGATAATTATAATATTTATTTTATTCTCTGTCCAACTTATGAATCCAAAAAAATAAAAAAATAAAAAACAACTTCAACCAAATTACAAACCTACTTACTTTACAAATAAGTAAAAGCAACATATGTAACAAATTTAATTTCAAATTTAACATTTTAATCAAAATTTCTGATCCAATAAATAGAAATAAATTTCCCACGGTACACACCGTGGGTTAGATCCTAGTAATTACATATAATACTAACCAATAATGCGTAAACTTTTGAGGTCTAATGGAAAATTGAGGCTTGGAATGGTTGTTGCAGATAAGATACACTAACCATCAGCAGATTTTGTGTTTTTTTTTTGTCTGCACCATGGACTATAACTTATAAATAGTAAAAATAAAAGTCTAATCCGCAATAGTTGTATCTGTCCTATATGCTGTAAAAGAATAGTTATAATATCATTTTCTTCCCTAAGATTTCTTAGTTGCTACTGGTGGTAGGTTTAACATAAACTCATCATTTTATTTTATTTTTTCTTTTGTCATTTTCTCTAAAAAAATACAGATCTTACAAATACTAACCCATTCCAAATATAAAAATCCAAAAAAAAAATATCTTAATAATTTCGTGTTTAAGACAATCACTTGAAATCGTGCCGGTTTCCAGCCATCGAGCATTTAACCACGCCTAAACGGCCGCGACAGCCACATTTTTTACGTGGGATAGGATAGAAGCTAATAAACTTATATTTCGAAACGAAAACAAGTGGGGAGGGGATTCAAGTCTTCTCTCTCTAATATCCTTCAAAGAGAGAGGACTATGTTTTGTGTTTTTTGTTTGCTTTGTTTATAGTCCCGATTCAATTTGAAGATCTATTCCGACTATGCTCGGATCTCTGTTCCGACTATGTTTGGAGTTTTTTTTTGTTGTCTATTTCCTCTTTCCTTTTGCAGTGGTAGTCGATTCTTTCAGGGACTAACCGATAATCCGTACAAAAACACCATGACCCATCCTTCTTCTTTAGTAACAGGACTGGCAATGAAAATGGGCGGGAACTCGGCCTTAATATGACCGAGTACATCATCTCCTCAACATGTTCCTCTGTCTAATCCTTTTGGTAGTACACATATATATAAGGAAGGACTTTAACGGGATTAGTACCTTCTTTCAACGTTATGTGATGATCGATGCTCCGGTGAGGTGTTAGTTGTGTTGGCGTGTCGAACATCTCACTGAATTTATCGATGAGGACCATAAAGTCGTTTGGAATTTGCTTCTTGGTACTGGATTTTGTGGCCATCGATATAGCAATTAAGATTTGGCCTTGGCGGGCCTCTTTTGCCAATTCATGTGGGTCCGCTAATGTAATGGGCGAGTATTTAAGACTATTTAAAGTGATGGTTGAGCTGCCCATTGAAACTGCATTGTTTGGGCTTTCCAATGACAGAGGGTTGGACCCAAAGTCTCTAACCACTTGATACCTAGAATAAGGTCCAAACCAACAAGAGGGAGAGCGTAGAGGGTTACCGCAAAAATCATGCCTCCCATCACAATTGGAACATCGTCGTACTTGCCAGTGCATCAAATGGCAATCCATTGGCTACCTTGACAATAAAAGGCTTGGTAGGCGTTATGGTGAAATTAGAGATATCAAAATGGGCCTAAGCTCGCAGGCCACGTCCAACCTGGTCCATTGTGGGACAGGTATAGACATAAAAATTTAGACCCATTAAGAAGTGGGCTTTGTTGGCCAGCCATAATGGTCTGTGCGTATAGCGGATTTAATCCGCAGGTTAGTGGGTTGGCCCGCAGACTACTAATTTTTAATAAAAATAAATAAATTATACATAAAATAATATTTTTACATAGTTTGTAAAGTATAATATGTGATAATGCAAAAAAAAAATTAATATATAAAATTTATAACATTTACAAAAATAGTATATTAAAAGTTTATTTTTATTTAAATATTTCCACTACTTAATTATTTAAAAAATATAAATATTAGATTTGCGGGCCAGTCTGCTAATCCGGTGGACATACTGGGGCGGGCTTGGACATAGCTACACAGTCTGTAGTTGCAGTCCCAAAAAATAAAATATACCGTGGACGGGCCTAGGGGTGTCAAAATGGGTAATGGGTAATGGTTTTTATCCAATCCATCTCAACCCACCAACCCTAATAGGTTGAAAATTTTGACCTTCATGGGTTAATGGGTCAAATGAGTTAATGGGTAAATGGTTAAATGGGTTGAATGGGTTGGGTTGTGATGAGTTAATGAGTTACCCATTTAACCATTAATTTTAACCATTTAGAAACCATTTAAATAAGTTAACCAATTTTCAATCTAATTTAATTCAATTGAACTAAACCAATTTTAACCATCTCTCAATTTTTCCACCAAAAATACAAATCAATAATTTTCCCACCAAAAATGCAAATCAATAATTTTCCCGCCAAATGAAAATATGAAATTTTCCCGCCAAAAACGGATCCGTAATTTTCCCGCCAAAAACGGATCCGTAATTTTCCCGCCAAAAAACGGATCCGTAATTTTCCCGCCAAAAAACGGATCCGTAATTTTCCCGCCAAAAAACGGAACTGTAATTTTCCCGCCAAAAAATGGATCCGTAATTTTCCCGCCAAAAAATGGATCCGTAGTTTTCCCGCCAAAAATGGATCCGTAATTTTTCCGCCAAAAACGGATCCGTAATTTTCCCGCAAAAAACGGATCCATAATTTTCCCGCAAAAAATGGATCCGCAATTTTCCCGCCAAAAATGGATCCGTAATTTTCCCATTATGGTAGTGATGATGATGATGGTAGTGATGATGTTGATGGTGATGATGATAATGATGATGGTGATGATGATGATGATGATGATGACGATGATGATGATGATGATGATGGTAGTGATGGTGATGATGATAATGATGATGGTGATGATGATAATGATGATGGTGATGATGATGATGATGATGATGATGATGATGACGACGATGATGATGATGATGGTAGTGATGATGTTGATGGTGATGATGATAATGATGATGGTGATGATGATGATGATGAAGGTGATGATGATGATGATGATGAAGATGATGATGATGATGATTGTAACATCCGTATTTCTGAAACGGGAAGTGAATCTATTTTCGGATTAAGGAGCTGATTATTTTCTCAGATTGTATTTGAACAAATAATGATCTGAGGTGTTAAAATGGAGAATCGGAAAGTTTGGGGTCGTTTCTGTTAACTCAGAAAGTTGTGGTGGATTTAATTGTTACAATTAGAAGTTATGGGGCTGTTTTCAAGGAGCAAAAAGTCAAAGGACTTAGCTGCAATTTTTGAGTAGGTGGGACCCACCTATTCATTTAAAAAAAAAATGTGTCGGCCATCTCCTTCTCTTCTTGTTTTCTTCTTCTTCTTTTCTTCTCCATTACGCGCAAAAGAATGATAAAAAAAAAAAAAGTGATAGTGGAGTAAAAAGAAAACGTTAAAGGAAGCTGAGATCAAGGGGGAAGAGTAGGCTGAGGTTTGAGTTGGAAGTGGTGTTGGCGAGAGGAAGAGAAGGAGAGAGGAGAAGAACCATCGTTGTGTGTTGGTCGCGTAGCTCCGTGCCGTTGTTGTGTGCCGTGAGCGAGAAGTCGATTCCATCACTCTCGTTCTTCATCACGGTAAGGGCTTTTCCTTCTTTACTTTTCATGGTTATCATGAGATGATGAACCTGTGTTGTCATCAAGTCTCGTTGATGGTGTGGTGGTGTGATTGGTGGCGGCGTGATGGAGTTGAAGGTGTGGTGGTGTAAACGGCGGCGTGGTGGTGGAGTTCGTTGGTCTCATGGTGGCAACGCATCGGAGCTTGACGTGTTGAGGTTCGGTGATGGTGCAATCAGTTTCCGTTGTTGATGAACATGGAGTCGTTGTCGTGGGATGATCGGAGATGGTGGCGTCGAGTTTTTGGATTAGTTGTTGTTGAGTCTTGGTGATGTTGGTCGAGGGTGTTAATGGTTATGTTGGAGTGTGGTGTGTGTCGAACGTGAGGAGATGTTGGAAGTTGGCGGTGGAGGTGAATTTCTTTGGCGGCGTGAGGGATGGTCGTGAGGTTACAGTCTCATCTAAGAAGATGAAGTCGTTCGTGTGCTGTAGTTGTAGTTGTTGTGTTTGGTTTTAATTAGTGAATTATTAAGTTTTATTATTTTATTATTTTAGGTCTCGCGTTCGGGAAATTTATGGTGTATTCATCCCGGGGAGTTCTATAATTTTGCAGAATTTTGTCGTGAAAGTTTCTGCACTTGGCTAAGGTGAGTGCAGTACCGTGGTCGGACTGAACTTACGAGAGTCCTCGGCTTAATTTATGCGATATGAATTAATTTACGTTGTTGCGTGTTATAATTTTTTTATTTTTGGGGTTTTTGAGCTGTTATAAATTCCGGAAAAGATTGCTAAAATTAATGGCGTAATTAAATGGTTGTTTTGCTAAATTTTATTTAATTATGCCGGGATAATAATAATTTTTAATTAATTATTCATTTGCTGAATTTAAATAATTTTATTTGGAGTATAAATGAATTATTTATTTGCTGAAAATAATTATTTATCGCTAATAATTATTGCTGAAATTTCTGGTTTGATTTTTTTGAAGTTTGTTGCATTCTATTTGGTTAAACAAATAATAATTTTAATTAATTATTATTTTGCTGAATTTAAATAATTTCATTTGGAGTATAAATGAGTTATTTAATTGCTGAAAATAATTATTTATCTCTTATAATTATTGCCGAAATTTCTAGGTTAATTATTTTGTGTTGGTTGTGTTCAATTCCGAACATAAATTTATGCCAGAAATATTTTGTATTTTCTGTCCGTATTGACCTAGTAGACGGGTTAATCGCCTCCTCAGTATTTATTAAATACTGACTGCGTCTATTCGTAATGGCGCAGGTAAAGGAAAAGGAAAAGAGTCTTAGGTGGAGCTCGTGGGACTATGGCTGTGGGATGAGATGACATACGGGGATATTGCGTTATTATCTATTTTGTTATTTACAAATTTATGCATTGCTGTAACCGTTAGGTTGCTAGATATTGCGATGTGTTCTGTTGGTTATTATTTTATTGTTAAAGCTGATTTGGTTGTTGTTTAATTGAATGATCTATGCCGTTGGAGTTTAAATATTTATGGGAATATTATTAACTGTAAAAAAAAAAAAAATTGGGTTGGGTTATTTCAATTTGGTATCAGAGCGGAGTTGTTCCTAGGACTGTTAGATTTTCTGTTGTGTTGTGTAGTTGTTTGTTATGGGGTGTTGGGGTATGTCATCTTCCCAGCCGGTAAAGAGGTTCCACGGTAAGACTCTTTTTGTAGTAGTTTTACTAATTGTTGGAAAGATTAGTATTACGCTGACTTGCAGGTAGTTAATCCAAGGAGAGTTATTGTTACACCTCTCAGGGGTGGTGGCATAGGTGGCATAGCTGGCAAAGCAAGCAGAGCTGGCAGAGTTGAATCGGGATTACCACTATGAGTGTGGCACTGAGTGTGGTTGTGGAGCAGGTGGGAGTGAGCACCCTGATTGTGATGTTCAGGCTGTTTTTGTGGCTCGTAACGCTGTGCCAGTGCAGGGTGACTCCGCAAGGGGTAGATCAGAACCAATTAGGGATGTGTTGGGGTTTGTTGACCCAACTTTTGGAGCAGTTACCGGCTGTGGTATTGGCTCCGGCTCCCGATGTGCCACAGGGAGTTGCCGCTTTGTCAGGGAGTGTTGTTCCAGGATTTTGGAAGTTGTAGCAATGGAGTGTTGTAGGGGTGTTGTAGATCCTTGTTGGTGGATCTTGCCGTAGTAGTGCTGTAGATCCTTGCTGGTGGATCTAGCCGTAGGAGTGTTTCGGGTCTTTGCTGTAGGAGTGTTGTAGGACATTACTAGTGGATCTAGTTGTAGGACCGTTGTAGATCATTGCTAATTGATATTGCTGTAGGTTTTGCTGTAGGTCTTGTTGTAGGTAGTTCTGTTGGTGTTGCTGATGCGGGTAAAAGAGTTCTGATCGATGTCGCGATCAAGGACTAAGCTGTGCTGAGGAGATTGGTGGATTCCGTGTTACGGGTTTATTGTGGTGGTGCTGGAAGTTTAAGTCATGGAAGATGGCTGAGGAGTTACTGTTGCTGGGAGTTGTATGATCAAGTTGTGATCAAGGGATCGATGTAGCTGATGGGATCATTCGATCTAAGCTGGATCGTATGATCTAAGCTGGAACTTAAGCATTTTTGGTTTGGCTTTAGACCGATTGATCCATCGTGGATCGATCGATCCCAACTTCGCAAGGGTTCCGATGTGGCAAAATTGTGGTTGTTGGAAGTGAGACAGTTGAGCAAGTGGGAGTTAAGAACCCGTTGGTGGATATAAGAGTTGAGCTGTGTGTCTGGTGTTGGTGTAACGCATGAGTTGTTGGTGGAGCTGCACCAAAAGTTACACCCGACAAGGAGATCAACACCAATTAGGGGCGGTGCTGAGTTTGTTGGCTCAACTGTTGGAACGGTTATCTATTGGGGTACCGACTCCAGCTCATGTGGCACCACCAAGAGCTGATGGGTTGCTAGGATTAGGTTCTGGAAGAGTTCGGAAGTGTTCTTGAGTGTTCCAGAGTGTTTTTGGAGTGTTCAGAGAAAGTTTTGGGAGTGTGAACCATAAGTGGTTTAGTTCGGGGTTGCAAACCGGACGAGTTTATTTTTGGTAAAGATTAAAGCTGGTGAGCTGAGATGTTGTAGTGCACCGGGATGTGTAGTGAATAGGGAGTTTGAAGTTATCTCGTCCTTAAAAGCTATCGGAGTGCACTAATTCTTAATGTTGTTAGATCGAGCAAGATCTAATTTTTATTCGAGAATCATGGTCTAGGAAATAAATTGGAAGTTTTGAGACTTGCCAGGTTTTAGTTAACCTAGGAAAGTTTGCACAGTAGTGGTGAGATCAATCACAGTGGAGAAGGGTTGTGATTATAGGCTTGGGAATCAAGTGGGAGTTTTGCCAATGGTGTTAAGTATTTTTAATGGTGGGGGAGTACTCTAGATGCTTAAGTGGAGCGCGCTGAAAGTTTCCTAAAAAGGAAAGTTGCCTGAAAAGGAAAGTCACTCAATAATTGAGCTGAGCTTTTATTAACTTAACCGAAGTTGTTGCTGGGAGTAAGCTTGTTGTGCGAGTTAGCAGTGCTCTAAGTACTCAAAAGAAGAGATCGTGAATGATCTAGGCTGTTAAGCTTGCGGAACAAGTTGAGTTCTGGAAGCCTAAACCGAGCTGAATTTGAGGTTGTTGAGGTAGTTGGAGTTTGTGGCTGGTTGTGATCTGAGATAGCTTATCATTTCGAAAAGGCTAGTCTCGTTGTTGACGCTTTAAGCGAATGTGTGCAGCTGGAGATTCAGAAGAGGATGTTGAGATCCTTGTGAGCATGGGTCGTACCATGCGGTTGTGGGATGTGTCTGATAAGTTAGAACTTTTGGGAGAATGTTCTTTTCGTCCAAGAACTACCAAGGTATACTGGGTTCTATAAAGGTACTATCAGTGGGTAGGCATGAAGAGGATGTCGTCAGTTTGGTATAAGGTTGTGATACATGCCAAACTTGGGAGTGCGGAACATCATGTTCTAGTAGTTTGCTGGGAAGTTGTTTATTCCTGTGTGGAAATGAGATTTGAGCATGATAGTTTCGTGGAAGGTTTTGCTGAGGTTGTGTGTGCTGTTTTGGAGTGACCATTGGTTGGGTTACTTGAGTTTAGCAGAGTTCGCATACAACAATAGCTACCAGACTATTATCGGTATGGCGCCATTTAGGCTCTCTATGGTAGGCCATGCAGAACACTGTTGTTCTGGACTCAAGTAGGGGAGATGATTTTTCTGGGAGCCGATTTTGTGCAAAAGACTACGGAGAAGATCCGTATTGTCAAGCTGAATATGAAAGAAGCACGCAAGAGGCAGAAAAGCCAAGCTGATAAGCGTAGGAAGGAATTGGAGTTTGCAGTTGGGAATATGGTCTAAATGAAGATGACCATGCTGAGGGGTCCTAACGGGTCCATTACTGAGACTAAGCTGAGTCCGAGGTACATGATTCCGTTTAGGATTGTCGATCAAGTTGGGCTTGTTGATTATAGGTTGGAGTTATCGGATGTGATGCATGCAAGTCATAAAGTATTTCATGTGTTGCAGAAGAAAATGTCTGAATAAGGATGATCAGGTGATGGCTGAGATTCCATCTGATCTGTTGCTGAGTATGGTTGTAGAGGCGAGGCCTCTAGAGGTGTTAGAGAGCATGGTCAGGATGATCAGGAGGAAAAAGGTCCCAGAGATGAAAGTCTTGTAGGATTGCAATGGGGCTAAGGAGGAAACTTGGGAACCTGAAGCTAAGATAAAGCAGAAGTTTTCCAAGTGGTTTGGCAAGCTGGCGACTTAGTTGAAGTCCCAGTTGTTTTTGTTTAGCGGTGTTGATGTTCTTACTCTTGTTGTTTAAGCCGTTGTACTCGTTTTATTGTCGATGTTTCTAAATGATGTACTTTTTCATTACTATTCAATACTAAGACGGAGATTTTATTGAATATGTTTTGCATGATGTGCACATTGTGGTTGTTTATACTTGGTTTGGCTGTGGGGATCATGCCGTGTTGATCTTAATAATTGGTTTGGCTGATTAGGACACTGTCCTAATGCTGTTTGATGAGGTTCTGTCATACAGAACTCATTGATGTGTGGTGGTTACCGGTCGGGTTTCTGTGTGATTCCTGATGCTGTTTCGGTAAGCCACTTGAGATCTTAGGATCTTGATGGACTTAGCTGATCGGGTCACGCTGGACTCCGAGATGTTAGTCATTCTTACTGCGCTGAGCTGTCCGGAGATCCGGTAGGCGTATTTTTATTCAAACCAAGTGGGGTCAAGTGGTGTCAGATTCTGGGGGTATATGAACCGAGTATAGACAATGATGTGTTGTGCTGATAGTCGGGAGGCTATGATGTGTTGTGCTGATAGCTGAGAGGCTATGTTGTGTTATGCTGATAGCCGAAATGCTATGATGTGATGTGCTGATAGCCGAAAGGCTATGCTTTGTTGTGCTAATAGCCGAGAAGCTATGCTATGGTATACTGATAGCCCAAAGGCTATGTTGTGTTGTGTTATTAGCCGTGAAAGCTATGATGAGTCGTGCTGTTAACTGTGGAGTTGCAGTTAAGCCGTGTTGTTTGTTGTGGTCTATACTGAACCATGTCGTTGACATAGAATTTGTTGAGCCGTGTTGTGGCTGTGGAGTTATGTGAAGCTGAACTGCTAGTTGTGGAGTGTGATAAGCTGTTCATTGGGACAGTAGCCGAGATCATGTTGAGTGGAACATAACGATTAATCCTATTAGGATTGACCTACCCAAAGTTGTTGTTGGTTGTCGCTGATATTTTGGAGTATCATCAATGTAGTCGTGTAACCTTGAGAGGTTAGGTTGTTGGGAATTCGAGGGCTGGAATGGTTCTTAGTTGCTGGAAAAAAAAAAAAAGGAATATATGATTTCCTTGGAGGATGGATTCTTCATCACTCGCAAGATAGCTGGTTCTGTGAGTGAGGATTTGAATCTTGAGCTGAGAAATTTGGATGTGAACTAAGTGAGGTCGCTGGTAAGTTGACCAAGTGGGTCGTGTGGTGTCAGATTCCGAGGGTATTGAGCCGAGTATAGACAACCAGGTGGTGTTGATAGCCGAAAGGCAATGCTGTGGAGTGTTGTTGGTCGCATGACTGTGTCAGAAATAGCCATAAGGGCTATGTTGTGTGGTGTGTTTGGTCGGAATTATTAGATTCGAGGACGAATCTATATTAGTGGGGGAGAATTGTAACATCCGTATTTCTGAAACGGGAAGTGAATCTATTTTCGGATTAAGGAGCTGATTATTTTCTCAGATTGTATTTGAACAAATAATGATCTGAGGTGTTAAAATGGAGAATCGGAAAGTTTGGGGTCGTTTATGTTAACTCAGAAAGTTGTGGTGGATTTAATTGTTACAATTAGAAGTTATGGGGCTGTTTTCAAGGAGCAAAAAGTCAAAGGACTTAGCTGCAATTTTTGAGTAGGTGGGACCCACCTATTCATTAAAAAAAAAAATGTGTCGGCCATCTCCTTCTCTTCTTGTTTTCTTCTTCTTCTTTTCTTCTCCATTACGCGCAAAAGAATGATAAAAAAAAAAAGTGATAGTGGAGTAAAAAGAAAACGTTAAAGGAAGCTGAGATCAAGGGGGAAGAGTAGGCTGAGGTTTGAGTTGGAAGTGGTGTTGGCGAGAGGAAGAGAAGGAGAGAGGAGAAGAACCATCGTTGTGTGTTGGTCGCGTAGCTCCGTGCCGTTGTTGTGTGCCGTGAGCGAGAAGTCGATTCCATCACTCTCGTTCTTCATCACGGTAAGGGCTTTTCCTTCTTTACTTTTCATGGTTATCATGAGATGATGAACCTGTGTTGTCATCAAGTCTCGTTGATGGTGTGGTGGTGTGATTGGTGGCGGCGTGATGGAGTTGAAGGTGTGGTGGTGTAAACGGCGGCGTGGTGGTGGAGTTCGTTGGTCTCATGGTGGCAACGCATCGGAGCTTGACGTGTTGAGGTTCGGTGATGGTGCAATCAGTTTCCGTTGTTGATGAACATGGAGTCGTTGTCGTGGGATGATCGGAGATGGTGGCGTCGAGTTTTTGGATTAGTTGTTGTTGAGTCTTGGTGATGTTGGTCGAGGGTGTTAATGGTTATGTTGGAGTGTGGTGTGTGTCGAACGTGAGGAGATGTTGGAAGTTGGCGGTGGAGGTGAATTTCTTTGGCGGCGTGAGGGATGGTCGTGAGGTTACAGTCTCATCTAAGAAGATGAAGTCGTTCGTGTGCTGTAGTTGTAGTTGTTGTGTTTGGTTTTAATTAGTGAATTATTAAGTTTTATTATTTTATTATTTTAGGTCTCGCGTTCGGGAAATTTATGGTGTATTCATCCCGGGGAGTTCTATAATTTTGCAGAATTTTGTCGTGAAAGTTTCTGCACTTGGCTAAGGTGAGTGCAGTACCGTGGTCGGACTGAACTTACGAGAGTCCTCGGCTTAATTTATGCGATATGAATTAATTTACGTTGTTGCGTGTTATAATTTTTTTATTTTTGGGGTTTTTGAGCTGTTATAAATTCCGGAAAAGATTGCTAAAATTAATGGCGTAATTAAATGGTTGTTTTGCTAAATTTTATTTAATTATGCCGGGATAATAATAATTTTTAATTAATTATTCATTTGCTGAATTTAAATAATTTTATTTGGAGTATAAATGAATTATTTATTTGCTGAAAATAATTATTTATCGCTAATAATTATTGCTGAAATTTCTGGTTTGATTTTTTTGAAGTTTGTTGCATTCTATTTGGTTAAACAAATAATAATTTTAATTAATTATTATTTTGCTGAATTTAAATAATTTCATTTGGAGTATAAATGAGTTATTTAATTGCTGAAAATAATTATTTATCTCTTATAATTATTGCCGAAATTTCTAGGTTGATTATTTTGTGTTGGTTGTGTTCAATTCCGAACATAAATTTATGCCGGAAATATTTTGTATTTTCTGTCCGTATTGACCTAGTAGACGGGTTAATCGCCTCCTCAGTATTTATTAAATACTGACTGCGTCTATTCGTAATGGCGCAGGTAAAGGAAAAGGAAAAGAGTCTTAGGTGGAGCTCGTGGGACTATGGCTGTGGGATGAGATGACATACGGGGATATTGCGTTATTATCTATTTTGTTATTTACAAATTTATGCATTGCTGTAACCGTTAGGTTGCTAGATATTGCGATGTGTTCTGTTGGTTATTATTTTATTGTTAAAGCTGATTTGGTTGTTGTTTAATTGAATGATCTATGCCGTTGGAGTTTAAATATTTATGGGAATATTATTAACTGTAAAAAAAAAAAAATTGGGTTGGGTTGTTTCAATGATGATGATGATGATGATGATGATGATGATGATGATGATGATGATGATGATGATGATGATGATGATGATGATGGTGATGATGATGATGATGATGGTGATGGTGATGGTGATGGTGATGATGATGATGATGATGATGATGATGACGATGATGATGATGATGACGATGATGATGATGATGATGATGATGATGATGATGATGATGATGATGATGATTATCATTTTTTATTAGTTAAATTTATAGTAATTAATTAAATTAATTAAATTAAATTAAATTAAATTAAATTAAATTAAATTAAATTAATTGAATTAAATAATTCATTTATTTAAATGGGTTGACCCATTTAACCATTAACCCATGAAATTAAATGGGTAATGGGTTGACCCAACCCATTTACTTAAATGGGTTGGGTCAACCCATTACCCATTTAACTCTAAACTCAATGGGTTAATGGGTTGGGTCAACCCAATCAAACCATTTTGATACCCCTAGACGGGCCACATGAACGCGGTTAGGCCGGTTTGATACCTCTAGGTGAAGTTTAGATTTCACGTAAACTTATCGGAGATAAAGTTGTGTGTTTAGCCACCTATCCACCAAATGACCAAGCTCTGTTTAAGGGGTTTTGGTCGAATACAAAGTGTATATTGTGAGTCCCATCTTGTCAATGTGTGGAGCTTGATTTCCTATACCTGCTTCGGTGCGTCACTTATATCATCGTCCTCGACATCTTCTTCCTCATTAGCCTGACTCTCCATGATGAATAATTGAGGATGTCGCCACTTTTATCACGGTGTAAACCGTTCATCACAACTAAAACACACCCCAAGCTTCTTTTTTTTTCCAGCTCATCCCAGCTCATATGATGTGGTGTTTCCGTTGTAACCTCTTTACTTGGCTGAGGTGGCTAATGCGACGGTGGTGTGGCGTTCTCTGCATGGTGATAGGGACCAGACTGGGACGAGTTTGCTGCGTAGGCGTGGTGTGAAGACTTTATTTTGTTTATGCAGCTGATCGTCACGAAATTTGGCGAGGTTGATGACTTCCTTTATTTTGAGAGTTTGGCTTATTATTTCTCTCCATAAAAATTTCATCAAAGCCATTCTAACGAACAGAGAAAAAGTTGAAGATGTGATGTGAGTGTCTGAATCACCAAGCACAACACTAATTCAGCCCAATTCGATTCCAAAGCGTAGAGATCCAAGTAAATTCACCATAACTTTCTTTTTAGGTGATTTGGAACTAGGCGATGCTTTATGTGATTCCAGTTCAAGCGTGAATATTATCTTCTTTGAGATGGTGAAAAGATTAGGATTCAACAACATGAACAAAATGTTTCTCTCATTTATTAATACACTAAAATGTTCCTCTCTCTAATTAATAGGCTGAAATAATATGAATAAAATTGAGATTTATGTTAAAAATTGCATTAGAAACAGAAAATAACAGTTTTTGTGAAACAAAAATAATTTTTTTTAAAAGACACTCTTTCTAAAACGGATGGAGTGTATCATAAAATCCAACAAATATTAGTTTTTTCTTCTTCTCTCTATTTTTTTGTGAGAGTACAATAAAGAATAATATTCATTAGATTCTGTTTTTTGGTTGTTCAAAACGGAATAGTTGCTGTTGTATTCTAAAATTTGGAACGTCATACAACTGTCACATTACATTACGTTTTCAAAATTAAGAAAAGAATTCATCTCAACTTTTAAAATATTTCCTAATTTATGTATCGATATCATTTCGTATTGTATATATGGATTTAAATGCATGTAGTATCTTTAGAATTATTCAATTTACTTTTTTAGTTTCTGTAAATTATGGTGATCAATTTTGTAAATTAATGTTAGGCTTTTCCAATATATATATATAAAACTTATCTAATAGATTTATATTTTCATCATATGAACATGTGATTTATTTTTAATATTTTATATTAGTACTTTGTTCTTTAACAATTGATATATCAATCTTTAAAAAAATAAAGTTTGACGAAATTTCATAGGGTATACATACATTTAATGAAAAATATGGCAAATTTCATTTAAAGCTAAAATCGATAATAATCTAAAAGTTTATACTAATTTATATCATTATCAATTTATCATTGACATTAAAATTCAATATTCTCCATTGCAAATTTGAAATTTGGAATTTAGGAACCAAACGCTTAAAATTCAATACATTATTCTGATTACAATTTTTTTTTTCCACTTCACTCTTACTTAAGATATTTTTATTACAAATATCCAAAACAATATAAAGAAAACTTCTGGACCATATTGATTCTGGGAAGATTCATACAATGGCTGCGTCGTTGGCTTCTCTTTCCTCCTCAGCTACCGGAGCACCGCGGTCACTGTTCAACCACCATGTCAGCCACCGCCTTCTTCCTCCACGCCTCTTACATCTCTCTCCCATTGTACGTTTCAATCCACTCTGCATCTTACTAATTAGCTCTTCTCGCCATTTTTTTACTCCAGAGTATTTATAAGTCTTTAAGCTAAATCTTGACCGTGTTTTCTCAGATTGGAAAACATATCACGATAAGCTGTTCTTGGAGACAAAAGTCTCTGAAGAACATTTCTGCGCTCGAGACTTCTGACGGCGCCGTTAACGTGGAGGTCGACGATGATAACGACGAAGAAGAAGCGTGTGAGCTGGTTAACGGAACAGAATTGTCAATAGACGGCGTTGAAGCTTATTTATTAACGGCGGTAAAGAACAATAACGGAACTGGATTGCTTTTACTCTCCGATGTCTTCGGCTTTCAAGATTCAGCCACACGCGATTTCGCTTATCGTGTGGCTTGCAATGGCTACAAGTATTATTAATCTTCTCCATCTTCTCATCTTTTGTTAATTCCAAATTTCATTATTCTAATTGCAGTTTTGTAATTTTGAGATAGTGTTCTTGTCCCGGACCTGTTCCGTGGAGATCCATGGTCTAAAAACCGACCACAGACCGAATACGAGGAATGGAGAAGAGTACAAGACCCGAACCGTATCAGAAAAGACACAACTAGCTTTACTAAATGGATGGTCGATGAATTTGCAGCTGCTGGGATCTCAAAGAAGCTAGGAGTTATGGGGTTCTGTTTCGGCGGTGGACGTGTGGTAGACGTGTTAGCCGCGGATGAGAACGGTTATTTCAGCACCGGCGTTTCGTTCTACGGTACGAGAATAGACTCTGCGGTGGCCGGAGATGTGAAAGTGCCAGTCTTGTTTATTACAGGAGATAGAGACCCGCTTTGTCAAGTGGAGGGTTTGTACGAAATTGAAGAGAAGATTGGTGAAGGGTCAAAGGTTGTGGTGTTTGAAGGAAGAGGTCACGGCTTTGTTCACCGGCCGGAGACGCCGGAAGATGATAGAGACGCGGAGGAGGCATTTGCTCTTATGAGGAATTGGTTACATCATCATTTGATTTGAAACTTATGAGTTTCTCTACTCTCTGGATTGGATTATATCCAAGTTAAATTAAAACTCGGATTGTTGTAGATACCTAAACAAGATTTGTTAATTAATAAAATAACTAAAATTACAATATTTAACCTAAACATAAAACTTTAAAATTACCATATATATATATATATATATATATATATATATCTTATTATATAAACAAGGATTGTGCTCACGAGAACACCACACATGTCCAAATTATAATTAACGAGATTCTGACACGTATCATTTATAACTTTAGATCTTGACATGTGCAAAATTATTAATATAATAACAAAATAAATAAAAAAAGTTATATACTCTTTACTATTAGCAAAAGGAAATTTTATATAAATTTGTTTTTATAATTAACTTTTTCCTAATTATAAGGTATAAAGATAAATATTTTTCTCATTCATTAACAAAATTTAATTAAAAATTAAGTAAAAACATTTTACTATTAGGATAAAGAAGTTTAATAGACCATTAGTTTTTACTATAAAATAAACTTTACTTTTTTTCTCACAACTTTAACCAATAAGAAAAAAAAAATTATCAGACAAAGTTTTTCTAATAAAATATTTTCATTGATTTATGATGGCTAACATAAACGTTATTTGACATTAGTTCAATTAGATCGCAAACATTCTTATCGTCATATTCATGCTATGGTAAGTCTTTTTCGAAAGTCGGCATTCATAAACTTCAGAAAAGATAATGAGCACATAGGAATAAATTTAATATTACTTGAAGAAATGGTTAGACTTTTTTTTCATGTATCATTTTTAAAAATTATATTCCAATTAATACTTATCTTATTATACGTCTAACTACTATTTAATTCATTTTAAACATAAGACAATACAATTTAATTGTACATCATTCTCTTCTCAATTTTTTTGGAAATCAATTATGTGAAGGAAATTATTATTGAAGAGAAGTGTTTAGATAATATTTACTCTAAATTATAATTAACTAGATACGGACTGAGACGACCGCACCCGATTTTTTTTTTATTATTATATTTAATTAACATTTTAAATGTTTACCCGTAAGGATATTAGATCGATTGATCTTTCTAGAATACGACGACTTGAGTTGGGAGTCGAAGTTGGTATGTATAGCCACCTTGGCTTTCATAGACAATTTCTGTTGTCTATTAACGGTTCTCGATAAAACAAGAATCTGGACTTGAGATCGTTAGATCTTTTATCCTTTCGGATTAATTAAACACACATGACTTAATAGTATTTTAAAATAATCTAGCATTTAACAAATACACTCACAAATTTAATCCACTAGATTTTTATTCAACAGTACTAAACCCACAATTCCTTCATAACCGAAACACTTAAACAACAACCGAGTTTTTAGATCATCCCCTCTTCCTTGCCTTGATTCCACGGTCACAACTATTCTTTTTCTGCATCAAATAAAGAGATGCATAAGTATTTCGACAAATACTTAGTGAGGCAATCCTCCCATCTACAAGCTATACACACAAGCGAGTTAAAATATTTAACATAGCTAAACACAAAAATACCGAAACAATCAACCATCTCAAGAAACACTCGATCTAGATCCACCCGAGATCATACACGGCCTATTTCATGAAAACCACATCAAATAATTAAACCGCTTAGATAAGCTTACGGTCATGCACTCACATCAGATTAAAAATAATTTCCCAGACAAGGAAACCAACAACACAACCCAACGATGGCTCCCTCCTTTGCGTCAAACTCTTCCTCGACACCCACCTACACCACATCCAAAATCACACTCAACACGACACAACCTTTCACACACCAACAACAGTTCTCCATAGTCTGATACTTATATCCATAAGTTTTCAAGATTCCTTCAGAGTTTAAGCTCAAACCGAGCTCGTTTGCCCAACCAAACAATACAACTCGTGGGATTATTCTATAGAAAATATGTCTCAAATCAATACATGAATAAATCAACGACTAACCGTTGAAATCTCACTCCCTCCTTTGAAACTCAACCCCTAAATCTCCTGAAGCTAACCTCAAAGTTTCGTGATGATCCGATCACAGACGAACTCGCGATTGTTCTTTGAATCCACGTTGGTCCCGATCGCGTCTGAAACAGAGCGCCTCACGGAAACGTGAATAACTTTTAGAATATTAACTCAAATTTAATTCCGCAAATTGGTACATCTAGATATAATATTTAACTACAACTTCACAAATTTTCGTTACCTTTGAAAACGATTTGCTAGGTCGAACCCCTTGTTCCTTCTCACTCACAGAATAGCTCTCCAACCCTCACTCTTCTCTCCTTCTCTAAAACTTCTGATCAGAGCCTCTCTCCTCACCCTTTCTCCCTCTCTCTCTCTCTCTCTCTATCTATCTATCTCTCTCTCTCTCTCTCTCTCTCTCTCTATCTCTCTCTCTCTCTCTCAGAACTGAAGTGTCGGCAATTCTGAAGGAGAAAAGGGGTGGTGGAGATGTTAGTGGCTTTAGTGGAGAATGTAGGTTGCTTTGTAGGGAGGAAGTGGATGACTTTTTGGAAGGTGGAGGTTGCTGGTGGAGAAGGTAAGTGGAAATGGTAGGTGCTGAAAAATTCAGCTTGATTTATTTATGGTTTGGGTCCCTGAATTCCCAAAAGTCCACAACTGACCCCCAAACTTCCAAATCGATTTCGAACACCCCTACGGGAAAAATGCTGTGTAACTTTTATGTTACTCCAAAATTTCCCGGAAATATTTTCCAGAGATTCTCCGCATAAATCCTGGATATAATTCCGAAATTTTCATTTTTTTTGGAACACGGGCGTTACAATTCTCCCCCACTAACATAGATTCGTCCTCGAATCTCATGCCTCAGTCCATCCGCAATGAACTCGACCCAACATATCATAACACAATGGTCACACTTGACCATACTGCCGCACAACCAGTCCCGAGATCAAACACTATTGACCTCTGAGGTCTACATTCAGTCACTAGCTTAAGACTCCGGTCATATATCATTGCTCACAACTCAAACTCATACCTCTCCACTCTAAGACACCAAGTCCTACGAGTTCTGGGTATCAATACCACTCCGCTCTCAGGCCACAAAGTCCTTATGAGCTCTTGGTATCAAATTCATGCCACTCCACTCTGGGCACTATAACCTTACGAGTTCTCGGTACCCACGTACCACTCCACTCTGGGCTATACACCTTACGAGTTCTCGACATTGCACTCATACCACTCCACTCTAGGTAGTATAACCTTACGAATTCTCGATATCACATACCACTCCACTCTGGGCAGTATAACCTTACGGATTCTCGATATCACATACCACTCCACTATGGGCAGTATAACCTTACGGATTCTCGATATCACATACCACTCCACCCTGGGCTATATACCTTACGAGTTCTGGGTATCACACTCATACCACTCCACTCTGGGCAGTATAACCTTACGGATTATCGATATCACATACCACTCCACCCTGGGCTATATACCTTACGAGTTCTTGATATCACATACCACTCCACCCTGGGCTATATACCTTACGAGTTCTGGGTATCAGAGGAACTATCCATCCTCCCTAGAGTTGTACAGGACCAAACCGTCCTTTGAGCAATCATGACCCACAATACGTCTATAAACACTCCCGACTGAAACGACCTCTCGTGACCCGCATACGACCTCGCAAGGTAATACCGGCATCGCACACATTCCAACCCCGAAATATCATCTTTCCCATAACCACTACTAAGGTTATCTCACAATATACCCCGTCACTCAGGGTACCCACATAATCTTTTTCCGATTATAACTCAAGTTTTTAAATCCCCATAAAAACTCTTTTCAGAACCTCAGGTTCACTTAAAAACTCATGGCAACACTAGCCATCAACAATAAGAACTATCCGTCTTATTACACTCATCATGCATTATCGTTTACAACACTAAAACGAATACATAATGTTCAACAATAATAACTCGAAACTGGGAACCATCGATGAAAGCTCAAGTCTTTGATTGTTTCTCGAACCACTTCTTGAACCTTGCTTTCATCCTCGCCTCTGGATCCCACGTCTCCTCCTCAACCCCGCCACAATCCCACAAGACCCTTATCATCGGAACTTTCTTCCTACGATCCTGCTTGATTCTCTTCTCGAGGATCCTTACCGGTCTTGCCTCTAAGGTCATATTAAGCTGAAGATCTGACGGAATCCTAGCTATAACCTCATCATCCTTATGCAAGCACTTCTTCAGCATTGACACATGGAAAACCTTGTGAAATGCTCGCATAACCTTGGGTAACTCCAACCGATACGCAACCGGTCCAACCCGCTCAACAATCCTGAACGATCCCATATACCTCGGACTCAACTTAGTCTCCGTAATGGACCTATTAGGACCCCGCAACATAGCCATCTTAAGATACACTTTATCTCCCACCTCAAACTCGAGGTCTTTCCTCCTCTTATCGGCATAACTCTTTTGCCGATCCTGCGCTTCTTTCATGTTCAGCTTCAAAACCCGGATCTTCTCCGTAGTTTCCTGAACAAAATCTGCACCAAACATGCTCCTCTCTCCCACTTGGGTCCAGCATAATGGTGTACGACATGGCCTCCTATACAGCGCCTCATATGGAGCCATCCCGATACTTGCTTGATAGCTATTATTATAGGCAAACTCTACCAAGCTCAGGTAGTCCACCCAATGACCACCCCAGTCAAGCACACACATCCTCAGCAAATCCTCGAGAGTCTGGATGGTCTTCTCGGATTGTCCATCTGTCTGCGGTGATAGGCCGTACTCAGGTTCACCTTAGTGCCATCTCAGCCTGAAAGGCCTTCCAAAACACCGAAGTGAACTTGGAATCACGGTCTGAGACTATACTCACAGGTACCCCGTAAAGCCTCACAATCTCATTGACATACTTCTTAGCCAACACCGCAGCTCCATCGGTCTTCTTAATGGCCAGGAAATGTGCTGACTTGGTCAAACGATCAATAATGACCTAAATAGCATCCTTGGTCCGCGAGACGGGCAAGCCTACCACGAAATCCATCGTAATCATATCCCACTTCCACTCCGGAATGGGTAAACTCTGCAACAACCCGCTCGGAACCTGATGCTCAGCCTTCACTAACTGGCATACATCACAAGCCGCAACCCAGTTAGCCACATCTTTCTTCATCCCAACCCAATGATAATACCTTTTTAAGTCCCGGTACATCTTGGTCGCCCCTGGAAGAATCGAAAACATACTCGCATTGGCCTCACTCAGGATCTCTCGTCTCAGATCCTCATCCTTGGGTACACATACCCACCCATGCACCAGAATAGTCCCATTCGCAGAGACATGATATTCTGATCCCACATCACCGGAAGCCTTAATCAGACCTTCATCTTTTTCCTGCGCCATCCTAACCCTACTTAAAAGATCCGCCTATCTGTCGGTGCCGCAGCTACCACTCTCTGCTGCAACCTGGGACATTTCGGCTTGATATGCCCTGCCTCATTACAGTGGTAACACACCTGAGTAATCCCGATCGCTCTACCCTTCTGGGGGCAACTCGCAATCCTATGGTCCTTGCTTCCGCATCCAAAGCATCCCTGACCACCTTGGTTACCCTTGGAAGGACCCTCCCACTTCCGCTTCTGTCCATGTACCGGCTTACCGCCTTTGCTAGGACCGGACTGATTTGGAGGCTTCCTTGCCTGAAAAATTGGGTTGACTACCCCAACCTCGTCTCTCAGACCCTCCTCAATCAAATCGGCCTTCTCTACCAGTTCTACAACCGTGTCAAACGATCTTATTAGGCACTGGTTCCTCAATTCGGCCCGAAGACCTACCATAAACCGTCTCACCTGGGCCTGCTCATCATCCAGGATATGACCTCCATACACTCTGAGTCGGTTAAACTCCGCCTCATACTCACGAACCGACCGGTTCCCATGAGTTAACCCTAGAAACCGTCTCTCCAACAGGTCCAATGCCTCTTGGGAAAAATACTTGGAGTTAAACTCCGCCACAAAATCCTCCCAAGACATATCTGCTTGGACCCTCCGGGCCGCAACACCTCTCCACCAGAGATGTGCGTCACCCTCCAGATAGTGGACTGTGAGATCCACTTGATATCCCTCTGGACACCTGATCGAACGGAAATTCCGCTCCATCCGCATTTTCCACTCATCTGCCTCTTCAGGTTTGGCACCACCCTGGAAGAACCTCGTGCCAATCCTCTGCAACTGCTCCATCATCTTGAGGTATGATGGGCGCTCTTTCGCAACCACAACCCTTGGTTGCACCTCAACTACCGGTGGTACAACTGGAGCCTGCACTGGTACCCTTTCCGGTAACCGGTCCAACAGCAAAGCCAAGAAATTCGCAATAGGATCCTCTTGGGCCGGAGCTACACCTGCTGCCACACCCGCATCACCCGCTGGAACTCCAGCAACACCGGCACCAACACCGGCCACACCCTCCGTCCCAACCCGATCCGTATGCGAGTTCCCGACCTGCTCGAACGTAACACTCTGTGCCACACTCTCCTCAACCACCAGAGCCCTCGCGTTCCTCAGACCGCGACCTCTACCCCCACCGATACCACGACCACGACCTCTACCTCTTTTAGCCATCTTAGTCAAATAGTTGACTCCTCGATCATACCAACAACCACAGAAGCCGGCTCAACAACAGATGCGAAATTAGATTAACCAATCAAGATTAATTCCATATTTAATAACCCAAAGTTAAACCATGGTTAATCTCCTAACCCAACCAACCAATGGTTGATTTAATTTAATATCCAGATTCCTCAATTAAATTATTTTAATCCGGTTTACTGATTAAACCAACCCAAACCGGTTACCAACAGAAAACCAAAACAACTTACCGCGGAATCTCATTAAAGGCTCGAAGAGGATGATCTATAACTCCATACCCAAACAATTGACTAACTCACATAGTCAATTCAAAAATTTTCTAACCCGTCCTAGAGCCGTAATTGCTCTGATACCAAACTGAGACGACCGCACCCGATTTTTTTTTATTATTTTTAATTAACATTTTAATTGTTTACCCGTAAGGATATTAGATCGATTGATTTTTCCTGAATACGACGACTTGAGTTGAGAGTCGAAGTTGGTCTGTATAGCCACCTTGGCTTTCATAGACAATTTCTATTGTCTATTAACGGTTCTCGATAAAACAAGAATCCGGACTTGAGATCGTTAGATCTTTTATCCTTTCGGATTAATTAAACACACATGACTTAATAGTATTTTAAAATAATCTAGCATTTAACAAATACACTCACAAATTTAATCCACTAGATTTTTATTCAACAGTACTAAATCCACAATTCCTTCATAACCGAAACACTTAAACAACAACTGAGTTTTTAGATCATCCCCTATTCCTTGCCTTGATTCCACGGTCACAACTATTCTTTTTCTGCATCAAATAAAGAGATGCATAAGTATTTCGACAAATACTTAGTGAGGCAATCCTCCCATCTACAAGTTATACACACAACCGAGTTAAAATATTTAACATAGCTAAACACAAAAATACCGAAACAATCAACCATCTCAAGAAACACTCGATCTAGATCCACCCGAGATCATACACGGCCTATTTCTTGAAAACCATATCAAATAATTAAACCGCTTAGATAAGCTTACGGTCATGCACTCACATCAGATTAAGGATAATTTCCCAGACAAGGAAACCAACAACACAACCCAACGATGGCTCCCTCCTTTGCGTCAAACTCTTCCTCGACACCCACCTACACCACATCCAAAATCACACTCAACATGACACAACCTTTCACACACCAACAAAAGTTCTCCATAGTCTGAGACTTATATCCATAAGTTCTCAAGATTCCTTCAGAGTTTAAGCTCAAACCGAGCTCGTTTGCCCAACCAAACAATACAACTCGTGGGATTATTCTATAGAAAATATGTCTCAAATCAATACATGAATAAATCAACGACTAACCGTAAAATCTCAATCCCACCGTTGAAACGCAACCCCTAAATGTCCTGAAGCTAACCTCAAAGTTTCGTGATGATCCGACCACATACGAACTCGCGATTGTTCTTTGAATCCACGTTAGTCCCGATCGCGTCTGAAACAGAACGCCTCACGGAAACGTGAATAACTTTTAGAATATTAACTCAAATCCAATTCCGCAAATTGGTACATCTAGATATAAGATTTAACTATAACTACACAAATTTTCGTTATCTTTGGAAATGATTTTCTAGGTCGAACCCCTTTTTCCTTCTCACTCACGGAACAGCTCTCCAACCCTCACTCTTCTCTCCTTCTCTAAAACTTCTGATCAGAGCCTCTCTCCTCACCCTTTCTCTCTCTCTCTGAACTGAAGTGTCGGCAATTCTGAAGGAGAAAAGGGGTGGTGGAGATGTTAGTGGCTTTAGTGGAGAATGTAGGTTGCTTTGTAGGGAGGAAGTGGATGAATTTTTGGAAGGTGGAGGCTACTGGTGGAGAAGGTAAGTAGAAATGGTAGGTGCTGAAAAATTCAGCTTGATTTATTTATGGTTTGGGTATCTGAATTCCCAAAAGTCCACAACTGACCCCAAACTTCCAAATCTATTCCGAACACGGGCGTTACACGGACCCACATATATGCAGGTTCATAAATATTTTATAACTAGTAAAATAAAAACTAATAGCAAAAGGTGGGAAATTTGTTTTATCTCTATAAAACATAAAATAAGAATGGTTTTCATTAATATACTAAGATTTAATATAAATTAGAAAAATAGAACTAAAAAGTATATATTTTTATTATTTATTTATTTTTCATTAGTTTTCTTTTTAATTGAAGGAAACAAAAAATAATACAATTCTTTATATATGTCATAATCTAATCGCTCAACCAACACGTGTCATGGTCACGTTAATTATAATTTAGAGTACATATTATATAAACACTTCTCTATTTTATATATTACTTTGCAGTGTTATTGCAATCTTGCATAACAAAATTGCTAATTTCAGTAATATTCCCTTCACATAATTGATTTCCAAATTTTTGAGAAGAGAATTATGTACTGTTCCTTGAATTGTATTATCATATGTTTAAAATGAATTAAATTATAGTTAGATATATAATAAGATAAGTATTAATTGTAAGACAGTTTCAAAAGAATGATACATGAAAAAGATAAAAAAAAAGGTCTAACATTTTCATCAAGTAGTAGTAAATTTATTCCTATGAACTCATTATCTTTTGAAGTTTCTGAATTCCGATTTTTGAAGAAGACGCACTACAGGAAAATCGGGTATTAATAGCACTTCAAGATAGCGGTTTAATGGTTCTGCTATAGTTTACTTTTCCATAGCGTTTATGAAATTAAAAATGCTACGCTATACGGAGCGGCAAAAATATTTTGGTACGCACTTAATTTTTTGGTTATCCATCACTCTTTCATAGCATATACAGAATCGAAACAGCTATAGTATCTTTAACCGCGAATATATTTTTTTGATTTTTTTTTTTCCCGCAGAAGATAATATTAGAAAAGGCCTTAAGAGCCCACAAGGTTACAAACGTGACTGAAAGGAAATAGCATAGTGTCCAGAATTAAAATGAAGCTAATGAAACAAAAAAAACAGAAAAGAAAGGCCCAGCAGCCTGAATAAGCTTGACGGAAAAGAAGGTCACAGGTGACGATGATGCAGAGCACCCATGAGAGAGCTTCAAAATCCATTTCTCCAATTCGCAATGCCAGATTGAATCAAATGCTGAAGCCAGGAAGGAGCGCCTTGGCAGATATATGATTGGGATCGACCGTGACTAATCACGCTATTAGCTATTTGAAGAGCTGGCAGATTGCTTGCTTCGTTGGCTATGCATATCCTCCACTCTTCAAATTTGTTGAGTTTGAGACGGATATCAGCTATCAGAGCACCCCAAGCAGCAGAAGATGTGTTGGATCTGAAAATCTCAAGAAGATTGGGAGAAGAAGTCTCAAAGATTACCTAACGATGCCTCATGTTTCCGAGATTCTCCGCTGCCCACCAAAGGCTCATCAACTCTGCTTCAATTTGAGAAGTTATTCCAGAGAAAGATCTTCGGCTGTGGAATAGAGTATTCCCTTCATGGTCGCGGAGGATCCAAGCAGCTCCAGAAATTGGTATAGAGCTCTGCCAGGATGCACCGATATTGTATTTAGTGCATGTTGAAGATGGTGGCCTCCACTTACTCCTGTTAGCCTCAATAGATGCCCCCCGGTTCTCCGAGAGAGGTGGAGGTATGTTAGCGGCAAACCATTCTTCAGATTCCTCATATGCTTTTTGTACCACACTTCCAGAAGACAACCGTACTTTATCAAAAATAAAACTGTTTCTCGACTTCCAGATGTTCCAGAGAACCCAGGGAAACGCTCTTCGGACATTCAGGTCTATGGAAGGCTTGTCAATACATGCCATCATGTGGTGAATGTTCAGGGTAATGGAGGTTTCAGAAAAACCAGCTCTAGGTAATGGTAGTTTGGCTTCATTCCAGACTTGCATTGCTATCGGACAATGGAAGAGGACATGACATATTGATTCAGGTCCTTGCCTGCAGGATGGGCATGTCAGATCAGAGTGAATACCTCGGGATTGGAGTCTTTCTTTGACTGCAAAAGCACCTCTCAGAGCCTTCCATATAAAGTGCCTAATTTTAGAAACCGTCTGTGATTTCCACACACGAGACCAGAGCTTTTTCACAACCTGAGGTATTGGCTGAGCATGAAATTCTTCATTCTCCACTATTAGTTCACTCATTTTATATCCGCTTTGTGTAGAGTAAGAGCCGTTTCTCGAGAAAAACCAAGAGAGGCCATCAGTTGCTGTAAAGGAAGGTTTAATCTACAGAATTCTGTTGGCATCATGATCAGTAAACAGGCCTCTAATGATAGGTTCGTTCCAGGAAGATGAATTTGGATACATAAGGTCTGCGACAAGAAGTTCTTCATCTTGAATGACTGTTCTAGGGACAGGGGGTCGAGGAAAAGCATCCTCAATCCATGGATCCTGCCACACCTTTGTCTGCTGACCATTGCCAATGTTCTTGATTAGCCCTTTCTTCAGTAACTCACGCCCAAAGAGGATACTACGCCAGGCATATGATGGTCTCGAGCCCGAGCCAGTGTCTAAGAAAGACTTCCTCTTAAAGTATCGATGTTTTAAAATCTGGGCAAGTAAGGAAGAAGGTTGGTTCCATATTCTCCAGGCCTGCTTGCCAAGTAAGGCTTGATTGAAGCGAGCTATATCTTTGAATCCCAACCCACCTAAAATCTGTTGACCGACATAGAGATTTCCAAGCCACCCAAGGTATCTTCCTATGCTCCTTTTCATTATTCCACCAGAAGTCAATCATCGCGCTTGTAATGCGTTTGCAGGTATCTTTAGGAAGCATGAAGCAGCTCATGGCGTAAACTGGAAGGGACATAGCTACTGACTTAAGGAGTATCTCTTTCCCACCCTGAGACAAAGATTTAACAAACCATCCATTCAGTCTTGATTGGAGACGATCTTTGATGAAGTTGAGTAGCTGCACTTTGGATCCGCTAAAACACTCAGAGAGGCCTAAGTAAGTGCCTTCACCACCTTCTTGTAGGATTCCAAGGTTTGCTTTGACTACGTCTCGTGAATCTATAGGAACTTTGGCACCAAAAATAATTGAGGATTTCTGAAGATTAATCACCTGACCTGATGCTCTCCCGTAAATCTCCAGGCATCTTTTAAGTTCCAAACTCTCTTCCTTGGTTGCTTTACACATTAGCAGGCTATCATCGGCAAACAACAGATGATGCACCGTCGGTCGCGATGTCGAAGCTCGAACTCCATTCAGAAGACCTTTCTCCTCAGATTTATTGAGTAAGTTAACCAGGGCTTCCGCGCATAATATGAACAAGAATGGGGACAATGGATCGCCCTGCCGGATACCACGCTCTGGTTTAATGAAGCCATGGGCTGTATCATTTACTAGCACTGAGTAAGTAACCGAGATTACACAATACATGATCCAATTTAACCATTGTATGTCAAAGCCTAACTTCACCATTAATGTTTCCAGGAAGCACCACTCCACACGATCATAGGCTTTGGACATATCTGTCTTCACAGCCATGAATTCTGCCGCAGCAGCTCCATTAGTGCGAAGAGCATGGACCATTTCATGAGCAATAAGCACATTATCTATTAGCCTGCCAGACACGAAGGCACCCTGCGTTTCCGATATGATCTCAGGTAGAATACCCTTCAGTCTTGTATACAAAATCTTCGATATGATTTTGTAATGGACAGAACATAAGCTGATTGGCCTCATCTCTGACATTTTAGTTGGGTTTGGGACTTTGGGGATCAAGCAAATGTTCGTGAAGTTCCACTCAGTCGGAAAGGTGGAAGTTCGAAAGAAAGCTTTAACTTCAGAGCAGACAGCCGGTCCTACTATACTCCAATGATGCTGGTAGAACTTACCATTAAAGCCATCTGAGCCAGCGCCACTACCTCCTGGGATGCTGAAGACAACTCTCTTTATATCTTCATCAGTTACTGGAGCTATCAATCCTGCATTCATCTCCCTAGTGATTCATGGGGTAAAATCATCAAACAAAGTTTCAGTATCTTCGGGGTTCGAGCTAGTAAACAAGCCTCTGAAATAGTCAACTGCAACCGAGCCTTTAGAGCCTTCAGAAAACCTCTCTTGACCATGTTCATCAAGTAGCATATGAATTCTGTTTTTAACCTTTTTACTCTTCACACAGTTGTGAAAGTATGATGTATTCATGTCGCCTGACTTGAGCCATTGTTCTCTGCTCCTATCTTTCCAGTACCTCTCCTCGTCTCTGTAAGCTAACGATAGGCTTTTCTTTAAATCATACATCCGTGTATGATCTGGGCAAGTTTTACTTATTTCAGCTTCAAGTTCTGCCTTTAGACGTTGTATATCTTTCTCCGAGTTTGTGTTATTAACCCTTTTCCAACGAGAGAGTTCATGGCGACACTTCCAGATCCTATTCGATAATGATATTTGTTCCCCAGCATTGGCACCATTCCAACCTCGAATAAGAGTCTCTTCAAACCCACGCTTAGATTTCTATCTATTATCATAATAGAACCGTTTAGAGTCCCTTCTTCTCTCCTCAGAGGCAAATGAAATAATAATTGGACGGTGATCAGAGCCCCACATATCCAAATATTCCATATGAGAGCGAGGGAAAAGCTGAAACCAGTTGTCATTGCCAAAGCTACGGTCTAACTGACACTGAACCCAAATCTTATCGCGCCAACCTCCCCAAGAGAACCAATTCCCTGAACTCTGAAGTTCTCTGATTTTACAATTGTTAGCCAAATTGCGAAAATCCCAGAACGATGAGTCGGGCCTCACCGGACCTCCCAACTTTTCTGTATTGTACATAAGCTCATTGAAGTCGCCCACTAGGAACCAAGATTCATCTCTAACGTAACCAATCTGAGTGAGAAAGTCCCATACATGATGGCGTAGAGCAGGTACTGGATCCCCATAGACGCAAGAAATGAAAAAAACCATCGATCCCAGCTTAACTTTGAGATCAATAACACGAGAATCAGAATGCACCATAAATTTTTTTGATTATGACCATAAAAAAAATCTCCAAATTTTTTAGGGTACACCTTTTATTTTTTTTGTTCTCTCTTAGGTTTCATCGCCTATTTTATTTTAGTTTCTCACAACTGACTCACACAGAATCAGAAGAACGAAACTGAGATTTTGTTTTGATCTCTCATCTCCAGCTGAATCTCTCATCTCAGTCTCGGTCTCGATCTCTAGCTGGATCTCTCATTGTTAGTGTTCTACTTTCAATTTGGGTTTTCGATTGTGTATTTGTGTAGCTGATAACCGCTTAATTGTTGTTTGCAGTTGGATTTGCAAAAATTGAAGAACTACAAGGTATATATGGCTCTGTATCTGATTATTGCCAAAGAATGAAGACAAGAAAAAAGAAAGAAATTAGAAAGATTCACTTAGCTCTTGGTCTTCAATTTTTTTTTTTTTTTTTTTTTTTGATAAAATGTTCTCCAAATTAGTTTTGCAGATTCGATGTTAATCAAGAACCAATCTCATAACTTCAATCTAAGAGCATGAATACATTTTGGAACTATGCATATTAGAGGAGCAAGATGTGTATCTTGCGGACTAAGTATTGTAGATCATTAGAGTCCGGTAATGAATAAAGCCCGTGAAACCCGAAAGAAAAATATTATCTAGATCATGACACGTGTCGCTAGATTAATGAGATTTTAACACGTGTAAAAAATTATGTTATTTTGGTTTTCTTTAATAGAAAAGTAAACCCAACAACAAAAAATTAAATAATAAAATAGATAAATTTTAACTTTTTTATTTTTCTAATATAAACTTATTATCTAAATAAAATTTAAAATTTCCTTTCAAATTTAGATTTTTATATTATTTAAACTCTAACTTTAGTTTTAACTTTCAAATTTTATTTTTGCATTATTTTATATATATTTTTGGGCGAGAGACTTGATATGCTCAAATTTACCCTGAGCTACTCTCTCAAATTAAGAGATCACTGTAGTACTTAGGGATCGAATCCACAAGGACTATGAAATACCCAATAAATCCTAGTAAAAGTATTATGCTAAATAAAGTATAATGTAACGAAATTGCAATGCGAATAATTAAACAAAGTGTAAATCAATGGAGAAAAGCGCTAGGCATAGGGAAATCTCAGGAATCTTCAGAACTGTGAATCAATTTGATAGTCAGGATTATAATTAAGAACCGTTCTAGAACTCAAACACAATTGTAAAACCTACCAGCTTTCGCTGCGTAAACTATCTATCCCTGAATCTAGAATTCCAAATTCCTTTGCTAAATTCTAAGATCCAGACAAGCATTAATGATCAGGTTCAATTTGTTCACAAAATCCCTAAATCAAATTCCTTTGCAGATAGGTATTTTGCTCACCTAAGATAGATCTAGCAATCAATTACACTTTCATGTCAATTGATAACCCTAAATCAGATTCTAGGTCGCGAATCTAGAATAAGCAATAAGTTCAATCTTAGATGAAGAACTCTATCAATTAACCCTAATAGTCTAATGATTCAACAATTCCTCAGAAACCCTTGAAATCCCATAACCTAACAGGAGAACTACTCAGACATGGTGAAAGCAACAATCATCATGATATGAATAGAAATAATTCAATATATTAAAAATGGAGAACAAAGAGTATCAGGGATTAGAGAAAGATGATTCAAGCTTGAGATAGATAGAGAGTCTGCTACTTGATCATCTCCTAAAAACCCTGATCTAAACACAATATATAGCTAAAAACTCGTACAAGGACTAATGCTGAAATATTAGAAACTTCTGGGCAAAATTGTAAATCTTCCAAAATTCCGAAGTTGTCCGCCGCCTGTGGTGTCGATCGACACTCATGGCTGGTGTCGATCGACACCAAGTCATACATCGCCTCAAAACATGATTCTTCGATGCAACTTCTTGGTCTTTGCTCCAAAATCTCTCATATTCTTCATATTAGTCCTGAATGCATACCTGTAGATAAAAGACTCTAATAGACTCTAAAAACACCAAAAAGACTCGATTAAAGACTCTTATATCATGGTTAAAACCCATAAAAACCGTGATATATCAACTCCCCCAGACTTAGCTTTTGCTTGCCCTCGAGCAAAACAGAAACTCAGCCTGTGAAAGAAGTTTGAAAACACAGAAAACTCATTTTGTCATAAGAGCACCACACTCACATTCACCATAGTAAAGCCACTGGAAATTCTTACCTGACAAGGTCCAGACCACCATGTACTTCCCCCAGACTTAGCAACTGTCCCAAACAACTCCACAATTCAAATAAACAATCCAAATTCACCATACTGACTTCTATAAACTAAGGTGAAGACTCATCTAGGGAGTATCAATCAAAGGACACATGGACTCTTTCTCAATCAGTTTACCTGAACACAGAGACTGTCTTTA
This sequence comes from Barbarea vulgaris, assembly GCA_963667165.1. NCBI lineage: Eukaryota > Viridiplantae > Streptophyta > Magnoliopsida > Brassicales > Brassicaceae > Barbarea > Barbarea vulgaris. Next base: position 8,302,061 of record OY763889.1, on the reverse strand, counting down.
CTTCTGGTTCCTTTCCTCTCCCTTTTCTCACTTCTGCAGTTAATTATATCAAAGGTGTAGACGAATAATGGTATCACGGGAAATTTTCCTAACCTCGCTTCCAACCTTTGTGTGATCATTCCTTTCAAAGTAGAATAATGAGGTCACTGGAAATTTTCCTACCTCTCCACTCAAAAGAAAATCATTTCATCTTTTACTGCTTAGTATATATATATATATATATTTTTTTTTTCTTTTTCTTTTTTATTTATGAAGGGAAGAGAGAGGGGAACCATACTCACACAGACAAGTCTTTCAGGGCTGAAGGGAGAATCCGATCCAATGTATATCAAGCCCCTGGACAAGCAAAATAAAGTCAGGTTAATGGGCGAAGTCAGTGATGGATCCTCTGAAAGCTCAGGTGAACGTGGGTAACATTGGTAGGTTGATCAGCCTTGGGGTTTTTCATTAGTCTCAGACGCATGTCAAGCTCGAATCAATGGTCACTCAAGTTCCTGCAAATGTGGTGACATCCTCGAAAAATCATAGTTTCCAAACTAAATTTTGACTCAATAAAACAAAAATTGGACTGACTCTAAGAAAATAAAAATAATGATGTTAGTAACTACCTCCCCCAGACTTAAACAACACTGTCCCCAGTGTTATCAAGCAAGGAGTTGGTGAAAAGGAAATAAAACTGATGAACCAAAGTGAAAAAGTCAAAATATTAGAACACAAAACCTGAATCCGTGGCATGGGTGTCGATCGACACCGACGAGTGGTGTCGATCGACACCAGGTCTGTAGTCCGCTCAAGCATCTGATCAATGAAGGGCAAAGGAAAATGATCCTTCCTTGTAGCGGCGTTCAGCTTCCTAAAATCAATGCACATTCTGTGCCCTGTCACAGTCCTAGTCGGTATCAGCTCATTCTTCTCATTCTGTACCACTGTGACTCCTCCTTTCTTAGGCACAACATGCACTGGACTGACCCAATCACTGTCGGAAATCGAATAGATGATCCCTGCATCCAGCTGCTTCATGATCTCTTTCTTAACCACATCCTTCAGGTTTGGATTCAGCCGTCTCTAATGTTCAACTGATGACTTAGTCTCATCCTCAAGATGTATCCTATGCATGCACAGATCTGGAGAGATACCTGAAATGTCATCAAGAGAATAGCCAAGAGCCTTGCGAAACTTGCGCAGCTTACTTAGCAATAGGGTGAGCTCTGCATTGTTCAAGGACGCATTAACAATTACAGTATATGAATTATGTTCACCAAGGAATGCGTACCTGAGCCCCGCAGGGAGTTGCTTAAGCTCTATCTTTGGAGCGTGCTCAAAGCTCCAATCAGCTGTTTTCCCGTCTGTCCGGACACCGGTGTCGATCGACACCAGTGATGGGTGTCGATCGACACCCGCTGTGTGCATCACTTCCTTGTTTGCATCCATTAGCGTGACATACCCAGCAGCAATGTCATCTAAATGCTCAACCTCATCCACTGAAGCAATCAAAGCATGCTCCAGAGGGTCCTCATAATGCAACTCTTTGAAACTCTCCTCAACAAGATCCGTGAGAGTCTCGATGCAGAAGGTCTGACCATCGATCGTAGGCCGCTTTACAAGCTTATCCATCTCAAAGTTCATAACTAAATCTCCTACATTCAGACCAATGCGTCCCTTTCTGACATCAATCACGGCACCAGCTGTAGCCAAGAATGGTCGTCCCAATATCAATGGATCCTTAGGCTCTTCTTCATATGTCAACACAACGAAGTCCGTAGGAATCAAGCAACCTCCTATATTGATAGGAACATCCTCAAGGATACCGTCTGGAAGACGAACAGAACGATCAGCAAGGATGAGAGTGATCCTTGTCGGCTGAAAGTCTGTCATACCAAGATTCACAGCAATTGATCTGGGCATCAAATTCACACTATAACCAAGATCACATAAAGACCGTTCGAACTTCTCTGCAAAGATGGTGCAGTCAAGAACGAAACTACCTGGGTCTGGAAGCTTCTCTGGAATCTTGTTCTGAATCACGGCACTAACCTGTGCGGAAATCATCATCGCACCCTGTTCAACATTCAAATCCTTAGTGACCATGCGTTTCACGTACCGTCTGATTACGGGGGATGTTTTGATGGCATCAATCAACGGTAACTCAACAATGAGCTTGTCCATCATAGCCTTACACCTGGCATCGTCTATCTCTTGCTTAGACTTCCTGGGGTTTCGAGGATAAGGAATCCTTGGTTTGTATGATGATTCGGTGATCGGCTTAGCAGATGATGAAGAAGCCTTGTCTGTCTGTGAAGGGTGTCGATCGACACCCAGGTGGTGTCTGTCGACACTAACATCCTGTGTCATGTCCTTGGTAGCAATCGACACAGCTTTGTCCTTACCAATCCCTTCTGTATTAGCCGGTGTCGATCGACACATAGTGTTGGTGTCGATCGACACTAACTCCGGAAGAACAGCATCTTCGTCTTCGACTTCTTCTAAGTCTATCATCTCTTCAGGTGTCAGAGTACTCCTGATCACATGCTCGACCTTCTTCCCACTCCTCAATGAGATGGCATTCACTGGATGCCTCGGATTAGTATCCGTCTTCCCAGGAAGAAAACCGTCCTGTCTCTTAATAGCTCCAGCTATCTGAGCAACCTGAGTGTCTAACTTCTTGACATGAGTGTTCAGCTGCTCAAACTTCCCATTCAAATCCTGATATAGTGAGTCTAATTTTCCATTGAATTCCACGGTGATCTTCTGTTGACCTTCTAGAATCTGCTCAAGCATCGATTCCATCTTGCTCTCTGTAGTAGGTGGTGGAACGCTCTGATATGAAGATGAACCATAGTTCCTCTGATTGAAGCTGTTGTTGCTCTGATATGGTTTCTGATATTGAGGCTGCTGTGTGAAAGAAGAGGAGGACTGATTCCCTTGATAGTTGCCCCTTGGACTGCCCCCATTGAAGCCTCGGTTTCCTTGTGAGTTACCGAAACGCTGAAAGCCTGTGCCGCCGACATAGTTAACATCCTGCTCCTCATGCCCATTCACTGGCTCATAGGTCTCAACCTCAGCAGCAAAATGGACCTGCTTCTTGCTTATTAGAAGGTTGTGAACCGTATCAAGTTTCGCCTTTACCTCAGCTATCTGACTTCCCTCTAAGTTCCCAGCTTGCTTCTTTCTCTCAAAATCAGCATTCTTAGTACTGTTGCTTGAAGCCAAATTCTCTATTAGTACCACAGCATCCTCAGGATATCTGGTATTGAAGTTGCCATTACTTGCAGCATCCAGAGCCATCTGATACCTCCAATCGATACCCCTGAAGAAAATTCCAAGCAACTGAACCTCACTGAACCCATGGTGTGGACAATCTCTCTGATAAGCCCTGAACCTTGCCCAAGCGGCCTTGAATGCCTCAGTAGGTCCTTGAGAGAAGGCTGAAATCTTCGTCCTCAGCTCCTCAGACCGTGCATCGTCATAAAAGTTGTTCAGGAAAGCATTTTTAGTGTCCTCCCAAGTGGTCAGTGACCCCGGCTTCAACTGCTTAAGCCAATAAGCTGCTTCCCCAGCAAGAGAGTATGGGAAAAGCTTACAGAACAAATAGTCGTTTGACACCCCGTTAGCCTTGATGCTAGTGACTAGATCCTCAAACCGCTCAATATGATCCATAGGGTGCTCATGTGATAGCCCGTGGAAAGGGTTCTGACCTACAAGCGTGTAGTATGCAGGTTTGAGTTCAAAGTCATTCCTTTGAAACGGAGGCGGGCGGATGGCAGACTGATTGGCATAGAACTGCTCTGGCCTGTTGTAATCCCCCAATGTCATTGCACGTGGCCCTAAGGCACCAGGTGCACCTTGTCCAACCAAAACTCCACCAGCCGCTGGTAGGTGTCGATCGACACCAGGTGGTGGGTGTCGGTCGACACCAGGATCCTGGGCGTGTACTTCAACCTCAACAATGACTTGGCCGTTGTCATCGATCCTTTGGCCCTCTGCATTGTATGCATGGCCATCCCTGTCCCGGAGAACTCCATGTTCATCAGCCATGATGATAGTACGCAACATCGCTTCTGAATTCTTCGCTGTCCGGGTTCTTCGTTCTAACTTAGCTAGCTCTTGATTTGAAAGGGTTACTAGCTCAAGATTCTTGTTGCTCCGAGTTTTGCGATTAGGCATGCACCTGAAACACACAAGAAAGAAAGAAAGAACGAAATTAGTAACAAAATAAAAGAAAATTTAGACAAAAACTTAAACTTAAATCTAATGGTAAATTCAATAGTCCCCGGCAACGGCGCCAAAATTTGATATGCTCAAATTTACCCTGAGCTACTCTCTCAAATTAAGAGATCACTGTAGTACTTAGGGATCGAATCCACAAGGACTATGAAATACCCAATAAATCCTAGTAAAAGTATTATGCTAAATAAAGTATAATGTAACGAAATTGCAATGCGAATAATTAAACAAAGTGTAAATCAATGGAGAAAAGCGCTAGGCATAGGGAAATCTCAGGAATCTTCAGAACTGTGAATCAATTTGATAGTCAGGATTATAATTAAGAACCGTTCTAGAACTCAAACACAATTGTAAAACCTACCAGCTTTCGCTGCGTAAACTATCTATCCCTGAATCTAGAATTCTAAATTCCTTTGCTAAATTCTAAGATCCAGACAAGCATTAATGATCAGGTTCAATTTGTTCACAAAATCCCTAAATCAAATTCCTTTGCAGATAGGTATTTTGCTCACCTAAGATAGATCTAGCAATCAATTACACTTTCATGTCAATTGATAACCCTAAATCAGATTCTAGGTCGCGAATCTAGAATAAGCAATAAGTTCAATCTTAGATGAAGAACTCTATCAATTAACCCTAATAGTCTAATGATTCAACAATTCCTCAGAAATCCTTGAAATCCCATAACCTAACAGGAGAACTACTCAGACATGGTGAAAGCAACAATCATCATGATATGAATAGAAATAATTCAATATATTAAAAATGGAGAACAAAGAGTATCAGGGATTAGAGAAAGATGATTCAAGCTTGAGATAGATAGAGAGTCTGCTACTTGATCATCTCCTAAAAACCCTGATCTAAACACAATATATAGCTAAAAACTCGTACAAGGACTAATGCTGAAATATTAGAAACTTCTGGGCAAAATTGTAAATCTTCCAAAATTCTGAAGTTGTCCGCCGCCTGTGGTGTCGATCGACACTCATGGCTGGTGTCGATCGACACCAAGTCATACATCGCCTCAAAACATGATTCTTCGATGCAACTTCTTGGTCTTTGCTCCAAAATCTCTCATATTCTTCATATTAGTCCTGAATGCATACCTGTAGATAAAAGACTCTAATAGACTCTAAAAACACCAAAAAGACTCGATTAAAGACTCTTATATCATGGTTAAAACCCATAAAAACCGTGATATATCAAGACTCAATGAGAGACGTCCATTACACATGGTCTAATAATATTTTTTTTTTCACATGTTTCTAATTATTTTTTAGATTTTATATTATTTAAGCTTTAATAAAAAATTTAACACATGTTTCTTATTATTTGAACTAAAAGAGGATTATCAGGATCACATAATAAAATATATATTTAGATTAAAACCAATAAACAACATCTCTATTGAATATAAAAATTGAAAGATATATTTTCTCAATAGAGTCAACTTTTGATGAGGAGTCAACTTTTGGTTCAACCCGACCTATTTCGTTCTTAACCTTATCATCTCACAAAATTCAAAATTAGTCACATGCTTATTAGAATTTGTTAAGTAGTCAAATTATTCCCATTAAGTTTCTTTATTCTTCTCTTCTACATTTTGATATTTGTATTGATTTATTTAGACACCCAAATTTTCTTATTTTGTAATTATTGTCTTCTAAATATGATTTAGTATTTTTGGAAGCCAATTCATAATTTAACCAAAAGATTTAGTTTGAATCGGACCAAATATGCATAATGCGGTCAACAAAAAAAATGGCTAAGAAAATATTCAAGATATATTGGCATATTTCGATTTAAATCCTTTTTGTTAACATGATGGTGATGGACATAACACACACATACTATATGTATATATATATATGTATATATACGTAATAATATATATCTTTTGCCAAGGAGTATAACTTTCTCCTACAGTATTTACTCTTTTGATAATTAAATAACTTCATATTCGTCTTTTTGATCTCATTTTATAACAAACTAGAATTGGACCTGCACGTACGTGCGGGTTTATGTTTTCAAACAAATTTATTTGATATAATATTTGTAATCCGAATTGAGGTAAACCTATTTAGTCAGATTTATACTGAATATGCTTAGCACCATTTCTCAATTTGTTCTTAATAGTTCTGAAATTAGGTATGTTCGTCAAGATTTGTTTGTAGAATTGAATTTGTAGTATTTCGATTCTACGTACCATGTTGGAAATGTCAAAAAGATTTTTGATTTTAGTCATATAAGTCTGACAGAGTTCTTATTTGGAACAGATTTGTTAGAGAAAAGGAAGCTTAAGTATGAATAGAATATTTTTATAGAGTTTGTCAATTTAGACCTTTTTTGATCATCTAATTTTTGGTGTAAGTTAATTTTCTCTATATTTAAGCTTATAGTGTCATTTCTTTCACCATATATGTTTTTGGTCTGATCGTTGAAGACTATATTCTCAAAACGTGGTTTGATGATCTTGGGTCTTTTGATTTGATATTTTGTACTGTTTTGATTTGTGGTATTTCTCAGAAAACAAAAATTTATAATTCTTTCTTTTTCATAAGTTTTGGGACACCTCAGCTCTGAAATCTTATTTTGCATATTAGATTAAGAAAATAGGCTGGTTAAAGAGCATTCTTAAGCTTCTCATTGTAACCAAGTTTGGTTTAAATTGTTTTGTTACTATGGAAAGAAGAAAACTCACTCAAGCGAAACTTAAGATTTGTTATATGTTTCCTTCAATGCACTTATGAAAAATCGATTATTTTGTAAACTTCAATTAGCAAAGATCAAGCGAACTCACTCAAGCGAAATTTAAGATAAGAAACTGATACTTTTAAAAATCATACGTATCAGTAAAAAGTTTTAAAGCTAATTTTTTTTATTTTGTTTCAGGTAAGGTTGCTATTAACCAAAAGATAAGAAGAAGATGGTGTCAATCGAACCTGTTATATACGCTATTCAGAATTCATATGTGAAAGGTTAGTTACAGTATGATTTATAATTTAGCATGGTTTAGTGATTTTGCATATATACCTAGGAACTTCTCCAAAATTAAAATTTTAAAAGGTAAAAAATCCAAGGAAAAACATGTAAATTTTTTAAAAAACATTAAAGAACACAGAGTTCCAAAATCCAATTTAAATGCTTAGGCAGTACTAAAATGAATGTTAAATTTAAAAATGCTTTGAGTAAAACACTATTAATCCAGTTTTCTCTTGACACAGAGGTTTTAGTGTGAAACCCGAAAATAAGAAACATCATCAAAAATTCTTATTGTGAATGACAAAACCTATAATTTGATATGCAAGTAATAAGAATTGTTACCTTTTAACAGCTCTGAATTATAATATCTTGATCGTTGGTCCCATCCTAGGATTTTGAAAATTGCCGCTCCTAGGATTAATCTTACCTGAAACAAAAAAAAACAATCCATTAGACTTTAATTAATCGTTAAGTAGAAATAAAAGCCTAATATGAAAAGAATTGAACGGTTAGTGAGTTTTGAAGATGAAAGTCGCAGTATTTATATATAGTATTAACAAAGTCGGTTAGGAAACCAGGATGTTGTATCCTAGTGGTAATGGGCTCACGGCTGTGGGTACCGCCACCTGGGTTCGATTTATGGCCACTGCGGAATTCACATGGCGGCTGCAGGCTTCCAGGAGCCGACACGTGGAGTGCCATTTGGCCGCCCACGTGGCTAGTCTGAGCAAACCGATTTATCGGGGAGCGTTAGGATACCTGAGTTATCAAAAAAAAAAAAAAAAAAAAAAAAAAAAAAAAAAAGTCGGTTAGGATTGATTTTATTTTGAAAATATGCGTCGTATATTCTCTAATTTTTGCGAAGATATTATTTCAAAAATAGATTTCAGCTTCTGTACGAGTACTAATTTTGAATTTATATTTGTTAAGATTTGAATATATGCAGGTAAGGTTAGATGTTGTTTGTTAAGGACATCCTCAAAATTCATTGCAGAAATGGATGGAAGCAAGATCAGCGAACGACCCAATCAGAAATCTTTTTTTATGTTTGATGCAAGGTAAATCTATAAATATATTACTGAGATTTGTGAGTTAAATATCTATCAAATAAACATTGACTTAACATGTTTAAAACAGATTCTGACAAAACATTCTGATGCTGTTTTTTTTTAGGATTTGGAATAATGCCTTTTATATTAATCAAATTATTATCATAGATTCGTAAGTTGTATTATGGTGAGGTGTATAAAATGGATCAATTCTGTTTTAAAGTTATAAAACAGATTCGTATTTACTAAAACAGATTCGTATTTAATAGTCTGATTGTGTATTTTTTTTATACTTTACAGGTATTATTAATGTGGGCTAAGATCTATAGTTCAATATAGAAAGTTTGATTGGGGTTTAAAATCGACGCCCAAGATCCAGCGTTGAAATGAGCCTTTAATCAGTTGTCTTAGATCCAGCACCTCAGATCCGTGACGCGAAGATCCAGGATCCGCCAAGGATCCGCGTTTTCTTCATTTTACAGTTTTCCAAAATTGCCCAAATCAGATTTTTTTTCCCCTTCTTAGATTGATTTTATTCCAATGGTATTACATGTATTTTTTTACAAAACAAAGGCTTCTATCCCAATGTCCTTCCCATTTAATAGTATAGATTTTCTCATAAAGAATGAATAAATTTTTGAACATCCTCACGTTCCTTGCCCTCCTCGCTATATTTTCTGGTATGCATTTATTTGCATATTATATTCCAATGCTAAAATCCTTATTTATTCAGCATAGTATGAGATTTAATCGATTTTATTATTTTCCTAACTAAAAAAATTGATCTACATAACAATCTATGAAATTTTATAAATGATTTGTACTATATTGAGATTAATTTACTCTAATTTTAACGTTGTAGAAATAACATATCCAAATATTGTAATGGTGAAAAGTCGAAGTTTATTGGAGCAAGAGCCCATCTCGCATGTGATGCACCAAGAGGTCACTATGAATATCGTACATCCGCAAAAAGGGCCACCATGTCCGGATGGGTGTGAATGGGTATGCGACGTAGCATTTCCGACATGTTGTAAATGCATATGTTAGATTTCTCTGTTATGCCTAATATCAATATGTATTTGGACCTTTCGTAAAATAAAATGAAAAATCTATTTTTATTATAAAGCTAAAACTTATAAATCAAACATATATGATATCTTCAAAATATATATATAAGATCATAAAATTATTTTATCTCATAACAACATGAGTCATGATTATGATTACTATTGCATGGGTAAAAATTCGATGGTTAAGTATAGTGTACGATTGTATGATTATTAAAAAAAAATACATGTAAATTTTCTTTTCAATTGACACCCCTAAATTCTAAGACTCTTTCGAGCGAAGATTGCAAGATTAAAAATCAATTAGATCACAAACGTTCTTATCGTCATATTCATGCTATGGTGCGTCTTTTTCGAAAGTCAGCATTCAGAAACTTCAAAAAATATAATTAGCACATAGGAATAAATTTAATATTACTTGAAGAAAAAGTTAGAATTTTTTTTCATGTATCATTCTTTTAAAATTGTATTACAATTAATACTTATCTTATTATACGTCAAACTACTATTTAATTCATTTTAAACATAAGACAATATAATTTAATTGTACATCATTCTCATCTCAAAAAAATTTGGAAATCAATTATGTGAAGGGAATTATTATTGAAGAGAAGTGTTTAGATAGTATATACTCTAAATTATAATTAACTAGATAGGGACCCACATTTATGCGGGTTCATAAATATTTTATAACCCGTAAAATAAAAGCTAATAGCAAAAAGTGGGAATTTTTTTTTATCTCTATAAAATATAAAATAAGAATGGTTGTCATTAATATACTAAGATTTAATATATATTAGAAAATAGAACTAAAAAGTACATATTTTTGATATTTTTTAATTTTTGTTAGTTTTCTTTTTAATTGAAGGAAAACAAAAAACAACACAATTCTATATATATGTCATAATCTATCGCTCAACCAACATGTGTCATGGTCACGTTAATTATAATTTAGAGTACATATTATATAAACACTTCTCTATTTTATATATTACTTTGCAGTGTTTATTGCAATCTTGCATAACAAAATTGCTAATTTCAGTAATATTCCCTTCACATAATTGATTTCCAAATTTTTGAGAAGAGAATTATGTACAGTTCCTTGAATTGTATTGTCCTATGTTTAAAATGAATTAAACTATAGTTAGATATATAATAAGATAAGTATTAATTGTAATACAGTTTCAAAAGAATGATATATGAGAAAGATAAAAAAAAAAGTCTAACCGTTTCATCAAATTGTAGTAAATTTATTCCTATGAATTCATTATCTTTTGAAATTTCTGAATTCCATTTTTTGAAGAAGACGCACTATAGGAAAATCGGGTATTAATAGCACTTCCAGATAGCGATTTAATGATTCTACTATAGTTAACGTTTCCATAGCGTTTATGAAATTAAAAACGCAATGCTATACAGAGCAGCAAAATTATTTTGGTACGCGCCTATTTTTTTGGTTATCCATCACTCTTTCATAGCATATACAGAATTAAAATCTCTATAGTATCTTTAACCGCGAATAAGTCTTTTTGATTCCGCCCAAATTAAAAAAAAAACTCAAATTTTTTAGGGTACGCCTTTTTTATTTTTTTGTTCTCTCTTAGGTTTCATCGCCTATTTTATTTTATTTTATTTTCGCACAACTGACTCACACATAATGTAACGCCCGTCTTCCAAAAAAGGGGATTATTGACGAAATTTATATATATGGATTTATATATATATCAAAAACGTCTTTGATCAAAATAAATCGGTGTAAGAGAGATTATCTCTTAAAAGTCCATTCCGTTGGCCTCGGGGATGGAGTTTTGAAGAGAAATGACGGGATGAAAAAGAGGGGTCAAGAATCAATTTTCGAGCCAATCCAGAGGATCGATCGTGATTTTTTTGGCTGGATCGATCGATCCTGATAGGGATCGATCGATCTTGTTTGCAATTGCTGTTTTTGCGGTTGTAGGGAGGATCGATCGATCCTGCTAGGATCGATCGATCCCGGCTGTCGGCAGAGTTGGTAGGTCGACTTTTTCACCCTTTTAAACGCGTTTCTTCTTCCTCCTTCTTCATTTTTCGATTGGGGGTTGCTTCTGGAGGTTCAAGAAGTGTTAGTGAGAGCCTAAGGAAGTGAAGAGGTGAGAAAGGAAGAAAGGAATTGTGAGTTTAAAAGGAAGAAGGAAGAGGTTGTGAAGTGGGAGCTTTTGGGAAGTTCAAAGGAGTCTCAGAGAGCTTGGCTTGAGCGTGGAGGTTCTTGCTGGCCTGGAGAAGCTTCGTGTGGCTTCAATCAATCCAAATTCGAGGTGAGTGCGTGACCAAGGGCTGGACTAAGCTTGTAGAACATTGATTTCGGTTTTGATGCTTGTTTGATAGATTTGCTTAGATCCAGGGAGTTTCTGGATTGTTTCTTGTGTTCTGGAGTTGGGTAATGTTGTGTTATCATTAGGATTCAAGTTTGTGCCGTTTTGGAGGTTGCTTGTCGCAATTCGACGTGTTAGAAGTCGAATCCGTGTGTTGCAGGAAGCTTGGATCGATCGATCCAGGCCGGATCGATCGATCTGGTCGGGGATCGATCGATCTGGTCGGGGATCGATCGATCTGGTCGGGGATCGATCGATCTGGTCGGGAACGATCGATCCTGTCCCGGATCGATCGTTCGGTGTGGTTCACGGCCGTTCTGGATCGATCGATCTGGTAGTTCTGGCCGTTTTTCGTGTTCGTTTCTTGTGTTGGGGTGCTTTTGGTTCGTAGCATCGTGTGGTGTTCGGTTGGGTTCAGGCATTGCGTGGTTTTACTTGCTTGTGTGTATAGCTCGTAGTTGGGAGGATCGCCTCGCTAAGTATTTATGATAATACTTACGCATCTCTGTGTGTGTTTGTTGCAGGTAAAGATAAAGTGTGATCGTGGAATCGAGGCTATGAGGAAGAGGATGATTAGGACTCGTGTTGTGGTTTTATGTTGTTAAGTTTAATAAGCGAGTCTTATTTGTAACGCTTAAGTTGTTAGAAACCATTGTGTGTGTTTGGTTGTGTATTATTATTTTCGTATTAAATGTTATTGTTTGTGTGTTATTTTCGTGGTTGTGGATCCGTTTGATAATTAATGGTATGGGACATTAATTATCGTGTTTTTAAAAAAAAAAAAACGGGTCGGGTCGTTTCACATAATCAGAAGAAAGAAACTGAGATTTTGTTTCGATCTCTCATCTCTAGCTGAATCTCTCATCTCAGTCTCGGTCTTGATTTCTAGCTGGATCTCTCATTGTTAGTGTTCTACTTTCAATTTGGGTTTTCGATTGATGTTTCTCTGAGTTGCTTCGATTTTTTTCTAATGGTATTGTGTATTTGTGTAGCTGATAACCGTTTAATTGTTGTTTGCAGTTTGATTTCCGAAAAATAGAAGAACTACAAGGTATATATGGCTCTGTATCTGATTATTGCCAAAGAATGAAGACAAGAAAAAAGAAAAAAATTAGAAAGATCCACTTAGCTCTTGGTCTTCAATTTTTTCTTTTTCTTTTTTTTGATAAAATTTGTTTCGTTCTTCAAATTATTTTTGCAGATTCGATGTCAATCAAGAACCAATCTCATAACTTCAATCTAAGAGCATGAATACATTTTGGAACTATGCATATTAGAGGAGCAAGATGTGTATCTTGCGGACTAAGTATTAATGTGGACCATTAGAGTCCGGTAATGAATGAAGACCGTGAAACTCGAAAGAAGAATATTATATAGATCATGACACGTGTCGCTAGATTAATGAGATTTTGACACGTGTAAAAAAATTATGTTATTTCTGGTTTTCTTTAATAGAAAAGTAAACCCAACATCGAAAAATTAAATAATAAAATAGATAAATTTTAACTTTTTATTTTTCCAATATAGACTAAATTTTATTATCTAAATAAAATTTAAAAGTTCCTTTCAAATTTAGATGTTTATATTATTTAAACTCTAACATTAGTTTTAACTTTCAAATTTTATTTTTGCATTATTTTATATTTTTTTTTTTTGGTGAGAGATTCAATGAGAGACGCCGATTACACATGTTCTAATAATATTTTTTTATCACATGTTTCTAATTATTTTTTAGATTTTATATTATTTAAGCTTTAATAATTTTTTAAACACATGTTTCTTATTATTTAAACTGAAAGAGGATTATCAGGATCACATAATAAAATATATATTTAGATTAAAACAAATAAACAATATCTCTATTGGATATCCATAGAGTCAACTTTTGATGAGGAATCAATTTTTGGTTCAACCCGGCCTATTTTGTTCTTAACCTTATCATCTCACAAAATTATAAATTAGTCACATGCTTATTAGAATCTGTTAAGTAGTCAAATTATTCCCATTACGTTTCTTTATTCTTCTCTTCTAAATTTTGATATTTTTATTGATTTATTTAGACACCCAAATTTTCTTATTTTGTAATTATTGTCTTCTAAATATGATTTAGTATTTTTGGAAGCCAATTCATAATTTAACCAAAAGATTTAGTTTGAATAGGACCAAGTATGCATAATGCGGTCAACAAAAAAAATGCTTAAGAAAATATTCAAGATATATTGGCAAATTTAGATTTAAATCCTTTTTGTTAACAAGATGGTGATGGACATAGAATACACACACATACTGTATGTATATATATATATACGTAATAATATATATATTTTGCCAAGGAGTATATTTTGCCAAGATGGTGATGGACATAGAATACACACACATACTGTATATATATATATATATATACGTAATAATATATATATTTTGCCAAGGAGAATGAATAAATTTTTGAACATCCTCACGTTCCTTGCCCTTCTCGCTATATTTTATGGTATGTATTTATTTGCATATTATATTCTAATGCTAAAATCCTTATTTATTCAGCAAAGTATGAGATTTAATCGATTTTATTATTTTCCTAACTAAAAAAAAAAACTGATCGACGTAACAATCTATGAAATTTTATAAACTATTTGTACTATATTGAGATTAATTTACTCTAAATTTAACGTTGTAGAAATACCATATCCAAATATTGTAATGGTGGAAAGTCGAAGTTTATTGGAGCAAGAGCCCGTCTCGCATGTGATGCACCAAGAGGTCGCTATGAATATCATACATCCGTAAAAAGGGCCACCATGTCCGGATGGGTGTGAATGGGTATGCGACGGAGCATTTCCGACAGGTTGTAAATGCATATGTTAGATTTCTCTGTTATGCCTAATATCCATATGTATTTGGACCTTTCGTAAAATAAAATGAAAAATCTATTTTTATTATAAATCTAAAACTTATAAATCAAACATATGTGATATCTTCAAAATATATATATAAGATCATAAAATTATTTTATCTCATAACAACATGAGTCATGATTATGATGACTATTGTATGGGTAAAAATTCGATGGTTAAGTATAGTTTACGATTGTATGATTATTAAAAAAAAATACATGTAAGAAGACGAAATTTTTTTTTCAATTGACACCCCTAAATTCTAAGAATCTTTTGTGCGAAGCTTGCAAGATTAAAAATCAGTATGAATGCTCCAGAGTTTTATTTTTTCAGTCTTGAAATAACTGGAACAAGGTTTAATGGATCAGATTAAGCATAAGTGCATAACCATTATATTTACTAGGTTGTACCTGCGCGATGCGCGGATTTAACTGTTTGGTCTATGTATTGATTCTAAAATAAAACCAGTCAACATTGTTGGACACAATAACGTCACTATAAAAATAGAAACATATTATGCAATTTTTTCATACATAAAATCTCGAAAAACAAATTATCCTTGACCATTTACTCTAGTATATATATATATATATATATATTTATATATAGTTGGGTTGAATGCTAGACCAAAACCTAAACAAATAGTCAAAGCCAGTCGAAATTCAGTATAATTTTGCCACTTATGAGGTATGTAGTGGCCAAACAGAGTACTAACCTGGACCTCCATGACGAACTTCATCAAGAGTGCGTAACCACTCAGCCACACATACTCGGTTAGCCTTTTGTAACTATTGTATGTTTTGAAGAAGTTAAAAGTTGGATGCATCCTGAGATCATCAAACAAAGCAGTAGATGTTCTGTGGAAGATGAGTTGCCAGATCAACATTGTTTTGTGTATCATTAACTCATTAGTTATTATTTAGATGGTTTTAGCTTAAATTCCTCTGTTTTACATGAATATTTGTTATTTTATATATTTCCACTAATTAATGAAATACATAGATATTACCATTTACAATAGAAGGGTTGAATAAAAACTTAAACAGTTGAATGGGTGAAATAAGCTTGCTGAATTGGAGTGTTTAAAAGAAAATTATACAACATGATATATGACCCACTAAAAAGAGATATTGTAGAATTTTAGGTGTTAAAAGATATATTGTTGGGATCCATATTATTAAAACTATGTTTCAATTTTTAAAAGAAAGAAATCATAATTTTTTTTTTTTTCTGATGTGTACAAATTGAATGAAACAAATCTCTATTTATAAAATAGAACGCATATGGCGAATTGGTGGCCAAAATTCATCAACTCCTGCTCAAATTTGATGAATGGAGGCTCATTTTCTCTCATGATTGTGGGTGCTAAAACTTACAACAAGAATTTTAATGGTTAAAGAAAAAATCTAAGGGCTAGACCCTCGTGTGAAGCAAAGATTTATTAATAGCTGAACGAATCAAAAAGGATTTATTGAAAGTAATCAGAGTTTTACAGGAGAAGATTGAATGAGAAATATAAAATATGAGCTATCGGCGAGAGGTCGTAATAATAGTTCTAAAGTTCTAAGGTGAATTCCAGGTAATCAGATATATCCTCCCTTCTTGACTTCGCCTGCTTTTTATAAGTTCTCTGCTCCAACACTCTCCGCAAATCTCGTTTTCCGAGATCTTTGTAACCTCCTCCGAAATACTCTCTAACAGCTTGATCCTCCTTTGACTTAGTCTCGCTGAACCACCTCGTGACGTCGTACGCATTCTCCTGGACTCCGCTTAAGTTGGCCTCTCGTCCTATGTCCACTAACAAATGGGCCTTTAGATAATCTTGAATGATCCTATTTCTGTTGAGCCGAAATAAGGCTTAAAGGGGTGAAACCCAGGTCCAACAATAGCCCCCAGTCTCTTGAGTGCTGGCTATGAACTCGAGAGACGTAAGTTAAATGCTTTATCCCGAGGGTTCCTATTCGGATTCGTCGAACTGAATAAATTTTTCAATCAAAATCCCAACTTCCCAGATAATGCCGAAACTCGGTCTGGTTCATGTATCGGGGCTGTTTAGATTCTACACAAGATCGCGTCTCCCTCATGCGCTACACGTGTCGCATCTGACGAGATGATAAACGGCCAGGATCAAAAGTAAGAGAGATACGCGGGATTCACGAAGTCGTGGTTATTATGAACTATAAATCCCAACACCTTCTGACCCCGAATTAATAACCGCTGCCCGTCACTTCAAAAGGTAAAGTGATTTTGCTCTCCCTCTCTCATAAGCTTTCAATTTCCATTTTCTGCGAAACAAAAAATTTCCTCTACTCGAAACAAAATCGCTGCGTCATGGCCAGAGAATTATTTGGACCTTACCAACCATCGCAAATCCGCTCAGAGAATTTTGAAGAATTTAGATGCCGAGCGAACATTCCAGCCGATGTTGAGCTGGTCACGGCGTTCGCGCTGAACTTCCCGGAGCAAGTCCCAGAGGGGTTCTGCTGTTCTTATACCACCCTCTTTAAGGATTGCGGACTTATGTTCCCTATCCCGAGGGTGATCCTCGACCTGCCTGCACTTATGGACATTGCCTTCCCGCAAATGGGTCCGGGTTGCGTCCGACACCTGATCGGTCTCCTGGTGAGAGCCCAGGAAACTGGCGTCACCGTGATACCGGAATTCGTGGTGTCGATGTACTCATTTAAGCACAACTCCACCGCTGTGAATATGGGCACCTTTTACGTGATGCCCCACACCAACCGACGTATTATCTTTGAACCCCCGGCCAGAGACCATTTTTGGCAAGAGATATACTTCAATTTCCGAATTGGACCGGCGTCGATCGGCGATTTTGACTTTGGGAGGCTGCCGACTGTCTGGCGCAGCTTTGCCGGTTAGAAGAGAAACTACATGATCCTGTTGCGGATCCTAATTTTGTTTGTCAATTGGTATTGTTTCGGTACTTGTCTGTTTTTTTACCGACCAAAGGTTGCTTGGCTTGCAGCTACACCGGAGCGCGTTGAATTTTCCCCGGCTTTGAGACAGACTACTCTCCGTCTTCACGCCGAGAATACGTCCTGGGATCAATTCAACTGCAGTAGGATCCTCCAAGCGCTATATCCGAGGCAAGAAGTTCAGGTTCTTCGTCAACCGATTCGTACGGAGCAACCTCCTGCTCGCCACTACCTAGTCCACCGAGCATCCTCCCCTTGTCGTCACGTAGCTCGCTCGTCACAAGTCGCACCGCCAGCTCGTGATTTCAGTCCAATTCAACCTGGTAAGAAGATGTCTTATAGATTTTTGCTGTTTTGGGGAGTCAAGTTCGCTGATTTGGTGTTCGAATATTGTTTTGTAGATCCTAGACCCTCTGAAAGTACATAATCAGTTAATAGCATGTCTCGCCGTCCAACTCTTCGCGAATGCCGCTCCGCTCCCGGAAACAATCAGCGAGTCCGTTCCGGGGATTTGACCCGTGCCCTGTCTTCTGTCCTTCAACAGAATGCGTCGGCTTCCCAGCCACCAACTGCTGCTCCCGCCTCCGGGGTTCCTGTTGCGGAGGACATGGCTGCCATTTCTGACCGGTCTCTCTCCTTGGCAAAGCGACCGAGAAAGGGAGGAGGAAATGATGTCGGCGATGGCTAGATGGTTGGTGGGCAAGATGCGCCTCAGTCTTCCGAAGGGGGGTCGACGCGGGCTCATGATAATCATCAGCAGAAGGGGGCCGAGAGGGTGCTTCTGCAGGGCTGGGGGAGTGAGTCGAGGTCCAGATCACACTCCGGGAATGTTTCGGCTTCTGGTCGTCATCATTAGAGGTTAAACCATAGCCGAGACTTTCCGGTGATCGAGGATCACTTGGGTATGGCGATGATTGTTCACCATTTTAAGGCTGCGGGTTGTCAGATTCCAGCTGTCCAGAATTTATCTGAGCGAGAGTCCTATGTCGAGCTTGCAGAAGCGATCGGTCAGGTAGGTTTCCTAGCTTTCTCGTTACAATGGTTTTCAGAGGTTCTGACGCCTGATAATTTTTTGATTTTCAGATGGCGGCATCGTCGAACCGTCTTGTGGCAAATTATGAGCAGCGGCTGTCTAATGTGCCGAAGCGGGGCGAGCTGGAGGAGGCCCGAAAATGTTTTGAAGAACTTTCAGCGGCCCTGCAGTCGTCGCGATCGTTGGTGGCCGCGCTGGAGTCTCGTATTGCTATCGAGATCCCCCAGTTCGTTTCTCAAGTGGCGAACCTTGAAGCTGAAAGGCTCGAGTGGATTCGGAAGCATCATGCTGCGGAGAGGCTGCTCAAAGCTAAAGATGAGGAGATGGTTGTGCTGGATGAATAGGTCGCCAAGCTTTCGAGGGAAAATAAGTAGGTTAAGGCCCTTTTGAAGAGTCAACGCGTTGTGTGGTTCGCGAGGGGCATTGTGAGCTTGCTGCTGCTCATGGAAAGGTTTTCGAAGTCGTCAAGGCCAAGTTCGAGAGGAAAAGGCTTGAGTCAAACAACGAGGCGAATCTCCGCGAGCTCGACTCGAACCTACAGCTCTAAAAGGATATCACAGAAGGTGGGGAGGATGCTCTGAAGAAGAAGGAAAAGCTTGATGCTCTTCGCCCCGAGATTGAGGAAGCCTACAAGCTTCGGTGACTTCGGACTTCTCTACCTCGAAACTCGACTTGCCGCAAGTATCTACTGATTCGGCGCCTATGAATGTTGACGTGCAGACTGGAGTCCCGAGGGGTCTGGACGAGTTTGGAACTAACGCATCCGTCGAGAAAGAAATTGGTAGTGCCTACGCGTTGTGACTTTTCTCATTTTCTGCTTGTCGTTTGAACATGTTTGTGATACCTCTAGTGATAATATTTTTTCAGGTTCATGACATTTCATGGCCTTAGTTCTGGTACCCCGTTTATATATTTTTTGAGTTTGTAAATGCCGGGTTAGATTACTTCGATGACCCGGTAGGGACCCTCCCATCTGGCACCCAATTTTCAGGCGGTTAACTCTTTCGTGTTTTCGAACACTTTCCTTAGGACCAGTTCGCCAACACGAAACCTCCTGTAATGGAGTTTGGAGTTATAGAAGTGTGCGGTGGCTTACTGGTACTTTTAAATTTGTATCATTGCTTGATCCCAGCGTTCGTCAATGAAGTCAAGATTTTTTGTGAGCATTTTGTTGTTGAACTGTTCGTTCTCGGGACATAGTGTCTGTCGGAGTCCCGGAACAGAGACCTCCGCGGGGACGACAGCCTCAATTCCGTAGGGTAGAGAGAAAGGTGTTTCTCCTGTGGCCTTTAGAGGAGTGGTTCTACAAGCCCAAAGTACGCCATGGATCTTGTTCTCCCATAAGCTCTTGGTGGAACTTAGTCGTGTCTTGATGTTATTTAGTAGTGTTTTGTTTGCTGCCTCCGCTTGCCCATTGCCTTGTGGGTATCGTGGCGTTGAAGTTGTCAACTTAATGTTCCATGTTCTGAGGAAATCTTGAAATTCTTTGGAAGTCAAGTTTGAACCGTTGTCAGTCACGATCTCGTGCGGGAGTCCATGCCGACAGATGATGTCTCACCAAATGAGATCCTTTACGTGGCTCTCGTTGACTGTGACCAATGGCTCAGCTTCGATCCATTTACTGAAATAATCAGTTAGGACCAAAAGGTAACGGTAGTTCTTTCGGGCTGATTTTTCAAGGGGGCCTATCACATCCATGGACCATTTCATGAATGGATATGGGGCGGATACCGATGATAGTTCGTGAGCAAGTTGGTTTATGATAGGGGCGTGCCTCTGACATTTGTCACATCTTTCCGAATAGGCCTCACAATCCGTGAGCATCGTCGGCCAATAGTAGCCTTGGTTCTTTATTTTCCTTGCGAGAGTACATCCTGGAGAATGACTTCCACAATGACCCTCGTGGATTTCGGTCATTAGGTTCTGAATCTGTTGACCGTAGGTGCAGAGTAAGTAAGGGCCGCTGATGCTTCTTTTATACAGCATGCCTCGGATAACATGGTATCAAGCACTTTTTGCCTTTAACTTCCGTACTTCCCATTTGTCGGGTGGCACTGTGCCGTTGTTGATATATTCGATGAATGGGATCCTTCAGTTAATTACTTCTGGGGCGTTTGAGTCTGTTTCCCGTTCATCAGGGGTTTTTCCTTGCGCCATGGGTTCCGAGGGTTCACTCAAACTTGATGAATGGAGGCTTGTTTTCTCTCATGATTGTGGGTGCTAAAAATCACAACAGGAATTTTAATGGTTAAGAAAAAAAATCTAAGAGCTAGACTTTCGTGTGAAGCTATTTCTTAATAGCTGAACGAATCAAAAGAGATTTATTGAAAGTAATCAGAGTTTTACAGAAGAAGATTGAATGAGAAATACAAAATATGAGCTCTCGGCGAGAGGTCGTAATAATAGTTCTAAAGTTCTAAGGTGAATTTCGGGTAATCGGATCTGTCCTCCCTTCTTGACTTCGCCTGCTTTTTACAAGTTCTCTGCTTCAACCCTCTCCGCAGATCTCGTTTTCCGAGATCTTCGTAACCTCCTCCAAAATACTCTCTAACAGCTTGATCCTCCTTTGACTTAATCTCGCTGAACCACCTCGTGACGTCGTACGCATTCTCCCGAACTCCGCCTAAGTTGGCCTCTCGTCCTAAGTCCACTACCAAATGGGCCTTAAGACAGTTTGAACGATCATATTTCTGATGGGCCGAAATAAGGCTTAAAGGAGCGAACGTAGGTCCAACAACGATGATTGTAACATTCCGGCTCTCTATATAGCTAGGAGTGTGAAAGATGGTGGAAGATCCCAATACTATATAGCACAAGGAGCCCTCATGTGGTTGTTGGCTCAAATCCAGCTTGAACCAACTGTAATCCCCTCTCGAAGGTGAAAAACGAAGAAGATGATCGTTGCTCTATCCGCCTCTTTTATCGCTTCTTGGGCTGTTGGACCTGTTTTCTTATTTAGCTTTCTGTTTGTGTATTTGAGTTTGGTCTTTATTTTATTTTATTTTTTTATTTTTTTGCCTTTTAAAAGCTATTATTGTTTTGGATCCTTGACTCCTTGTTGATTTTTGTTCTAGGTTTTAGCTTTTTATTGAAACATTTTATCTGCAGGAAAAAAAAGTACAAAAAAGAATAAATTTTGGTATAATTTTTTAAAAAATAATTACTATAAAAAAAAATTGATCTCAATCAACACTAAAAATTCAACATCATTTCAATTCACAACCCCATGTACTGTATTTCATTGTAACACACTCTGTTCACAATATGGTGGGCCTCATCTGACCCAACATAAATATTCTTATCCTTTTGTTTTTGTTCTGTCTTTTTGTGACAAAATATTTATTTTTCTCTTTTCTAAACGTCTAAAATTTTTACACAGTTTGTCAATGTTAACAAAATCGATTGAATCGATACAATTACACAAGAGATTACCATTCTCGTAATTCTTGATTAAAATTTTTTTTTTGCATCTCCTGGTATTGAATATGTCGTTGAGCACTTATCGCGCTAACTTCCCTCTTCTTCATTCTTCTTTCATTTTGCTTTTCAACATAGCAAATCATTTTTAACAAAAAGAAAAAAAAAAAAAAAAAAAAAATATATATATATATATAGGGATATCGCATATCATAATTTTTGTTTTTATTACTCATCCATAATAGCATCTACCTTTCCCATTGAATTTAGGAATAGTCTATAAAAGGAAGTCAGGTGATATAGAAAATAGTCAAATATACATAGAGACGTTTCTGATTTCGTTAGACAACATATTAAAAAGGATAAATTAACATTAGGTTAAAACAAATTTCAAAAAAAAAAAAAAAAAACATTAAGTGAAAATATAAATTAAACTGGTCCTTAATTACTAGCGAAAATATTAATAATGATCGTTATGAATTTTAACAATCAATAATCGACGAAATGATCAAAGATGGTTACAAATTTCGATTAATCAGCATTTTTGCTTTTATCTACATAAAGATAAAAAAAAAATCTATGAAATTGACAAAATACAAAATTTACGAAAGCAGAGGAACCCTAATTTGATCGGAATCAAGATCACGATCACGATCTTGATCATCTTCGCCGCAATCGTAAACAGATCTAACCAAAATCAACTGATCCTCCAAGTATCTCTGAAGCAATCCCGCTTCTTCCGTTTCAAATCCGCCGCAACCGCATCCTTCTTCACATCTCCGGAGCCTCAGATCATCTTCCTCGTCGGATTTAGTAAACCAGGGATGACGGCTACGGAGGCGGCTAAAGATCTCGGCGGCGCAGAGAATAGGAATGGAGGCGCAGAGAATAGGGATTAGTAACGGAGAACAGAGGAGGAAGAAAACGAAACGGCTCCGTCGTGTGCGTAGCCAAAAGACGTCGGTCAACATAATGACGACGGCGCGTTGTTAAAGACGGTGAGAATCATGACCGGATTAAACGGAGAAGCAGAGGTCGTGCGCTGTACGACTTGGTGTAATGAGTGGGGATCGTAGAGAAGCTTCTTTGGCACATGGCTTTTTTGTGGTTTCTTAATGTAAAGACTTTTTAATTTGACTTTTATATATGTCTTTGGCCATATCCTCATGTGAGTGACTCATTTACTTACACTTCTTTTACAAAATTTGGTACATGTACAAAATTTAGTCAGGCCGTTAAGTTTTTTTTTTTTTTTTGACGAAACCGTTGATTTGTTCTATCAGACGACTAATAACAGTCTGATTAATTTACCAAAGTTAACAATTTAAATGAATAATCAACCAAAGTTGGGCATTTCTTTCAACTAGACAAAGAAATGAGGACATGTATTATTCTTATTTGTCACGACGTTAAGTCTTTTGATGAAACCATCAGTTTGTTTCGTTAGACGACTTAGGGACGTGACTAATTTGATAAAATCAACAAAAGTTAGTGGCTAAAATGGAAAGTCAACAATAGTTGGTTATATATTTCATCGTAAACAATGTTTAGGATTTTTTTTCAATATTTTTTAAAAATTGAGAATTTATTTTGACATTTTTCCTGTACGTAATTTCCTTATAATAATAAAAAGTAACTTTGATTTTTCTTGACTAGTATTAATTTAATCATGGTTAAAAATATTATTTTGGATTATATAATGGTTAAAACCTTGATAATATTTAGGGTAAATTCTAGTAAAATACACAATTTATTTAGCTATTTCCATAAAACTACAAGAAGGGTTTATGTGTAATAAAAGAATTACTATTGTATTCGTTAACATACTTTCAAATTTTATTTATTTATAAATTTGAACTGAAAATTCCGGAATGCTAAACAAAAAGGCAACCAGTTTTATTGTTTTTTCCTAATAATTTTTTAAGATAAATAATATTTTCTAATAAATAAAATTTATTGGATTTTTCAATATTGAAATGTCTCTCACTAAATGAGGAAATTGCAACAATTGGGTATGTGGGCTATGTGCCCTTACAGATTATTATTGGGCCAAGTAAAATCTATACTATAACTCTTTTGGACTCGGTCCATTTTACTGACATCTTCCAGCTGAGCCAAAATGGCTTTAAACCCAAAAAGCTAAATGGGTTGGAACATACCCTAACCCAATCCAAGCTTCTTCTATGTAGCCCAAATTTGGGAGTTTGCCATAGATGAGCCTTCTGAGCCATCTGAGGACTGTGACGACGGTTTTCGAAATCGAACTTATAGCCCAGTCAAGGAGACCGTGAGAGTGATGGAGAAGGAGTTCGTGATGATTTTGCAAGTCGGCGGACGAATCTCACAAGTGGCTGGGAAAGACGGTGAGAAAAGCGGAGAAGCGAATCCATGATGAGGGCCTCTTCGGCTAAACGCCAAGACACAATCTCAACCACCAGAGATCGGAGTTGCAGTTAGTGGCATTAGTGAATGATGTAACAAGGAAGAATTTTGGGAGTAAGATGATCTTCAAAATACAACCGAGAATCTCTCCACTCCTAGAGCGGGTCGTATGAAAACCAGATCTAAGCCAAAAAAACTCTTGCGGCAAAGCCACCCATGAACTGACCAATAAAACGAAACAACATGTCGAAGTGTTCTCTCCCAAGAGTAGGATGGCGAATGGAAAACCAGAGGAACTTGCACAAAGGCTGAACGGGATAAAACTTAGCTCAAAGCTATGCATAGAAGACTAAAAAGAAGCAGAGCTTCCAATCCAGATGAACCTCGCTGGGAGGAGAAAAGAGAACAACTTTCTCTGTAGTGATTTGGCGGGGGATGATAAAGAAGAAGAAAAAGCTGATGCTAAGAAGAGTCATGAAAGGAGTAAATCCTTAGAGATCTGCCGAAAGAAGGGGATCCTCTCCTTGATAACAAAGGGATAACCGCCAAACGTTACCGCCAGACATGTCCTGGGAAGCTACTTACTTGGATCCGACCCGGTTTGTCCCGGCTCGACACATCTGACATTTACATTAGTATATATAGCTTTTAAAACCTATTTTATGGATCTGAAGCTTTGTTTATGATATTTTCTTGCCTCTTTTGGATCTAAGAACCTTTGTACTAAGATCTTTTGTTAATCTATCTATTTCCCTTTTAATTTACTTTTTATTTCTCTAATAAAACCATGATTATGAAATTATCCATCATGGGTTTTTGTGTATTCATTATGATTAGTGAGTAGTCATATAGATGACTTGAGGGTTGGTGGGTTATGATGATTTGATGAGTTAATGATGATTTTTGTGACTAGATCCTTAGGTTATCCTTCATTTCGGTGGATAGTGATGTCCCAGCAGGTTGGTCTAGTGGCCTCGTGACACCGTTACAGATTCGAGAAATCAGCCTGGGACACCTTTGGGCTCCAGCGGGTACCTGCAGTGGGATCACGTAACCGGTATGAAGCAGAAGCCAATTTCAACGAGATCACATCGCCGCGAGGGCCCAGCGGCCGGTTCCAGCGATTTGGCAAAACCGCTGGACTGGACCGAACCATCTCAATTTCATGATTAAACCGGATTCAACTTAATTTTTGTTATGTATTAAACATGTTTTTAGGTCTTCTTATAAATACTTATAAACCTAATTTATTAGGGGTATGCAAATATCAAATCACTTACTTTTTTTTTTCATGACTATGAGTGAGTAGTCTCTTAGATCTCTAGGGATGAGGAAGATTTAGTGTGATTAAGAGTGAATTAGTGGAATATAGGTTTAAAGTGTGATAGATCCTTGCTTATTATGTGTTTTTAGGCATTTTCATGCCCACAAAGTGTTTGTTAAAATGCTTGAATTAATTAAATAAGTGCTTAACATGCTTAGTGTAACGCTCCGACCGCCACCGTCCGTGGGCCCCCACACCCTCTATCGGCCCGTGGGCCCCATCCTTTTTCGACAGCTGGTGTGTGACTCCCGAGAAGATCGAAAGACTTGTTTACTGTCCTTACAAATCACCACATGATCTTTCCCCGTGTTTTGGCCTCACTCACACAGTACCAGAAATGACTTCCAGATAGATCATCCATCCTATTACTACTCCAGCCCAAGTATGCTTAACTCTGGAGTTCTGTCAAGATGGCTGACAGAAAACATAAGTGCACTTTAGTGACATAGGTAGCCAAATCAATTCTTTTATGATTGATGATTAGGTAATTAAGAAAGTGATTATTGCAAAAAAGTGGATTAGTTATATACGATCTAAAACTGAAGGATTAGCTTGTTTAAGATGTTTTAAGCTCCACTAGTTTACAATTAGTCACCCTAAGCCGAATACCTCTACCCCGAGAGTTCGCTTTCATTTTCTGATCTTTAGAATTGTTTTAATCGTTTTTCTTGCTCTTTCTAATTGCAATTGGATTTATGTTACAAAAACCCAAAAGCATTTCTTTCTTAGATTAAATGGCAACTTGTATTCCTAGGGTGCTTTATTACTTCCTTGTGGTTCGATAACCTATAGTGGTACGCACGATAGGATAATTGAAGCGTTTGCAAAAACGTAGTATCAGTTTGGCGCCGTTGTAGGGGAGGCAATGCAATTGCCATTACGATTTGGTTTCTATTTGAGACTAAGTGTTTATTTTTCGTTTGATATCTGAAATCTTTGATTGGTGTTTGATCTCTATTTCTTATTGGTGCATGAATTTGAGAAGCCAAGGCTCACAACATTTAGTTGATAAAGTAGATGACATTCGACGGTTAAAAAGAGAGACTAGGAAAGCTACAAGAGAGCGTTAGTGTCTTGAGCATTTGGATCGTTTGGGTATGGGTGATTATCAAGCTTCACCCGATTTCCCGGATAATGCTAATGAAGAAGGTTTTGAGAGAGGTAATGGAGTTGGACAAGTTTCGGTTCATCCGCTAAGCCCCGCAATAGTGATTTGGGCTTATGATGAGCCGAACATTCATGGCAATATGACAAGGATTAGGTCTCCACCGGTTGAGAATAATAATTTTGAGATAAAAGAAAGTTTGATCAACATGGTACAAGGCTCAAAGTTCCATGTTCTTGCAATGGAAGATCCGCTTGATCACTTGGACCAATTCAACCGATTTTGTGGAACGATTAAGATCAACGGGATCTCGTAAGATGCTTTCAAACTTTCCCTATACCCATTTTCATTAGGAGACAATGCAAGAATCTACCTCACAACTCTTTACTTCATGGGATCAATGCAAGAAAGTGTTCTTGGCCAAGTTCTTCTCCACTTCACGCACGGCTCGGCTAAGGAACGAGATCTCTAGTTTTCCAAACGCACCAATGAAAATTGTTGTGAGGCTTGGCAGCATTTCAAAGGCTTTACTTCACAATGTCCACACCACGGTTTCTAATCCCTATTGAGTACCCTCTCCCGGAGCATGTCGCCAAAGTATAGGATGCTACTAGACATGACGAGGAATGGAAAATTTTTGAGTCAAGGTGCGGAGGATGGGTTGTTGTTAGTAGAGAATTTCGCTCAAAGCTACAAGAATTATGGTGACGATTAAGATCGTACATCGCGAGATCGTTACGACATGGATGATCTTCACCGCAAGGAAATTAAAGCGTTGAATGGGAAGATTAATAAATTGTTGCAAGCCTTTCAAAAGACGGTAAACTTTATTAGTGAAATTGAAGGGTATCAGTATCAAGATGTTGGAAATGATGAGGAACAAGAGAAGATGAACTACATTGGTGGATAAGGCCAAGGCTACAACAAGGGCTTCAACCCCAATCACCGAAACCATACAAACCCTTCAGTAGTTGAGTAGTTGGTGCCAGATTAGGAGAAAACTATTCTTTCTTTTTTTTAACACATTTGTTATTGAATTTATTGGTTTGATTATTTGTTTCCGTAATAACGCTAAGTGGTGATAATGAAAGACATTATGTTAAATTATTTGGCTATATTTTTATTATGATTCAGTATGAGATTACTTGAGTTATAAGTATTCTTTTAACACGTCATGTTGGGGAAGTAAGAAACCTGTGTTACATTTCTTTATTTACAGGTTTTACTTGTAGCTTTCTCGGGGAAGCTGTAGGTAACGCTTGATATAAGGTTTTGAGAGCTAGCCCATAATCGCATTCGCTCTTGGCAACTTTGATGAGATTTGGTGTTCAAAATCTGTGCTGGGCGATCTAGTTTACTGGTTTGTCGATGTCTGGTGACTTATCCCTCAAATTATATATTTTTTTTCTGTTGGCTTTATTTGTTCTGTTTGTGCTGTTGTTGTATTGTGTTGGCCCTTGTATATTTTGGTCTTTCCCCTTTCTTTTTATTGTCTCTATCATACTGTCAGAAATATTAAAATGGTATAAAAATTAACATTTTATCAAAAAAATAATATCTAGTTGTACTTACCAAGAAGTAATTTAACTTCTATTCCATGGAAAAAGAACACGTAGATCATACGTCATAACAATAACGACAGTATGACATCACATAGAAACATATTAAGATTAATGGAAACCCCAACCCAATCGATTGAGGATTGACAAACAATAGACAAATCAATAACAAAATATTAACATGGTCGTCTCGTCTTTCCCGTAGGTGTAACCCCACACCATTAATATTATATGCTGCTACCTCCACACATCACATATTGTATAGTCTCATCGTTTTTTTGTAGGCATTAGCATGATTCAACTAAATAATTTGATAACCAAAAATCAAGTACAATATGAGCCCAATTAAATTTTAAGTTTTATATGGATCAAAATATAAAGCCTATTAAACAAAAAGTCCAATAGAATGTCAATTAGGAGTTTGTAAAATGAGTCACAGAAAGCCCTAAAGAGAAGTATATAAAAGAGTCACAAAAAAACCTAAAGAGAAAATAAAGATTGACTTTGAGACAGAGCCGTCATCCCCAGCCACAATTGCAGTCTCCCTGCTGATGTTGTCATCCTCGTCGTCATGACAACAAAACAGCTGCATCCTTCTTGTGTGAGTATGTACATCCTTCTTGTGTGTATTTAGGAACTTCATTCAATAGATTGTGATCCACTTCTAAAGTTGATCGCTTTAGGAACTTCTTTCAATAGATTATGAAATAAAACCAAATCTATATAACAAGCTTTTTCATTAACATAATATATAGGTGAAAAATCTAAAATCTTTGCCGAATAGATTGCAAAATAAATATCAAATTCCATTAATTCAAAATACCAAAATTTCTTTGTATTATGACTGCATTATAAATATTTAGATGGTTTTTAAAGCAAATCCAGGTAAAAAAATTACTATATGAGGGAAAAAACAAGAATTGAGGTGCATGACAGACCACCATCTCTAACTGAAATTCATGTAAATTTATTTGATCGTGAAGCTAAAATGCTCTCGGCCATTCAAGTGACTCATTTCGTGTCACTGCTGATATCGTCAATCACCGAGAACAACAATGTCGTCAATCAATGGTAAACATCTTCTCTTCCATTATTTGCTTACATCAAACTATGGTGAAACTCATATTCAATTATACGTTGAAATCAATGCCTATGCAATACAATCAATTTGACAACTATAATATCTTTTTAAAATACAGCCTCCAATACTAAATTCATGTTAATATGAAACTCCGAGAATTCATATTTTCCAAACAACAATATTAATATAATATTCCATCTTTCATTATTTTAGGGATTTTTTTAGGAATTACTAAAAAATCCTAAAATAATGAAAAAGATGAAGAATTATATTATTGTTTGGAATATGTGAATTTCCGGTGTTTCCTCTTAACATGCATTTAATATTGGAGGCTGTATTATGATCAAGTGCTACAGTTGTCAAATTACTTCTATTGCATCATTAATTTTAATGAATAATTGGATATGAATTTCACCACAATTTGATGTAAGTAAGTAATGGAAGAGAAGGTGTTTACCAATGATTGGCGATGTTGTTGTTCTTGGTAATTGACGATGTCACCAATAAAACAATATGAATCATGCTTCCAATCTGACTAAATTTACTGTTAATGAATCATTTATTTAAATTTGTAAGATATGACCAACAAAAGTTGCCCTTTTTATTTTTTTTGTCACTCAAATGTTTTTCTTAAATTAAACTTGAGTTTTACAATCAATAGAGGAAATTAAACATCCTCTAAGCTTAGGAAAATACATAACAAAGACAAGCAATAAAGAAAGGGATAAGTTCTCCAAGGAGAAAGACAGCGAATCTGAAACGAAATCCAAATGCGTCGGTAGGGTCGTCGTGTTGAAACCCCAAAGATATTGTCTAGTCATGCTAAATGACATTGATGTTAAAAACACCTTTTACCGCCGAGAGCCGTCACATAGACGAGTCCTAAAGCATCTATCAAAGTTGCAAAGGCAGTTCCAAAGGTGGAGTGGATCTTCGCTCAAACAAACGAGATGACTTGTTCTCTACTAGAGAGCCAAGAAGATGGAAAATTTCTCTCCCTAACAACGGAGGATGGTGGAAGTGATCTCTCCCAATGAGAGGTAGGTTGTAGTCTCTTCTCGAAAGAGTAATATACCAATGATAGCACAATTAAGCCGGTAGCACAATCGGTGAACATCATAATATGTGATAGATTCGGATGCATCAACCTAGTGCTCCAAAGCCTTAAGGGAGAAGGCAAATAAGACTTACATCGGATTTTGAGATAGTACTTTGTAGCATAAGGATTGAGACACATGCCAAACCCGCTCCAAACTCTCATGGAGATGGCTACAAACGAAAGACTCCAATCCGGTCTTTGATTTGCAACAAAAGAGCACCCATGGATGAGAAGAAACTTCAGCGAACTCACAAGAGAGTAACACAACAGCGTAATAGTGAAAGATACATGAAGCTGGTGGCTGTCAAAATCCCAAAGTCCACACGAGTCTCGAACAAAAAGCCCTCTTTTCAGATTGCAATTTGTTTACACCATTTTTGTATGTGAATCAAGCCATTAGTACTGAATTGCGACAATGAATCTTTGAAACGTTAAAAGTGAAACGATTGGAAAGATTTTGATTCATTAATAGTAAACTTAGTCAGAATATAGTCCATTAATCCTGCAAAACCTATTATACTTAAAAATGAAGAAGTAATTTAATTTCTCTTCCACAGAAAATATAACTGGTAGAGCAGAAGTCGTAACAATTACTTCCACATAGATCTATGTAAGTTAAGATGAATGGAAACACCATCATGAACTGTACCCAATCGATTGACATACAATAGACAAATTGAAAAATAAACATTGACATAGTCTCCTCTTTCCCGTAGATGTGATCCCACACAATTGATATTATACGCTGCTACCTCCACACACCACATTTCTTTTTCAGCATTAGCATGATTCAACTAATTAATTTGAGAAGTAAAAAGCAATTACAATAGGAACCTAGTAAGATTTAAAGAAGAAGCCACCGCCTGGTAAGGAAACCACGAGAAAAAGATAGAGAAAGGAGAGATCTGGATTTGCATTGAGGAGAAAGAGAAAATCATATCCGCCAGCTTTGATGAAGGTAATTGTTTCATCTGCTAACAACATTAACATCAACTTTTATAATTATGATCCACTTCTAAAGTCGAACACTTTATGAACTTCATCCAATAGATTGTGAAATAAATTAAACCAAATCTCTATAACAATAATTTTCATAAACATAACAAAAAGGTAAAAAAATCTAAAAGTTTTGCCCAATATATTGCAAAATAAATAACCAATTTAATAATTCAAAATACCAAAAATTGCATTGTAATGTGACTGCATTATAGTACAAACTTTTTTTTAGAGCAAATCCAAGTTAAGAAGTACTATACGTGGGAAAAAAAAACTGTCATAAAATCCTTTCGCTTCAGTGTTAATGAATCATTTATTTAAATGTGTAAGATATCACCAAAAAAAGTTGCATGTTTTTCGAGTTCAATTTGTTTCCACCATTATGTATATGAATCAAGCCATTGGTCGTGAATTGTAACCTTGAATCTTGAGAAGGTAAAAAGAGAAAAAGATTGGAAAGAGTATAATATGAGAGTCCATGAAGAATACCCTAAACTGATCCTGCAAAATCTAATTGTAGTTAGTAACAAAATAAGTTTATCTTCCATGGAAAAAATAACTGGTAGAGCATAAGTCATAAAAATAATGACACTAATTCTAAATGGTTGTAGTATAATTGTAAGTATTCCTGCCTGTCATGCAGGTATCCATGGGTTCGATCCCTGACTACAACACCAAAAACTTGGTGTCTCATATTTTAACATTAACTATCTCCGCAAATGCACATGACACACATTAGTATAGATAGGGTATCAAATCCATCAGGACCAAGAACTACACTACAAATTTGTTTGAAACGAATAGAGCTAAGGCGATGATAATAATTTGTTTGGTATCATTGATGTAAGTGAATGAAAATAGTAAATAAACGATATACACTTATATGGAGAAAGTATTGGGCGTAGGGAATTTGTAGTGATTCAAGACTGCTAAATTTGTATCTTTTCTTAATTTTTTTGAGAACTCAAAGCACTAATATAAATCTACCATACTACTACAGTACTAATTCTCTAAACATGAATCTTAAGACACTAAACTTCTGAATGAGCCTTAGTAGACACATTGGCATTTTGGAACATGTTCGATATGTTTACTTAGATGACTTATTTTCATCTTTCGTTGGCTAAGGACTAAAATTCATATATGGTTGATTCCAGCAACCTAACAATCGCTTTCAGCGCATAAGTTAACTTAGAGATCTAATGCTAGGTAGCTGATCATTCATAAGCAAACATTCAGTACACAATATTTGAAGAACTCTAAAGATAAGATCCCTAACCTAACAACCTTGAAATAAACAATCATTGAATCCCCTTGAACAACTTCTAAACCCAATAGGTAAAGTACTCAATCATGAAAAAAAAAGTTGATTGCATAAAATTTCCAATAATGATAACGGAGTTCGAAAAGTACTTCTGAAAGAGTAAAAGACAAGGTGGATCTTCTCTGGGTCAAGCAGCCAATATAAATAGTAAAAACTAAAACCTAAAGTCACTAGAAAAAGGAAA
Organism: Barbarea vulgaris; assembly: GCA_963667165.1. Taxonomy (NCBI): domain Eukaryota; kingdom Viridiplantae; phylum Streptophyta; class Magnoliopsida; order Brassicales; family Brassicaceae; genus Barbarea; species Barbarea vulgaris. The sequence continues at coordinate 8,269,054 of OY763889.1, read as the reverse complement.
GAATTGCCTCGGGATAGACCGTTCCTGTTTTGGATATATCTATTGATCCCAGCTCCAAAATGCATAACATTAGTTTATTCGGGGATCGATCGATATAATATGGGATTAATCGATCCCAGCTTCTCTTCACTCGATTCTTGAAACTTGTTTTAAATCCAAAGCTGGTCCAATTCCTCCTTTATCACTAATGTTGAGTCAAAACCTGTAAAGACTCTACACAAAACAAAAGACTAAACCCGGACTAGTCTTGATAAAAGTCTCGATAAGTTACTGGAATTACAAGTTACAAGTCAACTTTGGTTTACAAGTTACACAATTTCTAAACCGGATATCTCTTGGCTTGCCTTATTTGGAGTCTCACGAGTTTGGTCAAGATCAAACGTATTTGGGGTGTCCAGGAGAGTTTCTACTACAAATAGAGGATCCTATGAACATCTCAAGATTCATTCCCAGCCACTGGACCAAGTGGATTCAATTTTGGCCTTTCATACACCAAGACTTTCCATATCAAGACCCGAGGACCTTTAATGCATTCCAACAACTATATTCCTTAGAACCAGTTGAAGCTACGACTTGGAGAACTTCTCAAGACATTCAGAGGCTTCCAAAATATGGAAATATTAAGAGGATTTCGAGATATAAAGAGGCTCCTACCATATTTCCTTATTTTGCCACGAAATCACCTATAACGGCTATATTTTGATTTTTTTATCAATTCTATTCAAGACCCATAATTTATTTTCGAGTTAAAAAGCTTTCTTATTGTGTTTATGACCGTTTGTACTCAGCCTGTATATGCTGATCATTAGCCTCATTGTAAATTACCCTTAGTCAAATTTTCAAGTTAAAAAGAAAAACAGTTTTCTTCTCTTTCACAAAGTTGTGACTTCTTTGTGTTGTTTCTTTCATTAGTTCTTATAAGAGTGAGTATTGGGAGATCGAGGAGATCAATCCAAACCGAATCAAGATCGACCGAGATGACGAACTGAGTTAAGAAGGTTCTAGAAGATTATTGATATATATCAATATATAGTTTAGGAAATTTATGTGAGATCGAGGAGCTCTAGGTGTCTAGAACCTTCTTGAACTCAGTTCATCATCTCGATCGATCTCGATTCAGTTTGGGTCGATTTCCTCGATCTCCCAACAGTGAGTCTTTTAAGTTATACTGAGTCTGCAAATCGAGTTGTTCGAGTAATTCAAACTTCTGGTTTTGTTCATCGATTGAGTGAGTCGATCACCTCACCTCCCTCTCTATCATCGCTTCCACCTTCTGCAAGTCAAAAGCTTGGAATACTCTTGATCTTCGAGTGATCTAAAGTTGTAGCCAATCTTATATCATCTGGTATCAGAGCTTCATAAGCTCCTATCCCTCCAGGTTGTATCTCTTCAACCTATATTTTTTCGATATTTTCAGTTTTGTTATTTAATTTGTTTTTATAAAAATACGAAAATAAAATAAAATATTTGTTTCTAGCTTTATTCTTGTTAATTTTCTTCAACACCTTCATAAAAAAAAGAATTTGTTTGCTCCATTTTGTTATTTATTTGGATTTATTAAAAGAAAAACCCCATAAAAATGGATTGTTTGATTTTATTTTAGTTAATTGTTAAGTTTCGTAATTTTTTTGTTAATTCCAGAAAAAGAAAATAAAAATAATAATTTTCCATTTTGTTCTTTGAATTTTCAGATTTGGTTTAATCATTAGTCAAAAAAAAAAAAAAAAAAAAATTAAAAGAAAGTTTGTCATATTTTCTCTTTCAATTTTTCTTAACTTATTCACTTTGATACGCTTTTGATCGATTCTTTTTTGCTTGTCTTCTCTCTTTTACGAGGAACCCCAAGGAAAATACAGGAAGAAACTCATGGAGCCGTATTCAGAGGATGAAGAGCCATACAAGTTCTCACATGACAACACTCAGAGCTATGATGGACCAAACCAAGGCTGGTCCGATGAGGAAGATGGTTATGAGACACCACCATGGCCTCACGAAGACTACTCAGGCTCAGACTATGGAGATGAACCTGATGAAGAAAGCCTGAACCGGGGCCACCAGATTATAGCCAAGATGATTCCAGCCTTTAGAGTTGGTGCGGGGAGGGAACTGATTCATGGAAAGGAGACACTAATTCTCAAATCAGTCACGGAGATGAGTCATGGCATGAGGAAGAGAAAAATGACCATGAAGGTTTCGATCAGGAAGGAGATCCAGACAACTTCATGGAGTCTTACCATGAAGATAGACGGTGGTGTGAAGAAACTGACAAATCAGTTTGGGTGAGACTGATCCGATTGATGATGATGATTTCAGTGAGACTAATTCTTCCCAAATCAGTTTAAGATACACCAATCAATCCTATGAAGCAAATTTAGAAGTTAACTTTGGTGAGGAACCAGAGTACGAAGAAGAATAGGCAGGAGATCGAAGAAGAGTTTGATGAGAAGAACGTAGAAAAAAGTGAGGCTGGAAGAGATGATTTCGGAGAAGAATACGCGGAAGAGGATGAAGACGTAAGTGAGGCTGGAAGAGATGAACCCCACTACATTAACTTTGCAGGGCATCACCAAGGACCATAAGCCTATTTACGTTGGGAACAAGACATGGAGGACTGGCTTTCATCTAACCAAAATTCCGGAGGAAGAAAATACAAGTTATGCGGAGGATACATTAACTGAAGATGCCTTTAGGCATTGGGAACAAGATGCCTACATTCGTCTTGAGTATGAGGAACCAGAATATTCTTGGGAAGAGATTAAACAAATCTTGTATAAAGAGTTCGTGGAGGATGCTTGAAACGACCGCACTCGTTTTTTTTTTTTTTTGCAAAACCAGTAATTAATATTCCCATAAATATTAATTACCACCCCAAACAAATATTATTCAACTACTCATGAATAATATTTACTCACTCCAACAATAAAATACACTTTTAAACAACCGAAAGGATAATAAATCCATCGATCTTTCCAGAATACGACGACTTGAGTTGAGAGTCGAAGTTGGTCTGTATAGCCACCTTGGCTTTCATAGACAATTTCTGTTGTCTATAACGGTTCTCGATAAACGAGAATCCGGACTTGAGATCGATAAATCTTTTATCCCTAAATACTAAACAACACAAATCCTTTTATAGCGGAAGACTCTTAAACAAACAACCGAGTTCCTAGATCATCCCCTCTTCTTCGCCATAATTCCACGGTCACACCTATTCTTTTTCTGCATCAAATAAGAGAGATGCATAAGTATTTCAACAAATACTTAGTGAGGCAATCCTCCCGTCTACAAGCTATACACACAAACGATTAAAATCATTCAACGTATTAAACACGAAAATACCGCAAATAAATCAACCATCTCAAGAAACACTCGATCTAGATCCTCCAGAGATCATACGGCCTACAATCATGCAAACACATCAAATAACTCAATCGCTTAGATAAGCTTACGGTCATGCACTCACCTTTAGCCACGCACGGAAATTCCCAAAACTTCCCGGAATGAATAAACTTTAATTCCCCAAACGCGTGCCTAAAGACAAACAAACAAAGATAACTTAAGACACAAGTTAACCTGATATGCTCAAATTTACCCTGAGCTACTCTCTCAAATTAAGAGATCACTGTAGTACTTAGGGATCGAATCCACAAGGACTATGAAATACCCAATAAATCTCAGTAAAAGTATTATGCTAAATAAAGTATAATGTAATGAAATTGCAATGCGAATAATTAAATAAAGTGTGAATCAATGGAGAAAAGCGCTAGGCATAGGGAAATCTCAGGAATCTTCAGAACTGTGAATCAATTGAATCATCAGGATTATAATTAAGAACCGTTCTCGAACTCAAACACAATTGTAAAACCTACCAGCTTCCGCTGCGTAAACTATCTATCCCTGAATCTAGAATTCCAAATTCCTTTGCTAATTCTAGGATCCAGACAAGCAGTAATGATCAGGTTCAATTTGTTCACAAAATCCCTAAATCAAATTCCTTTGCAGATAGGTATTTTGCTCACCTAAGATAGATCTAGCAATCAATTACACTTTCATGTCAATTAACAACCCTAAATCAGATTCTAGGTCGCGAATCTAGAATAAGCAATAAGTTCAATCCTAGATGAAGAACTCTATCAATTAACCCTAATAATCCAATGATTCAACAATTCCTCTGAAACCCTTGAAATCCCATAACCTAACAGGGAAACTACTCAGACATGGTGAAAGAAACAATCATCATGATATGAATAGAAATCATTCGATATAATAGAAAAGTAGAGAACAAAGAGTATCAGGGATTAGAGAAAGATGATACAAGCTCGAGATAGAGAGAGAGTCTGCTACTTGATAATCTCCAAAAACCCTGATCTAAAACACAATATATAGCTAAAAACTCGTACAGGGACTAATGCTAAAATATTAGAAACTTCTGGGCAAAATTGTAAATCTTCCAAAATCTCCGAAGTTGTCCGCCTGTGGTGTCGATCGACACTCATGGTTGGTGTCGATCGACACCAAGTCACACATCGCCTCAAAACATGATTCTTCGATGCAACTTCTTGGTCTTTGCTCCAAAATCTCCCAAATTCTTCACATTAGTCCTAAATGCATACCTGAAGATAAAAGACTCTAATAGACTCTAAAAACACCAAAAAGACTCGATTAAAGACTATTATATCATGGTTAAAACCCATAAAAACCATGATATATCAATTCCCCCAGACTTAGCTTTTGCTTGCCCTCAAGCAAAACAGAACTCAGCCTGTGAAAGAAGTTTGAAAACAAAGGAAACTCATTTTGTCATAAGAGCACCAGACTCACATTCACCATAGTAAAGCCACTGGAAATTCTTACCTGACGAGTTCCAGACTACCATGTACTTCTCCCAGACCTAGCAACTGTCCCAAACAACTCCACAATTCAAATAAACAATCCAAATTCACCATACTGACTTCTATAAACTAAGGTGAAGACTCATCCAGGGAGTATCAATCAAAGGACACATGGACTCTTTCTCAATCAGTCTTCCTGAACACACAGACTGTCTTTACTTCTGGTTCCTTTCCTCTCCCTTTTCTCACTTCTGCAGTTAATTATATCAAAGGTGTAGGCGAATAATGGTATCACGGGAAATTTTCCTAACCTCGCTTCCAACCTTTGTGTGATCATTCCTTTCAAAGTAGAATAATGAGGTCACTGGAAATTTTCCTACCTCTCTACTCAAAAGAAAATCATTTCATCTTTTACTGCTTAGTATATATATATATATATATATATATATATATATATATATATATATTTTTTTTTTCTTCTTTTTTTTATGAAGGGAAGAGAGAGGGGAACCATACTCACACAGACAAGTCTTTCAGGACTGAAGGGAGAATCCGACCCAATGTATATCAAGCCCCTGGACAAGCAAAATAAAGTCAGGTTAATGGGCGAAGTCGGTGATGGATCCTCTGAAAGCTCAGGTGAACATGGGTAACATTGGTAGGTTGATCAGCCTTGGGGTTTTTCATTAGTCTCAGACACATGTCAAGCTTGAATCAGTGGTCACTCAAGTTCCTGCAAATGTGGTGATTTCCTCGAAAAATCATAGTTTCCAAACTAAATTTTGACTCAATAAAAACAAAAATTGGACTGACTCTAAGAAAATAAAAAGAATGATGTTAGTAACTACCTCCCCCAGACTTAAACAACACTGTCCCCAGTGTTATCAAGCAAGGAGTTGGTGAAAAGGAAATTAAACTGATGAACCATAGTGAAAAAGTCAAAATATTAGAACACAAAACCTGAATCCGTGGCATGGGTGTCGATCGACACCGACGAGTGGTGTCGATCGACACCAGGTCTGTAATGCGAAACTATGATGTTTCAAAATCGAGTGCAAGTTTGTGAAACCAATAATCCGAGTTCAACCACTGAGAATGGGTTGGAGAAGCAGCAAATTCCGGCGAATTCGCCATGGAATCCGGCGGATTGGAGGAAGAACCGCCGTCTGACCTAAATCGCTTACCACGTGAAGCCATCTGCACCAAACTCAAAATAGACACTAGAAACAGGTAGAGGACGAAAATCTGATGAGGTTAGAGACTTGAATCGACGAAATCGAGCAAAAACTCAGAGAGAAATCGAATGTTGAAAATTTTCGGAAATGAGAAATGAATGAGGAAGAAGAAGATTTTCGGGTTTTTAACCCGCTGAACTCGTCGATGGTGTCGATCGACACTAGCAACAAGGGTCGACACCATCACTTTTTTTTTTTTTTTTTTTTTTTTGGTAAGAATGAAGGTAACTAAATTAAAACAAAAAAAAAACCAAAAATAAAAATTAGTCAAAGTTAGACCGAAAAATATAGAAAAACCAAAACAATTAAAAATCAAATAAATAAAATATATTCACAACTTACCAGTGGGTTGCCTCCCACCAAGCGCTTGTTTAAAGTCATTAGCTTGACTTGGTGACCGTTTAGGCAGAGGGTGCATCATCCAGACGCAATATGTGTCCGTCCGGGATCTTGGCATGTGCCCAATAATGTTTGACCCTCTGACCGTTGACTGTAAATTCATTGCCCTCAGGACTGAGCAAGACAACAGCACCATATGGTCGAACTTCCTTGACTGTGAAAGGACCTGACCAACGAGAACGCAATTTTCCAGGAAATAATTGTAAACGAGAGTTATACAGAAGTACCTGATCATTGGGTTCGAAAGTCCTGGAAATGATCTTCTTATCGTGATAAGCTTTTGTCCTTTCCTTGTACAGCTTAGAGCTTTCATAAGCATGAAGTCGAATCTCATCAAGCTCATTGAGCTGAATCAAACGTCTCTCTGCTGCTGGTTTGATATCGAAGTTCAGCAGCTTTACAGCCCAGGCGGCCTTATGCTCAAGCTCTACTGGAAGATGACATGCTTTCCCATAAAGCAAATGAAACGGTGTAGTGCCAAGTGGGGTCTTGAATGCAGTCCGATAAGCCCAGAGTGCATCATCTAACTTTGCGGACCAGTCCTTTCTAGAGCGTCCTACTGTCTTCTCTAAAATCTCCTTGATCTGCCTGTTAGAGACCTCAACTTGCCCACTTGTCTGCGGATGATATGGAGTAGCAACGAGATGATGTACACCGTGCTTCTTAAGAAGCCGCTCAAACACGCGGTTGATGAAGTGCTTGCCACCATCGCTGATGACAATCCTCGGGACTCCAAATCGTGGGAAGATAATGGTCTTAAAAAGCTTAAGGACTACTGAAGCGTCGTTGGTAGGACTGGCGATCGCTTCGACCCACTTCGACACATAATCAACAGCAACCAAGATGTACTTGTTCTTGTATGATGTTGGGAAAGGACCCATGAAGTCTATACCCCAGCAATCAAAGACCTCGACCTCGAGGATGAAGTTTTGAGGCATCTCATGCCGCTTACTGATCTTCCCTCTCCTCTGACATGCATCACATCGAGACACAAAGGCATGGGCGTCTCTGAACATAGTCGGCCACCAGAAGCCTGCTTGTAGAACCTTAGATACTGTCTTGAAGGTAGCAAAGTGCCCAGCATACTCAGAACCATGACAGTGAAACAAGACATCCGGAATCTCAGTATTAGCTATGCATCTACGATATCTGAACAATGTCGATACAAGTAAGGTTCATCCCAATAGAACCGTCTTAGCTCACGCATGAACTTCTTCTTCGAATACCCTGTAAACTCATCCGGTTCATCGCCTGCAGCAAGGTAATTGGCAATATCAGCAAACCATGGTCGATCTTGACCCTTAACAACAGCTATTGAGTGGTTATCTGCCAAATCGGAGCTGTCTGGAACGTGGGTGTCGATCGACACAAAGGCGTGGTGTCGATCGACACTTGGACCTGTTGTCCGAGAATACTGCAGATCACCGCAACAAAAATCACGCCATCCCGTTTCCAATAAGTGCACATTCTCTTCTGGCAGAGAATCATCAATAGGGATGTCGTCCTCAATCCTAATCCGTGAAAGATGATCAGCAACTCCATTTTCAGTACCTTTCTTATCTTTGACTTCGATGTCGAACTCCTGGAGTAATAGAATCCATCTTAACAGTCTAGGCTTAGAATCCTTCTTCTACATCAGGTACTTGAGTGCAGAATGATCAGTGTGCACTACTACCTTAGAGCCAACAAGATACTGGCTGAACTTCTCAAAAGCAAACACAACAGCAAGCAGTTCTTTCTCTGTGGTAGCGTAGTTCTTCTGCGCATCATCGAAAGTACGGCTGGCATAGTATATGGCATGAAGCTTCTTGTCTTTCCTTTGTCCCAGCACAGCCCTAACTGCAAAGTCGCTGGCATCACACATTACCTCAAAAGGCAAATCCCAATCCGGCGGTTGAATAATTGGAGCACTCACTAATGCACGCTTGAGCTGTTGAAAGGCATCAAAACAATCAGTATCAAACTCAAATGTGACATCCTTACAGAGCAAAGCGGTGAGTGGACATGCTATCTTGCTGAAATCCTTGATGAAACGTCTATAGAATCCAGCGTGTCCAAGAAAGCTTCTCAATGTCTTGACATTAGAAGGAGGCTGCAGATTAGTCATCACCTCAATCTTAGCTCTATCAACCTCAATACCAGCCTCTGATACCCTGTGCCCAAGAACAATGCCATCTCTGACCATAAAGTGGCATTTCTCCCAATTCAGAACCAAGTGCGTCTCTTCACATCTAGCTAGCACTCTGCATAGGTTATCCAAACAATCCTTGAATGAAGACCCATATACTGAAAAATCATCCATAAATACCTCCATACTGTCCTCAATCATGTCTGTGAAGATAGACATCATACACCTCTGAAACGTAGCAGGAGCGTTACATAGTCCAAAGGGCATTCTGCGGTATGCGAAAGTGCCATAGTGATACGATTCTGGGTGGAGAATCGTGTCCCATTCACTCACTGGGAAATTAAGGTGACAAGTTTAGACTCCAGGCTTGAGCAGCAAGCTGATCTAGAGTTTGGGTGGAAGGATAGACGCCACGAGAGGATGCGGAAGGCCTCTTGATAAGTCTGGTTCGAACAACCTAATCACTAGGATTGTTCTTGGGTTCTGATTCGAATCACTCGAAAAAGAAAAGAGAGAAAGATAATTTTTATTCAAAAAGAGGTTAAGAAAAATACACAGAGTCTCAGAGGATATAAAGAAGAGAGAAGACGAAGAGGAGAAGAGAAGGAGGAGCGGAGGGAGTTAATACATGGTGAGTTTCGAGACATGCCTCGGAAACTCGCCATGACCAACTCGAAAAATAAACACACGACTAAAGTTTCACACAAATACAACTCTCAGACATAAGTTTAAATTCAAATAACTAAAAATAGAATTAAAGATAGAAAGAAAAGATAGACGGTCCGCGCCAAGTAATCTCGAAATGGCCGGACTAGGTCGGACTAGCACCAAGCAAAGATGGACCTATGGATCACGAACCTCATTAAAAACCTTCCTTTGGAAAACCACTTGGGAAAAACCAAAGGCAAGGGAAAAAGAGTGTAGGTGAGCCATAGGGCTTGATACTAATCATCTCGGACATGAACCAAGACCAACGTGGCCGAGGTATCATCTTCGTCCGAGTGACCCGTATGAACCCAAGCTTGACGAAGCAATGTTCCAACTGTGCGAATGAGTTCCTTAGTCTTAGATCGAGTCATTGTCCCAACTGGTACGCTCAATGCTTCTGTGGCCGACCAAGATCGCGTCCTAGCTCCAAGTGGCTCAACCGGAGCTTTCTCCTCGACCGGCCCGAACGTGTCCTCGACCGGTTCCAGCATTTCCTCGGCCATCGGCTGTTCCTCCTGGTCGCTATCCATTCTCGCATCAGGCTTCCCCAGTTGAAAAGGATTTGTCCTCAAATCCGGAGTATCTGCCACAAAAGGAATCAAGTCAGCGACATTGAAAGTTGAGCTGATAACGTACTTACCTTGTAAATCAAGTTTGTAGGCATTAGTTCCAATTTTCTTTAAGATTCTGAATGGACCGTCGACTCGAGGCATGAGCTTTTATTTTCTTTCCTCCGGGAACCGGTCTTTTCTAAGATGTATCCAGACAAGTTCTCCTTCTTTGAATACTACTTCTTGTCGCCCTTGGTTTGCTTTTGTTGCATATTGTTCAGTTCGCCTCTCTATATTGGCACGGGCCTTCTCATGGATTCTCCTGACCAGTTCCGCCTTTTTCTGTCCATCAACATTAGCTCTTTCGCTCAAAGGTAAAGGGGTTAGATCCATAGGAGACAATGGGTTAAATCCATAAACAATTTCAAAGGGTGAATACTTAGAAGCAGAATGCATGGAATGATTATATGCAAACTCTACATGCGGCAAACAGGCTTCCCAAGTGTTCAAGTTACTTTTTATCAAAGCTCGCAACAAGGTCGATAAACTTCTATTGACTACTTCCGTTTGTCCATCAGTTTGCGGATGACAAGTAGTGGAAAATAACAACTTAGTTCCTAGTTTAGACCACAAAGTTTTCCAAAAGTAACTTAGAAACTTAGTATCTCTATCAGAAACTATGGACCTAGGCATACCATGCAAACGAACAATCTCTTTGAAAAACAGGTTAGCCACATGAGATGCATCATCGGTTTTATTGCAAGCAATGAAATGAGCCATTTTCGAAAACCTATCAACCACAACAAAGATCGAATCCTTCCCACTTCTAGTCATCGGCAATCCTAACACAAAATCCATAGAAATGTCAGTCCAGGGATGATGAGGAATAGGCAAAGGAGTATACAAACCGTGAGGTTGGACTTTGGACTTTGCTTGTTTACAGTTAACACATCTTTTACAGATTCGTTCAACATCCTTTTTCATGTGCGGCCAATAAAAATGGTCTTGTACCACCTTCAGGGTTTTGGTTACTCCAAAGTGCCCCATTAATCCCCCTGCATGTGCTTCTCTAACAAACAACTCTCGAATAGAACAGTTAGGCACACACAAACGGTTATCATTAAACAAAAAACCTTTAAGTTTATAAAACCGACCAGAAGCATGATTTTCACATCTTTTAAACATTTCTTTGAAATCAGGATCATCTTGATAAAGCTCTTTCAATTGCTCAAACCCTAACAGTTTAGTTTCAAGAGTAGAAAGTAGGGTGTACCTCCGAGATAAGGCGTCTGCTACTATATTTTCCTTACCTTGCTTGTACTTGATGACGTAAGGAAAAGTTTCAATGAATTCAACCCACCTTGCATGCCTTTTGTTGAGTTTTTTCTGTCCTTTCAAATACTTGAGAGATTCATGGTCAGTATGAATGACAAACTCCTTGGGCCATAGGTAATGCTGCCATGTTTGTAACGCTCGGACCAGGGCATAAAGTTCTTTATCATAAGTTGGATAGTTTAGCATTGCTCCTCCGAGTTTCTCACTAAAGTAAGCTATTGGCCTTTGGTCTTGCATGAGAACAGCTCCAATACCTATCCCTGATGCATCACACTCAACTTCAAAAGTTTTAGAGAAGTTAGGCAATATTAATAACGGTGCATTTGTAAGCTCATTTTTAAGTTGTTGAAATGCAGATTCTTGAGCTTCTTCCCACTTGAATCCCACTTCCTTTTTGATGACTTCTGTAAGTGGCGCTGCTATGGTACTAAAATTTTTGACAAACCGGCGATAAAACCCTGCTAGGCCGTGGAAGCTTCTCACTTCTCCTACCGTCTTTGGACTTGGCCATTCTTTGATTGCTTTAAACTTTTCTTCATCAACTTTTACTCCATCTGCACTCACAACAAAACCTAAAAACACGAGGTTATCTGTGCAAAAAGTACACTTCTTTAAATTAGCATAGAGTTTCTCCTTCCTAAGAACTTCTAACACCTTTTCTAGATGCTGAATATGCTCCTCTAGGTTCTTGCTATAAACCAGAATATCATCAAAGTAGACTACCACAAAATGTCCAATGAAGGCTCTAAGAACATGATTCATCAATCTCATGAATGTACTAGGTGCATTAGTTAACCCAAAAGGCATGACTAACCATTCATACAACCCATGCTTAGTTTTAAAGGCAGTTTTCCATTCATATCCTTCTTTCATCCTAATTTGATGGTACCCGCTTTTAAGATCAATCTTAGAAAATATGCTAGAACCATGTAACTCATCAAGCATATCATCTAATCTAGGAATAGGATGTCGATACTTCACCGTGATATTATTGACTGCCCTGCAGTCGACACACATCCGCCAGCTTCCATCCTTTTTAGGAACAAGCAAAACTGGTACGGCACAAGGACTCATACTTTCTCGGATATGTCCTTTCTCCATCAGCTCATCCACTTGTTTCTGTAGTTCTTTGGTTTCCACCGGGTTAGTCCTATAAGCTGGACGGTTGGGGAGTGTAGCGCCCGGGACAAAATCAATCTGATGCTCTATTCCTCGTACTGGTGGAAGTCCTGGTGCACTATCTTCTGGAAAGACATCGTGAAACTCCTGCAAAAGTTTATTCATTTCAGTCGGCAAAACCGGTGCAAGGTCAGTTAGGCTAGTGAGAGCCTCCTTGTAAATAAACAACAATATAGTTTGCTCAGAGAGTATGGCTTTCTTAACCACTTCAGCCTTGGCAAAGAAGTTAGTTGGTTTAGCCTTGCTTACGGTTTGAGATGCTAAATGGGTCTGATCTTGATACACTTCTTGAGGTGATAGCGGAGCTAAGACTGTTTTTCTCCCGTTGTGCTCAAAGGAATATATATTAGCAAACCCCTCGTGCTTAACCCTCCTGTCGAACTGCCACGGTCTTCCTAAGAGAATATGTCCAGCTTCCATAGGCAGAATGTCGCACACAACTTCATCCTGGTATCCTCCAATCGCTATAGGAACGGTGACTTGCTGTTTGACTCGTAGCTCTCCTTTCTCATTAAGCCAGTGAATGTCATAAGGCTCTGGATGCTCTCTGACTGTTAACCCCAATTTCTTTACCATAAACTCGCTGGCTACATTAGTACAGCTTCCCCCGTCGATGATTAGACTACACAGTTTCCCGTTTACATGACATCGCGTGTGGAATAAGTTTTCCCTTTGATCCTCAGTTTCAGGTTGAAGGCACAAGGCTCTCCGGGATACCAAAATCTCCTGTCTTACTGCAGTCTTGGATGTGACGATAGAGTCTGATGCAGTATTCTGATGCCACGATCTATTCCCTGTTTCTATCATACGATCAAACCTATCGGAAATGGTTCTTGCGAGAGCATTGTTGTGAACTTGAAGCATTACTTGACCAGGTTCGTACATCCTTTTCCTGAAACAACACACAAGAATACACCAGTAAAGAGTTCTTTTGAAGATCGAATTGACCCTAAATCATAAGAACACGAAAATGACTCTTGGTATCCTATTTTCACAGATGAACACTAAACGCGACTGTTTTCAGAAAACGATCTCGAAGAATTATCAAAACATTTCCAAAAATTCTCAAACCAATTTTAACAAATACTAGACTCAAAATAGGTTCCGATCCAATTGATTTCACGATTTTATCGCAAGCCAATATTTAATTAAAATTCGGACAAGATAGGACGAAAACCACTTAACTTCTCAATGTTGCTCTGATACCACTTGATACGATTCTGGGTGGAGAATCGTGTCCCATTCACTCACTGGGAAGTTAAGGTGACAAGTTTAGACTCCAGGCTTGAGCAGCAAGCTGATCTAGAGTTTGGGTGGAAGGATAGACGCCACGAGAGGATGCGGAAGGCCTCTTGATAAGTCTGGTTCGAACAACCTAATCACTAGGATTGTTCTTGGGTTCTAATTCGAATCACTCGAAAAAGAAAAGAGAGAAAGATAATTTTTATTCAAAAAGAGGTTAAGAAAAATACACAGAGTCTCAGAGGATATAAAGAAGAGAGAAGACGAAGAGGAGAAGAGAAGGAGGAGCGGAGGGAGTTAATACATGGTGAGTTTCGAGACATGCCTCGGAAACTCGCCATGACCAACTCGAAAAATAAACACACGACTAAAGTTTCACACAAATACAACTCTCAGACATAAGTTTAAATTCAAATAACTAAAAATAGAATTAAAGATAGAAAGAAAAGATAGACGGTCCGCGCCAAGTAATCTCGAAATGGCCGGACTAGGTCGGACTAGCACCAAGCAAAGATGGACCTATGGATCACGAACCTCATTAAAAACCTTCCTTTGGAAAACCACTTGGGAAAAACCAAAGGCAAGGGAAAAAGAGTGTAGGTGAGCCATAGGGCTTGATACTAATCATCTCGGACATGAACCAAGACCAACGTGGCCGAGGTATCATCTTCGTCCGAGTGACCCGTATGAACCCAAGCTTGACGAAGCAATGTTCCAACTGTGCGAATGAGTTCCTTAGTCTTAGATCGAGTCATTGTCCCAACTGGTACGCTCAATGCTTCTGTGGCCGACCAAGATCGCGTCCTAGCTCCAAGTGGCTCAACCGGAGCTTTCTCCTCGACCGGCCCGAACGTGTCCTCGACCGGTTCCAGCATTTCCTCGGCCATCGGCTGTTCCTCCTGGTCGCTATCCATTCTCGCATCACATAGGGACATGTAAACGTGGTCTTCTCCTGGTCATCTGGGTGAATAGGAATCTGAAAGAACCCTGAATAACCGTCAAGGAAACAGTAGTAAGGGTGATTGGCTAAACGCTCAAGCATCTGATCAATGAAGGGCAAAGGAAAATGATCCTTTCTTGTAGCGGTGTTCAGCTTCCTATAGTCAATGCACATTCTGTGCCCTGTCACAGTCCTAGTCGGTATCAGCTCATTCTTCTCATTCTGTACCACTGTGACACCTCCTTTCTTAGGCACAACATGCACTGGACTGACCCAATCACTGTCGGAAATCGGATATATGATCCCTGCATCCAACAGCTTCATGATCTCTTTCTTAACCACATCCTTCAGGTTTGGATTCAGCCGTCTCTGATGTTCAATTGATGACTTTGTCTCATCCTCAAGATGTATCCTATGCATGCACAGATCTGGAGAGATACCTGAAATGTCATCAAGAGAATAGCCAAGAGCCTTGCGAAACTTGCGCAGCTTACTTAGCAATAGGGTGAGCTCTGCGTTGTTCAAGGACACATTAACAATTACAGGATATGAATTATGTTCACCAAGGAATGCGTACCTGAGCCCCGCAGGGAGTTGCTTAAGCTCTATCTTTGGAGCTTGCTCAAAGCTCCAATCAGCTGCTTTCCTGTCTGTCCGGACACTGGTGTCGATCGACACCAGTGATGGGTGTCGATCGACACCCGTTACGTGCATCACTTCCTTGGTTGCATCCATTAGCTTGACATACCCAGCAGCAATATCATCCAAATGCTCAACCTCATCCACTGAAGCAATCAAAGCACGTTCCAGAGGGTCTTCACAATGCAACTCTTTGAAACTCTCATCAACAAGATCTGTGAGAGTCTCGACGCAGAAGGTCTGACCATCGATCGTAGGCCGCTTTACAAGCTTATCCATCTCAAAGTTCATAACTAAATCGCCGACATTCAGACCAATGCGTCCCCTTCTGACATCAATCATGGCACCAGCTGTAGCCAAGAATGGTCGTCCCAATATCAACGGGTCCTTAGGCTCTTCCTCATATGTCAACACAACGAAGTCCGTAGGAATCAAGCAACCTCCTATCTTGATAGGAACATCCTCAAGGATACCGTCTGGAAGACGAACAGAACGATCAGCAAGGATGAGAGTGATCCTTGTCGGCTGAAAGTCTGTCATACCAAGATTCACAGCAACCGATCTGGGCATCAAATTCACACTAGAACCAAGATCACATAAAGATCGTTCGAACTTTTCTGCAAAAATGGTGCAGTCAAGAACGAAACTACCTGGGTCTGGAAGCTTCTCTGGAATCTTGTTCTGAATCACGGCACTAACCTGTGCGGAAATCATCATCGCACCCTGTTCAACATTCAAATCCTTAGTGACCATGCGTTTCACGTACCGTCGGATTATGGGGGATGTCCTGATGGCATCAATCAACGGTAACTCAACAATGAGCTTGTCCATCATAGCTTTACACATGGCATCGTCTATCTCTTGCTTAGACTTCCTGGGGTTTCGAGGATAAGGGATCCTTGGTTTGTATGATGATTCGGTGATCGGCTTAGCGGATGATGAAGAAGCCTTGTCTGTCTGTGAGGGGTGTCGATCGACACCCAGGTGGTGTCGGTCGACACTAAAATCCGGTGTCGTGTCCTTGGTAGCGATCGACACAGCTTTGTTCTTACCAGTCCCTTCTGTATCAACTGGTGTCGATCGACACATAGTGTTGGTGTCGATCGACACTAACTCCGGAGGAACAACATCTTCGTCTTCGACTTCTTCTAAATCTATCATCTCTTCAGGTGTCAGAGTACTCCTGATCACAGGCTCAACCTTCTTCCCACTCCTCAATGAGATGGCATTCACTGGATGCCTCGGGTTAGTATCCGTTTTCCCAGGAAGAAAACCGTCCTGTCTCTTAATAGCTCCAGCTGTCTGAGCAACCTGAGTGTCTAACTTCTTGACATGAGTGTTCAGCTGCTCAAACTTCCCATTCAAATCCTGATACAGTGAGTCTAACTTTCCATTGAATTCCACGGTGATCTTCTGTTGACCTTCTAGAATCTGCTCAAGCATCGATTCCATCTTACTCTCTGTAGTAGGTGGTGGAACGCTCTGATATGAAGATGGGGAAAAGGACTAAAATCAACATGAACTTTTTTCACGGTGCTTTTTTATACACGAACTAACATCCGGTGCATTTTTTAACTTGAACTTACAAAATTTTCAAAAAATTAACATGAACTTTCTTATGAGTGCTGAAATCAACTTTGACCAAAATAGTATTAGTCAAACTGCTGAGTCAGATGCCACGTGGCATATTTCTGCTGAGTCAGATGCCACGTGACATTTTTTTGCTGAGTCATCTGCCACGGAGATTTTTCAAAAAAAAAAAAAAAAAAAAAATTGAAATTTTATGCAATGTTGTGGATCTTAATTTTTTTTTTTACATTTACAATGGAGAATAGAAAACATCATTAACAGTTTAACCATCTTATCTTTTTTTTATCATTTATGTAGTCGCAATAAGCATAGAGTTACGATCATTAAACAGTTATAATGTTTAGTTCTAATATTTTTGTTTGGTTAATTATAAATTTTTTATATGTTCTGAAATTTACTCAAAATTATTCGATATTTAACAAAATTATTTAAAATATATCCAAAAGTTACTATAAATAATCTATTAAAAACAACTTATTATAATATAATATTATCAGTAATTATCCGTTCAAATAACACTTTTCATTATGAAAATTACTTGTTTGAGTAGTAATTTAAACTATATGATCGTACATTTACTCTACCCTTCTTTGCTATTATCCGATCATATAATAGCGAGTAAAAGTTAGGTAAGGATAATTCGGGTTTTAGAAACTACTACACAAAGTATATATATCAATATAAAGATCAGATAATAGCAAAGAAGGATAGAGTAAATGTATGATCATGTAGTTTAAATTACTATCCAAACAAGTAATTTTCGTAATTAAAATTGCTATTTGAACGAATAATTACTGATAATATCATATTATAATAAGTTATTTTAAATAGATTATTTATATCAACTTTTGGATATATATGTTAAATAATTTTGTTAAATATCGAATAATTTTGAGTAAATTTAAGAACATATCAAAATTCTATAATTAACCAAACAAAAATATTAGAACTAAACATTATAACTGTTTAATGGTCGTAACCCTATGATTATTGTGGCTACATAAATGATAAAAAATGATAAGATTGTTAAACTGTTAATGATGTTTACGATTTTCCATTATAAATGTAAAAAAAAAAAAAATTAGATCCACAACATTGCATAAAAATTTTTTAAAAAAAAAAAAAAAATTTAAAAAAAAAATCTAGGTGGCAGATGACTCAGCGAAAAAATGCCACGTGGCATCTGATTCAGCAGAAATAGTGCCATGTGGCATCTGACTCAGCAGTTTGACTAATACTATTTTGGTCAAAGTTGATTTCAGCACTCGTATGAAAGTTGATGTTGATTGTTTGAAAACTTTGTAAGTTCAAGTTGAAAAACGCACCGGATCATAGTTCGTGTATAAAAAAGCACCGTGAAAAAAGTTCATGTTGATTTTGGCCCTTTTCCCTATGAAGATGAGCCATAGTTCCTCTGATTGAAGTTGTTGTTGCTCTGATAGGGCTTCTGATACTGAGGCTGCTGAGTGAAAGTAGAGGAGGACTGATTCCCTTGATAGTTGCCTCGCGGACTGCCCCCATTGTAGCCTCGGTTTCCTTGTGAGTTACCGAAACGCTGAAAGCCTGTGCCACCGACATAGTTAACACCCTGCTCCTCATGCTCATCAACTGGCTCATAGGTCTCAACCTCAGCAGCAAACTGGACCTGCTTCTTGCTTATTAGAAGGTTGTGAACCGTATCAAGTTTCGCCTTTACCTCAGCTATCTCACTTCCATCTAAGTTCCCAGCTTGCTTCTTTCTCTCGAAATCAGCATTCTTAGTACTGTTGCTTGAAGCCAAGTTCTCTATAAGTACCACAGCATCCTTAGGATATCTGGTATTGAAGTTGCCATTACTTGCAGCATCTAGAGCCATCTGATACCTCCAATCGATACCCCTGAAGAAAATCCCAAGCAACTGAACCTCACTGAACCCATGGTGTGGACAATCTCTCTGATAAGCCCTGAACCTTGCCCAAGCGGCCTTAAATGCCTCAGTAGGTCCTTGAGAGAAGGCTGAAATCTTCGTCCTCAGCTCTTCAGACCGTGCATCATCATAGAAGTTGTTCAGGAAAGCATTTTTAGTGTCCTCCCAAGTGGTCAATGATCCCGGCTTCAACTGCTTAAGCCAATAAGCTGCTTCCCCAGTAAGAGAGTATGGGAAGAGCTTACAGAACAAATAATCGTTTGACACCCCGTTAGCCTTGATGCTAGTGACTAGATCCTCAAACCGCTCAATGTGATCCATAGGGTGCTCATGTGATAGCCCGTGGAAAGGGTTCTGACCTACAAGCGTGTAGTATGCAGGTTTGAGTTCAAAGTCATTCCTTTGAAACGGAGGCGGGCGGATGGCAGACCGGTTGGCATAGAACTGCTCTGGCCGGTTGTAATCTCCCAATGTCATTGCTCGTGGACCTAAGGCACCAGGTGCACCTTGTCCAACCAAAACCCCACCAGCCGCTGGTAGGTGTCGATCGGCACCAGGTGGTGGGTGTCGGTCGACACCAGCACCCTGGGCGTGTACTTCAGCTTCAACAATGACTTGGCCGTCGTCATCGATCCTTTGGCCCTCTGCATTGTATGCATGACCATCCCTGTCCCGGAGAACTCCATGTTCATCAGCCATGATGATAGTACGCAACATCGCTTCTGAATTCTTTGCTGTCCGGGTTCTTCGTTCTAACTTTGCTAGCTCTTGATTTGAAAGGGTTACTAGCTCAAGATTCTTGTTGCTCCGAGTTTTGCGATTAGGCATGCACCTGAAACACACAAGAAAGAAAGAAAGAACGAGGTCAGTAACAAAATAAAAGAAAATTTAGACAAAAACTTAAACTTAAATCTAATGGTAAATTCAAAATCCCCGGCAACGGCGCCAAAATTTGATATGCTCAAATTTACCCTGAGCTACTCTCTCAAATTAAGAGATCATTGTAGTACTTAGGGATCGAATCCACAAGGACTATGAAATACCCAATAAATCTCAGTAAAAGTATTATGCTAAATAAAGTATAATGTAATGAAATTGCAATGCGAATAATTAAATAAAGTGTGAATCAATGGAGAAAAGCGCTAGGCATAGGGAAATCTCAGGAATCTTCAGAACTGTGAATCAATTGAATCATCAGGATTATAATTAAGAACCGTTCTCGAACTCAAACACAATTGTAAAACCTACCAGCTTCCGCTGCGTAAACTATCTATCCCTGAATCTAGAATTCCAAATTCCTTTGCTAATTCTAGGATCCAGACAAGCAGTAATGATCAGGTTCAATTTGTTCACAAAATCCCTAAATCAAATTCCTTTGCAGATAGGTATTTTGCTCACCTAAGATAGATCTAGCAATCAATTACACTTTCATGTCAATTAACAACCCTAAATCAGATTCTAGGTCGCGAATCTAGAATCTGAAATTGCAATGCGAATAATTAAATAAAGTGTGAATCAATGGAGAAAAGCGCTAGGCATAGGGAAATCTCAGGAATCTTCAGAACTGTGAATCAATTGAATCATCAGGATTATAATTAAGAACCGTTCTCGAACTCAAACACAATTGTAAAACCTACCAGCTTCCGCTGCGTAAACTATCTATCCCTGAATCTAGAATTCCAAATTCCTTTGCTAATTCTAGGATCCAGACAAGCAGTAATGATCAGGTTCAATTTGTTCACAAAATCCCTAAATCAGATTCCTTTGCAGATAGGTATTTTGCTCACCTAAGATAGATCTAGCAATCAATTACACTTTCATGTCAATTAACAACCCTAAATCAGATTCTAGGTCGCGAATCTAGAAGAAGCAATAAGTTCAATCCTAGATGAAGAACTCTATCAATTAACCCTAATAATCCAATGATTCAACAATTCCTCTGAAACCCTTGAAATCCCATAACCTAACAGGGAAACTACTCAGACATGGTGAAAGAAACAATCATCATGATATGAATAGAAATCATTCGATATAATAGAAAAGTAGAGAACAAAGAGTATCAGGGATTAGAGAAAGATGATACAAGCTCGAGATAGAGAGAGAGTCTGCTACTTGATAATCTCCAAAAACCCTGATCTAAAACACAATATATAGCTAAAAACTCGTACAGGGACTAATGCTAAAATATTAGAAACTTCTGGGCAAAATTGTAAATCTTCCAAAATCTCCGAAGTTGTCCGCCTGTGGTGTCGATCGACACCAAGTCACACATCGCCTCAAAACATGATTCTTCGATGCAACTTCTTGGTCTTTGCTCCAAAATCTCCCAAATTCTTCACATTAGTCCTAAATGCATACCTGAAGATAAAAGACTCTAATAGACTCTAAAAACACCAAAAAGACTCGATTAAAGACTATTATATCATGGTTAAAACCCATAAAAACCATGATATATCATAACCCTTGAAAAACACCAGATCGATCGATCTTGCTTAAGATCGATCGATCCCAACTTGCGGGACAAACTCAGATCGATCGATCCCGGCCGGATCGATCGATCCTGCCCACATTGATCGATCCTGTCCCGGATCGATCGATCCTGGCCGGCCATGAGTTACCCGGATCGATCGTCTCACCTCCAGATCGATCGATCCAGCCCTAGAACGATCGATCTCGGTGCAAACGCCAACACCGACTTGCACCCCTCACACCAACTTGGCCACGCGATCGAACTCCAACTCCTCAACCACAACCACCGTCATGGAGACACGTTCACGCACTCTCCGCAACCAACACCGCTCACAACCCACGGCCTCAAAACACCGCCACACCAACACGTCTCCTAACACGTGTCTCACGCCTAACCGAACCTCACCAACGTCACCACCGTGACTCACACCCTCGGTTCCTCACACCGAACCATCATGAACCACATGATATAACAAAGAAAGAGCAGAACCTTACCCTTTCTAACGGTGATGACAAAAGGATGCGAGGGAGCTCCGTAGTTTCACCGACACGGCAACCACCGCTTCCTTCTCCTCTCGTCTCTCACGCCCTAACTCAGCCACCAAGCTCACCCTCTCTTGCTCTCCACGCCCTCACACACAACCACAAGACTCACAAGTCTCAGCCTCACTTGTTCTCCACACCACACAGCTCACAAGAACTTTCTCTCCTCTTTTCTCCTCTTTTCTCCTCTTTTCTCCTCTTTCACTCCTTCTCCTCCTCTCTCTCTTTCTCTCTAACTCTTTTCTTTTTGCAGGAGGAAGTGTCGGCAGATTCTTTTGGAGGAGAAGAGGATGGCTGACTTTAGTGGAGAAGGTAGCCTTTAGTAGAGGAGGTGGAGTAGAGTGGCTTTGTAGGGAAGGTGGAAGGTGCTGGTGGAGAGTGGAAAAGGTTGGTGGAAATCTGATTTAATCAGATTAAAACTTATTTAGGGTCTAGTCCTTGAACTCCCAAAAGTTCACAAACTGACCCCAAACTTCCAAAACGATCCCGCACACCCCTACGGGAAAAAGCGGTGTAACCTTTAAGTTACTCCAAAATCTCCCGGAAATATTTTCCAGAGATTCTCCGCATAATCCCGGGTGTAACTCCGAAATTTCCCTTTTTCGGAACACGGGCATTAATTTAGGATTTGGGTCCCTGAATTCCTGAAAAATTCACAAACTGACCCCAAACTCCTAAATCGACTCCGAACACCCCTTACGGGAAAAATGCGTGTAACTTCCAAATTACCCCAGAAATTCCCGGAATTATTTTCCCAGAAAATCTACGCATAAATCCCAGTTTTAATTTCCAAAATTTCCATTTTCCGGAACACGGGCGTTACAATGCTAGCAACCTGCGTCAATAAAATGTACGAATCTACATAAATCCAAGCCAAGAAGACGAGTTCTAGCAACATGCTCAAAAAGAAAAGTTACATCTAATGATGCTTACAGCCCTAAGCCAAAGAGAACGTACACACCTACTCAAAAGGAGAAGACTGAGTCTAAGTCAACAATTCAAGAAAAGGAAGAGAAGCCAAAGTTATATCCCCACGCCGTAGCTACAAACTCAACTACGAAGCCATTTTGTGAACCGCAAGAAAAAGGAAATCAAGGTAAGTCTTCTAAGCTTTCTAAGTCAATAGAAGTAATATGCTATAGGTGTCACCAAAAAGGACATTTTGCAGGGAGTTTCCTAACTAGAAAAGTAGAAAAGTCGACCATAATGGAGTTAAAACCAAATGCTAGTCTAGTTCCAACAAGTGTAGACAATTCCAGTTCTTGTGTGATGCACTTGCTCTTGTCAAAGAATATTGATTCAGGTTACTCTATGGAGAATAATGAAAGATAAGTTTTTACCTCCAACATATTGATTAAAGAGGAGCCCCCAGACCAAACACTACCTCCTCTGATCATGTTGATTTTGGAAACCGAAAACACAAAGGATCTTAACCAGGTAAGTAAACATTTGACTCGATTTTTTTAAAAAGGTTGAGAAAAATTTAGGTTTAATGAAGGAACACGAAGAGCAGAATTCTTGTCTTAAAATGCAACTAAAAGAGAAACATCGCATTATTAATGAACTGATTGGAACTGCAGCATATTTACTCATTTATGATGACTCAAAGACCACCATAACGCACTTGTTTCTTGCCCTAAGTGTTTACAACATCGCAGGTACAAAAGAGGATCATATAGGCGAATTACCGGAGCTGACGAAACTCATGAACCCAAGCCAAAACCAGAGTGAACCAGCATCATTGGTGATCACAACGCCTATTATGGAAACTAGAAGAGCCCCAAATTCTTTCCTGATTAAATATAAGTGAAACGACCGCCCTCGTTTTTTTTTTTTATAAATTGATTATTAATTAGTATTCCCATAAATACTAATTAATTTCCCAATCAACTAACAATGCAATTCCATGACTATTATTTATTTAACTCCGTAAATAAAAATACAACCACATAAACATTTTAATTAACTATCCGTAAGGACATTTGATCCATTGATCCTTCTATAATACGACGACTTGAGTTGAGAGTCGAAGTTGGTCTGTATAGCCACCTTGGCTTTCATAGACGCTTTCTGTTGTCTATTACGGTTCTCGATGAACGAGAATCCGGACTCGAGATCGTTAGATCATTTATCCTTCGGATTACTTGTTCACACATGACTTAATAATATTTTACGATATTATAACATTTAACGAAAATACTTAAACCAGAACCCGACAAGCCTAGATCATCCCCTCTTCTCCGCCTTGATTCCACGATCACACTTAATCTTTTTCTGCATCAAATAAAATGAGATGCATAAGTATTTCGACAAATACTTAGTGAGGCAATCCTCCCATCTACGAGGTATACACACAAACGATAAAAATTATTCAAAGTATTTAACACGAATTTACCGACAATAAACCAACCATCTCAAGAAACACTCGATCTAGATCTCCCATGAGATCTTACGGCCTAATTCATGAAAACACATTAAACAATCCAATCGCTTAGATAAGCTCATGGTCATGCACTCACCTTTAGCCACGCACGGAAATTTCCCAAAACTCCCCGGAAATGAATAGACTTCAATTCCCCAAACGCGTGCCTAACAATAATCAAATAACGAAACTTAAGACACAAGAAACCCAAAATACACACAAATTGGTCGACCAGATCGACCAGATCGATCGATCCTGGTCAGGATCGATCGATCCCACCTTGCCGAGAACTTCACAGAACGATCGATCCTGGCCGGATCGATCGATTCCACCCAGATCGATCGATCCTGGCCGGCCGTGAGCTTACCAGATCGATCGTTCACCCCCAGATCGATCGATCCGTCCTAGATCGATCGATCCAGCCCTAGAACGATCGATCTCGGTGCAAATCGCCATCACCGACTTGCACCACTCACACCAACTTGGCCACGCGATCGAACACCAACTCCTCAACCACAACCACTGTCACGGAGTCACGTTCAAGCACTCTCCGCAACCAACACCGCTCACACCTCGTGTCCCCCAAAACACCTCCACACCAACACGTCTCCTAACACGTGTCTCGCGCCTAGCCGAGACTCAACACCGGATGAACCAACGATTTGGAACATCTCCCGGCAACACCAACCCAACACACCAACATAAACAGACTAAGAGGAAAAAAACGTTACCCTAACTCACGGTGATGACACAAGCTGCGAGGGAGCCACGAAGCATCACCGTCACGGCAACCTCCGTTCCTTCACCTCTTGTCTCTTACACCCACACAGAGCCACCAACTCACTCCGCTCTTGCTCTTCACACCCCACACACACAGCACCAAGCTCACTCCCCTCTTATTCTCCACACTCACACAGCTCACAAGCCCACCTCCTCTTCCTTTTCTCAACACAAACTTAGCCTCATTCCTCCCTCTCTCTCTCTCTCTCTCTCTCTCTCTCCCTTTTTTCTTTCTGCAGATGGAGTGTCGGCAAGGAGAAGGAATGCAGAAGATAAAGGTGGAGCTGCTCTAAGAAGGTGGAGAGGTGGGGAACTCTAAAAGGCTAGGGGAGGCTGCTTTGTAGGGGGGTAGGCTGCTTTGTAGGTGGAAGAAAATGGGTGACTCCTATAAAGAAAAGTGAGGCTGCAGGTGGAGAAGAGTGGAGATAGTTGGTGTTAAACTGATTATTTCAGTTTAATTCTTATTTAGATTCTAGTCCCTGAACTCCCAAAAGTTCACAAACTGACCCCAAACTCCTCAATCGATCCCGAACACCCCTACGGGAAAATGCGGTGTAACTTCCAAATTACTTCAAAAATTCCCGGAAATACTTTCCAGAAATTCTTCGCATAAATCCCGGTTATAATTCCGAAAATTTCCATTTTTTCGGAACACGGGCGTTACAATAAGCCACCTGATGCACCACGTCTCAAGAAGCCCCCACCATACCAAGGTAGGACCCAAGACTCACGAAATCAAATGAAATCTAACTTGCTGTCTCTTGGTGCAGATTGTACTATTTCGAGGTCAAAAAATTTTCAAGGGAGAGGGTATGATGCGGACATCCAATCAAGCATCGACCATGGTGCTAGCCAAAACCACCTAAGGCGACCTGAGACGACTCATGAGCAGTGTCCAGACTATCTCGCTATTGAAGCCGATACAGTCCTATGAACATTGTTTGATGCATCTCGGCTCAACCAAGAAGATTCAAAACACGAAACCACTTGGAATACATTTTCAGCTCACCTAGAGCACAACACAAATAGGATTCAGCCCAATCAAAGTTCAGACGAAGGAGTTATTCAGTTCTCAAATCGAGAAATTCCCAAATTATCCGATTTGGACCAACACGCATTAATTGGAGCATTCGATCAACCAAAGAGGAATTAAGCCATGAAACCACTTGGTATACAATCTTGAGTCAACAGAGGCATGCGGCGAATTCGAATCAGACCAAGATCAACTTTGGTTTAAAAGTTACACAATTTCTGAACCGGACATCTCTCGGCTTGCCTTATTTGGAGTCTCACGAGTTTGGTCAAGATCAAACGTATTTGGAGCGTCCATGAGAGTTTCTACTACAACTAGAGGCTCCTAAGAACATCTCAAGATTCATTCCTAGCCCTAGCCACTGGAGCAAATGGATTCAATTTAGGCCTGCCATACACCAAGACTTTCCATATCAAGACCCGAGGGCCTTTAATGCATTCCAACAGCTATATTCTTTTGAACCAGTTGAAGCTACGACTTGGAGACCTTCTCAAGAAATTCAGAGGCTTCCAAAACATGTAAATATCAAGAGGATTTCGAGATATAAAGAGGCTCCTACCAGATTGCCTTATGTGGCCACGTAATCACCTCCAACCGCTATATTTTGATTCTTATCAATTCTATTATTGATCCATGATAATTTTAGAATTAAGTAGCTTCCTTATTGTGTTGATGACCGTTTGTACTTAGCCAATATATGCTGATCATTAGCCTCATTATAAATTACCCTTAATCGAATTTTCAAGTTAAAAAGAAATATAATTTTCTTCTTTTGTGTTGTTTCTTTCATTAGTTCTTATAAGAGTGAGTCTTTTAAGTTCTACTGAGTCTGCAAATCGAGATGATTGAGTGATTCAAACTTCTGGTTTTGTTCATCGATTGAGTGAGTCAATCACCTCCCCTCCATCTTTATCATCGCTTCCACCTTCCACAAGTCAAAAGCTTGGAATACTCTTGATCATCGAGTGATTTAAAGTTGGAGTGATTCCGATCTTATATCAACATTGCAGCCCAAAAAGAGTGCCTTAAACCTTTCACAAAATGATCATGTTCTGCATTGGGTCATATATTCATTTCTTTTATATAATTATGTTAAACATGCTTTAGTAATAATAATTATTTATAAATGTTGATTTTTATGGTTATTTTCTTCCGTAAGACTGTATTACAAATTTTTCTTTTGTCGTGATTTTGTTAAACAAAAATACAACACCTCAAAACAAAGTGAAACTCTAGCAACATTAAAAAAGAGGAACAATCAGAAACAATACAATAACAATCCTAATTCTACAAGATATAAGGCTTATGATGTTGGTTGTATTTTTAATTAACATTAGTTATAGACTGAAGCTACCATTTGTTTAGTAAACAACTTATATATCATTGCCCGACATGAATAATTTTTAAGAAAATCACTTACAAAACGACATCATATTTAACGTCACGTTAATAATATTTGTTTTCAGTAATTTAACAACGGTTTGAATTTAACTGTACAACCGATGTCAGTACAATTACTTTTTTCCATTCGTACAATTTTTTTTAAAGGAATTCTATTAATATTAATTATTAACTAAATATAATAAAATACTAGATATATGTCAGTCATGTATTATATAATATTGCATTCATGAAATTAAATCTGAAAAGCATGCTTATTATTACAACAGTAGTTAATTCATATGCGATAAAACAACATCTATAAACAAGAATACCATAAAGCGGAAGAATCTAGCAAAACATATATAGCACTTTGAGAGGAGCAGACAAACCTAGAGATATGTCAGTTATGTTTTGCATTACCTAGAAAGCTTGCCTCAAACATCTTATTGTTTAGTTCCACCATCGGTTGAGTTGACATGAAGAGAATTGCTTAGCTGAAACCTATGGTGCTTTCCTCTGGCAAAATCACATCAAGCACTGGATTCTATTAATGTAACATCTCGATTCTCGATTCATGGTATATGGTTGTGCATGTCGAGAGGCTTAACATATTTGATTTGGCTAACTATGTCACTAAAGTACACTTATCTTTTCCATCACTTGTACTAAGAAAACTCTAGAGTTCAGTGTATTTGGGCTGGAGCAATACTAGGATGGGGGATCTATCGAGAAGTCATATTCGGTACCGTGTGAGTGAGACCAAAACACGAGAAAAAATTATGTGGTGATCTGTAACCACAGTAAACAAGTCTTTAGAGCCTCCTAGAAATAATGCAGTTGCCGTCGGACGAGGGTGGGATCCACATGTCTAGAAAGGGCGTGGGAACCCACATATGGTGGCAGTCGGGGCATTACAATTTGGTAACATAGCCGAACCCATATGAGTGTGGAGTCAAAGTGGGCTCACAACATTGGAGGTAACGGTCTTGGTGCACAATGAGGATGTTGCACTCTCTGAGTGGGGTGATTGTAATATCCTGATTTATGGTATATAGAGGTGCATGCGGAGAAGTTTAAAATAATGATTTGGCTACCTATGTCACCAAAGTGTACTTATATTTTTCATCAACCATCTTGAAAGACTCTAGAATTAAGCATGTTTGGGCTGGAGTAGTACTAGGATGAATGACCTATTGGGAAGTCATTTCCGGTACCATGTGGGTGAAGCAAAAAAATAGAGAAAGATCATGCGGTGATTTGTAATGATAGTAAAAAGTCTTTAGGGCCTCTCGGGATAACGCAGTGGTCGTTGGATGAGGGCGGGACCCATTGACCTAGGGCGGGCGTGGGGCCCACAGACTGTGGAGGTCATGGCGTTACAATTAGTCACTTCTAAACTTGCCTAAATCAATCCATCATCCATTACAATAACCCTTAAGTCACCCAACTTGAGTGGCCTGTTTCAACTATGGACTCTATTGCTCTCAGCACATCCCCACCTGAGACATAAGTGTCTCTGAGGATATTCAATTAAGAACCTAATTTCTTTGAATAATATCCCCCAGCTTTGATGGAGGTAATTGTCAACGATAACACAATATTTTCTGATTGTGATCCACTTCTAAAGTCAAAGTCTTTATGAACTTCATCCAATAGATTGTGAAATAAAACCAAATCTCTACAATAAGAATTTTCTGAAACATAACTAATAGTTGGAAGAAATCAAAATATTTTGCCCAATAGATTGTGTAATAAATATCAAATTCCAGTATTCAAAATACCAAAAAATGAGTTGTAATGTGAGTGTGTTATAAATATTTAGATAGTCTTAGATAAAATTGGAGTAAGAAATACTATGTATGTGAAAAAGGAACTATATCCTTTAACTTTACTGTGAATGAATCATTTATTTATATTAGTAAGTTGATCTATTAGATGGCATGAGCTTAAAAAGTTGCATTTTTTTTTCTATTTTGTTTCGTTCCCACCCTTCTCTAATGTGAAATAAGCCATTGGTTTTGAATTACGACCCTGAATCTTGGAAAGCTGAAAATTTGAAAAGTCTGAAAAGAGTATAATATGAGAGTCCATTAAGAATACAATAAACTAATTCTGCAAAATCTAATTGTAATTGCCTTAGGGTGGTCTCATTATCTTGATAAAGGGTCTCTGATTTTTATTGTGCTGTTTAGCATGTTTTACATGTATCTTTTCTCAGGGAAGTAGTACAAAAAACTTGATCTAAGGTTTCGAGGGCTAGCCTAAAATCTTGGTAGCTCGTGGCAACTTTGATTAGATCTGGAGTATGAAATCTGTACTCACTACAAGAAAACAGGCGAGAAACTGACGGACGAATCCGTCGGGAATCCGTCGGAATTGGCCAATACCGACGGATTTCCGACGGATTCGTCCGTCGCTTCTATCTCGTCGGAAATGGGAAATCCGTCGGAAATCCGTCGGTATTTCCGACGGATTTCCGACGGATAATATGAATCAGAAATCTGTCGGAAATCCGTCGGTTTTCCTGTTCCGGCACGCCGTCGCAAATCCGTCGGTTTACGTGTTCCGGCGAGCCGTCGGGAATCCGTCGGTTTACGTTTTCCGGCGAGCCGTCGGGAATCCGTCGGTTTACGTGTTCCGGTAAGTCGTCGGGAATCCGTCGGTTTTCCGGTTCCGTCAAACCGTCGGAAATCCGTCGGTTTAGTCGTTTCATCATTCCGTCGGAAATCCGTCGGAATATAAGCCGTCGGAAATCTGTCGGAAATATGCCGACGGATTTCCGACGGATTGGGTAAATTATAATAAAAAAAAAATTATTTAATAAATAATTATATATTCCGAATTTTAATTAAAAAAAAATTTAAAATCCAAAATAATTTAATAAATATTTAAAAATATAGAAATGAAATAAATATTAATAATAATAATTTAAAACAATTACAAAATTCATATTTTATATAATTAAAAAATTAATTCTCAAATATTGAAAAACAAAAAAAAAAGAAAATTTACAAATATCCTATATAAATATACAAATCAAAGTTTAAATCTAACAATCGAAAATCTAAATATAAGATTTCAAACCTTAATCTAATTACAAAACCTAAATCTAACATTATTATCCTAAATCTAAAATTCCAAACTTAAATCTATAACATTCAAAACTTAAATCTAACATTCGAAAATCTTAATATAACATTATTATCCTAAAACTAAAATTCCAAACCTAAATTATGTTAATTGAAAACCTAAATCTAACATTCCAAAATATAAATCTAATAATTTTATCCTAAAACTAACATTACAAACCTTAAACTAACATTAAAAACCAAAATTTAAATCTAACATTCCAAACCTAAAACTAAACATTATAGAAACCTAAAATAAACATTTCAAACCTAAATCTAATTACAAAACCTAAATCTAACATTATTATCCTAAAACTAAAATTCCAAACCTAAATCTAACATTCAAAACTTAAATCTAACATTCGAAAATCTTAATATAACATTATTATAAATCTAAATCTAATATTCCAAACCTAAAACTAAACATTAGAAACCTAAAAGAAACATTTCAAACCTAAATCTAATTACAAAACCTAAATCTAACATTATTATCCTAAAACTAAAATTCCAAACCTAAATCTAACATTCAAAACTTAAATCTAACATTCGAAAATCTTAATATAACATTATTATAAATCTAAATCTAACATTCAAAACTTAAATCTAACATTCGAAAATCTTAATATAACATTATTATAAATCTAAATCTAACATTTCAAACCTAAAACTAAACATTAGAAATCTAAAAGAAACATTTCAAACCTAAATCTAATTACAAAACCTAAATCTAACATTATTATCCTAAAACTAAAATTCCAAACCTAAATCTAACATTCCAAAATCTTAATATAACATTATTATAAATCTAAATCTAACATTCCAAACCTAAAACTAAACATTAGAAATCTAAAAGAAACATTTCAAACCTAAATCTAATTACAAAACCTAAATCTAACATTAGTATCCTAAAACTAAAATTCCAAACCTAAATCTAACATTCAAAACTTAAATCTAACATTCCAAAATATAAATCTAACAATTTTATCCTAAAACTATCATTATAAACCTAAATCTAACATTGAAAACCTTAAATCTAACATTGCAAAATCTAAATATAACATTTTTATCCTAAAACTAACTTTCAAAACCTAAATCTATAACATTCTAAAATTCTAAATTCACAAATTTCTTAAAATTCATTCAATATACAAACCAAACTTAAAATCTAACTTTGAAAACCTAAATCAAACATTCTAAAATCTAAATATAAGATTCCAAACCTAAAACTAATATTCAAAACCCATATCTAACATCACAAAAACTAAATCTAACATTCCAAAAGTTAAAACTAACATATATAACTTAAAACTAACATTAAAAACCTAAATCTAACATTCCAAACCTAAATCTAACATTCTAAACCTAAATCTAACTTAGAAAACCTAAAATTTACAAACTCTAACGAATTTACTAAGTTTTTTCGTCTGAGCTCGCGGAGAAGATGAAGCTTATAAACAGAATTTTCCGACGGAATTTCCGTCGGAAATCCGTCGGAAATCCGTCGGAAGTTTTGAAATTATTTCGTAAAATTCAACTAACGCGGGACACGAAAACGTTTGATTTTGCGAAAATTTCACTGTCCGTCGGAAATCCGTCGGAAATTCCGACGGATTTCCGACGGACTTTAAAAATTATTTCGTAAAATTCAACTAACGCGGGACACGAAAATGTTTGGTTTTGCGAAAATTTCACTAACTGTCGGAAATCCGTCGGAATTTCCGACGGATTTCCGACGGACTTGAGAAAAATATAAGTTATTCCTTTTGTCAGACAAACCTTAAAAACGAACACGTGTTTCTCTAAACCCGTCGGAAATCCGTCGGAAATTTCCGACGGATTTCCGACAGTTTGTGGTTTCGTGAGTTTTTTTCGATTCGTTTCAATTGAAATGTGTTTGTTGTGTGGTTTATTAATGATTTCAATGATAAGTTTACAATATTCACCTCCGTTTATAAGAATTTATCAAAATTAAGATTTATACTTAGGAACTAGTAAACATGTAAGTTAAAGTATATATTTCATTATGAAGAACTTAAGTGTAAATCATCCCAAAATCTTGAAAACAATAATTTAACCTAAATACTAAGTTTAAATTGTGTTATATCTAATAATCTTATAATATAATTAGTTGTTTGAGGTTTATTGTGTAAAATTTGTCAAAAAAGCCATGAAACCCCAAACCGTCGGAAATCCGTCGGAAATTTCCGACGGATTTCCGACGGATTGCCCAAATCTGTCGGAATTCCGTCGGAAATTTCCGACGGAATTCCGACGGTTTGCGGTTTCATGGCTTTTTTTTTAACCGTTTCAATTGAATTGTTTTTGTATTATGTTATATTCATATTGGTTTGAATGATAAGTTTAGAATATATTAATCAAAATATCGATTGTCACTTAAGAACCGGTATTTAATTAATATTTATAATTATTTAAAAATTCACATACTTGAAAAATAAAAATATTCAAATTGTTTTTTAAAATAGAAATAAACATAAAACATTAATATTAAATTATTCGAAATAAAAATTAAAACAACAGAAAATATTAAACATAAAGTGGTTTCTAACAAATAGTTTAACAAAACATAAATAAGATCTAAGGTGGTGGTGGTGGGTATTGAGCCATGAATGCTTCCATCCTAGCCGCCATCGCTTGGTTTTCCTCTGTGAGGCGTTACACCGTAGTCTCGAGTTCCTCCACTTTAGCTTCTAAATGTGGGCCGTGAGAGCCTCCGTAATAGCGTGACGTAATGGAGGATGAAGTATCATCGGGAAGACCATAATACCGGCCTTTAGACCTCGGAATAGCTTGCGGAAGCAATAAAAAAGTTGAAAAAAAATTGAAAATGAATTAAAACTTGAATAAAAATAAAAATTTTACTTACCTCAAATACGAACTCGTTTTCCTTCTCCAAAGGAACTTCGGTTAGGGGAGGAGTTCCTTCAATGATTGGTTGAGAATTTAGGAACTCTTCACGCATCCTATTGACGTTCTCGACGATATCCAGAGTGACTTGATCGTGGATTACACCATCCTTGCCGGTGTGGACAGCTTGGAGCAATCTCAAATTAGATGGTTCGACACCATCTTCCCGAAACTGCATGCAAAATAAAGTAATTGAGTAAAATTTGTGAATCTTAAACTTAAAAAAAATTAATGAATGAAAATTGAAGGGATAAAAAAAAACTTACTAGTTCTTTTGCCTTCGTCGCCTTGCTCTTCGCACCTAGATTGTGCGTCGCTTTGCCCTTTCCTTTGCGATCGCTGTTCCGGGATGCAGAATGTTTTGCGGCGGATTCTTTGGTAGACTCTTCATTCCAGTAAGCGATGAACCCGTTAAATAGATCCGGGTTCGAAACCAAATCCCTTGGCACATCATTCTGCTTCCACTTTTTTTTCCACTCGTTTATCTTCCATGAATACGCCCGTGCGCATTTTTTATCGAATTCGCGTCTAACCGAAGCGGTTAAGTGACTGTCCCACCTGAATTCTTGCTGCAAATTAAAAATAAGATGAATTTGAATAATTTAAAAAATTTAAATTCAATTTTAATAGAAAAAACAAAATAAATACATTACCGCAAATTGGCGAAACCACATATCCCTATCTTGGATCGGCATTGAGCTGTATGTAGGATATGGATGCTGAAGCATTCCTTGGCACATTCGGTTGATTGACTTTGAGATCCCAGTGTGCGAATCGTCAAACCTACAAAACAATGTAATTAATAAAACCCTAATTAGTTTAAAAAAAAGTACATTTATAAATTAAATAAATAAATAATTAAAAACACTTACCAAATGTCTCTTCCTTGACAATCTGGATGAAGACGTGGAAGTCTTTCTCGTCCCGGAAGATTCATGAAGTCCTCGACACTCATCTGCGTCGGAGCAGTTGCGGATGGTACCGGTGAATGAGTGTCCGGAATCTGTGTATCCGGAATATGTGTGGACGGCGTAGGAGAACTCCTCGCAGCTCTACTCCTACGGTGACGACGCTATCCGCTCGTAGACTCGACGTATGCTCCATAATCCCTACATAAAAATTTATAACAAAACAGAATCATTATAAAATTTTAAAAATAGACATAAATGTATAAAATATATTTCATAAATCATTGTTCATAACTTATAATTTAAATCAATTTCTGAAAATAATTTTTTAAAAATACACAAAAAAATACGAAAATCATTAAAAAAATTTAAATTTCAGTTTTTTAAAAAAAAATCATAAGAAATATATTTATTATTAATTGTCTCAAATAATTATAAATATGTTCACAATTACTAACATTTATTAATTATTTTCAATATATAAATTATAAATTTAAAAAAATAATTTATAATTTGTGTAATCAATTTCAATGTATAAAAATAAAAAAATCTAAAAATCCTAAAACAAAAAAGCAATTTGTAAAATCAATTTCTATTTCAATTTCAATTCCAAAACCTAAAATTTATAAATAAAAAAATCCTAAATCTAGAAAATTAAAATCTATAACCAAATAACCCAAAATCATAATCAAAAAAGCCTAAATCTAGAAAATCCAAATCTATAACCAAATTCCTTAGATCTAAATTTCAAAACCCTAAATCCACAAATCTAACATATCAAACTCTTAATCAACATTAAAAACTTACATGTTTCTTTGATTTCCAGCCATTGGAAGAAGATTTGGTGTAAATCTTTGAAGAATCGAAGGTTTAGGGAGATTTGAGAATTTTTTTTATATTTTCTTTGATTTCTTCGAATGAATCTCGAAGAAGACGATCTGGTTTATTTATCCGCGTATTCCGACGGATTTCCGACGGATATTTACTAACTATTAACACGCGGCATTGGGAAATCCGTCGGCATGCAGCAAATATTAACACGCGGCATTGGGAAAATATCTTCAATCCGTCGGAAATCCGTCGGAAAAAAGTTTATTTATTTTGGAACTCCTGAGGGTCGAACTGCAGCCCTCTAGGATAGTTTGTACAGTTTAAACCATTGAACCATGTTTAGTAATTGGTTAAATATCAAAAGAGATTATATATATATATATATATATATATATATATATATATATATATATGTTCAAATCCAAAATAAATCCTATAATCAACATATTTATTTGATTTAATCAACACATTATAAAAAATTTACATTATATGATTTAAAACATGTTTTTAAATTATATGATTTAAAATTATATGATTTAAAACATTCACATTATATGATTTACATATATAATTTACATTATATGATTTAAAACATTCACATTATATGTTTTTAAATTTACATTATATGATTTAAACATGTTTTTAAACATGTTTTTACATTATATGATTTAAAATATGTTTTTAAATTTACATTCATATTTTTGATTTAAATATTCACATTATATGATTTAAAACATGTTTTTAAATTGATACATATTTATTTTATAACATTTATTTTGTATTTGAATATTGTAAAAAATGAATAAATTATTTTTGTAAAATAGCTGCGCTCGATTAGAGCTGCCTACGTACCCATATAGGGATCAAGCCAAACCGTAGTTCATTGTACAAATTTATTACTTTTGCAAGATATTTTTTTATTCTCCTTGTTATTCTCCTTGTTCGTCTTCCTCTGATGATGTTGATCCTTCAGATGTAATTGAGTCTGTATCGTCATAAAATTCTCCTTGTTCTTCTTCTGACTCGGAATGAACTATACCGATTTGTGTGAAATCAACCACAAGATCGATACCAGTAGAGGCCGCAACTGGATCCATTGGAGTACTTATGCTTGGCTGCATGGCATCGTGTTGAGAAACTCCATAAATTCTTCCTCTAGGGCTTATTGCAGTAACTGTGACCCAAGGATCTGACCGCCGTGTTATGCGAGGGTAACGAATGTAGCACACCTATAAAGAAATACAGAAATTTTCGTAAGTAAACGCCGAAATAAACATAAAAATTAGTAAAAACACAACATTTAATTGAACCAAACCTGATCTGCTTGTGACGCTAGAATGAATGGATCATAATGTTGTAGTCTCCGATTTGTGTTAACAGAAGTAACACCAAATTGGTCCACGACAACACCACGACCAAGTACTGGATCATACCAATCACACTTAAAAACAATGCACCTCAAGTCTAACATTCCTGGGTACTTAACTTCCAATATTTCCTGAAGAATGGCGTAGTAAACATCATTACCAGACTTCACAGAAACACCATAATCTGCAGATGCTCTTGTCCTTCTTTCGTCATGAATCCTAAACCCATATCCCCGACTGCAATACCTAGGATAAGACTTTGCACGGTAGATTGGACCACTAACAAATTCCATTAACCATGTCGGAAATGTGGCTCCGCTCTTTATTCCTTCAGGAATCTACGAAAAAAATTAACCGCAATTAACATAAATGACATTGACACTTATTTGAAAATAATAGGGTTTTGTTAAATCTTACGTAAAATTCCCTAAACCAAGTCATAAAATCTTCCTCCTTATGTTGTTGAAGCTCTTCTTCTGACTTATCCACAAACCACCCGCGTATTAATGCCATGTAAATCCTGTACGAAAACCACATTTGTATGAAAGTTAATAAATTAAATATAATATATTCGAATATATATATACATTGTCATAAATAAAGTTTTTTACCTTTCATATTCCGCAATTTCCTCACAATTTGTTAGGATATACGTATGCAAGTGTTTAAACTCTTGTTGTGATAATGTGCGTGTCTTGCTTTTTCCACTCACTCGACCAACTTGGGAAAACAACTCAGGAACTACGACGGGATAAATCGCTCTCTCATTACGATCATCATGGCGACCAGGACGTCTACTCTTTGTACGAACTTCGGATGGGAAGTAATATTCAGCAAACTGTGACGCTTCTTCGTTGAGGCTCTGTGCGACAATAGATCCCTCTACTTTACTTAAATTTTTAACCTTTTTCTTCAGATGAAACATATACCGCTCAAAAGGATACATCCAACGGTATTGAACTGGACCTCCTAGTGCAACTTCTCGTGGGAGGTGGATAGGAAGATGTTCCATCACATCAAAGAAAGATGGCGGAAATATCTTTTCAAGGTTACAAAGGATCACGGGGATATTGACCTCTAAGTTTCGGATTCCGTCAACAGTAAGTGTTCTTGTGCATAAATCTCGAAAGAAAGAACCAACTCCTGCAATTGCTTTGTAGACATCTGGATCAAGAAGATGGGCAAAAGCGAAAGGAAGAAGCCGCTGCATCACAACATGACAATCATGACTCTTCATTCCTGTAAATTTCCCTTCTCCATAATCTATGCAATTACGCAGATTTGATGCGTACCCATCAGTGAATTTGACATCATCGCGAATCCAATCAAAAAATTCTCTTTTCTTATCTCCTTGCAACCCGTACGGAGGAAATATGTATTTACCATCCGGCTGAACTTCAAGAAAAGCCCTATCGCAAATATCGGCCAAGTCTAATCTAGATTTGATATTGTCTTTCGTCTTCCCTTTGACGTTTAAGACAGTGTTCATGATGTTCTCAAAGAAGTTTTTCTCAACGTGCATCACATCTAGATTGTGCCGCAATAAATGGGTCTTCCAGTAAGGCAGATCCCAAAAAATACTCTTCTTGTGCCAGTTATGAACTTCACCGGCACCGTACACAACTTCATGTCCATTACCCCCACAGTCAGGAGTCCTATCAGCACCAAAATCTCTCAATTGTTCTAATAAAGTATATCCGTCTATCTCAGGAGGTGGCGCATCAAACACTTTCTTAGACTTCGTAAACAATGTTCTAGACCGACGATACGGATGATCACTCGGTAGAAACCTTCTATGACAATCAAACCAACAACTCTTTCTTCCGTTCCTAAGTTGGAATGCATCAGTGTTGTCTTGGCAATACGGGCATGATAATCTCCCATGAGTTGTCCATCCAGATAACATACCATATGCTGGAAAATCGCTTATGGTCCACATAAGAACCGCACGCATGTTAAAATTTTGTTGGCATGAAACATCGTAGGCTTCAGCACCATGCTCCCATAGCATTTGTAACTCATAAATCAATGGCTGGAGGAATACATCGAGTGATCTCTTCGGATGATCTGGGCCAGGAACAAGAATGGAGAGAAACAAAAACTCTCGACGCATACACAGAGATGGAGGCAAATTGTAAGGAGTTACAATTACAGGCCACAACGAATACTTCCTTCCATGCTTCCCAAATGGGTTAAAACCATCTGTGCATAACCCGAGGTACACATTCCGGCGCTCGTACGCAAAATCAGGATAGGTAGACTGAAAATGTTTCCACGCCTCTGCGTCTGAAGGATGTGTAATATCTCCATCTTGACGATGCTCTCCATGCCATCTCATTGCCTCTGCCGTACGCTGAGATGTATATAACCTCTTCAATCTATCTGTTATTGGTAAATACCACATACGTTTATATGAAATTGGAACTCGACCACTCGTTTCCTGATACCGCGGTTTGCGACAAAATCGACAGCTGTTACGGTTTTCATCTTCTCTCCAATATAGCATACAATTGTCGATGTACACATCTATCACCTTATACGGCAAACCAAGACCAGCTACAAGTTTCTGTACCTCGTAGTACGATGCGGGTAAAAGATTATCTTCAGGCAATAAATCTTTCGCCCAGTCTGTTATCGCATCAACACACTCCTCTGACAAATTGTGGTCCGTCTTAATCGTCATCAATCTAGTGGCAGATGATAAAGGCGAATGACCTTCTCTACACCCCTTATAAAGTGGCTGCTTTGATGCGTCTAACATACCAAAAAATCTTCCTGCTTCTAAATTAGGTTCTTCAAACCTATCTCTCTCTTCACTGCCATACTGTACATTCTCTCTAAACGCATCATTTACCATCTGAACGGTGCCTACACCTACATCTACTTCCGTTCTATCTCCTACAAATTCCGAGACTGTTGGTCCACTACTACTACTACCATGATCATAATTTGTTTCCCCATGTAGATACCAAATCTTATAACCCGGCGTAAATCCATTGGTATACAAGTGATGCCAAACTATCTCTACCGCAACATTACGAGAATTTCTACAAATTGAACATGGACATTTCAACTTACCTGATTTAAGTACACGCGGTTGATTTCCAGCCAATTTCATGAACTCGACTATGCCTCGTGCATATTCCTCGTTTAAGAGGTTCGTCTCCGAATTCATCATTGGTTCGTCCATCCATGATCGAAAATATCTAGACATATCTTTCCACTTTTTTTTGTTTATAATCGCATGAATATCATAAGAAAATAGAGAGAGAGATGAAATTGGAGTAAAATGAAATGAAGAGTGTGAAAACATATTTATAAACTCGCATCCATCGGAAATCCGTCGGAAATCCGTCAGAATGCAACGGCACCATACAACGGTAACCTGCGATACCAACGGCTCTTTTAACGTTCATATTTTCCGACGGATTTCCGACGGATCGCCGACTAATCCGTCGGAAATCCGTCGGAAATGGCGGTGGTGCTATCCGTCGGAAATCCGTCGGAATTTTCTGACGGATATCCGACGGATTTCCGACGGACATCTGACCGTCGGAAATCCGTCGGAATTTCTGACGGATTTCCGACGGATTTCCGACGACTT
Source organism: Barbarea vulgaris (assembly GCA_963667165.1). Classification (NCBI taxonomy): domain Eukaryota; kingdom Viridiplantae; phylum Streptophyta; class Magnoliopsida; order Brassicales; family Brassicaceae; genus Barbarea; species Barbarea vulgaris. The sequence continues at coordinate 8,228,977 of OY763889.1, read as the reverse complement.
AAAAAAATGCAATTTCGTCGGAAATCCGTCGTTTTACCGTCGGAATTTTCCGACGGACATAGGTCCTTCGGTTTTCCGGCTGCTTTCTTGTAGTGACTGGGTGATCGAGTTTGTTGGTTCATCGTTGTTTGTGATGTTGCTATTTTGTGTTGGCTCTGTAGATTTTGGGTTTTCCCCTTCTTTATTTGTATTGTCTATCAAATGCTATCAAATTTTTTAAAATTGGTGTAAAAATTAACTTTTTATCAAAACAAATCTAGTTGTACTTACGAAGAAGTGTAGTTTCTATTTCATGGAAAAATAACATGTAGATCATAAGTCATAATAATTATGACACTATGACATCACATAGAAACCTATTAAGATTGATGGTAACCCCAATACGAACTGGACCTAATCGATTGATATAAAAATCCAACGAACTGGACCCATTTATATTACTGCGATTGTCTGTGCACTTGCAGTCTTTTATTGGGTTAAAACTCTGTGTATCAGCTCTCGTTGGCTAAAGACACACCGCTCATCTATGTTCTTTCAGGCCTCTAACAAACACTTTTGATGCGTTAAACAACCTAAGATCTGAAACTAGGTAGCTAATCAAGTTCCAGCAGTAAGTTCAACAATAGATGAAGAATCCTAAGATAAATCCCTATCTATGTCCAGTTCAATGATTCATAAATCCCCTTGAAACCCTAAACCTAACTAGGAGACTACTCAGACATGGAAACAGAGAAGCAACAAAGAGATGGAGAAGAACTCATAATCAATAGAATAAAAAATCCAAAAGGGTTTAGAAATCTTCTCAGAGATGTCAAAGAGGTTCAGAGATCTTCTCCCAAAAGCTCTCAATAGAAAATAAAGCGTAGTCTAAACAATGACTAAGAATAAGTATATATAGGAAAAACCACAAGTTAGGTTGAAATCTTTTAGGAAAAACTGAAATTTCCTTTTTCTGCGATTTTGGCGATTTTTGCGGTTTAAGGCCAGATCGATCGTTCTGGGCGTGGGATGGTCGATCTGGTCAGGAACGATAGATCTGGCACCTCTGGTCGATCTGGAAAACTCTCGGCAATGCTGGATCGATCGATCTGGCCCGGATCGATCGATCTGGTCCTAACTCTGCATCTGCTTCATTTACTCGCCAGATTGACATGTCTTCAGTAAAACGGGGATAACTCTTGAACCAGGAATGAGAATGACATGGGACTAGTTCCAGATGAAAGCTAACTAAAAGGGCTATCTTGTGTCCAAAATTCATCTCAATCCGATATCGGAAAGACCTTTAACGGATGTCAAACTTCTGAGGCTTCTGCATGACTATGCATCTCCAAAACCGCGTTTTCATCCCAAAACAACATGTTCTCCTCCAAAATAGCCAAAAACCTGTAAAGACTCGATAACACACTAAAAGACTCTAAAGATACGATATAAATAAATAAAAGACTCTAAAAGACTTATGAAATCAAAGGTTTAAATCCTCAAAACCATGACACATCACATGCCCACACCATTAATATTATATTCTGCTTCTTCCACACATCACATTTTTTGTAGGCATCAGCATGATTCGACTAAATAATTTGAGAACCAAAAATCAATTATTATAGGAATCCAGTTAGATTTAAAGTATTATGTGGATCAAAATATTAAGCCCATTAAACAATAAGTCCATAAGAATGTTAATTAAGAATTTATAAAAGGAGTCGCATCAAAACCCTAAAGAGAAAGTATATAAAGGAGTCAAAAAAAAACATAAAAAAAAAAGAAAGATTAAGTTAGAGAAAGAGCCGTCATCACCAGCCACAATTGCAGTCCCACTGCTGGTGGACCCCAGCCATTTCATCGAGAAAACACAATGGGTGTATCCTCCTTGTGTGTGTGTATCATGAGAAGAAGATGAAGAAGGGATCTGAGACAGAAAGGAAGTATAAGAGAAGAAAAAAGATCTGCAAAGACGAAGAAGAGGAGAAAGAGGAAGGAGATGTCAAGGAAGAAGAAGAACAAGAAGCTACCGCCTGGGAAATGAAACATGGCACCGAGAGAGAGAAAGGAGAGATCTGGATATGCAGCAATGATAGAGATAATATAATTTCTCTCAGCTTTGATGAAGGTAATGTTCTCATCTGCTAACAGTAATACTCTTATAAAAGTTGAAAACTTCATAACTTTCATCCAGCACATTAGGAAATATAACCAAATCTCTGTAGATCTTACATAAAAAATAACTTGTGGATCATAAATCATTCAATTTCTTGTAAAAACATATCTCATTAAATTTGTTTTTAGGATATATCTCAACTCCTGCCGACTCAAGAATATTTTTCTAAATGTCTCTATGGTCATGAATGGTGATTTATGAAAAAAAACTTAAAGGTAATGAATATTTTATTTTTCATAGAAAAAAATGTAAACAGTAATTAGTCACTAATTATCTTGTTATCCATGTCTACAACACAAAATTAATATTTCCACAAGTGATTTGAAGTAGTTTGCAACAACAACAAAATATTTTTTTGGAGAATCTCTTATAACCCTTAGGTATATATTCTTCTTTTCCATTTTTTAGTTTTTAGGTTTTAGACTTTAAATTTTTTGTTTTCCATTAGAAATAATGAAATGTTACTAGTCCGTATTAGAAAAAGGCATAAAAATGACATTTGTTCATCACTAATATCAACATAATATATGTACATTGATATAATTGAGTAAAAATTGGTTATAAAATAATTGTTCTATATTCATTGTGGATTACAAGCAAAGGTAATTTTAAAAACTACTCAAATTCAAATATATTATTCTATTAAAATATTATGAAAAATTTATAGATGCAATAAACAATAATTTTAATGTCTGCTCGAGGTTCAACATGAAGCTTGGGGTGAAAATATTTTTTGAAGAATATAACACCTATTAAATTAAATCTAATATCGATTGAAATTTTTGTTTCATTAACTAACATAGTCTAGAAAATTATTACCGTAAATGAATTTTCCATGATTGAAAGGATTTGGAATGGCGAAATCTACAAGTAAAATTTTTGCACGCTTTAGTTACATTCTTTTATATTACATTTATCCCTGTAAAATAGTATATCATTAATTAACTAGAATTTTAGGTGCAATAGTAAGAGCTTGCAACATTTCAAAGTCCTCATAAGGCTTAACTTGGGAAATCGAGCATTTAATGCCTATATGAAATATTTTCCAACCAATTTTTTTCATGAACGAATGTTACATTGACTAAATGAAATCAGTAAAATTTACAATTGTTAGAATCATCTTTTTGATCAGTTTCTTTTCAGTTAATATATATATATATAATTTTGAATGAGAATATATTTACAATAATTATTTACTTACAAAATAAATTTATGATAATGTTGTCTTTACTGATTTCATAACATGACGAGAATGATTTTTCTTGAGCAACAATAAATAGAGAATACTTAATGAATACACTAAATGTTCGATTTCCCATGGTAAAACCATATGATGTTATGAAACTATCGCAAGCTCATCCAATTGTATCTCAAAATATTTAGTTAATTATATGCTATTTTTACACTATAAAAATGTATACTAAAGTGCCAAAACATTTTATTTGTAGACTTTGTCATTTTAAATCTTTTCAATGAGGGGATTAAACATTTACACTAATAGTCAAGTAATTTTGTAAATAAAAATATAATATTGATACTAAAATTTTTAACCGGAAAATGTTTTGCATAGGCGTTACCTTCTTTCGAAATTATATTCACCCTCAAAACAACATCCTATATCTCGAAACGAAATTATACTAATTGTTCATTACTTCTACAAATTTTTCATATCTGACAAAAAAATTGTTTGACATGATATTATATAGAGAATAATAAATTGAATTCAAGTAATATTTTCAATTAGCTTGGCTTGTAAATCACTATAAACATACAATTTGTTTATTAAAAACATGCACTTATAAGCAAATACTCATTTTTGCATACAGTATGTTGATATCACTGATGAACGTATGTTGCCTTGTTGATGTCTCATTTTTCTAATACCAACTCGTAGCTCTCCATTCTCTATTCTTGAAAAGATACAAACATAGTTTAAAGTCCAAAATTCAAAGCCTAGAAGAGATATAAAACGACAAATTCCCAAGAACAATTCTTTTTTTCTATTGCAAACATGCTCGAACCACTTGTGAAGAGATGCATTTATGGTGTACATGCATGCAAAAAGAATATCGTTAGTGATTAACAATTAATCAAAAAATTTATTAATTTTTTAGGAAGATGAAATATTCATTACCTCTATATACGTGCATGAATTCTCCATTCATGATCATGGAGGTCTTTAGCAACAACCTCTTGAGTCGGCAGTAGCTCAAACATACCCTAAATATATTGAAGTTCTAAATCACACCCCCGACAATCTATATAACTCTTTTTAAGGTCTTGGGAAGCTTTCATCATAACTCAAATAAGCCCCAACTTTTGATTGGTGTCTACTATCAGCTCATGACCAATACCAGTTGTCTCTCCCGCTTCAACCCCACACATCGGCGTATGAAATGGCCTACCATATAGTGCCTCAAATGGATCCATACCAATAATTGCATGATAGCTGCTATTATAAGCAAACTCGACCAACAACAACAACTTCTCTAATGATTGTTGTCTATTCACAACAAATTACCTCAACATGTATTTTTGTGTTTGAAGTGTCCTCATACGATCCTGCTTGAGGATCTCTCCCCAATCTCACACGATGAAGTTAAGAACACATAGAACTGGTTCTAGACCCAATTACTGAGCATCTGGAGGTTTAATGGATCGATTGATGCCACAAGAGGATGCGGAAAGTCCACTTGATAAGTTGGTTTGATCACTCTAATCACTAGAAATGATCTACGAGTTTCTATTTTGAATCACACGAAGAGAAACAAGGATCTATATTTGTAAAAGTTTTAGAATAAAAGATAGATAAGAAATACAGAGTTCTCAAATCAGAATATAAAGAGTAGGGAGATGAAGAGAGAAGAGAAGAGAAATAAAGAGTGTGGAGTTCCGAGACATGCCTCGTGAACTCACACTCGGACCATGAAGAAATTAAACACACAATATTCAAATTCAGATTAATGAGGAAATAAAGATAGAAGAAAAGAGATGAGGGCCACGCCTAAATGATGTCAAAGGGGCTAAGTGTGGATCGAACTAATGCCATGGAAAAGATGAGTTCATGAACCACAAACCTCGTTAAAAACCTTGTCCCGGAAAACCCAATGGGAAAAACAAAAGACAAAGAAAAATAGTGTGAGTGGGTCATGAGGCCACGCACTATCCTTCTCGAACTTATATCATTACCGGTGTGGACTTGATATAATCCCAAAGCTCGAGTGATCCTCTTGAGCCATTGCCAGTCGTAGCAAGACCCTATTAGCATAGTGTAACTTCTTGAACCGTAACAATTCTTGACTCCTAAAGCTGCTTTACTAGCTCCTTTAGCTCCATGCTCGGTCACCATCCCTTTTCTATCTATGCTCCTAGCTCCAAGTCCTTAGAGCATCTTAGGATCGTATCATGTCCTCTCCGACTATCCATCTGTCTTTGGCTGAATTTCAAAATTGAAATGTAGTTTCGTGCTCAATGCTTGATGTAAGCTATCCAAAAACGGTGAAGTAAATTTTCGATCATGATCTGAAACACTAGGGACACCATGCAACATCATAACTGCTTCCACATAGACCTCTGAAAGTTGGGATGAAGGAAACATATTCTTTACTGGCAGAAAATGGCCTGACTTAGTTAGCCGAGATACCATTACCCATATATATTGAGTCATTTCCTTTCAGCAACTTTGGGAGTCGAGTGAAAAAAATCCATAGAAACGTTATCCCAGTTTCATTATGGGGTATGCAATGGCTGAAGTTTACCACTAGCTAGGCTTGTGCTCCATTTAATCCTCTTTATATACAAAAAACTTGGATACAAACTCTGCAATTTCACCCTTCATATCATTCCAATGATAGAAATGTTTGAGTTTTTGATACATCTTAATGCTACCTGGTAGAACCTTACATCGAGACTGATGCCGTTCTCACATAATCTCCTCCAACAACTCTAACACTTTCTGTACACAACTCTGTCTTTGAATGATAAAATTGTGTCTACTATAAGCTTATACCCCAATTGACCAAAATCCTAAGGTTTTTCAAAAGCATGATGTACTTTATTGTCCTACCTTTGACTATCATGAATATATGCCAATAAACATGTTACTCAACGCCACTTACTCCATCCTCAACGTCATTACAAACACACTACCTTACATTCCTTTTGAACCTCATCTTACAAACACTAAACCCACAAGACTAGAATTAAGATCATACTAAATTTAAAACAAACCAAACAAAGCTAAGTTCAAGTTTTGTCGTTGGTGTTTTCAATATTTTAAGAAAACTTGTTTCCACTTTTTTTTTTTCAATCGGGTTTGGGCTACCTATGTCACCAAAGTGCACTTATCTTTTCTATCACTTGTTGAAACGACCGCACCCGCTTTTTTTTTTTTTTTTTTTTAAACATTATTAATTAATTAATTATTATTCCCATAAATAATAATTAATTTTCCCAAATTCAATTAATAACGTAATATATCTATTAACAATATTCATTTAACTCCGTAAATAAATATTCAATCCCGTAAATATTTAATTACTTATCCTTAAGGATATTTGATCGATTGATCCTTCCGGAATACGACGACTTGAGTTGAGAGTCGAAGTTGGTCTGTATAGCCACCTTGGCTTTCATAGACAATTTCCGTTGTCTATAACGGTTCTCGATAAACGAAAATCCGGACTCGAGATCGTTCAATCATTTACCCGTCGGGTTACTTAATATACGAAATAAATTATTTAAACTCATAAGTAAAATACTTTCGCATAACCCTTAATAAAAATACGAATACAGAAATACCAAAGTTAACTGTAAAAGACTTTAATATAAAACACTTAAAACACACAACGAGTTTAGATCAACCCCTCTTCCTCGCCTTGATTCCACGATCACAACTTTCCTTTATCTGCATCAAACAAAAGAGATGCATAAGTCTTTCAACAAATACTTAGTGAGGCAATCCTCCCGTCTACAAGCTATACACACAAGCGAGTTAAAATATTTAACGTAGCTAAACACGAAAATACCGAAACAACCAACCATCTCAAGAAAACGCTCGATCTAGATCCACCCGAGATCATACCCGGCCTATTTCATGAAAACCACATCAAATAATTAAACCGCTTAGATAAGCTTACGGTCATGCACTCACCTCAAGCCACGCACGGAAAATTCCTAAATCTTCCCGGAATGAATAGACTTCACTTCCTCTACGCGTGCCTAACAATAAGCCAAAAAAGAAACTTAAAACACAAGAAACCAACCAAACACACAATTTGGTCGACCAGACCGACCAGATCGATCGATCCTGGTCAGGATCGATAGATCCCACCTTGCCGTGAACCTCGGAGAACGATCGATCCTAGCCGGATCGATCGATCCCCAACCAGATCGATCGATCTCGCCTGGATCGATCGATCCTGGCCGGCCGTGAGCTTACCAGATCGATCGTCCACCCCCAGATCGATCGATCCTGGTTCAGATCGATCGATCTAGCCCTGGATCGATCGATCCTAGTGCAATCGCCAACACCGATTTGCACCACTCACACCGCCTTGGCCACACGATCGAATCACCAACTCCTCAACCTCAAACACCAACATGGAGTCATGTTTAAGCACCCTCCGCAACCAACACCGCTCACAACTCGTGTCCACAACACCGTCACACCAACACGAAACCAACAACGACAACCTTAACAACCGGCTCCGTTGCCACCACGCTCAAACCGAGCCTCACCAACACCACCACCGTGACTCACTTCCTCTGTTCCTCATACTAAACCATCATGAAACACATGATAAAAACAAAGAAAGAGCTGAACCTTACCCTTTTTAACGGTGATAACAAAGGATGCGGAAGAGAGCTTCGAAGCTTTACCAA